>JADWPU010000014.1:299580-899580 GCA_016109575.1 Phialophora chinensis
AAGGTGTGTTGGTGAGCAAGGTGTGTTGGTGAGCAAGGTGTGTTGGTGAGCAAGGTGTGTTGGTGAGCAAGGTGTGTTGGTGAGCAAGGTGTGTTGGCGAGCAAGGTGTGTTGGTGTTCAGCCTGGATTGCTGGTTACCGTCAGGATCGTGGGATTAGACTCGCTCGCTATAGACATTTGCAAGGCGCTAGTGACTGGGTGTAATATAGAGGCCATTCATTCATACCGTATTAGACGAAGAAGTGTGTTACCTGTACGGTGTGTCTATTCATGTGTCAGGGCATCCTATTGGCTCTATCCCAAAGACTCGCTTAGCCTTGAGGTCCTTTGCAGGCACAAACGGCGCTTAATCTGACCTCGTCCCGTGATCTCCAGCCCTCTTGGCATCGTCCCGGGCTCGAGAACTGTTTCCGTCGCGTTTCTCAGCCTCACTTCCCTTCTCGCAACTATAGACATCACGATTTCCCTGCTACCATTCATATCATCATCTGTAGCAGCTGAAAACGTACCACTTTGCTTGTGTATCATTTTCCCCCACTTGTCATGGAAATACATCATCGAGACGGCTATTGAAATGTCAGGCTGAGCGATGTGGAGAGCCGATGCATTGAAGAAGACGACATTCCACAGTGAACCAGAAGACGATCGGTCACGATGTCACCGGTAATCAGACGTGTCAAGAACGTCACAAAGGGGTATAGCGCTGTTCAAGTCAAGGTTCGCAATGGTAAAGCGGTCTTCATCGACTTGGTGCGCCCACAGCTGATAAGATGTAGCTACGTCGAATGATCCATGGGGCCCCACAGGGGCTGATATGGCGGAAATTGCGGCATTGACATTCAACAATCCTGCTGATTTCTACGAGGTCATGGACATGCTAGACAAGCGATTGAACGACAAGGGCAAAAATTGGAAGCATGTGTTCAAGTCTCTCAAAGTGCTTGACTATTGTCTCCATGAAGGCTCGATTTTAGTTGTGACCTGGGCAAGACAGAACATCTCCATGTTGGAGTCTTTGCGAGAATTTCAGTATATTGATGAGAATGGCTACGATGTTGGACTGCATGTTCGAATCAGCGCCAAAGAACTGGTCGCCTTGGTTGCTGACGAGGACAGACTGCGCAGCGAGAGGTCTGACGGGAGTCTATGGAGGTCTCGTGTGGCGGGATTTGTAGGAGATGCATCAGCTGCGTCGTCTGAGGCTGCAACGCGACCAAGGCGCGAGGCCGTCAGGCCGTCCAGCGGTGATGATGATGAAGAGCTGCGATTGGCTCTGGAACTCAGGAAGCAAGACGACGAACAACGACGACTACGACGCGAACGGGAGAGTCAATCCCAGTATGAACCTCCTCGAATGTGTGGGCCTGATTGCGTCTTCAAGCGCCTCAAGCAAATCCCGTGCGACAACTCTCTTGGCAATACTGTCGACAAAGGACTGGGAGGCAGGGGCTCTCGACCTTCCGCCGCCCATGATTCCCATACTGTGGAAAGCCCATACAAACCATTACGACGCTGGCAGACACGCTTGGTACAGATAGTCCCCACATCAGGCGAGATCCCGAAATGTTCATTGACCACAGTTGAATTCATTGACATGTACGGCGTCGGCATCGCTGGGACGGATGAAATTGTGACGTATTCAGCAATCTCATACGTCTGGGGCAAGCAGGAGGACGATTGCACTATCCTTTGCAACGACTATCCCGTACCGGCGTCGCGCAATCTAGCCAAATTTCTCTGCCACTTGAGTCGATCAAGACCTGCTACTAGTGCCTCCGAGTACTATTGGTGCGATGCTCTTTGTATAGATCAGCAGAATCCAACGGAAAAAGCATTTCAAGTCCGGAACATGCTTCGCATATTCGAGAAGGCCGATAGGGTCCTGGGCTGGCTTCGTCCGAGGGATTCTGTCGAGACACTCGGAGGCGAACCATTACTGTATGCGATCCTGTCGCTGCAGCAGCTTCAGGATCCACAGGTCAAAAAGCATGAAGAGCAATGCGCGATTAACCTCGCCCGTGCCCAAAAGTACCTTCGCGAGGTCTGTGATGACGCATTCTTCCAGAGAATTTGGATCAGGCAGGAAATGTTTGCGGCACGCAGAATCAGCCTATTCCTCGGAGGTCAGCACTACACCCCTGACAATCAGTTCGATGGCATGGTGTCCAGTCTTTTCCAGTGGTTGTCTCTCGATGCAGAAAATCCGACAAGAAAGGCACTAGAATCGGACGACCCCCTGATAGATGGTAGATTTGGAGTAGATCCGCGCTTCCAAATTATGGTTCGACACTTCCAACACAATGGCACCGACAGACACGAGTACCGACCCCCCGCAGGACGGCGTCGCTACACCGTGCACTGGCTCCGAACTCTGCAGGATGGTGCATCATTCTATGTCACGGACCCACGAGATCGAGTATATGGTATCCTCGGTATCATCTCGTCTACAACAACCAGACTCTACGTCGAGGACCGTCCTGACATCAAGACTCAAGACTTCCCGATCAACTACGACAAGACCGTCAGTGAGGTTTACCAAGATGTTGTGCGTTTCTTGATCGATACGGACCGCAACCTTGATTGCCTCACGGTCTTCGAAGATCGTCGTGGCCTTCCGTCAGATCTTCCGTCATGGGCAATTGATTGGCGTAGGGATGTGGCAAGGTCGTTCATTGGCGTTGATGCTGATGCCATTGAAAAAAGAGCAAAGTATGGTCTTGCCGTCAAACAGGTCGATTTGCAACCAGGTCAGCTACACGTTGAGGGGATTCGTTATTTCTCGATACGCTCCATGACCGCGATCAAGTCTTGGCCAAAAGACGTGCTCAAAGCAAAAACTGGAGAAGAGCCACATGCCCTTTTCAACACAATGGGTTGGATGGACGACGCCATTGTCGACCTCGCTCCGTGCTATGCGCGGTGCCACCATCTCGAAAGCCTCCAAGATGAGGAGGCAGTCTTTCACAAACCGCTTCTCAATGCTGGTTCTAAGTTCATGCAGTTGTTCGTACCACGCACGACAATGCTGGACGACGTAATAGTCTCTCTGAAAGGTGCAAGATGTCTCTTCGTTCTACGTCCAGTGCATGGCAAGGAGTCCTTCTTCAAATTGGTGGGACCTGTCCTTGGCCGCCAACCCCTCTGGACTTCAGACACCAACGTTTCCGGTCCACGCCCTATCCTCTTCCGAATGAACCTCACTGGTCTTTCACCCGAAACCAGCTCCCAGGTCAGCACATTAACACCAGGTGCTTGGACTACGCTCACACGATGCAGGACCTGAAAGAGTTTGCCCGGAACTCTGGACAGTTCGATGTCGTCCATGCTTATACTGGCAGGGATCGCGAGGGCAAACCCTATGGGTAGATACGGTAGTAAGTTCGAGAATACCTGACTGACGGTGGCTAGCTTCGTCGAGTTTGAATCTTCCTACGAGCTTAAGAACGCCGTTGAGGAGCTTGATGGTCGCATATTCAAAGGCGCTACGGTCCATTGCAAACGAGACGTGAGTTGACCAAATCAATATTCGCGAACCTGTACTCACGCTGCTCAGATCGCCCAGCGTTTAGATGATTATCGGGCTGATGATCGCTTTAACGAGAGCCTGTGGTCCCTTCGTGATGGTGTGCTGCAAGATGTCCTGTCGCCTGATTTGTGCGAGTCATTCGTGCTAGTGTGACAATCCGGGGGGAGAGAGACGGTGGCCTGCTTCGAGGGGATCTATAATTAGGAATCTGCCACGAGGCAGATTCTCGAGACCGGCAATAAACCAAACTAAATCCCAACAGGGCCATGGTCTCAGACTCTCCACTCGTCCTGGCAAACTTCGCGCGGTCAGAGCCTGATTACACCATGCACCCACCTACGTGCCCCAACAATTAACAGGTAGTAGATATTTCCTCGAACCCTGCTCCTTCGCGAACACAAGACCTTTCCGCAGTGCGTCGGAAAGGGCTGCTGGAAATGCTTTAGAAGTCCGGAGGAAGCCACGAGAGCTTTTTGCTGAGTTGGTGGCACAGCCTCGTTTTGGGCGAGGCGTAGGCCCGAATTGGCCGCTGGGCAGTAGGCAGTCGAACGGCCCTTCCAAAAGACCTCATAGGGCTGGCGTGTCATGGTGCTGCCACTGTTAACTCCCCTCCTTCCTTGCCAGGCTCCCCTCCAGCGGAGATTCGGATCCTATCGACTCGCTACCTGAGTCGTCCGTTTGTCACTTTTGCCTTCTTGCTTTTATTTCCTGGCAGATGGCCACTCCAGGGGACAATTACGTCCCCCACTGAGTTGGAAAATAAATACAGAATCTCCAGCTGCAATTACCCGTGCGAAGCGGCGTGCAGGCGTCACCACGGAAGTCGAGATCTACTTGACGGCAGGGCAGTGGATTGAATAGTATGACAAAGCTCTACCAGGCAGTCGGCGGCATTGCCACTCTTGGGGGGCGGATTCACCTTCACAATCATTGTCTCGGAGTTGGCGCCCCTGATCCGAACGACGACTCAGGAGCAGACTCCGCGCACTCGCACACCCCACGAGCGCTAATCATCTTACACAAGCATCCCCGCATTCATACCCAGGCACGTGCCAGGTTTCTAGAGCGCTTGGGCCTTCAAAAGATCTCGAAGCAGCTCAGTCTCTCCCGCAAAGCCTCAAAGTCGAACGGTGGCTGCGCACACCTTTGTGACCGGTTGCGGTCAGTTCTTTCGCAAAACCGCAGTGCAGCTGGCGTTTGCTGCTCAAGGAGGCTGGTCGGGCCACGGACGCTAAAGCAGCCCACCCTCCGGTATCTGTGGCTCTGTGCAGACGAGGCCGTTGCGCCATCTTCAGGCTTGAGGACCAAGCCGAATATCGCAGCATCATCGGTGATAGATGGGTAACTCTTCGTGTCGTTGTAGATTCTGGTGCAGACAATTGCCGCTGTCAATGGACAAGGCGTGGACCGTAAGGTTTCCGCTCCGCCGTCTTCCCACAGATGAACAGAAAGGCGACCATAGACGGGATGGCTACCTTCGTGGCCATCCGGAACCAGCATTTCGTTGCCCTTTAGTTCAACAAATCTCAGAAGCCAACCTCTCTCGGCGTGGTAGTGCAGCTCTGCTGCTGGAGCCTCGAGTTTGATGAAGGTGTCCTTACTCACTTCGCCAAAGCGGTATCGAGCTGAACTTTCCGCGTGGTAGTCGACGATCCGACTGACGGGCCTGCGAAGGTCACTTGGGTACGCCGTATCCTTGCTAGGCTCAATGCTTCCGTCGATGGACGCCCAGGACCAGGATGGTGCTATGTAAGGCTCAGCCATTGGACGTCCCTCAACAACTTTCCACAATAGACTCAGGGGCATATGCCTTAACCATAGCCCTGCGAGAAATCGGTCCCGTAGGTGAGACTGGAAGATGCTGGTAATGCCGGCAATGGCGAGGAGTTTGTCGGTGTTTTTGGTCAGAGCACGCTTGGAATACGACTCGACCAGAGAATCCCAGACTTCCCAAGATTCAAGGTCTTGCCGTCGGTCCAGTTTTTGGGGGCCTGGGAGTGGTTGGAGGGTTCCGAGGCTGTCCAGGGTTTCTGTGTGAGCTGTCTCTGGTCCCGGCAGGCTTGGAGGCGCGACCTGGTTGAGTTTGATCGCATTTTGGATAAATGACTGAGCCCTTTGGATAGCTCCTTGTGTGAATGTGAATCCGCTGCGCACACCAATCTTCCCAGGAACACCGTCGGGATATGTCTCGCAAGCAGCGCGGCTGGAACAAAGCCACAGCATCTGATTCTGTCCGAAATACAAGGTGCGCCTTGCCAGAACTTGTTCCTGCAAGATCCACCCACGCTTAACGAGGGGAGACTTCTCGACCTCGTCGACCCAGAGGTCTTTGTCTCGAATTTCCCATGAATTCGCCAGCTGCAGCTTTCTGCTGTCAAGGCGCAACTTGCTCGGATGGACAAGTTGAGGCTGCCTCTCTCCACATATCCTCATAGTAACACCTGTGTTGATGTCCGCGGGGCATTTCAACGCAGCAATATTCAGGACCGCATTCGAGTACACCACGGCCATCCGGTGGGCTTCTGCCCTGATGTCGAGCAACGCATCTTGCATGATGCCTGCCTCAAGTTAGAAGCGTCTACTAAAACCATCGAGTCTATACGTACAAATCGAATCGACCCAAAGGTATCTCACTCCTAAATGCCTGGCCACACGAACGGCGTCTTGGTAGTCGATAGGCAGGTGGCGCATGGACAGTCCATCTCTCATGGCCTGGCGAGAATCGCCCGTCAATTTAATTGGCTCTGGATTTGCCCATCTATGACTGAGGGTGATGTAGTCATCGTCTATCGGCCCATCGATCTCCACTTCATGAATACGCCACATATTCTTTCCTAGGTCTGGTGGTTTGATGTCGATCAGGCGCTTAGGGCCGCCTCTGATGCGGCCAGCTCGTGTGCCTGGTTCATCGCGAGCACAGCATTTGGTGTGTGTCTGTCGGCAGGTGTCCAGCCATATTCTGGCTTGGTCAAGGACCGTTTTGGAGCTTGTCTGTCTGTAGGGATTGCACCGTGTCGGAAGAAAGAGGAGGGACAAATGCAACGTTTGAGCCCTGAGCGTCTGCATCATCGAGGCCTTCCAGGCATTTTGGAGAAATCGTACAAGGAGCCTAATCATGCGATCTCTGGGTCTTGGTGGACCCAACTGCATATCCAGCCTTGCTGCCGAGCCGTCTTTGTGTATCCAAAACGACATGTCGACCGTCTCCGCAGTAGTAGGAGGCCCCTGCCCTCTTGGAATATACCAGGGTATGACGGAGCATCCCATCTTGAAGGCATCGTCACCAGGGTGCGGTCCGCGAATGATTTGGAGGCTCTTCGAGTTGAGACGAGAGCAAACATAGCAATTATTATTGTAGGCAGCCTCGAATTCCATTATGCTGGCATGGTGAGAGAGGTGGTTCCAAGGGATCTGCTGGATCATCGGAGGGTAAGGATGTATGGCCTCAGCCTCACGTATAACCTTTTGACAGTTTGCACATAGCATCTTAGTGATGACCTTGGGTGCAGGCGGACACTCGTGTGGAAGATGGTTGACGGTAGTGAAAGAGGAGCTGCCCCGCTATAAAGCCAAAGCAAAGAAGGCAACCCAAGAAAAAGGCATCGGATATAGGCAACCATGATGACAGCAAATTGCCTCAACACATTGTGACTTTTCTCCTAATCATCAACCAATACACTCCTTTAGCTTGTAGAGCTGGACGGCTGCGCAGGTTCAGGTGACTGTTCAGCGGTTCCAACTATATATGAAAGCTATCGGAGCTTGAGGCTCGGTACTGATTCACCCCGTCCTGACCCAGTGGTTGCTTGGTGTCAGCGTCGTTGGCATCCACCACGCTCGAGTCCCAAGTCCTTAATGATGATGTCTGCCGCCTTTTCGCCAATCATCAGGGCTGTGCTCATCGTGTTACCAGAGACATTTTCCGGCGCTATACTCAAGTCCGCTACTTTCAGCTTGTGAACGCCATGAACATTCAAGTCCTTGTCTACCACGCCCCGCTGCTCAATTGGCGCCATTTTGCATGTGCCGATGGAGTGGAAAGCGGTCCCAACATGCTCGCGGACCCATTGTCGGATGGCCTCGTCACCTTCCGGGGAGTACTCAATCTCTAACCTGGCCTGGTCCGATGCTGGCTCTGTGAGGCCTTTTGCATTCGACTGGGGAGGAAATTTCGGATGTAGATGACTTTCGCCCTGGTAGAAACGCATTGTTCGAGCCACTTGGCGTTGCGTCTTGTACAGCCAAACCTGCGTCGTCAAATCAACACCATCGCGGTCGGAGAGATAGCCTGTTTTGAAGTCGAGAGGGTCCTCAAGATCGGGGCCCGTAATGTGCTTCATGACCTAGGTAAGCTGTGTCTCAGTGAACGACGACGGACGAGGTAGTACTTACCACGTGGCCCCTCGAATATGGGTACGCGGTGTAGCAAGCCAGGGAGAAGAATTGCCCCGGGAGCAATGGAGTAGGGTCGGCGAGAATCCTGCATGCCATCGGTTAGATACTAAGGTCAAATTATTCGATCAAGGTGACTCTCTTGTCCTTCCTGTCAACACGAAAAAGTCAGGCACTCACCCTGCTACAGCGAATATTAACGCCAGAGGTCTATTGGGAGCATTTTTGAAGTCCCTGTCCCACACTTTGCGGAATTCGCTGCCCAAGCTGTCGACGGCTGATTCGGTTGGTCGGATTTTTGCGGAAGAGTCGATGCCATTCCAGCTGAGGATCTTGTCGTCATTCACTAGTAGCTGCTCGACATCTCTTGTACCATCGATGACACTTTCAGTAGTATCCTCGGGCTGCATGCTTGACTTGTAGGTATAGACTACCATCTGATGGTCCTGGTAGTTGTGGCCCACGCCCGGGAGATCATAGAGAACAGGCACGGCTGCTCGTTCCAAGACTTCACCGCTACCAATACCCGACCTTTCAAGAATAGATGGCGTACTGTGTGTCCCAGCCGAAACGACCACAAGTTTTCTGGCTTTGACTGTACGTCTAAGATCTCCCGTTGCCGCAGTCCGGATCTTAAGAGTCGGCTTGTATTCGACCGCTGTGGCTTGCTTGTCCTGGTTGAACAGGACTCGCACGACCTGCGATTCAACAAGTACATGGAGGTTTGGATGACTACCGTCTTGAAGTAGTGGGTGCAGGTATGCCGCGGCAGCATCCTGCCGCCTACCATCTTCTGGCGACACGTAGCGATATGCGCGCGACACCGCATTGGCAGATACGAGATCCTGCAAGTCCTGGGCCTCGGGGTAGCCAGTCTGATTCATTGCCGCAATGAAATCGTCCGCCATGGCGTTTGAGCTGAAGGTTCCACTGGAGACTTTGATCGGCCCGCTGGCGCCATGACACCCTTCATTGCCCCGGCCACTATATGTCTCGAACTGTTGCCGTTTACTATCAGTAAGGTCTCCAGTTCGTTCCACCTAGGATAACCCCATACCTTTGTCAAAAACGGCAGGAGCTCGTCGGCTGACCAGCCCTCCGTGTTCCAAGAGTCGTAATCGTCACGCTGAGCACGATTATATATAGCTCCGTTGATGCATGATCCGCCACCTAGGACACGAGCTGCAAACACGACAGCGGCTCTGCCAGATAGTTGCTCTTCCACGCTTGGCTGATAGAATTGGGCTGTCTTGCTGTCAGGCGTGAAGTTACCTCGATACAGAGCCGGGTGCGTAACCGATGGCAAGTTCTGGTTATTCGGGCCACCTTCAATCACCAAGATGGCACATTCCGGATCCGCCTGTGCCAGCCTCGATGCAATGACGCAGCCCGCCGTTCCTCCTGGATGTGTTAGATTCCAAACATCAGCGCGGCCACCAACTGGATTTTTGACTCGACTTACCTCCAACAATGATGATATCCACTTCATCAAGCTCGTCGGGAAGTGTCGTATATAGGCCCATGGTACAGTAGCATGGATCTATTGCACTTTGAGTAATTGTTTGGAGTAGTCTCTGGTAAGCAAAGCAAGGCCACGCGAGATACAGCAGCCTGCTGTCGGCCGCACTGCATTTTATACGATTGCAATCATCCGGGGATCCAGGGATGGCCGGATACATCTGGGGGCAAAGCTCGCAGCCAAGATTAGGCGTCAACGCCATGAAATCCGTACAGCGCACATGCCATGCCGTTAGTCGATGGTGCTCCTTGGCCTCGCTCACAGTTTTGGCCGTATACGATCAGGCCGTTCATCTTGTGAGGCATTTCTACCCAGAGACCATATCGAAGTGTCAGCAAGTTGCCCATCTCACAGGTACAGGAGAAGCCCTGTAAGGCCACTCATCATGAACTACACTTCGGCTCAGATTTCGAATCGGTTGAGGCCTGCTGAGCCCGGATCGCGAGTGGGAACTGCCCAAATCTTTGGGCGGACGGGATAGTAACCAGCCGAATCTATACAAATACTTTTGGGGAGGGAAGAGAAACGGGAGACCTAGCTTACATAGCCGTCACAAGCCGCTCCGTGCCCAGCCCGCGAGCATGCCGGGAGCGGTGGCCCGCCTAAACCGGAAGCTAATGATGCAGGCAGGAGGTGCAGTGCACGTGATTATATATATAAGGACCCCAGATTTGGACCACAGCCAGGCAAGAGGCGGCGACGTCAGTAGCCGGGGAAAGGGTCTGTCCTCCGGACAGCAGCTTGGCCGGAATGTGGCACAGAGCGCTCCTGGTAACAATAGCCGGGAGGGAGCCCGGGACATGTTCTCTATGAACATATTCAAGTCTAAACACCCGGGAAACAAATTGCGGGACGCTTGACAGACTCGGGGCTGTGCTCATGCTGCTGAATGCGGCCATCTCGGGGCTTGTTGAGTTCCTTGTTTACACCCCTTTCTGAATCTACCTCGTACCAGGCCCCCATTCTAGCCAGCTGCATCTTATATCTTCACAAAATCGTCGTCAAAGTACCACACCGGATCCCCTTCCGGATCGACCTCAGTCCTGTTTCCGCGTTAGAGTCAAGATTCATCCCGGTTGTGCGAAGGACTTACTGTGTATAACCATTTCCCATAAAGCTGAACCGATTGCCATCCCCCAAATAAGTGATGTTATAATCCTCCCACCTGACATTGCGCATTACCTCCAAGAAATGTAATCGACTCCCTGGATAGATGGCTGTCACAGGCCCATGCGTTTTGCCATTCTTAAACCAACTCCTGCATGCGCTGGACCACACCAACCGCTTCATGAGCTCGTGGGTATGGTTGTAGAGATCTTTGATTGCCTCAGGTTTCGGCTCGATGGCCTTTATCCGCTCGGTCTGGATCTTTTCGATGACCTGGAAGACGTAGCGCGTGTACCATTCCAGGATGGGCAGAATTGAGGAATGCGAGGCAGGGCCGTTGGGGCCAATGAGTAGGAAAAGGTTAGGAAAGTTTTCGGCCGCGATCTATATAATGCCGTTAGATCCTGTATCGGAATGGGCAGAGGTGTAGGTACAGCGGGCAGAAGAGCGGGAACAGGTGTCGTGTCTTAAGCAGGTCGTTCGATAAGATTCCAGGGGAAGACAACTTACTCCTAAGTATCCGACTGGGAAGTCGCCGAATTGCTCGTGAATCTCCGCATTTCTGCGCCCGTGTACTTTGAAATGCGGTGTGAAGGAGGTGTCAAATCCCGTTGCACAAATGACAACGTCGACTTCATGTTCATTGCCGTCGGCATCAACGATGCCTCCCTCAGTGAGTTTAATAGCCGACTTGGGTATCACCTGCACGTTATCTGCTTTGAGCGACTGCAAATAGCCCGAACCCGGGGTCATTCTGCGGCAGCCAAGGGCGAACGGTGGGATCAATTGCTTTGTGAGGGTTTCGTCATGGCCCAGTTGTTCAGCCATAATGTCAGCAACGAGGTTGCGCGAGACTTCCTGGTCTTTGGCTTTGAGATGCATCTGAGACGGATAGGTAAGCTGGGCACCTGGGATCTGGGGAGTTTGTGTGCAATTACCAGCGTGAATCGCTTGTTTAGCTCGCCTTCCACATCGCGGCAATACTGGGCATGCTTCTCGGGATGGTCTCTCCATTCCTGCTTCTGCTCCTCCGAATCTGGAGCTGTTAGCGAGTTAGGGGGTAGGATACGTGAATAGCCCGCTCACACGAGAAATTGGTTCCTCCTGGCCCTGCATATTTGGCGCCGAATCCTGTTGTTATCCAGACGGGTGACCTCAAGAATGCGTATAGCTTGCCGACAGCTGTAGAATGTATCAGCAAAAGATAAAGCGATAAGTGTCACACCTGCAACGCGAGATGTGTGACCTACTTGGTTGTATTGAAGGAATAATTTGGACCGCTGATGATCCGCCGCCAATAACGGCAACCTTCTTCCCTTTCAGGTCATAGTCCTTGTCCCATTGGGCTGAATGCATGAGTTTGCCTTTGAAAACATCTAAACCTTCAACGTTAGGCCATTTCCATGTACTACCAACATCTTCGTCAGCGTCGACACCTCGTCAGAATATCATCACTGTCACTCACTTTAACACCCCGGAGCCGTTAACAAGAATGGTGCAAGTGTCCTCAAAAGCCGAGCCGTCCGGTCCAATGATGCGTAGCCTCCACAAGCCTGCTTCCTCGTCCCATGTCGCTGACTCGACAGTTGTTTGGAACTTGACGTACTTCTCCAGGTCATATTTCGTAGCCACGTCCTTGAGATACTGCCAGATCTCCTCTGAGCCAGAATAGAACCTCGACCAGTTGGGATTCTTTGCCCACGTGAATTGATAAGAATGAGATGGAATATCGCATGTGCATCCGGGGTATCGATTCTCGAGCCAGGTGCCACCGATGTCGGCGTTCTTCTCATAGATCTGGAGTTCGACGTCTTTCAACGCGCGTTCTGCTTTATACGCAAACTGTAAGCCTGTGGCTCCAGCGCCGACGCAGATCACTCGGATCTTGCGTCGTTGATAAAGTAATTGCTCCGTGATCCGATAACCATCGAAATCCCTGCCATTGTACCAGCTGTTCTCGTGAGGAGCATCTGTTGGGACAGTGACATCCTCGGTCGGAGCTGCCGAAATGGTAACTATCCGGTTGTCTCCCATTTGGCAAGAGTGAAATGTACGCCGTTAAGTGATGGGTACGCTTTTAAGTGACGAAGGCTATTGGAGAAAAGATAATGAGAGATTGCTGGGAAGCAGATGCCTTTAATACCCACCACCCATTCCGCCGGACCTTGGTAGTATAAGGCTGGCAGCATCCCTAACGGTAACTCCTAAGAAGACAATGGCCTGACCATTTCGCATAAGCTTCTCGGATGTGCTGACCACTGAGGTAGCCAGTTGAAGGTGAATACTGGAGCGCTGTCCAGAATGTCCTCGGGCGAACCCCGCATCGCGATGTTCTCCGTGTGCCTCCAAGAATCGTATATACCCAACACCGTTAGACTAATCTAAAAATCCGAGGCTCACAAGGCTGCGAGGTAAAGGTCTCCATATTGGCATGCTCACGAGACAGCCTGGAACCGGACTCGAATGATCCTTCTGCAACAGCCTCGAGTCAGGCCGGTCGTGAGTAAATTGACTTCAGTTCACAAATGACTGTGCCGAAACCCAATGAGCGGGCTGTGCACCCAGTTCTTGCACTGGGAGTGTCGCGTTGGAACGGATTGTCTCTACTCCGTAGTGATGATAATGCTGTAGGAACAATGGGCGGAGCTACCAGGACCGATGGCGCAAATTCGCTTGTAGGAATGAGACACGAAATACTTCGAAGAAGAAGTTGCAAATGCTGGTTGTAGAGCTCCCAACAACCGTGAAGGACATGGTGAAATACGGAGCGTGTGATTGGCTCGAGACTAGCGCCTTGGCACAACTTCGGATCAATGCATGAGGTTGCGATTCATCACGTATTGTCTTCATCCCGCTCCAATCCGTTCGAACAACCGATTCAAGAACACTCGACTCTGCTGCGGAAGATGGCGGCGGCTTCGCGGACGACCATGCTTCGACAAGCACAGCTGCTCTCGGCCTCCAAGCGACTGTTCTCGAGCACTACCCAACCTCTGCGACCTTTCCGAACAGCTCCTCTAATCCCATGCTCGAGACAAGTACTCTCGCCACGACTGTCAATTGCCTCTCGAGTCGCACCGTTCTCGACGACGCCGCAAAGAAAGATCCTGCCGGCGGGTCCACAAGTGATACAAGGAGGAGTCAACGACCCTGCGCCTGTCCCGAAGCCCGATCCCCTCCATGGCAGCTATCACTGGACCTTTGAGCGGATACTGTCCGTGGCATTGGTGCCGTTGACGATTGTGCCTTTCGCTGCTGGATCAGTCAGCCCCTTGCTGGACGCAGCCCTGATCTTTGGTATCATCGTGCACTCCCATGCTGGATTCCAGTACGTTCCCTAGCTCCACGTGCGAAATGAGGTCTTCGCGAAGAAGCGGCGCTAACTTCCAATCTCAATCAGGTCGATCGTTATTGATTATATCCCTATAAACAAACACCCAACACTGCGGCGATTCTTCATGTGGACGTTGAACCTAGCGACTCTGGTTGTAGCCATCGGCTTCTACGAGTTTGAAACAAATGATGTTGGAGTTGTCGAGGCCGTCAAAAGGGTATGGCACGCGGGTTCGGAGAACGATGCTACTATTGGCAAGGCCGATGCCTCGTTGGGTCATGATGGAAAGCTCGGTCTGAAGTGAGCAGAAACGGCCGGGCAGCGACAACACCGGGCTATCCATGTACATGATACACGGACAGAAGCAGGTTTCCATAACTGATATCGATTGCCATTTGTCCACCCTTATTTTAGTCATGGATTTGTCTATACTGACCTTGAGTCCCAGCTCGTCCTGAGAACGCCGTCTGATGCTATTGCACTTGTCATCGCTCATTCATCCTCATCCTCAAGCAGATCCTCCCCTTCGCCCTCCAGAATATCTTCATCTTCAGCCTTCTGAATGACCTTCTCAATCAGCTTCAACGTCGTCCTCAACGGCAATCCCACCACGTTGTCGAAGCTGCCCTCTATCCTGTCCACCAATATCGCCCCGGTGCCCTGTATGCCATAGCCACCAGCTTTATCCGCGCCCTCCCTCGTCTTCACATACGCAAGCAACAGTTGATCCGTGATCTCCGAATCGAACTTGACGGTTGTCTCCTCGGTGGCTGTCTCGATCGCATATCCCGGGTCTCTTGCACTTTCCAATGGGGCGACCAAGCACACCGCCGTGTATACCTTGTGCATCCCTGAATCCCGCAATCCCTTCAACATAGTAATATGGTGCGCCTCACTCCTGGGCTTCTCCAGTATCTCCCCTAGGCTGCTCACAACAATGGTATCCGCCGCAAGGATCAGCCCCGGCTCTCCTTTCTCCTCGTTGTTGATCTCTTGCTTGTAAACTGCCAACGCTTTCTGCGTGGCCGTGGCTAGTACGTATTCGAACGGCGAGAGCGTCTTTGGGAGGTTCTCCTCGAACTTGGAAGGGAGGATTTCGACATTGGTCAGCCCGATTTGCGCAAGAAGTTGTTTTCGCCGAGGAGACTGCGAGGCGAGGATGACGCGTTTGTTGCGCAGGAGGGTGAGGGCGGGGAGTTCGAGTGGTGGAGGGGGGCGGAGGGGGCGGCGGCCGGGGGGTGGCGCGCCGCTGGAGGGAGACTGGATCCCGGTGGGCGGAGGGTTCGAGAGAGCGTCGTACGCCGGAGGGTTGTCTGAGGGGATTCCGTTCTTCTGATCTGACATGTTGAAACGTTCTCTAGATTGCCTCTTTAGCTGGGAGCGTGCATCGCGGAGTGGCAGGGTTTCAATGCAGCCTGAGCGACTCTCACGTTTGGCGGTGGCAGAAAATGTCTCAAAAGATTTCACTCCCCGCATTCGTCACGTCGACTTTTCTTCTGGTCTACAAGCGCCCTGTGAAGCTTGAGTCATAAAGAGTCGAGTGTTGATAATAAAACTGCTCTGCACATTTCATCGACCTTGTTTCGCTCTCTCGCACGACTTCGTACTTGTTCTTGACTCGTCCAGAGCTTCCTAACTGTCTCGTGCCCCCTTGAGTCGACCTCATCTTCGTCCCTCTCCTCCCACTGCTCTCCGTTGACTCAACCATGGCAACAACACTCCACCTCCGCTCCGAGTCCAAGCCGCTCGAGCACAGATCTGCCCGTATATCTCCTCCTGCCGACTTACACAGCCAAGACTGACAGGTCCTAGTTACCCCGACCACCACCAAAGCTTTATTAGACGCCGGCTACAAAGTGAACGTCGAACGTTCTCCCGAGCGCATCTTCGAGGACTCGGAATTCGAAGCCGTCGGAGCCACATTGGTCCCCGAGGGCTCGTGGGTCGATGCCCCTACAGACCATATCATTGTGGGCCTCAAGGAATTACCAGAGGACAAGTTCGCACTCAAGCACACGCACGTGCAGTTCGCACATTGCTACAAGCAACAAGGTGGCTGGCAGGATGTGCTATCCCGTTTCCCACAAGGTGGCGGCACGCTGCTAGACCTAGAGTTCCTTACCGATGATACGGGGAGGCGAGTCGCCGCCTTTGGATATCATGCTGGATATGCGGGCGCAGCACTGGCCGTGAAAGCCTGGGCGTATCAATTGACACACCCGGGGAGCAAGATGCCCAAGGTTTCGAGCTACGCGAACCAAGACCTGCTGCTCAAAGATGTGCGCTCCGCCTTGCAATCCGGCAGCGAGAAAGCAGGACGACAACCGCGCGTGCTCGTCATCGGCGCACTGGGCCGCTGCGGACGCGGCGCAGTCGATCTCTGCCAGCAAGCTGGCATCGCCGACGAAAACATCTTGAAGTGGGATCTCCCCGAGACCAAGAAAGGCGGGCCTTTCGAGGAGATTGTGGAGAGCGATATCTTCGTCAATTGCATCTACCTGTCCGACCCGATCCCGCCGTTTCTTAACAAAGAGTCGCTCTCCAGTCCCAAGCGAAACCTCTCGGTCGTCTGCGATGTGAGCTGCGATACGACGAATCCTCACAACCCCATCCCAATTTATACCGAGAATTCGACGTTCGATGATCCTACGCTCCCGGTACCAGGATACGAGAACCCGCCGTTGAGTGTCATCAGCATTGATCACCTACCGAGCCTGTTACCAAGAGAAGCAAGCGAGGCGTTCAGTCAGGCGTTACTGCCAAGTTTGCTGCAGCTGAAGGAACGCAAGTCTAGTCGAGTGTGGCAGCAGGCGGAGGCGTTGTTCAATGAGAAGGTTGGGACTTTGCCGGAGGGGTTGCGTGCGGCATGGGCAAAGGTTACTGGGCAGGCGTAGGGCGACAACAGGTAGCAGGATGGCGAGGATAGATACGATGGGACTGGGATGAGAGCTGGATGCGACTGAATATGAAAAAGGACAAGGACGGACTCTTATTAGGGTGGTATTACCAATGGTGAAAAGTTTGCTTCAAGCATGGGGCACGGGGAGAATAGAAGGTATGTTTGGTTCTTCATGGTGCTCATTGTGACTGACTCACTGCACCATGCCATTGCCTTGGTTTGTACAGTGTTTGTACAATGCATCCATTAGATCTCCTGCGGTCCGGAACTTCTCGGTTCTATCGCTTTTCATTGTTTCGTTTCCATTTATGCCCTGAGCTTTTGGTGAAGTCGTTACCGTCATTTCTCGTTCAGCACAACTTCCTCAGTGCTGCATTCTCACATCATCATCCTGGGCGACGTCGTCTATTTTGCGCTTGGAGCTGGTAGGTGTCGGAGCTTCTTCGCTTCCATCATCCAAGTATTCCGAGACTTCCCATTCGATCGTTGTCGAGCCGTCATTGGTGACTCCAGCGCCCCGTCTGGTATTCTGTACCCGACCAAGTCGGCTTCCATCGAGCATCTCCTCGAACCACGTGAGACCTCTGGTCCTGCCACTCCGCTGCGTCCGTGTGACGGGTTGGATTTCCGGCTGTGCTGACGCCTCCACTGCGCTGCTCTCACCCTGTCCCAGACCTCCGGACATGGTGAACTGTTCAATGGCATCCGTGCCCTCCAAATTGGCAGCCTCGGGTAACAAATCTAGCTCCTGCAATGCCTCGAGATCTTCATTCAATAGACTTCCCAATGTTATGTTCATGTATTCTGCTTCTTCAGGTGGATGCTCAGTCCAGAACGAGAGATGGGTTCCACAATAGCCACAGAAGACCCGTTGCGAAGATGGGGCGTGTAGAGGAGTGAATATCCTCCGAATCGAGGCGTGTGATTCATCCGGGAAGTAGGATGTAGTGACCGAAGAGTACCATGTCAACGGCACCCGGAGCCATGCTGTCAGTGGAGTGGCCTGGCTTCGTCCTAGCGAGTATGTAAGGTTAGGCTTGTTCGGTGAGGGCAAGGGGTAACGGAAGCCCTACTGCTTTCGCTGCTATCGTCGAAGTAGACAATAGGCCGTTCTGTCGCATCTCGAGGGACAGTGATGATATAGTGATTGCGACCACAGTTACAACTGCCTTGGAGAGGTCGTGCTCTGCTCATCTCGGCATTGGAGGAAGTGAAACAGGCTGCTAATGGTACGTTGAAGAAAAAGGCCGTAATAGGGTGGAAACGTGACAAAATCGCATCTCCTTTCACTCTTGCAAGAGAAAAATATCAGATGATGTGCAACTGAAACAGATCCTGGCGATAAACGCAGCTGCAGCTGTCTAAATCCCGTCCTCAAGCCGACCTTAAACTCAAATGGGCAAGAACAACCTAATGCAGACCATCTCAACTACACCTCAGCGAAGTATCTTCTGTCTTCATCTCCGAGTGCCACTCCGATCCACATAGTAACAATTCATCAGTGACAGCTGCCTTTATGAGATGATGGTGATGATCGGCTAGTAACCAACTTCGTCTCTTTCCGAGGTCATCAGCAGAAGCCTCGTCCCTTCGCTGTCCTCAAGTCCATCTGAAGATATCAAAAACACATTATGTCGAAACAAGATGGCTCAGAGTCCGAGGGCTCTTCACCAGTATCATCCCAAACATCAGAGACTCGGCCAAGAAGGATTTCGAAACCCGGATCGTCAAAGAAAGCCAACAGAGTCAGCAAACCACGCTTGACGGCATCTCAAAAGAATTTCAACCACAAAGACGCCGAGAACAAAAGACGGACCGCCATCAGAGAACGCTTCACCGAACTCTCAAACCTGGTGCCGGGCGCCCTCGGCCACGAGAGGAGTGAGCAGGTAATGCTAGGGAAGTCCACCGACTTTCTAAGGGAAATGCTTCTAGAGCAGAGGCGGCTGGAGGAGATGGCTCAGAAGCAAGGTATCACCATTGACTCTGGCGAACCTATTAGGGAGGATGACTTTGGCGGGCCAAAGTGGAAAGCCAATAACATGGAGCAATATGAGGCCAGCAAGCAGAGGAAAGATGGCAATGAGTCCCACCAGGGAAACAATCAAGGGGATGAGGAGAACGATTAGGAATACTCTCCGCCTTACAAGATCACCTCTAGACCAGCAGCGCGCAAAATATTTGGTGGGTCTATCCATTGGCGCGTTCCTCAGTCGAGAAAAGTTGAGGCTCCGTCGTCGACAGGTGTCAAGACTACGCCGTGGATAGAGTCTGTTGACCCCCTAATTGCCAATGTTGTGGCGGTAAGAGAACGGTTGGCAAGCTTCAACGAAGGCATCAAGCACGAGTCAGAAGAGAAGCAATCTACGGATTCACAATCGAGCACAGGTCCAGCCGGACGCTGTAAGACCAATCTTTTCAAGAGAGTCTGCTTTGGTTGTGGCACAAAGCCGGGTCAACTTCACAAGATGTACGGAAAGCTCTTATGCGGTGCTTGCTGCTGTGGGTGGCTGGAGTCGCACGTTGAAATGAGAAAGATATTAGCAGGAGAAGCATGATTGCATGAGCACAGGAGGAATATGGCTTGACACAGCTTTAGAGGACATCACATCCATGCCTTGGGACTTCGGCCGGAACACTTCACCACTTAGTTCAGCAATCTTCACTGCTGCACCAAAACAGAGGACTTCACTTCGCGGCCACTAGTTTACCTGGTCAAAGCCTTTCTTCTGCCGCGCCTCATTTCGCCTGTTGCTAAATCAACAACATGTATCCCAGCGCGCAATCCGGACCTCCGGCCTACAACGGCAGCAAGCCACCTGTGAGGCCAACAGGTCTCCGACGTCTAGGGAGCTCCTCGCCTGTTCATCCTCCTGTTTCGCTGTCTTCAACCATCCCTACTGTAGTGCAGCTTGAGCCGTCAAAGACGCGTCGGAGAGTTGTCGATTTGTCCAACAAGACACCTCTAACACCCGCGACTTCAGCCACTGGACATAGAAAGAAGTCCTGGGTAGACAGCGCTTCAAAGACTTTTGGCTTCACAAAGCTGCGTCGGAAGTCAAGCTTCTCCAAAGAACGCACGATGAGCCGTGACTCAGGTGGCCCACTGCAAGTACACTCCGCTCGAAAACTCTCGGTAAGGAAGTGAATTTTGCGTTCCGGATGCTTCTGACGCTGTCAATAGGTTCAACCGCACAACTTGACTGGTAGCTCTCGCTCACCTGTTCCTGCACCCTTGTCTCACCAACTTCAAGTCAACCCTCCCGTCCCTACCGGAGCAAACCATCTGCAGCATCCTATCCCTTCTGAGAAGACCGAAAAGCCGCTCCCCAGTCTGCCTGTAGCAACTGTGAAGTACCAGTCTCCTGTGCGCAGATCACTCATTGACTGCACTGAGAGACCGCTTCGAAGACGGTCAATGACGCCTGTCGACGCTGGAACTCCCGATGGAGAAGACTGGCCGCCTATTCTGCCCACCAAATCTGATACCAACCTCCCCTCCTGCGGGAACCAGTCACAGCTCAAGCCGAGTCTTGGAGAAAGCCTGTACCAAAGCCTGCGTGCATTGAATTTGCAAGACAACAAAGAGGACCACTTCCAAGCCGAATCTCAACCTCAAACTGACAATACCATGGACACTCAAGGAAAAGATCCTCATGTGGAATCGCAGGCGAAAGAGAGGGAGAGCACAGTAGAGGAGCTTTTCTCGGACGGCAGGAGCCGACCTCTTTCCTCTAGTCAGCTTCCGAAACTCCGAGACTCGATGCTTCAGTCACTTTCCCGCCATGTTGACAGTCCTGTTGCCGTCCGTCAGACCAAGACATCAACCTTACGTCTGCAACAAGCCACCGGAAAGTCCACTTGGGATCCTAATGAGAAGAGCAAACTTGCCAACAGTCACATCCCCACAATTCGAGAGCGAGCTGAGTCTCCTTCCCCCTCATGGGTCAAGCGAAACTTCCAAGGCGGTCCAGTTCGGGTGAATTCACGTGGTCGCTGCGGTGTCACTGGCCGAGGGTCTCCCTACACCATCCCCACTCGAGCTCCTTCTACCCGCAAGCCAGTCCAACAGAATGAGGCCAACTCTTATCGAAGATCATTCCACACTCCAACAAATGGTCACGGCCTCGACAAGGGCCAAGAGGAAATTTTGACTCAGCCCTCGGCTTCACCAACACGGAAGTCTCGTAAGAATTCTCTTCCTTTGCCTGCTCGGCTCATTCCCCCCTCAACCAATATTGGAGATGAGCAGGATGGGGCTACAAAGCCTTCGGCCGCAGAGCCCTTCATAAGTCTTGCTACGAAGAAGCAAAACAATACTGGTCGTTCAGCTTGTCGAGACAAGACATCTGGCAGCCACAATGGATCCAATGTCGACTCCGATACGCATGAGGCGCACGCGGCTGGCCAACCTCATCTTCTGACCGTCAAGGAAGTTCTGTCGACACCTGCACCTGATGACACTGAATCCTACGTTGACAGTGAGGAGGAAAACTCAGAGGCGAGTGTCCAGGGCTATGACTCTTTCGGCGGGTATCGTGTTCGACGCATCGGAAACACTGGTCGGAATATGGGCCCAACTTTGCGCATCACAGACTCTGCAAGCCGTGTCCTCTTAGGACCGGAAGATCGAAAGACCGTCCTCGACCCCAGCAGTCCCATCAAGTTGAGACACAAGGGCAGCGCTCCGGACATGGCCTCTCCACGGATGACAAAGGATCAAATCCGCCGATCCAGTGCAGTCGTTACCAACCTCGCTGGCTCCACGACATTGGTGAGAAATCTCACTGATCAATCTCCAAACCAGTACCAGACCGCAAAGGAAGATGAAGCCTGGCAGATTGTCGATGGCAACAGCTCTGTTGATACTGTTGTCGTGCGAGCAGAACTTCCCGGCAGCGAAGTCACGTTTGGGGTACACTCGGTTGCAGACAGTGGGGATAATTTCGTGTCCGCAGAAACAGCTTCTCGCCCGCAATCTAATACCAAGGGTACTCCAACGTCAGATCACGGCGACTGGCCTGGGAAAGACTTTGCGAACTTCAATCTCTGCTCCGATGCCACGCCCACTGCCTCTAGACGCAACGTACCGCCTGTCGAGCGAGGATTCAGACGTCCTGCGCATTCCAAGTCTCCGTCTCGACCACCAACTGTCGTGTTGCGCGAAGCACCGAGCAAGGAGACTGCACCCTTCCTCTTCCAAGACCTAGAGCAAGAACAATCCAAGCAGGAGAAACTCGCCAATGACCTTGCAAAAGCAGCTGGATCTGGCTCAGAGACATCCGTCAATATGCAGCCTGCGGACTCGGCCACCACCGCAAACTCTACCCCGAGCATGAGCAGTTCAACTGTTCCGTTCCCACCACGCACATCCTCACGCAAACCAAAACCGCCACCCATCATCGTTTCCCCGCCATCAATCAGCTTCTTTCCCAATCCCGCTCCAAAAGCCTATGCTGTCCGACCCGAGAGCCTGAAAAAACCTCGTAACGTGAAGCCATTCTCGCAGAGCGTCTCTCCACGTACTGACTCCGTCAAAGGGAGGAAGATCTCGAATGTCTTGGCGCATAGTCCGTCAACATCAGGGAAGAAGAAAGTGGTCTCGAGTTTGAGGGGACTGTTTCACAAGAAAAGCTTCGAGTCGACCAAAGCCATTACCGCGAACGGACCGGGTGCTGATGGCGAGGTTGTGCCATTACCCGTCATCCCGTCTCTTGTTCACGAGGATGATGGCCCTCGCTATGCGTCGTTCCGTCGCAAACCAGCCACTGCGTTCACGCCGAGAGATGAAACAAACGGCGCAAAGTTCAGCAATCCGCTACATATGAATCCCGATGCCAGGTACAACGGAATGCGACCATTGAAGCACAAGAATCCACTCACCAGTCCGACGACGCCATGGACGGCGAACCTCAAGACTCCGTGTCCCCCGAATGCCACTTCCGTGGCGACCGGAGTCGGATCGAATGCGAAATCTATGTCAACCTCTACTTCCACCTCTACCTCTCCGACAAACATTCCTCGTACGCATCCTTCCCCGGCCGTTCGCTCATCCCCCACTCTGTCCCTCTCACCCGCCACACCCGCTGGTCCACCGCTCCTTTCCGTGGCAACGACCCTAACGCACACCCTGCTCGACCTTGTCCGCTCAACCACCAACCCCGCACAGAAATCCCACCTCATCGAACTCTCAAAGTGCATGGTCGAAGTGGTCAACTCGGCGCGCGACGCGGAGAAAGCCATGGAGAAGGCACGCATGGAAGCCAGTCGCGCCGAGGTGGCATATCTGAAATGTGCCAAGCAAGTTGTGAATGTTCAGGCCTTGGTTAGGGAGATTACAGACAGTGAGATGGGTATTGGAACTGACGTTGGGATTGGTGTTGAAATCGACGACCAGGGCAGGAGACTGAAGGAAATCTGACTGATGAGCAGGTAGACTAGATGCCGTGGTCGTCTGAAGTTAAGGCCGCGAGCATCAACGTGAGTCTACGGAGGCGGTTTTCAGGATACAGCTGTGGCAGTTGAATTATCCAAGACGAGCGAGCAAGCACGGATGCACAGCTAACCGACTTGATGTGCGCTGTGTGAGATGGATTGGTGTGTGGTGTTGCTAGTGCTGGTATGGAGACTCCGTTTGCGTGTGTCAAGTCACGGCATTGCATTGCATGGTATGGTATGGCTTTGTACTTTCGAAAGTCGACTACTCAGCGTACGATGAGTAAGGAATAAGGTAAGGAGGGAAAGTAGGAACTGGGGAAGGGGAGCGGAGAGAGGCGAGCACAGGGGTGGAACGAGATTACCTCCATTGAATCATGTCATGTCAGTTCGGTCTTTGCTTTGGATTAGCAACGCGACGTACGCCAAAGCCAGGAAAGGAAGCCAAGTCACCGCAAGGATGACCTGTTCAAATGCCAGCCACGGGAAAGCATAGATAGATGATCAGGCAACTCAATTGGCAGACACAGTTGCTTCTGAGAAAAAAGAAAAAAAAGAGAAAAAATTGGATTCATCACCACATGATGGGTGTGTACATAGCACATCAGCTAAGTCGAGTTGTTGAGTTAAGCTGAACTTCATTCGCCATGACAATAAATATGACATGACACGACAATAACGGACTGGACTCTCCTTCTTTTCTGCCTTGGTAATTACTGTACTGCTGTTCTCCCTTCGCCTGCATCACAGTCGACTAATGCGCTTATGAGTCAGTGTAACTGAGTGAGCTCTTGTTCTGTTCAAACTCCTGAGGAGTAGGCTGATCCTCCTCCTCCCCCTCCCTATCCTCCTATTCTCTAAGCCTGCCCTCGGCCTTCATCCTCTTTCTGATCATCTCTTGGATCTTCGCGAATTCATCACTCCCCTTGTCCACTGTGCTGCGGAAGACAAAAGGCTTGGTGGTCGCGGTTCGGGCGGCACTTTCGGTCAGCGGTCCTGTTGTAGCATGGATGCTCTCCTGCGAGGCGCTCGAGTCGGGAGTCATCTGGGTTGCTAGGGTTGAGTGCGGTGTGGGTGTGGATTCGTCGACGTCCACCGGTGTCGGAGCGGGTGTCGTTGTCTTGGCATCTTCTATGCTTGTCGATGGGAGCGGATCGTGCGTCTTGGCCGTTGAAGTCGAGTCAATTGTACGCTCGTGGGAGGAGTCGACATCCATTGGGACTGTCACTGTCGTGGTATCCTCTGTTATTGGGGACGGGAGCGTCTCGTGCACCTCCCGGGTTGAACTCGACTCCATTGTAGATTCGTCGTCTACTTCCATTGGTGTGTTCACTGTCGTGGTAAACCCCGAGGATGCGGATGCGGGCGGATCCTGTGTCTCGAGGAGAGTATCCAGTGTAGACTTGTCGAGGTTAATTGGGCTTTTCGGCGGATTTGCAGTAACAGTGGATGTGATGGTATCCCGCGTCGTAAAGAACGTCGGGATCCATGTGCGTTCTCTGGGATCAATTCGCGTTGCCCAGAGAGTGGTAGAGGTCCTTGTTGTTGACGCGGTCAGGAGCGTCGACAGATACGAGGTGGCACTTGACGAGCTCAGAAGCGCCGACAAGTACGAGGAAGCACTGACTCCCATGGCGGAGAGGGCAGACAGAGCCTGGCTACCGCTGGCCTGCACTCTGCCCAACGCTTCTTGGGAGCGAGGAGTCTCGAGGATTCTGGTGACGCCGTGGGCTCCAAGCACGCCCAAGCCAAGGGCGGCGCTGCCAATCAGAACCGATTCGAGGAGAAGGGGGTTGCTGATGAAATTCCACGCGTTCTCGAGGAGACAGAGCGTGAGATGCTCTTTGCGTGCTTCTTGCACTGCCTCCCAGAGCGTCTGGCGTCCGTGATCTCGCGACGAGAGCTCGCCGTGACTTTGTGCCTGAGATACCCACTCGCAGTAGAGGTTGGACGGGGCCACTCGAGGATATATGGTCACAAAGGGATGGCTGGCGGCTGCCTCTGCTTTGGTGCTCAATGTCGGGGTCGTTTCGCGCTGGAAGCGCTGGTCGACACGGTCTTCCAGATTCGCTTGGTAGAGCTCGGTATTCCACTCCGTGCCGGGCACGGGGTTGAGATGCGCAACAGCATTCCTTCCTGCGTCGGTCTCTTGCAATTCATACGGCAGCTTGGGAAACAGTTTCCTTTCGGCGTCTTCTCTGGTGAGGATGTACCCGGCTGCTTTGGCGGCGTTTTGCTCGGTTTCCATCTGCTCCAGATCGAGGCCTCGCGGCATGACGGCTTCGACTCGTCCGAAACACGTCATCTTGACTCGCAACTTGGCATCTGCCTCTGATCCCTGCGGTCGGGACGCACTGCTGTTCAGCTCCGCCGCGTTCACGCAGATGTTTCTATCGGCATCGTCCACGGTGAACATGGTCCCCTTGGCGACATGAGGCGCGATGCGCACGACAAGGCCGCTCGCTCCTGAGAACCGGATGCAGTGGTGAAGTGTGACCGCCTTGCTGATCAGGTCGAAAAGATCGAACCATATTGCGTTCCGCATGAGAGCACCTTGGTTCCGCTGGCGGGCTGACTGTCTCGACCGGCGCACAAGCGGATCGAAGCACGGAGGTGGAAGGAGTGGCTCCAAGACTTGCATTATCATGGTCGTCAGCCTGCGGGCCGCGAGATCCACATCCCGGTGGTATTGGTGAGTTGGAGGATATTCGGGGTGCTGAGGATGGCTTCCTGGCGTCGGAAAGTATCGGTCATTCAACATCGAATTCTCCAGGTATGCAGCCTTCTTTTTGTTGCGCACAAACGCATCGTAACGGAGATACTTGCGGTCGATGTCCTCGAGTTCCTCTACCATGTCATCGCAGATGCCAAATGCAGTGTGCTTGAAGATGTGTTGCTGGAAGAATTCGCCGACGATGCCGTGGACAAGGTGCCGGCGATTCTCTTTCTTCGTAAAGAAGCTGCGCCATCCGCACCAGCTCCCATCTGCAATCCACTGCGTCACTTCGAACAAGGCCTCGTACTTTGTCGCGAGAAGATGCATAGGCCACGCCTCTTCCTGGTCGGGGGTGAGGTCGAAATTGAAGTGGGTTTTGCAGAACGCGGAAATCTGCTCCTGTAGAACCATGAACAGGGCGCTAATCTCGCCGAGGTCGAGCGGTCCGGGTGCTTGCTGGGCTCTTGATAAAAGCTCCTTTGCGGCTCTGATGGGATCATTGGAATCGTTCACCTTGCGTGCATCCATGCTAGACTCTGCAGTCGCTGTGTTTGGTGGATCAGCAGCGGCTACCGAGTTCGTTTGTTGACGTTTTCGCGAATGATGGTTGCTTTTCCGAGCGCTTGAGATCGGAATGCTCCGCAATGGAGCTTCAGTAGTGGAATCTGTGTCCGTTTTTGAGATATCGGATGAGCCCGACCCTCTCGTCGGCAACGAGATGCTTGTCTGAGGCGCCGATGCGCGGACGGGGCTTTCGCGGAGGCCAGCGGCCTCAGTGGAACGCGTTAGATCGTGGAGGAAATCCCGATAGTCGCTATCTTCCTCTGTGTCGGTATCTTCTTGTTGTCTTTCATCGTCTGCTTCGGATGTTTTGTCCTCGAAATTTGGTAACTTGCGTTTGCGTGAGGATCCCCTCGGCCGAGGAACCTTTTCGTCATCGCTGTATTCTTTCCCGGGTCTGTAAGTCCGGTCCGCGAACTGTACGCTCTTTCGCTTCGGCCCAGCGACAGCTTTCGCTGTAGGGCTTGGTGCTGGTTCGTCTTCCGAGGCATCAATGTCCTGGTAAGTCTTGTCGTCAAAGGCTGGCTGCCTTCTCCTGACTGATTTTGGGGTCTTGGCCTTTGCACCAGGAGACGATGGCACAGACACGGGACTTGAGAGAGGCGAGCTGTCGGCGCTAGCGATAGCGACACCCTTTTCAGGAGATCTACCGTCACCTTCTTCCGCGGTGTCGTCGCCAGACAGTTCGACGGCTTCTGGCGCAGCTGCTTTCGAAGTCTTTGACCTTCGAGATCCCCTCTTCGTGGTCGCTTTTGGCGCCGCTAGTTTTTTGGGCTTGGCTGGCGTTTTAGACTTCGTTTTCGGCTTCACTGGTGTTTTCGGCTTCGGTTTGGTGGTGGCACGAGTCGGGGGAGATGTGGGTGCATCCGACTCCTCATCAATTGTAGGTAGCGGGTTGTTGCTTGTCGGTGGGTGTGCAGGTGTCGTAGGAGTCCTCAACCGTGATGGCCTGGTCATAATGCGAGTGGGAGTAGGATCCCGCTTCAGGGGGGTTCCTTTCTTGGGCATCTTCGATGCTCCGCTCGTTGAGTCTGTCGGGCAGGATATACCTAGATAGCTATGTCGAAGAGATTCCACGGCGAGTAACTGGCTTCAAGACGGGAATAAAACAGAGCAGGGAAACGAGATAGGGAATATATCACAAGAACAACGAGCATAATGCATGCAGTGTCGAAATTTCCGAAAGCGGAAAACAGGAAAAGTCCGTTTTCGGGTTGTCATTCTGGAGCTCTATTGTGCCGGTCAACCATTGTTCATTCATTCATATGGAAGCACCCTGCCGAGAATGGGTTGTCCCCACTCGTCAATGGACAAAGGAAAGGCTTCAATAGAGAAGCTCATGGTGACACAGATGCGTCCTATAGCTTGGACCCCGCAGTTTCGTCCCTGCCCAGGTGTCAGCATTGCTGCTTTCTGATTGTCATGCAATTCTGGGACGTGCCCTCACAAGGCTGCAACGACTTCAATCTCGACCTGCTCAGCGTCAGTATCGACTTGCGTCTGGAAAGAACATAGGTGTGGCGTACATCTGTCTTGAAGGGCAGCTCCTTGACGCAGACGCAGGTCCGTGCTGGCTTCGGATCCGGAATCACCTCAAGATCTGTTCCCGGTCAGCGTGGAATGTGGCGGCGAGGCTGGGGAATCTGCGCACAGGCGTTGTTCATGGCCGCATAGTCCTCCATGTTGGTCAAATAAATGTTCATCTTGCGCGTCTTAGCTATTGCCCGGTATGGATTCTCTACAGAAATACCTTCAGGAGCTTCTCCAAGCTGCTGCCAGCTTCCTCAAGAACCACTCTGATGTTTTCCAGAGCTTGTTTCTGCCATTTTGTGAGCTATTATTTGATGAAGCTGATCCTTTTACATGCACTGACCGTTCTGTCGGCGACTGATCCCTCTACGACCTTCATCGTGGAAGGGACTATGCCAATATTTCCGGACACAAAAATCGTTCCATTGTGAATTGTGGCTTGAGAGAACAAGTTGGACTTGAGCCCTTTGTCGGTTGATACAACTTGCTTTGGGGCCATTGTGTACGGGTCTCTCCTCAAGAGTTATTGTGGTTATCGAGGGCTACTGTGGGAGGATTACTCGTAGAATAAATACAAGTTTCACACCTAATGGTTCCTATTGTCTTACGCCCTTTGACTTCGACGGACAGTTGAGGTAAGAACGCCGGCAGCGCCAAGCTGACAAATCTTGCCCAGCCCATGTCACGTGTATCACTGTGGATGTAACCACGTGATCGCCTCCCGCCATTTCCCATGCGCTCCATGTTCTTGTTCAATCCAACACCACGCTCCTGACTCGCTCCTTCAAACAGACGGTGGAGTGAGCACCATAATTACGCCTCTACATGATGACAATCTGCAAAGCTTCCCCAGTGGACCTCTTCTTCACCAGCGCCTGCCTCTTCGAGCTCCCCTTAGAGGTGCCACAGGGACGAACCCGTAGTCCTCCAGGTCTTCGCGCGCTTCCCGGCCCAGGTCTGCATCGCGCAACTCCCAGAGCCTTTCCCTATCCCTTCTGGCTTGTTCATCAGCTCGTTGTTTCCCCCGTTCGGCATAAGTTGCTGCCTCGGCCCGCAAATTCGTGAGTCTGCTGTCATTGATTGGCTGACTGGTGTTCGCCTCATACGTCTCGATATGGCCACCAAATTTGTCCCGACAGGCATTGCCCTCGTTGTGTAGAGCCAGCCATCTCTCTCTGAACTCATCATCCCGACGATCCGATGCTGCTCGACGGTCGTCATCTGGATCTCGTGCCAGGATGTCATCCAGCAGCTCGTTGAGCGCCCCGTTGCTCACCCCATTGCCTCGATTTCTCTCACGCACAACCACCACAGGTCCACCTGGTCCTCTCTCTAAGAAGCCACTATACCCAATGTTTCCAGACGTGTAGAAGCCTCCTGCCGGAGCAAATGCCCCAGGATCGATTCCAACCCTCCAATCCCACGTTCGAGTGTTGCCATCGAGGCCTTGCACTGAGTAATGCTCGTTGACCGGTATCCAATGGGTGCGCTTGCAGGGTCCCCACCCTTTGGTGATCGGGATCCTTCTTTGTTGCCAGAACGTCATGATGAAGAGTTGACAGCTGGCGTCGTTGCTGTCGCTTAAGGCTCGTGAGGTGGAAGATGGCTCGGTCTAGAGCAGCTTGTGAGGTTGGCGGAGTGAACAAATATACCAAGGACTCATGACCTGTAGGGAGATTCATGTTCTGACGTCCTACAGAATGTTCCGCAAAAAAGGCGTCAGTGTTACACCAAGCAATGCTACACACACCTTGTAAAGGCATCCAATCGATTGTCGCCGACACAGTCACCGAGATATGCCGGCACTTTCGCTCCTGAATCGGCAAATACATACAGCTGGCATGGCGTCAAAACCGACAAGAGTCAACCTTGCCCAGCACCATTCCCCAGGGCAGACAGGCGTGCAACAACGAGAAGATCTACTGGCTATTCTTTGCGACGCCTTCGCCTTGCCGCCGCTGTATCTGGCAATGTGCAGCTGGATCACTGCACCTCTTCGACCGATCGCTCTTCTCATCACCTCTGTGCCCGGGCAACCGTGAGCTCCACAGAGACAATCAGTTGTACATCCCCGGTCCTCATCAGTCTCGAAGTCAGCCGGTCTCACGCCCTCTCCCGTCTGACCAGCGCCTTCGGGACCCAAACACACCGCCGCTGTTAACACTGCACTTGCGGAAAATGCACCCTTGGGATACTTCATCCTACCTCCCATGCATCCCCAAATTAGTCCAGCCGGGTATCCTGCCATTTCTGCTACATCTCTCCACTGCACGGCCTGGTCATCACCGAGATCCCAGACATGGATCCGTTCCTTCAAAGCCGGCATACGCCACCCTGCCCGGCGCGGCGTCTTGAAGGACACCACTTCTCCACTGGCAAGGATGCTGCGATTACCGGATCGAGAGGTTGTAGGCCACTCCGAGGATGAGAAAAACTCGGTCTTCGCACTAGCGGGTTCGCATCCAGGGGACCCGGACCCCTCCCCAGAACCTGAGCCGCAAGTCTTGAAGTATATGACCGAGGCCTAACTGGGACATGGTCGAGCCGATCTCGAGCCAGGCATGCTCAACGTACGAGCCATCGAAGCGGGGAAAGATAGACACAACGACCCCGCCCATCCACATGCCAATGCGTTTCGTTCTCTGGGTTCTTGGACTTCGTCTTAGTCGTCGTCGCCGTATTTGTATTCGACCTCGATCTTGAATTCAGTTCCAGGTCGGGTCTGCTCACCGCCTCGCTGGAGATTCTTGGTCTGGATCTTGTCGCTGTGTTGGGACGTATCGCCTTCGTGAGACTGATTAGTGGAATTCCTACCGTTGTCTGCGCTGCTGGGTCTCATATCTGGGCAGGGGCTGGGGAAGGAATGGCTTTTAAGATCGGTATAAGAGGATAGAGAATGAGTACGAAAGAGAGGGGAAGGGAGGTAGGGAGAGGAAGATTGAGTGTGTGTGTGTGTGACTGAGAGTGTATAGGGACATGGTGATACATACACACATTCAAGTTCGCGTTCAATGCTACAGGTAGTAGAATGATCTCTCCATCAACCGTTCGTCGCCGCCATATCATATCGTATTGAATCCAACCCTCGCGTCATCAACTTTACGGCCTTCAACTCGCTTGCGTCACTTCACGTCGTTCCTCGTTCGCAACGCTGCCACACTATCTCACTACCTCGTCGCTTATTACAGTATTATATTCAGTTGAGAGGGCTCTAAAGTATCGAAGATAGGTAGGTAGGTAATGTAGGCAGATCCTCAGAGGGAAACGATACGAGTAGGTGATCAAAAGGAAGAAGTGCGAAAAGATGAGAAAGACGAGAAAAGAAGGATGTCTGTATGGACCATAACAGTGTTCCAAAAGGCCTGGATGCGGATTCCCCCGTTTATTCACTGTGTTTTGTGACCGAGTGAATGACTGTATGACTAACTCTCTCGACACCTATCAGGCACCCAGATCATAAATATATACAGCATAAGCCGCCTCCCTGCCAGCCCGCTAGCCCGCCAGATGCGGTGAGTGAAGCCCCCGTCCCCATCAGACAGATAAATCTGTATATAAATGTCCGGTCTGGGAATAGGATAGGATACTTCTCGTCATCTGCCGTGTGGCGGCTGTGGGCATATAATCGTGCGTAGGGAAGAGTGCGCAATGTTGGATGCAGACTTATTTTCATCCTAGCCAGTTGAGCCGTGTAGCATCTCGAGGCAGGAGTATCTGAAGAAGAGTCCTGCCAGAGTATTGCCGAGTGCTCGTTCTCTCGCTCGCTGTCCACATCCACCTCAGGCCCTCTACTCGGTCGATAGTCGCTGACCAATCGTTCTCGACGCTTCGCCTGCTCGCATCGCCCTTGCGATCCCAAATACCAAATACCGCGGCGTCTATCTCGATTCTCCTCAATGCCATATTTATCCCTCGTTCCTCATGTCCGTCACGAACAAGTCCTAAAGTGTCGAGTCGAGCCGGCCGACCAATAGATTTCCCGGGACTGAGAGATCGAATGATGCACCAGCCATGAGATAGTTCTCTCGGTCTCTCTCTGTCTCCCTTATGATGTACTCCAGCCCCAATGGTGATCTTGGTTGGAGATTCAGCTGCGCCAGATCTTCAAGTACGCTCGTATAGCTTCCAGAGTCCAGAACTTGGCCCTGCCGAGTCTTTTCTGATGGGGAAATCCTCTTCTATAACAGATGATTTCTCTCGATCCGAACGAACCCCAATTGCCTAGGGTGGAGTTCGAGTTGGGAGCGCAGTTTCGGCCCTCTGCCAAATTCGCTATCGGGCATACCGCTTTCGATTCCAGCCGGGCGTAGGACCAGGAGCTGGCTGCTCTCGGTGGATCCTACATCTGTGTAGATATCCACCAAGAGACATCCTGAATCTCTGTAGACTTCGAGTAGACTTCGACCAAGTGAAGTGAAAAGTGCAAAGTGCAGAGAGCGTTCATCCGTCCGGCACTGGCGCAAAGTTCGATTTCTTCCTGAGCACAAGACCGATCTTCATAAAGATAAAAGGCACAGGCAGCAACGCCGCCGCAACGGCGCCAAGGACTGACGTCGCAGGCCCGACTCCCATGGTGTGATACATTGGTCGAGCGGCGAGGGGGAGGCCCGCGGCCAAGACGCTGCGAAGAAAGGTATTCGCAGCAGTCGCGCTGGCGGAATACAGCCCGTAGACGTCGACAAGATAGTTGATGCCTAAATATACGTGTCAGAGGTCATTTTCACGGCAGGGAACGTCAAAAGCGACTTACATTGCTGGAAGATGATATTGAAGCCGCCTCCGATGAAACCGGCCGCGACGACGGGAGAGGCCCATGGATATCTCGGGCTAGCTGTCCAGGCGAACCAGAAAAGACCGATGACCATGAGGACGGCGCCGATGGCGAGAGGCGGAAGTCTTGCCTCTGGGACGGGTCGCCCGTTGGAGGCTCTGCATTTTCGTCGGTACAGAGGTTGGTTCCCGAGGTTGATGCCCGTTGCGGCGAGAATGCCCACAAACATACCGAGGAACGGCAGTGAGCCGACCACAGGTGACCAGTGGCGCTGCTCTTCGAAGACGATGGGGAACACTTGAAGCGTGAGGTAGAGTATGGAGTAGACGAACGAGGCGTAGAATGCGATGCAGGTCACCATGGGCTCGGTGATCAGCATTTTCAATGGTCGAGAGAGCTGTTTGGTGATGATGGACTTGATGTCGACCTTGATCCTTTCGTGGGGGTGGTAATATAGTGTATTGCCGGTCTGCTTCCGCATCCTCTGCGCCTTTCGCTTCAGCAGGACCGGCGGATACATTTCGGGCATGCAGAAGTATGTGACAGCCACGACGGCGAAGTTGAGCAAAGCCACCGTGTATTCGGTCCATCGCCATCCCATGTGAGGATTGACCAGAATGGCTGCACCGATGGTCGGACCCAAGGTCGGGCCGCCGACGACGCAGACACCGTACAGACACACGGCTGTTCCGCGAGCTTCTCGAGACCAGATGTCGCCCAAGGCGGCATTGACATTGCTGACGGCGGCCGAGCCGAAGAAGCCGCTGAAGAACCGGTTGATGAATACAGATTGTGCGTTCCGGCTGACCGCGGTGCCGATCGAGAAGCACACCAAGCAAGTCGCTGCAGGTAACATGGACCACCTCCGACCCCATACTTCGCTGAGAGGCGCCCAAACCAGAGGCCCGAATGCAAAGCCGATGATATAGAGCGAGACATTCAGGACGACAACCTCCTCGCTGACGTCGACGTATTCGGCGATGGTGCGGTTTGCCGGCACGATAATGCTCGAGGCCAAACTGGCGCCAAAGGCCAGCATGCCCAGCTGAAACGTCACCCACGATTTGAACGGAGTAGACCAGTTCTGCGGATTCTCCGGATCGTCTTCATCCTCCCATCCAACGAGGATTTCGGCTTTTTCACCGTCTTCCACGATAATCTTTTCGGACGGGGCCTGCGCTGCGGATAGAGCCCCGGCTTCTGCCTCGACATCTTCTGTTGTCGACGTATCCGGCGCCATTCTGTCGACCGGTCCGTACCTGGAGACTCGAGGACATTGTGAGATCGAAAAGCAGAATTGCAAACCGGAGATTTGTACGCACGCAGGGCCAAGTTCAAAGGTTCGTACAAACCAAGCGGCCGACGCCTTCCCCAAGAGGAGCAGGGGGCAGCGGGCAATCCCACAGTGCGGCGCCCCCCCAATGAGGACTCGGAGAATGCCCGATCTCAACAATAGGATGCCGATTAGCCGCATCGAGTGGCTTCGCATCTCGCGATATCGGGCACTAGCGGAGGAGATCCACGGCATTATCGGTGATTTTCGCAAAACAGCGAGACCGAAGCCCATCTCCTCAATCTCGAAAATATTAGAAACACCATTCTCCAGGGCGCGATGGCCTCGGACGCTTCCGACGCTCCTCTTTCTCACCCCGCGGCCATTGCTAAGTGGACGGAATGTGACGGGGGCGAATTCTGCAGGATTGTGCACGCCGCGATGCCGTCTTCGATCGGTTTGTGTGTGGCCGAACGTCCCTCAGTTGCGTAGGTGGTGCATGTCGTGGAACACGAATATTTGTACTGCCTCATGGGGTCGTCGTCTCATTCCGCGTCGAGGTTCTTGAAATGCTGTAGGTGACCATGTCGTGACCGTCTAGGCTGTTCCGCGCGCTGGGGAGGTCAAGGATTATCTCTCGAACCAAGCTCTTCAATCTTGTACACGGACCGGAGAGGGCGGCCGCAAGGCTGCACCCAGAATGCAACGGAGGAGTTTGCTCCAAGCACTGAGATTCGAAGAGGCGACGAAGGCGCACCCATCCTGTGCCATCGCTGTGATTGTCGAGTGGATGGATCGGTAAGGTGAGACTTCTCCCAGCTTGTTCCATTGTGCATTTACAAGGCCACACCATTTTAAAGGGACGACACATCACCGTGCCAGGCTATGTGCATTTTCCAAGAGTAATAACCAAATGAGGGTCGTCCGTCATCAGGTTACTCAGGAGGAGGAGCGCATACTGTCGCCAACGATCTCGGTCTCCTAATCACCCATAGCGCGCGATCCGCTACTGCAGCCAGAGTATCCTACGGTATCTTCTCGGTTGAGCTCAGGCAACGAAGTTCCAGGGCAGCCATGGCTCTATTATGTATGTGGTCTGCAACCGGTCATATACCGGTGATGAAGGGCTGGCCTCACGAAAGCCACGCAATATACCATCCCAAACCATACACACGTCAGCAATTCGATGTCATTGCATACAGTATCATGATAGGCTCTTTTGTCAAAGCCCCTGTCTTTACCCAACTCTGCAACCGTTCAGGCCATCAACCGATTCCCGCTCGTTAAGACAGTCAAGTCGCAACCGCGACACTTCTCAACCTCACCTCCTGCCCATCCTCCCCCTTCAGCCGATAATCCTTCGATGTATTCCACACACGCCACTCCCCGGCGTTCACCGGCTCGTACAGCTTCTTCTCTCCTTGCCTCAACAAGATCGGATCGATTAAGGTCTCGGGATCAGGATGGACGAAGAACGGGATGCTGAACCGCGCCGGCAACACCTCGCCCGGGAACCTCTCGCGCGACGGACTGACCACCCTGTGCCGAGTGGACTTGACCCTCCCGTTCGTGTACCGCACCAACAGATCCGCGATGTTGATCAGCACGGTCCCTTCAATCGGCGGCGCGGGCACGAAATTGCCATCGTGGTTGGGATCGATTTCCAACCCGCCGACCTGGTCCTGGAACAGCAACGTGCAGAGTCCGAAGTCGGTGTGAGCGTTGATCCTCGCGTGGCCGGCTTGCTCGACAACCTCTCTCTCAATGGCAGGGTAGTGGATCAGGCGTAGCTGCGGATCCGCGCGCTTGGTGATGGCCTCGAAGAAGTCGTCGCCCAGGTCCATCACCATGGCCAGACATTTGAGCACGTTCATCGCGAGCACGAGGCACTGCCCGTAAAAGGCGTCGAGAGTGGACTTGAAGCTCGCGACATCTGCGTCGGAAGGGCACAGATCGTTGACGAAGCGCCGGTGCTCGTAGCATTCCTTGTGGTCGTTGATCCCTTCGGCCCCATCGGCCGTGTATCCCTGATTGACGTGCGGGTTGGAGAGTTTGTACTTGAGCTTCGCTTCTAGGGGTAAAGAGAAGAATTTCTCGGCCTGCAGACAACCGTCAGACCAGGTCGGATTGTGTGAGCACATTTCAAGCTTGAAGTGGCGACCAGAGCACGGGTCCAGGATGGATAGGACAGGATAGATGAGAGAGCCCTGCGCAACCACTCAAACATAACGCCCCATACTCATACTCATTCTGTAATTGAAACTCATCCGAATGCTCAAACCAAAACCGAAAATCATCTCAACTCAAACTCAAACTCATCGCGCCGCATCGCTCGCATCACTCGCATGATTAATTGCAGCGGTACTCACCAACGCAAAAATCTCATCGACCCTCGTCCCCGCAATGCCATGGTCGCGAATATACACGAACCCGACGCTCGAAAAGGCATCGTACACTTCCCTCGCCACGGCCTTTTGAGCCGCCCGATCGCCTGTGAGGAACTTGTCGAACGACACCACGGGGATGGACGGTGACTGGGATGCGCTTCGTGGGGTTGACGACGATTCTGTCATATCGTATTAATCGATATCGGTGTCGGGATTGGTCTTGGTAGCTAGCGGTATTGGGATCGGTCTTGGTAGCTATCGGTATATCTTGGTGTTGATCTTGGTGTTGGTCTCAATCTTTTGGCGCGCACAGTAAACGAGGCCCCAAACACGAAGAGGCAAGAAATCTGAGTATATAATGTAGTGTAATGTGTATCCTCGTACTTGGGATCTAGATCGTGGGAGTATGTCGATAAGTAGGTAAGGCAGGTGGACCAGGACTCTCGCTATCCTCGTATCGCCACATCCGCCTATCCACTCACCACCCACCCTGCCACGCTGATCATCCGTACAAAGTACATACATAGGTTTGATTCCCCGCACAGAGTTACGGGATGCAATGTGACAGGGGTACTCATACTAGTTAGGGGACCATATCATAGCCGTTGCATGTCCTAGACACGCGTGAGCCAGTCAGTTAGCCGACCTCTGAGGGCACTCCGTACGCGAGTACTGATAAAGCATGGCTGCAGGCCTACAGTTCTGCCGCTCTTCTCCGCTTGCTTCTGTGCGGTTTGGATCGAAGTGGTCCCGAGTCCTGTGCGGTAGAAGCACCCGGTCTCCATCCTAACTGATCGGTCACTTGGTCATCTCCCCTAGCTGGTCACTGCCTTGGTCACCACCACCTCCTGATTCTCAACCCTACTGGCTACACCCTTCAACAACTCGCTGCCCACTTCGACTTCCCCATCTTGTACGGCCTTCAAGTCCGGGACGTCGGAATGTTTCTCCCCGTCAAACAACTTGTCCACTTCTTCAAGCGTGTATCCCCGGGTTTCCACCCAGTACCACATCACGCCGGCCAGCATGACAATGTCGGCACTCGCGTTGATGATGTAGGTCTTCCAGCCGATGGCGTCTAGGGCGAAAGGAAACGCCATCGTCACTAGTAACCCCGAGAGCTTCGTCGTGAGGGTGTACAAGCCCATGCCGACGGAGCGGAGGGAGTACGAGAGCACTTCGGGCGGATACAGCACTGTGAGTGGTGTGATGCCGTAAGCGTATGCCGCATTATAGAGGAATATCATGGCAATGGTGCCGTAGATGCCAGACTTGTTTGATGACTCGCCGTAGAGCGCGGTCAGTCCGGCGAGAATGTAAAAGGTCACGATTTGGCCGGCGAGACTGATTGCGCAGAGCGTCTTTCGGCCTAGTGTGTCTGCGAACCAAGCACCTGCCAGGGAAACGACCAATGTCCAAGACGTGAGGATGATGTTGATCTCCAGTTGCGTCGTGGGATTGGTGATGCCCGCCTGGGAGAGCATGTCGCCAAAGTAGAACGTGATGATATTCGTCCCGGGTAACATGACGATGATGGAGAATGTCGCAGTGATGATCATGCGCTTGCGGTTGCTCTTCGTGTTGAACGCTTGCTTCCAGGATAGTTGTTGGCTCTTCTCCCACGCGATTGTATCCGAGATCTCTCGGTACTGGACAAGAACGACGGGCGACTCTTTATCGCCGTTGGCGTTGATGGCTGCAAGCACCTCCAGGGCTTCGTCGTGGCGGTCCCTGTCGATGAGGAATCGAGGCGACTCTGGGAGGAAGAACAGCACACACATGCAGAGAATGCTTGGGACAATCTGGACCAAGCTGGGCGTTCTCCATGCCCACGTCGAAGAATAGTGTTGCGTCTGGAGTTTTCACAGATGAGCAGAGAATCGCCATAGGAGACCGCACTGGCTTACCGAGTAGCATACACCAGATGCAATTAGCGTGCCGACACCCCAACAAGCGTAGTACAGACCCAATGCCACCGCTCTGTGCTTTGGAGGGGCAGTCTCGGCCACGTAGGTTGGACATGCAGTTTGGGCGAATCCAAGGCCGAAGCCTATTTGGCCGTCAGCGTCTGCGATACTGATGGAGGCCGTGTGCTTGAAGACTCACCAACAATGAACCGGCCAGCGATGAACATGCCGATATTCTGCGCAGCAGTTTGGATGATAGGGCCGATGAGCGTGAGCACACAAGAGAGCATGATAGTTTTCCACCTTCCTATCCACGCAACAACGAACCCAGCAATGAGGGCGGCACAGGACCCTCCGACATACGAAATCGCCGTGTTCAGTGACTTGGTTGCGGTGGTCAATGTGAAGTAGTTCTGGTATGTTGGCATTACGTTGAGACTGCCCATCAAGGAGCTGTCATAGCCCAAAAGTACCGAGTCGACGACCGAGACCGAGACAACGGCAATGAGAAGTGCATTTTGCGAGCGCGGGACCAGGCGAGACAAGTGCCTCCTTGGGGGTATAGATTGTGCCATCTTTCAGCAGTGAGTCTTAAAAAGAGGTCTGAGCACGTCTTGTTACGCCGCGAGAACGTCGCCAGACGGAGATATTACAATTCTTGAAGTTAGGGCGCTGGAAGTGACAACATATTGAGCTAGATATATCACCTTTTCGAGACTTGACCTTGCGAAGAGTCCAGACCTGCCCTCTCTTCGTGAACTGGTACCGGGGAGAGCGATATGGTCTGCATGGCACGGCGGCTTCTTATCGCGAAGCAACAGCATGATACAGCGTCCAGTGAGGGCGCCAGTTCTCGTCTCCGCACCGATTCTCGAGGCAGATGCTGTATGCGGATGGTTACATACCTGGCCTGACATGAACCTTGCAGAACAGGAGGAGAAAGATCCCAAGCAAAGATAACGCGGAGATTGGACGGCTGGCAGCACCTGCATATCTAGCTTCGACCTCCACACGCCGCGTATGTGGTACCAAGAAGTGGAAGGAATGATCGACGGTCTTGGGACGGTAGCTGGTCACATGCCACGGCAAGTGCCCGACCAAGCATGGTTAATGACTTGTAAGCCATGTTCAAGCTGCTGCTCATGATAGAACGAAGAGAGGATTCTTCTTGGGGACAAAAAGTGGCCAAGTTAGTAGTGTCATCTGGGGAAATAGTTTGGCCGAAGCCGACGATGTGTACAAGTACGCTGCGCCATGGATATATAAGCAGGAAAGCTGTTGGCGATGATGAATCTGATTTGATTCGTGGTAAGACCTGAAAATGGGCCAATCTCAAGATGGTCTGCTCATATGAGCGAGCCAAGTATCCAAAACACCTCCACATTGTTATCCAAACATACCAGCTGGGCTGGCACTGCCCACTATATTGTTGACATACGTCATCCAGACTATTCCCGACAACAACCTCCAGAGGCTTCTGTGATGCAGACTTATGCGTGTCCCACAACAGGGCAGACCGCACCCTTTGCAGCTGTCGCGAGGCTTGGGTGCTCGTGGATCTTCCCCTTATGATGCTCGAACCTGGCGTTTGTAACGGGACAGACGTCCCCTTCTTTCGCCTCCTTCGTAGACGGGTGGTTAGGAGGCAAGACACTTGAGACGGTGCCAACGACGGGACAGATAGCCTCGTCCATCGCTTGCTGCTCGGGCCGGCTGACAATCTTGGTCAACGCAGGGCAGTTATCGGCGTTCGAGAGGTCTGAGGAAGAGTCGAAGACTCCCGGGTGCTTGTGGAGATTGTGGTGATGGTCGGTTGTAGCCTTGGTCACCGGGCACACCTGGCCAGGCTTGTCGATGTCGAACTCGGGGTGTTTTGGTGGGAGGACGGTGTTGGTTGTGCCCACGATGGGACAAACTTGAGCGGTCACCATGATGTTGGGAAGCTTGGGACGGTGCTGGTGGGAAGTGGTCAGACGTTGGAAGAAGTGCGAATATATACGAACGACAATGTGTCAACTGCGCAGAGATACAAAGACAAAAGTCGGTTCAAGGCTGCAGTTGCTGGTAGTCGACGCCGTACCTGACAAAGACGCCGCCCACGCACAGGCCTCTCCCACTCTGTCACCTGGACCCAATGACGTCGACGGTGGCCATCCCCGCAGCCTGATGGGGTAAAAGGACTGGCTAATCAGATCCCGCGCATTGTCATCAGCGGTTATCAACGGAAACATCATCCTCGCTGATATCCAGCCTTGGGTAGGTCTCACCGGTGTAGCCTTGACGTCGACTTTTCAAGGCGTTAAAGAGGCGGCTGTGACACCGAACGATGCGGCCATTTGGGGGAACGTAGTTATCGTCTCGTGACCCCTTCAATCGCCTCAAAAGCAAAGCCGTCGGTGAGACGACTGTCCCCAGTCTCGAACCGCCTCGCCAGCCTGACCGCCTCGTGAACCGTTCCATGTGCCATCATCCGTCAATACCAGGCTCTCGACACTTCAACGCGTGCTGCTCCCCCCGACTTAGAAGACACCCTCCATTGTTGTTATCAACGAGGTTCTTGTGTGAGAGGTCTTTCATGGAGCAAAATGGAGCAAGCAAGCAGTGGCGTTCATAAAACGGACTGCTGCACAGTAGCCTGAGGTGATGGCAGTGGCATTGCATTCCGACAGTGAGAATACCCCGGCGGAGCACGATTTCGCTTCTCCCCGCTCATTCATGGCAAATAAAATGGCATCCACTCTCTAACTACACAGACTTCTCAAATGGCTCCAACAGCAAGGGCCACTTCCTGAGGGACATGGAAACCAGGGAGGTCCCCAGTCCCCTTTGGAAACATTCCTCCCCGGATGTTGACCTGCATAGCCTGAGCGAGTAGTTTCGGTGGAGCAAGACCACTATCCCTTTCGGCTCTCCATTTCACAAAGTCTTGCATCTCAGTACCAAGCTTGACATGTTTGTTCTGGAGTGCTTGAGTCTCGACAGTCGTGAAGGGCATCGCTTTGCTCCCAGCGACATGCTCACCGGGGGACACATCGCGGTTCTCCGGCGGGTAGTCGTGTCCTGTAAAGAGCTTGAAGTGCCCCGGAAAGGCCAGCAGCTTCTGCATCGAATGGTAGAGATCAGTCGCAGATCCTCCGGGGAAATCGCAGCGAGCTGAGCCGACGTCGGGATTGAAGATGGAATCCCCTGTGAATATGTTGGGGCCAATTATGTAGCCAATATGGTCTGGTGTATGCCCTGGTAGGTGAATGACGCGAGCTTGGATGGAGCCGATACTGAATATTTCATCATCTGCAAAGGTATGATCGAATGCGTTCACAAGGTCGGTTTGAGGAACGCCGTATAACTTGGACATGGTAGCTTGGACCTGCCGAATCCGCTCACCGATGCAGACTTCTGGACGAGGACTGTTGGCTTGCCGCGTGGCAAGGACATGCTGAAGATACCGCGACGCCGTAAGGTGGTCGGCATGGGCGTGGGTTTCCAAGATCTTGGACACTGTATAGCCTTGGTTTGCCACCAAGTCTAGAATCTCATCGGCTGACTTCGTGGACACCACTCCCGTCGCCTTGTCATAGTCAAGAACAGAGTCGATAACCACAGCCTCTTTGGCGGCGGCATCCGCAATCACATATTGCCATGTACCGGTCACCGGCTCAAATAATGTATGAATTACTGGATCCATCCTAAGCCTAGGTCTCTAGACACAGAGAAGGCCGACAGTTTGAGACAGCTGATTGAGTCTGGCGCGGGACTGTTGGAAGGCCCAGACCATCTCGTAACACTCGCAGCAAATTTCCGGAGGAGTGGAACGTATATATGCCATAAAGAACGTCCCAGATAACTGTCCATGTCCATAGATAATGCCTACCTAAGCTGACATTCATGTCCTCCGGAACACGAGGCTCCGTCGGGTTCTGAAAACAGGTCCCCGAGCCAGAGACAAGGGTTGACCTTGTCGCTGGCATCGTGGATACGTGCGAAGGCATGGTCGCCGACTACTTGATTAGCCCGCGGAGGCACTGTTCCCTCACAGTGCTGGTTGAAATGGCGACGCAATCCACAGCTGGTCGCCGACGCGTCGAGAACCCTAGACTAGCTGGACGTCTGTGGTGGAAACCAGCCGCCGTAACCGAAATCATCTTGATGAAGGACTTTAATTCCCGATAAATTGGGTACTGATTCACATCGTGTCGTGATGGCCCTCCGTGTCTTTGAGCATGGACTTACTCTTGCGGATGTTTTGCCCCCGTGGACTCGTGAGTCACATGAGGAAGGTCCCCGTGTCCATCCAACCTTGGGCGCCTCATCTGGCAGCACTAGCTCATAATGTGTGTCGAAGTATCTACCGAAAGGCATGCGACATTGCCTGGTGATCATTGTTGAGCCGAGAAGATGATGGCGGTAACAGAAGGTGAAACGTGGCCAGGCGGATTGTGCTCAACACAGCAGGAGAAGATTAGGATGAGGATATGCTCAGCCTTCACGTGCGACTCACGGCGCGAGTGACTGAGAAGATTCGCCGAGGGGTACACACGTTCTAGACGTGTTTATATATTACCATACGGGACACCCAGGCCTCCGCAACTGGCCCGTGTGCAGCTAGTCATATTGCTAGATTTCCACAGTCCTCATTGCAACATCAGGGCCGAACTGTCTGCCGTCTGAGGCTTCGAGATTTCTATGAGCCGTTGCAATCTGTTCATCCGACGGTATCTCAACAATCATCAGATAAGAAACATTCTGAAGTAAACTACCAGTCAGCATCGGGTGAATATCGAAAGCCGTCAGGGGATGAGACGTACCCATATAGTGCGCACCTTGCTTGCTCCAGTGTTGTATAGCTCTGCCTGCTGGCTCAGCTGCTGCTCCTGGAGCTGAAAGGCATCCTCGTACTGCGTAATGATTGCCTGTTCCTGTTCGGGAGGGAGAGCCATCAGCGTTAGCTGGTGACGCAAGCTATCCATCGTGGCCGATTGCTGCTCTTGGATCGCCTGGGCCTGGGCGTGGAGTGACGACTGCATTCGCTGATTGGCCTTTTCTGCATTGGGCGTCAAATGACCCCCTGAGATGAGACCTAGCAAGCCGCCGTTGGTTGCTGGATGGTTTGGGTCAAGATATCGGTTCTTGAACGATGGCGGGGAGGGTAGCGAGAGGATGTCGCCTTTGCTTTCCTTGGCCTGTACAAAAAATGATTAGTTTCGAGTCTGTGGCCACATGTCTCAACAGACGCGAAGGCGAGGCAGAAAGAGACACTCACGTATCGAGCTTGAGCTCGGTCGTCGAAGTAATTAGTTATTCGCGTTATTGCCTGTCTTTCTTTTGTTGATTTATGACTTTCCAGTGTTCCAGTCGATGCGTCAGGATAGACCAAGGGAGCAACGTTCGACGGGAGGCTCTCTTCTCCCTCAACCGTGCCAGCTACCGGATTCCGCAGGTTCTTCCGAGCACGCGCCGGGAAACTCTGCTCCTTCGTCGACAAGGACGTCGGAGGCAAGGATCGAGCCCTGGATATAGCTTCATCCACATTAAATTGCGCCTTTCCGCCCAATGTGATGGGTTTATACGCCATCAGCAGGCAGTAGAGGCCCCGGGGTCGGAAGTATTTCTCATTGACCCGGTCGAGGAATGAGTTCGTCCTGCACGTTTGGAGTCTTGGTGTCAGCAGGCAAGTTGACGATGAATTCTACGGACAAGAGCCTCACATACTTCCACCTTGTCTCGGCCTTGGCCATTACACCGGCTACTACTTGTACCGCCACTGACGCACCCAGAGCAATGGAATTTGGTACAAACGACGTGCCCACGGCTGCCAGCTGAATCGCACTCAGCCATTTCGACGCTCGGACGGCTTTGTTGGTCGCCCTGACGAAGCTGATAAACTCGTCTTGCTGGATGCCAAACTGTTCCAGCGCTGGAGCGTATGCCTCGACAAATCCCCTACTCTTGTTACCCGGTCGCCGTTGGGGTATTACGACGGGGAAAGGCAGATGGCAATCGAATGTCCTTGCTGGAGAAGCGGCGATCGATCGTGGGTGTGCTTCGATAAAGCCATCGAGAGCTTGCTCGTCTCCATCTGCGGATTGAAGGCCGACATCTATTGGTTCGTCACGCTCAACGTCGCTTTCCGGCGTTGATACGGTGTCACGTCTGTCGGTGTGCCATGTCTCCTTGGCTGAGTCGTTCAAGTTGATATGTTGCGAAGTCATGTCTTGCAATTAAACGTGAACGATCCACGGTGGGTGTGGCAAAGGTCGGTGGGCTCGATTGTGGACTTGGTTAGACGGCGCGAGAGGAAAGTAGAGACATCAGCGCTGAAACCTGATAAATGTACTCCATCACAATGCCTCTGCGTCATCTTGCTCTTTGCTATATCCCAACAACGTGCTCTGGCTGCAGAGACTCCGTCGATTGGCTGATGCAGATGCGCTTGCCAAAAAGGGAAGCATTTCGCACGCTAAACTGGTAGGGATGAATTGATCGGGAGACCGGCACCATCTGACGCAACACAGTTTAAACAGTTGTAGGGCGCAGCAGCTCTGCTTGCTGGAATAGTGGAAATCTGACTTGGAATCATACGCAATCTCTCACCATGTTGGCAATCCATGGAGTATCTAGGAGGTATTCGAAGTTTGCAGGGTTCTTACCAGGATTGAATGGTGCATGCTCTGCCTTCCTATTCTTTGTGATTCGTGTTTAATCCACGGCAGCTTGAGTCCCTGTCACCCCAAGCATGTCCCACTCGGAGCGAGTCATCCATGGCCACGTAGCCAGAAATCTCTGCAGGTGCTTGCCCCGCTCGCCGTGGAAGGCAGTGGCAAGCAAGCCTCGAGCCTCCGAGAAATTTCCTCCAGAGCCCTGTCTTGCAAGGAGGCTTGCAGCCACGGTGACGGGAAAGCCGATGAAACTGATCAAGTAGGAGCCCACTCCAGGATTTTGGAAGTACGGGATCAGCAAGGCAACCTTGCGAGTCCAGAGATGCGCGTCCATGCGCGGTGGCAGCCGAGCCGTGTCCTCCTTAGACGGTGCAGCTTCCCTGAGCCAGGAGAGGATTTGGGATAGGAGATTGCAGGTGGTCCAATAGACCATTCCCAGGTGGGCCATAGCGAGGTCGGTGGATGGCGGTGCCGACTCTTGACTTCTGTCGTCTAGTTCTTGGGCTGCGATGAGACTTTCTACGAAGGCAACAACGGCCTTCCCACAAGAAGTCGACCATGACACTAGTTGATGATCACAGCACCAACACCTTTCTTCAAGAGCTTGACCCAAGACGCATCGATTCTCCGGTTGACTAGATAAAGTCCCAAGTGTAGCCAAATCTTCCAGTATCCCTGGAACGTCAATGAGGATATCTAGCAGCTTGTCCTTGGGCGATTTGGGATGTGTTGACCACGGAATAGTCTTCCATTCTAGGCTTCCCAAGGGACAGCGCTTACGGCTTTGGAGGTAGGGGTATATCTGCACAGGACAAACTTGTCAGCACACGCACAAAGATTATTTGCATCAAAGGATGAGTCGGGAAATACCAGATGAAGGCGGTAGTCGACAAATAATTGGTGCGCGTGTCCCTCGGTGAAGCTTTCCGGGCCACCAGCAAGAATGATAGCAATTTCACCCGAGGTGTGTCTTAGCCACGTGGGAGCTGGTAGCCATGAACACCGTCCATCAGCATTGAGGAGTAACTATTAGCGCCGGTGTGCGCTCTGGAGTCAGATCGCGAATCAAACCAAGACGCCATGGGGAATCGCAGATGAAAGCTACCTCGTAACTTGCCAAGAGTCCGCACGCCGCCAGAATCCTGCCCCAGTTCTGCGGCTTCTTGGTCAGCAGCGACCGCGCCGTGGCCTGCAGCGACAAGCCGTAGAGGCGCCTTCCTTGTACTGTTAATGATGGACGTTCGACGCGCTGGGCGGTGAGGGTGAGAGCGTTTGCAAGCAATACAACGCGCACGAGGGGATCCTCGTGGTACAGGTCCTGGATAGCGCTCGTCCAACTAGTAGTGGAGTAGCGTGCAGCCTGGGGTGGAAATGCCCGGCCGTGGGGAAGCAGTGATGTCCAGTAGACCTCGAGATATTTGGACTCGCATGCGGTGCGCTCTAGTGACCTTTCTAAGACAGGGGCCGAAAGCTGATATTGCGCCGGGACTTGAGTCTGTGTTACGTCTAACAACGCAAACGGTGGCGGAAACGACGACGAGCCTGCCACCGAGTAGGCCGCGGCTTCGAAGCGTTGCGATCCACCCTTTGTGTTGTCGTGCTCCTGACCGCTGTTGACAAAGATACGACGTTGATCATAGCCGCCGCAGGGAATGCGAGAGAGCGTACACTGTCCACATGACGGTCTCTTCTGATCACACTGGAAGTTGTGCAAAGCACGTTAGCTCGATTTCTGTTCATACCTAGAAGAGGAGCCTCATTTATAAAGTCGTGCGACACACTGCGTGGTTAGAAGTCTTCATGCCCTATGTGACTCGACTGAAAAAGGCCGGTGGCCAGGAATTTACACACGTCTCGTCAGTACTGGGCGGGGCACCACTCACGCCTTTCCTACGTCTCCGACAAGTATGACAAGCTTTAGAGCGTCCAGGAACCCCGACCATTACGACCCATTTGGCTGCATCAAGCGTCACATCCGCAACTTCATCAGCTGGAAGGAAGGCAATACCGTCGCGGGACGAGGATCTGGCTGTTGGCAACTTGGGTGAGAGTCTTACGTGGATGCTTTCTGCCAGTCAAGTATGTGAATGGAAGGTTAGCCGAGAGTCTGTTATGACGTCACCACAGGCGTCATGGAGCGTCCACGCGTTTGGGAAGGCCTTTGTAATATTTCCATATGCCTTAGTAACGCAACAGACTGGCATTGCCCCCGACCGCTTCGAATCCGTCATCTCCTCGAACCGAGTCACAGTTGCATGTCTTGGTACGAGTACGAGTACATCGTGCGGCATGCAAGGGCCCGGGGTCTGAAGGACCCCCGGACTTGCAAAGCTTGTCGATTGCGCATAAAGAATCACAGTGGGTGGAAAATGCGCGAAATCGGTCCTTGTACTGGAAAGTACCTCATCAAGAAGTGAAGGCCAGCTTTTGGTCGAACTTTCAATGGTTCGCTCTAGGAATTCTATTTTGTGTTCTCATATTATGCATGATTGCCTCTATGGTCTTGAGGAGGAGGGCATGTTGAAGCGACGCAGAGAGTCGTGGCGGCGGACCGGACAGCAAAAGTATTCTGCGCGATGCATTGGAGCAAAGCGAGATGATGTTGCACAAGACGGGAGCAAATGGGCATTGAGATGTAGATTTCATTGACTTCGAATACACACTTTTCCTGTCCGGAGGAAGAGATTCTTCAGTAAGACGCCCTGTCCTGTGGATGGGCCGTAGCCCGATCCCTAAGCGGCATACCGGCGGTGTCGAAGCTGATTTTCCGCGTTACATGTCTGAGATCTTCGGGATCCATGTTGCGGCTATTGACGCCAATCTCGTCTATGCTGCCTCGCTCGGGATACCAGAAACACCTACGGGCCCAGTCAGGCTTGGAAAATCAGAGGGAACCACTCCCCCGCTTAGAAAGCTCAGGCATAGAGGCGATGATAGGTGCACGAGTGAGAAGTCTTACATGCAGCCACAGTTATCACAAAAGTTGAAGGAGATGTCGCGATCGCCCCAGATGTACTTCTTTACATCACCGGCTTTGTGCTTGTTAATGTTGACCTCTTCGAGTTTGTAGTATATCCATGCAGCTGCGTAGCGACGACAGAGAGTGCATTGGCATTCATTGATCTCCTTCGGCTGATAAGGGACAATCACCTCGATCGCGCCGCAATGGCAGATTGATTTGAGGGGGGAGCTGGAAGACGAGCCGGCCATGTTGAGCAAATCGTGGAAAGGAGAGTGATCTAGAAGAATTCCTTACTGCTTCGCCACATTTATATGGCAACAGCCTCAGCAGCTAGCCATTGATATACACTAGATCGGTACTCGCCAATTGTTGCTAGTGCAAGGCAACCTCAGGCAGCACAGCAACTTTTCTTCCCGATGCGTTTCGAGGTCAATTCGCGTCGATCGCACCACCGCTCTTCTCCGCCAGTCAGAGCCGCTACATCTCACATTGCCAAACACGAGGCTTTCCTATGAAATCGAAAATCGGAAATGTCTCTCATTAGCAACATGGCCTGCGATGCGTCAGCGTCAGCGCCAACGGCCAAAGACTTAGATGATTCAACACTTACCGCCTCTTCAAAGCACCTCCCGTCACCTCCCGCGGACGGTCATTATCGTAAGATTGGAGTGTCGAATCAAGATATGTGGCGCGTCCGGAAGTTTCGTGTTCGGGAATCGATATACCGGATAGTTCCTCGGAATGGACCTAGGTCTGTGAGGCCATTGATCATTCTTACCTCTAGTAATGTAAAACCTCTTAACACACGTGGGTTGTTCACGGTTCATATCTCCCGAGCAATAAACTGGAACTCGATATAACTGTCAGGATCCTGACCCTCTCATTAAATTGGTTTATTTGGTCCTGAAACAAATAGCGCCATGCATGCGCGGCATTGACTTCGTGTAGGAGGTCTCGGGTGTATTTCTACATTGCATTCTCGCTACACTTGTACTCGGACGAGGTCGAAATTCCTCAAAAACCAAGTTGTTGAGCGAGCCAGCACCCAGATTGCTCGAGAACGGAAAAGCTATTTGCCCTATACGATTTGATCCTAGAGGGTGAGCGAAAGCCGCTTTCACCTGAGCCTTCGGATGAGCATTACTGAGTAATTAATGTCCGAGCAGACCCCTTGCGATCGGAAAACCGGCGTCTCTACGAGACACTTATTTCAGACGAATGGTATTTGAGAGATTGGCAGATTTTGGAGGCAAAAGATGAGTATAGACTGCAATCAGCTCACCTGCGACTCACCCTAAGACCTTGGCGGTTTTAAAAGGACTCGCCTCCTACCCTCTCGCCTCGCTCTCTCTCTCATGCTGTCATGAACGGGGTTCAGACAGGCATATAAGCTGAGAGGTCCAAGTTCAGGAACGAATTGCCATGATTCTCAGTCTTTTTGGCGATCCCCAGGGGCTGTGGACCTCTTCCTGATACATACTCACCCTGCTCACCTTCTTACTTACACTTCATCCTGAACTTTTTCCCCCGTGTGCGGCACTAAAGAGACGATCTAAACTTGTGTGAAGCGTCAGCGACGACTTTACCGCGGCGAGATACCGCATTGCCTTTTACTATACATCAGGCATGTACGCAGGCATCTCGCTATCATTTCATGTCTTTTACAGTGATGCGCCACCCACTTTGGCTCTGTGGCATCGATATTCGCGAATTCAACACAAGTCGAGCAATCGTATCGCTGAGGTACATTAGACTGTAAAACAGGGTAGGGCCCGAGTGCACGACTAGTAGTATTGCCCTGAGTTACTCTGGCCACTTAACTACCGCTCCCCCTCTACCCCCTCACCTTGACCTCACCCTCCTTTGTGATGAATGGTTTGAGCACCAGTGCACGCCAGGAGTCCTCATTATGATGGGCTGGGTGGACGATACCGTTCGATAGATTTGGAGATGCCGTTGCCACCTCCTTGGAGGAGCTGAAGACGTTGTGGGGAGAAGAATCAAAAAGGGTTTCCATGGCCGTTGCGTGCGTTCAGATTCCGAAGGTAGCGCGCTCATTGGAATGCTCGAGTTTGGGCGCCCGGCTTCAGAGAGTATAACGGAAACTTGGCCGGCCCTCGAGGATCTTGCCTTCCTCATCGGCCTTCTTGTTTTCCCGGCGGAAGTGCCACATCAGGAACGCGGTGAAACTCATGGTAATGAGCATGCATGTGAACGAGGCGTACAATCCCGGTCGGAATCTCGGAGCGTCCTGGGTCCGGAAGATGAGAGAGCCGATGATCCCACCGATGCCTCCCAGGGTGGTCTGGATGGCGACAGCAATCTGTCGCTTCGCCGCACCGGGGGTGTTGTTCAGGAGGAATGTGATGGCCGAGGGGATGGCACAATAGTTGCCGATGATTCCCAGGAAGATTCCAACGAGGCGACTCCCATTGTTTGGTCCCCATCCGATCAAAAGAAAACCGACAATAACCATGAGGCACAACCCAATAATAAAAGGTCCACGTCTACGGACCTTGTCGGCCCACGTTCCGATGATAAAGGAGCAGATGGCGGCTGCCACGTACGGGGGCGTGACGAGACATTGGCTGTACGCGGTATTGTAGCCGAATCCATTGAGGATGGTTGGGGTGAAGAACGCCATTGTGTAACCTCCTGCGGTGGGAAAGCACAGTAGTGAGCCCATCATCCAGATCTTCCAGTCCTTGGCTGCCTCGAAGAGATGTTTGCGCTGAAGGGGCTCTTCGCTCTCAGCACGGTCGTCCATGAGGCGTTGCTGAAACCACGCGCGCTGTTGCTCATTTAGCCACCTGGCCTTTTCTGGGAAATCTGTTATGACCAGGTAGAAAGGGACAGCCGTCGCGATGGTGACGAGACCGGGGATGATGAAGATCCAACGCCAGCCCCGAAGCCCACCAACGCCTTCCATCCGGCTGAGGCCGTACGAGAGAATGCCGTTGAAACCTGCGATCACGGCGCCGCCGATAAACCAGAATGCGATCCGCTTCTGCGTCTCATACCGTTTGTACCAGGAAGAAATCAGGTATAGCGCAGCTGGCTGCTCACTTTTAGTACTTGGGACACGCCCCATCGGAGCATTATAGGTAGCTAACATACGTTGAAGCCTGCCTCGAACAATCCAAGTAAGACTCGTAAGCCGCATAAGCTGGAAAAGGTCTTGACAAATCCGCAGCACATGGCGAGAACGCCCCAACAGACAATGAGTGTGGTCAAGTATCGGGAGACCCCTACTCTCCTGATGACCGCGTTGCTGGGGATTTCGAATAGAGTGTAGGTAATGAAGAAGACCATGAGGATGACATTATATTGGTTACCCGTCAAGTTGAGGTCTTCCGACATTCCAACAATGCGGGCGTTGGATAGATTGGCCCTGTCGATGAAGGACAAGCCGTATAGCAGGGTCAAAGTTGGGAGGAGCCTCCAATCCGCCCTGCGGATGAGCTTGCGTCCTTCTAGAGGGGAAATGTCAGTCGTGTCTGGGGCGACTTCTTCCTCGTGTTGGTTCGAGACGACTATTGTCACTTTTAAGTCCTCGTCCGCCATGGTCTGTAGCCGTCGACTTTTGACAACGGGATGCTTTGCTTGAGAGTGCTGGTTTGGTCCGAAAGTCTTGTTCAAGTTTTGTTCCAGTCTTAGGCGTCGCAAGGAATGCTGAAATGGAGTCTTCGCAACCATCAGTGGAGTTTTTGAAGTGATTCAGCCTTGTGAAAAGGGCTGGAATGCGGGATAGTTAACCCTGATGGATCTTTGCTTTCTGTCCACGCTCTACCGAGTCGATCTCGGCGGGGCAACCAAGCTCGGTGGATGAGCCGACCTTTACAAACACAGAGGCCGACTGGGCCGAATCATGGGGTTAGGAGCGCGAATCTGGAGTCTCCGAACACTGACCATTCTGTACTTTGACGAGCGTTCGAGCTGGAACTTTGTTTTCGGAGCTGGCGAACTCCCAACAGTCCAGGTTACAGGTCAGTAATTGATGCTGTGGTGTTTACGGGGAGGTCCATGGGCTGTTGGGTCGGCTGTGGGTATGCCGAAGCCGACCCCCTGGACCGAGCCAGCCTTCGGTCTCGACCGAACCGAGCACGATGGCAGGTGTGGAATTCAGCTCGAGGCGGCTGAGCAGAGGACGATCGATATACCTCCATGCTATCGTCCCGTGATCATTAGATACGCCCACGATTGTTCATATAGGGCCCATTTTTTCAGAATCGTTGTTGGGCGGACTTCGAGTCGGGGCAGTTTCGTCAGAAGCACAAGGTGATCATTCTGATGCTCGACTGGAAGAAAGGTGTGAGAGACTCTAGCCCTCTTTCCCGCGCCCATTACCGATTGGAACTTGTGTTCCAGTGCATTCCGGCAACCGTCCCTCGAAATGAGGCCGACCATCAGTGAGCAGAAAGTTGCCCTCGTTACCGGAGCCTCGCGCGGGATCGGGAAAGCCATAGCATTGCGCTTAGCGCAAGACGGTTGTGATGTTGGGGTAAGAGACTCTTGGGAGTTGAGAGTCTCCGTGCCTGGCATCTGACCATTCCAGATCAACGATATTGAGGAAAAAGCACCGGAGCTGGCAAAATTGGCAGCCGAGATCGAGAAAAAAGGTCATACAGCCGGTTCATCCCAGTAACTTGGAACTGACGAAGGAGGTTAGGCAGAATAGCTTTCATCACCACTGGCGATGTCAGTGGTGAAGAATATGTCGAAAAAATGGTCGACGATGTTGTGGATAACCTAGGGCAACTCAATGTTCGGACTCTTTCCCCGTCCACCAGCCAGTTACTCAGTCAGCATGACAGATCATGGTAGCAAATGCCGGTATTCTGATCGTTAAAAATATGTTTGAAATCAGCATGGAAGAATTCGACAGAACGCAGGCGGTAAGCAATCAGAAGGTTCGAGAGAGCAGGACGGCGTGAATACTGACTTTTGCAATAGATCAACTGCCGCGGCGTCTTCTTGTGTTACCGGAAAGCAGGTCAGGAACAGATGTCAATGCCGTCTTGCTTCAAATCGGTCACTCACTTCCTCTTAGCCAAGCAGATGATCAAGCAAGGTAAAGGCGGCAAGATCATTGCCGCCGGGTCGACGTCTTCGCACCGGCCTGTATGTTTGACTTGTACCAGGTCGCAGCTCATGATTGACAAAGACATCACAGCAAGCCATCAACATCGCATACGGCGTGAGCAAGTTTGGGGTCCGCGCAATGACTCAAGCAGCTGCATTGGAACTGGCACGATACAATATCAATGTTCGTCTTTACAGTGGTGGTCTTGTATCGCGTGCTGACGATGGATTTCCAGGTCAACGGCAAGGGTCCTGGGAATCTCTCGCCCGTCAGGTTGCTAACAGAGATCCAGCTTACTGTCCAGGAATTACACGCACTCCTGTTCGTTTCCCGAATCACCAATTCTAGGAAATGAGGGGACATGGACGCTGACCGGGTTGCAGATGTGGGATGATGCCCTGGAGCCCGAGTCCAAGCGACTCGATATACCAAAAGAAAGGGTCTTCGACAACTATACGGAGACCAAATGCGCATTGAAAAGGGCATCAGTGAGGACCGCTCGGTTGTAAGATATCGGCATTGATACTGATGCTTCTTCACGTCGTAGGAGCCAGATGACATTGCCAACCTCGTCTCTTTTCTTGCGAGTGAACAATCGAGGCAGATGACCGGTCAAAGTGTCCTGATGGACGGCGGTTAGTTGGAACCTGCCGCAGTGTCTGATGTTGACTCACCAAATTTAGGTATTCTTTTTTCTTAGGGGAGAACCACTGTAATTCCAGGCAAATTGGGCGACTCGGTCTAGGCATGTCTCCCGCGGAGAAGTACGGAAACGGAACCAGGCAAAATAGCTTTGAAGGTGCACTACTTGGAATATTTCCCCCCTGGTACCATAGTACGCTACCAAGTTAGAAGAGGGGTCGCTGGAGTGCCTAAGTAGAGGGTCCAACTTGCGTTCCCCCGAGAATCCAATCATTCTAAGTTACCCCAGGTAGTCTTCTGCCTTCTCTTTTCTTCCTCTCCCCGCTAGCTCCGCCCGCACTTGCCTTCTAATATGAATTGTTCTGGCCTTCCGCCCCCGCAACTGGGAAACTTAGTCAACAGGGGGAACAAGCTACGGGCCCATCGACAGGCTACCTAACTACCAGGTACTTAGAAGCTCTATTCCCCGGCTTTAAAGTGTGTGCGCAGACCCAAGTCGCAAGCTGAACGTCCATCCAAAGCTGCATGACACCATGGTGCTCATGGGATTTGACCGGGCGTCGGTGGCGTGCGTCGATTGTCATAATCGGAAGGTATGTGGCGGTCTTCCAAAGGAGATATTGGCTGACCACCGGCCCATCCAGGTGCGGTGCGACCGGCAGGACACGCCGGATGGTGTGTGCAAACACTGTCGGCGCAAGAAGCAGAAATGCGTGTAAGTAGGCGCCCACCACCTGTCGCATCGCCTGTCAGCCAACACCGGTTCCCATCTCCTAGCATTCGCAATGGCTTGCGCACTCGACACCTGGCCCTCGAAACGATTCCAGCAATATCAGACCCATTGTCCCCCGCAGTTGGCACTCCGCAAGACGTGCCGAGCCTACCATCTTGTGAAGCTTCCATCACATCTCCCGCGCAGCAAGGAGACCAAGCCCAAGCACCAAGGACCCCCCTAGCCGCCTTCTCATCGGAAGCGAATGGGCAACCTGGCTATGTTGGCGAGAAGTCTTTACTTCAGCCAGAACTGGAAACTCGCCCAAAAACGTCGAACCCTGGCTTCGTGCCTCAATTCATACCCATCAAAGACTCCATCATCCGGTTGACCGAAGCCGCCGTTCTGCCTGGACAGAGTCTGCTGGCAGCATTGACGGATTCTTATTTCCAACATGTCTTCCACCGGTATCCCGTTGTGGAGCGAGAAGACCTCGTTTCGGGGACACGTTCGGTCCTGATGCAACAAGCAATTTGCATGGCTGGAAGTCTAATGCGACTCTCGGCGAAACCGCAGGCTTTGGCAACGACCCATTCTTTCTACGAAAAGTCCAAAATCATGATATTTCTCAATCATGAATCCGACCCTCTCGCCGTTTTGTCGGCAATATGCCTTATGATCTCTTGGAGTACCAACAACACGGGTTCCCTCAGTCTCGACTGCCCGTGGCATTGGACCGGGTCAGGAATTCGATTGGCGACGCAAATGGGCCTGCACCGGGAGTCTACGTACATCAACCGCCCGGAGGCAGGCCGAATGCGTCGACTGTGGTGGATCTTGATTGTCAGTCATGAATACTTGAAAGTCGTTGTTGTTGAACCCTCTGCTGAATCAGTTATAGAATGCCGATAGACTGCAGGCTGTGTGTTTTGCAAGGCCCCTTGGCCTGAAACAAACAGACTATGACACGGAGCTCCCCTCGAATGCCGACTTTACCTACCACGGCGTGGCGAATCTGGTTTTCATCCATTTTACCAAGCTGACCTCTATTATGGTCGAGGTGGCTGGATCCAGCGGCCATCATAAGGAAGTTCCCGAGCCCGACACCGAGAGACTTACAGTACGGCTTATCCAGTGGATCTCTCAGCTACCGGAAGAAATCCGCCTCTACGATACTTCGGGAATACGTCGACCCTATCTAGAGTCGATATCGGAACTTCATCTCCTCTACTTTGTCACCGTGATCTTCCTTGAAGCCATGCATAAGAAACAAGTGGAGCAGTGGAGCACGTCCATCTTAGCGCTAATTGCGTCGTCGTGCGCTATTCGGCTCTTGGAGGAAATCGATTGTCGAGAGGATGTGAGCTCCATGTCATCTGTAACTACCTGGTTCATCATGGTGATCGCGATCCCTCAGTTGTACTATCGACCTCAGGCATCTACGCAAGAAGAATTACGTAAAGAAGAACTTGACATACTTTCTGGCATCATCGAGCAGCTGCGTCCAAAATATGGCGGTGCCAACGTTGTGCGGCGAAACATCGACAGAATTCGCCGGGACGTTGCTCGTCACCCACGACAGTGTCAAGGAGACGGACAAAACGAAACAACGGCCAATGTCGACGGCGGCATGGCTGCACCACGGCACCTAAAAGAACTGTTTCCCTTTCCCAAATCATTGTGCCTCAACTTGGAACTTTTGGGGGCGGATGTCAACGAGCAGCCTGAACTCGCCATGAACTTTCTCCCCTTTGGGAACGATGGATTCTCATGGACGTTTAACGAACCTCAATCGTGGCCGGACACATTCGGATTCAACACTCTCGACACTGGCGATGATACTTTCCCTCAGTCTTTGGGTCCATTTGACACTCTGATACCCGGAGACATGATGTAGAGACTGCTCTCAACTGAAGAGCGCAGTGCTTCTGCTATGACCGATGAACTCTTCCTCCAATGTAACTTCAGTTTCGAATTTCAGACTAACAACCACCTACACTTTGTCACCGGGGATTGATTTAGAGGTTCGGTCCTTCCGAAATGCCGAGCATCGGTATGCCGAGGAAAATTACCTACAATCATGGAATCAGCGGGCATTTTTCGGATGAGGCAACAGTCGGTTCTACTGGCTTAGTCCAGGTTTGACATTCCAGATATGCGAAAGGTTCAAAAAGTGATGGTTTGAGAGCATAACAGACACAGGCCTGACCGTATACACACAACTCGATCCAACAGCGCGTTGATCTTGCCACCCACCTCGAGACTCCATCCACTGACATTAACGGGTCTCCTTGGCACATGGTAGAAGTCGCGCAGCAGCAACGCCCCAAGTCAGCCAGCATGGTGAATATCCCGTCAACCATGAGAGCGGTGGTCATACATGAAGTTGGGGGTCGTGAGAGACTTCGATATACCGAATCACACCCTGTCCCTCAACCCAAAGCCGGTGAGCTTTTGGTCAAGAATGAGATTGCAGGTGTGAACTTCATCGACATCTACTTTCGAACAGGTCACTACCCCGCCACTCGTCCGTTCCCTCTGGTCTTGGGTGCGGAAGCCATTGGCACAGTTGCGGCTATAATTGGTCCCAATCCCCACAGATTCCACACTGGCGACAGAGTCCTCTGGAGCGCAATGGGCGCATATGCCGAGTACACCGCCGTTCCGGGGGAAATGGCCATCAAAGTTCAGTCTCGTATCTCCAGCGAAGACGCCGTAGGTAGCTACGTCAATGGTATGACGGCCCTCACTTTGACCGAGCAAGCATACTCTGCGGGCGAGGGTGAGACCGTTCTGGTGCACGCAGCTGCAGGCGGCGTAGGCTTGATGCTCTGTCAGCTCCTTGAAGCGCGTGGAGTCACCGTAATTGGAACAGCCAGCGACGAGGCGAAGTTTGCTCTTGCAAAGGCAAATGGAGCCAGACACATGATCAACTACAAATCAACATCAGGCCCCAGCTGGGTTGAGCAAGTCAAAGAGCTTACCAACGGCCGCGGCGTCAATGCGGTAAATTCTCCGATTCAAAACTCCGTCCCATCAATACTAGGCTTACTTGTCCGCATAGGTCTTTGATAGCGTCGGCAAGGACACCTGGGAGGGAAGTTTTGAAGTCACGAAGAACAGAGGCAAAGTCATCTTCATTGGCAGTGCCAGTATGTCCCATTGTCGGCTGACCGCTCGGGTCCCATGTCTAAGTCTCCTACAGGTGGCCCTGTCCCTCCCGTTGATCTTGCAAAATACAGCCGGAGAGGTAACATTTCCATCTTGTTGTCTGCGCTGGCCAATAGTCTCGACACGAGAGAAGCCCTCGAAGTTTCTGCCGCCAGGGTGCAAGATCTCATCGTCCAGGGAAAGCTCAAAGTCCACAAGCATAAAACATACGAATTACAAGACGCTGCTCAGGCACATGAGGATCTCGAAGGGCGGTTGACGACTGGGAAACTCTTCTTGGCGATATAGAATGACCAGCTCTTGGCCAGACCGAGTGCTATTGTATGCTGATGTGGTTGAAACTTTGTCTTCGTAACTCCTTCCGCCATATCTGCCACTTTCCAAGTCATTCACAAGGTCAGCCACAAGGCAGATCTTAGATCTTGGTTGGATCTTAAGCAAATCAACATCCCTGCCGCGGCATCGCACCATGACGAGATCTTTGAAACAGGCTATGAGACCCCCTCGGCGTCCGGCTTTCGGCGTGACCTGAGACGGGCCCATTTGGGTAAGCCGAAGTCAAGAAGCGAAGTCCAAGTAAGCTGGGCAGCCTGAAGAGGGGGTATTTAGACAGGCGCCCCGATCGCCATGTTGCGACAAGTATGACTACCATATTCACGGCCAGATCTCCTCGGAAGCCTCAAAGAAATCCACTATAATCTCCCTGCCCCGATCTTCCCTCAATCTACGAAAGATGTCGGCAAGCTCAGGTCTCTCTGAAAAGGCCCAGTTGGGCAAGAAGTTGGCGGGCGAGTTCCTGGGCGAAAGGTTCTACAGTGATGTTCTGGCAAGCCTGGTAAAGAGTCCCCTCCATCTCCCATCCTGTGGTCACAAGATGCTCCCTTGAACTGCTCCCTAGATGGCCAGTAGCCTGTGGGGGATGGGTTGGTCAGCTGTAGGCACCATCGAAAGCAAGGACACTCGGGCTGACTGGAGGTGGGACAGAACGATGATATCTGGACCCAGAAAAGCATGGAGTACATCTGGGAGACATGCTTTTCCAGCTACGCCAGGCCAGGACTGGAGTGGAAAGAACGCTCGTTGATGAACATCGCCATGTTGATTGCCCTGGGCAGGGGACCCGAGCTTCGCATTCACCTTCGCGCGGCGGTCAACAACGGGCTGACCGAAGAGCAAATCTGTGAAGCGTGCCGACACGCGATGATCTACTGCGGAGTCCCTGCTGGGCGAGACGCAATGGTGATCGCGAGCGCAGTGTTCGCAGAGCTGAAGGAGTCAGGGGAATATCCTAATTCCAAAACGGGGCGGATTGGAAAACAAGCTCCATCAGAGGGGAGCCATCCAACTATCTAGGTGAGGTAGACGGCTCAGGAATACAGGCTCAGCACCCGCTATTGATTATGTTCCCGTTCTCGCCGTCGATCGAACTCTGCGTGATACTCGTCGTGCCTCTGGCGCTATACGTGACAGAGCCAGCTGCCATATTCGCTCTTTGTAGGCAGATTTTGCGATCATTAGACAGCGTACCTGTATCAGATCAAGAGAAACAGAGCTGCATAGCCAAAGGCGCAGGACCTGGCGTCTAGTCCCGCAACTTCCAGCCAATGCAAACGCCTCTGGTAAGCCGAGCTTCAGAGGACTCAATGCGGACAACATTGGAGCTCGAAGCTCTCTCAACGATGCAGGAGCAGCCATTAGCTCTCCGGTCTCTCGAAAGCCCCAGACCGAAGTTTCAACCGTACTTGTTCGGCTGATTGCGCCGAAGGCTATAATGTAACTCGGTCCACAGCCGACGCAGCGGTGCCGACGTTCTTCGGCGCCTGGATAGATGAACTTCGGCACTTCGGTCCAGCCGAGAATCTCTGCTTGGCCTCGCAGGACAGGACTGCAGCATGGCTCGGTGCTGCCATTCCAATGCAACACGGCCTTTGGTTCTGCGCCCGAGGTGGATCATGAATTGGTCCTCATGGTGCAGGATGAAGAGCCGTCATATTAGTTCTACCCGCGACTCGCGGTAGTAGTCCTAGAGGAGAGCCAACAGCTTTCGAACATTCAATGACCACCAGTCCGTTCGACCAGAGACACGATGGCAACTTCAATCAGCACAGCAGTTCCTTTGAACGTGTCCTTTGATAAACACCTTGCCCAGAGTACTGTGACCACCAAGTCATCCAGTGGAGAGGCGTCACCCGCCATCATGGCGGTTGCGCCAGAAGTGGGTATGCCAGAACAAGCTACTAGCTTGACAGGATCTCAAGACGACTGCGGGTTGGAAACCCCTCTGGGAAGTACGCGCCGCCTTAGAATCATTACCATCGGTGCCGGCGCCAGCGGGCTCAACATGATTCGGGCTCTCCGAATACACCTGGACAACTACGAGCACGTTGTTTACGAAAAGAACCCCGACATAGGGGGAACCTGGTACGAAAACCGGTATCCTGGGTGCAAGTGCGATGTTCCGTCCCAGAACTACCAGTTTACCTGGCGACACAACCCAGACTGGTCCGGTTTTTATGTCGAGGCCCCTGAGATCCATCAGTATCTCAGAACCGTCGCTGATGAACAAGATTTCTGGCCACACATCCGCCTCGAACACCAGCTGGTGGGCGCCGAGTGGAAGGAGGACGAAGGCATGTGGCACGTCCAGGTGAAAGACTTGAAGGCCGACCGAGTTCTTGACGACCAATGTCATTTTCTCCTGGATGCGACCGGCGTTCTCAAGTAGGTCCACGTGGCGGCCGATGGCCTTACTTTGTCACGAGTTAATCAGATACAGCAAATGGCAATGGCCGGATATCGAGGGATTACACCGTTTTGAAGGGGACTTGGTGCACTCGGCCAACTGGCCAAAAGAACTGGACTACAAAAACAAGAGGGTCGCCGTCATTGGTAATGGTTCGTCGGGGGTTCAAATCGTCACCAAAATCCAACCAGGTAAGAATGCGTACCTACACTCTTCGGGTCAGACGCTCATTGCGGACATAGACGTGGAGCACCTGGTTCACAGCCTGAGATCCGGGACATGGATGATGCCATCGCAGCGAGAAATGATCCTGGCTCAAGTCGCCGACAAGGATTTATTGGACAAGTTAGGTATGGACAAGGAGGCCTACTCGGACCAGCAAAAGCAGATGTTCAAAGACGACCCCGAGTTATATCTGAGATTAATCAAGGTTTCGGATAAGATCTTCAACGACAAATACAAAGTGGTGAGTGAGGGCCAAAATGGCGGAGGAGAACTAGACTGACGGGGCCATCCTGTAGTTGATCAGCGCGAGCGACGAAGCTCGAGCCATGAAAAAGTACCTGAGCGACTTCATGGTAGACCTTCTGCAGGGGGATCAAGCGCTGATCAAGTTCCTGGTCCCCGACTTCCCCGTTGGCTGCAGAAGGCTCGTTCCCTCGATCGGATACCTTGAGGCTCTTCACAAGCCCAATGTCACGGTCGTCACCGAAGGCATCGCCAAAGTCGTCCCTGAAGGCCTTGTGACCACCAGTGGTCAGGTGATTCCGGTCGACATCATCGTATGTGCGACTGGGTTCGACACCTCGTTCTGCCCAAAGTACTCGCTCATCGGTCGGCGAGACGACCTCCGCGACCGTTGGAGCAAACAAGACGCAAAGGCTTACCTATCGTTTGCCGTCCCGGGCATGCCCAACTACTGGAGTAAGCTTGAACAGGTCTATTCCCTGACCATGGCTCACGTTAACCTTGATTCAGTGTTTATGGGCCCCAATGCTCCTGCTGGCCACGGCAGCATCCTGAATATCACCGAACATATTGCAAAGTTCATGGTCAAAATCCTAAAGAAGGTTCAGACGCAGAACATCAAATCTCTGGAGCCGAAGGAAGATCTGGTCGACGAGTATATCGACCACGTCAATAGATTTATGCCTAGGACCGCCTGGGCTGGAAACTGTCGATCATGGTTCAAGAACGGCAAGTCCTCTGGCTCGGTCACGGTGCTGCATCCCGGAAGCAGGATTCATTTCTTCCACACCTTGGATGAGTTCAAAGGGGAAGACTTCAACATCTCCTACTGGACGAACAATCGATTCCAATATCTCGGCAATGGCACGTCCACCAGGGAGCTTGGACACAACGACCCGACCTACTATTGGGATGAGCCTGATCAGTTACACTATTGGTAGGATGCGTCGCAGTCTGTCTGCATCTTCACGAGATGGGCAGACAGAGTCACCAGCGCCATCCACCCATCAGCGCGACCATTGTCTCTGTTCCAAGGGCGATGCGTTCTGCATCTATTCCTATCGAATCGTAATGAAATACCTCAGAATCCTGAGGTTTGTACCTCTGTTTTCTGGGGGAGTTGATTTACCTTACCGCAGCTACAAATGGGGCCGAAGGGCCTAATCTAGCCTCCATACGACCGGGCAAACCTACCTCTCTATAGGCACCTCAGAAAAGCCTCAGGGAGCCTGGGGATTATCTACCCTTACGCTGCTGCCTAGATTTCCTAGTAACCTTGGCCCAGTAAGTGTAATGAGACCGTAGCGCTAAATTAACCGGGGAGAACTGGTGGCTTCGTGATTCCGCACAATATGTCACCGTGAGCTACTGTAACATCCAATTGAAGCACAGAAATCTCGCACGGCCTTTTGTTTTTAGCATACGCTGCTGCATTCACAATGCAGCTAATATTTGTTGGGAAGGTACAGTCAAAGCGCTGGGCACCCCCAAACACTCTATTACCAGTTTTGCCTCCGCCGTGTGGAACGCAACAAAAGGTTACGCCGCATAGGATGTAGAGCAATTCCTTGTCTTCTTTTGACCTTAGAGAGGCAAAAAGCAGCAGAGTAAAACGCCAGAGCAGAGTGAAAAGCCAAAACGCGAACAGCGGTTTGCGTTTATAGACAAGCAGTTACCTCCTAATATCTACAAAGCTTTCCACGCGTTAGCCCGCGACGAGTAAAGATATAGCTTCCAGCCTCTAACTTTACGAATTCCCTCTGCCTCTGCCCCTGGAAAGCTTAAACAGTGCTGGTACCTCGGCAGCCACGGTGACATCGGCGGCGGATGTCATAATAGCGGCCTTACAAACATTTCACTCTGCTGGATGATCTTGCAGCTTAAGACCCACGTCAAATTCAACTAAAATTACTGTTAGCATACCATCGACGCTGGCTCGATCCTGAACGCCAATATCGGGAAGTGGAACGAGGGGATTGCAGAAGGTGTAGCAGTCGACAAGTCATCGAACATGAAGGATAAGTCATGTCGAGACGAAGAGCTTCTAGAGACAACGAGTAAGCCATTGAAGGGCATCAATTTCAGACTAACAAATTAAAGGGGAGGATGGGTTGGATCAAGAGATTTGACAACCAGGAGACAATTATCGAAGAGGACGTACCTGACGCCTACGAGGCCGGAATGCTGCATTGATCGTGATGCTGATTTACAACGAAGGTTGGGAAAAAGCTAGCGAAGGACGCAATTGATGTTGATTGCCAGACACGGGCAAACTCTATACCACTGGAGGATTTCGTCCCTGGAACTGATGGGTTTTAGGCGACTTCACGGAATTTTGGACACTGGATCCAGTATAATACTAGTATGATAAATTGTTTTTCTCATTTGTTTGAGATGGTACGTAGTGATACTATTATAAATGCCGGGAAGCAATGTGCGAATCGTACTCAGCTCGTTGATACACAACAGAGATCACCATGCCCGTACAACTTGAAGACATAGACCTCCCTTGTGTCCCTCGACGGCACCATAAGCTGCTGGAGCTTGAGTTTATCCACGCTCCCTACGTAGGAATTCGGTGCTCCCAAAATCTTGATATCCTTATTGCCACCTATTCTGGTGTCCGTCCCACACCCAAGATCCGTCATAGACTTGGAGCAAGCATGACTCGTGGAAACAGGCAACCACCTCAAGATTTTGAATCTGCGCCGGGTCAATCGCGGGCTCGAAGGTGTCTCCGAGGGGCAGATACTGTTCTGACAGTGCGGCCTTGTTGAGCGCCGCCTGCAACGCCCTCGTGTAGTCCAAAGAGGGAGAAAAGACAGGCCGGAACCCCCCTATAAAAGTAAAGTTGGAAATCGCATGGCTACCACCCTTCCACTGGCTGTCGTCAGACGAGTTCGATATGTTGAATAAAACACCTGCGGAATAGTCCAACTGCGAGTTCGGCAATTCCGACTCTCCTGAATCTGTTTGAAGTACTTTCAGCCCGTATCAGGATCATGCAATTCGCGAACTGGTGTATGTTGAAAACAAGGGCCAAAAAGGCGACACTTTCTAGCTCATGGCTTTGAAGTTGGAAGGGATTGGTATCTGGGATTAGGATAGCATTCTGTTCTTCAGACTCGACGAAGATTCTGTAGCGTTGCGCACCGACTCCGGTTGGTTCTTGATGAAGATGGACTGGTACAACGGAGCCTCGAACCAAGATACTGGCCTTTTGGCAGAGGCCATACGGATCGTCCCCAGCAAGTTGATAGTTAATTTGCAGAATCTCAACGAGGCTGTGGAAATTACCGCCCCAGGTATTCAGTGGCCCTTCGATGGAAAGCCATGACCACGAGGGGATTTGTGAAGAGTCCACTCGCCGATGTGTGGCCGGTTGCTCGTGTCTCAATATGGCACTCTTAGAGTCGCACCACCACATAAGGGTCTCTGGAAGTGAAGGTTCCCACATTCCTGCAAGGTATCGGCCCATTATCCCAGACCTGTTAACTTGTCGGGCAATAGCCGTAAGTGCAGGTAGACGATCGCTGGGCTCTGTAATGCCTTTAGACTGAAACTGATCAATGATGGCCCCCCATAATTCATGTCTATCGACGTCGCTCCCCCATTCATTCACCTGTGCATATCTTGCCTTAAAGGATTTTGATTTCCAGCCCTGGTGTTCTTCCAACGATAGCTGGTTCATTGTGCCACATTCGCAGTAGGAAGTTGACCGACATTCCCAAACTATTTCGCGCGGAGTGAAGTGAACGATTCTTCTGGCCAACAACCTTTCCTGAAATGCCCAAGCACGCTTAAACAGAGGGAGGCCCGAGTCATCAAAAATCTGCCATGAAGGTTCATCTTTGTACCACACAGTGTGATTGATTGCCTCCCGGACCGTGGCGTCGATCTTTCGTTGCCGCCAATTTAGTTGTATCTGGTGCTGCTCCCGTTGCCCATAAATGCCGCAATGACTGTTCGCCGCAAGAGTTGCTGCAATTACGATATAGGCATGTCCATAAATAGAGCCCATTTCGAGACATTCGGACTCCCATTCCTTCGTGTCCTTTTGGTTGATGCATACGGCACCGCTCCACGAACGAACGGCGCCATCAAGTCGACCTGATCACAATCAGAGTGCGTCCTCTTGTATCGAAGAAATGCTAGTTTTCATTTACCTTTACTCGGGCGGGTGTCTTCGAGACCATTCGAGCGAGCGAAATCATGCATTGAATGTACGGCATTTACCTCAGGTGTTGAAGTGTCTTTGCTCCAGGCGTTCGAGTTAAGCCATCTAGAGCACCAACAAGAGGGCAGAATGTGGAGAAAGACAAGACGAAAGGTGATATATCATCTACCTAACGATGACGTCTGAAGCGGCGGGAAGTCGCTGTACCAGCCAGAAAGCCTACCAATATCAGAAGGGCGTTCAAAGCCATACTCGAGCCCTGCTTAGTCTGAAAGCTGGAAATTAGCAGGGTTCGAGGGCTTGTCCAACCAACTATGGCCTGGTGCTTCAGAGTGTCTGAGGCGTCTTTCGCGTCGACCTGCTTTCCAAGCCACGGAAACCGTATAGGTCTGGCCTCCAGCACTAGGCTCTGCCATCGCGGTGTCCGCTTCTTAGCTCTGTGGAGGAGGTCCCATTGGCCACTGAAGCTGACATGCTCCGGCGGAGGTTTCCCATCAATTGAGGATATCCAGAAGCGCACGGTGAATACTTCCGAGGGATTAATGGACCCAAGCTCGCTAGAGTCTTCCTCGACGACCTTGAGATGGCCATTGAACATAATGTCGATGGTATGCATAACATCGAAAGCATCAGGTGCTTCAACGCGCAGTCGACATCCTCCGTCAGAGCCGTGGCACCAGCCCTTGTACATGATCGATTGCGGTATGCCATTGAGTACAAATGCAAACTCGTCGGGCTTGGGCTGAGGTTGTGGTTGCAGCGAGAAGGTCTGCGACGATGGTCAGTCCCAGAGAGAGAGGTTGGAGCGGTTACGCAGGGCCCTGCTGGCCGAGATTGGACGTACGAGTGATTCTGGAGCGTTGTAGGTGGAGCGGAAGCAGCCTTCGCAGACTACTGCGAAGGTGGTGCCTTGGGTGTCCTTATCTGTCCAACATTTAGCCAGCCAGCTTTTTCTTTAGTGACAGTTGATGAATCTATAGATTAGCGTACCGTGCTCAAGCAGCTTCAACTCCCTGGATTGTTCGCAAATTCGATTTGGCGGGAGTGGCGGCACCTGCGGATAACCAGGAAACTCTTCAAGCTCAGCGAACTCGATGACTTGAGGGGCGGGCTTGTACACCAGTCGTCCAAGTCTCTGCTTCGGCTTGTCGAAGTTCCAAGAGACGATGAATGCAAGTGGCTTGTCCAACAGCTGGTGATCCACAGAAGGGATGGTGAAGCGGAGGTCGGCTGTACGGTCGTTCGCCGTGGTTCCAGTGGGGAATTCGCTGATGGTGATCTCGGCGATGTGGATGGAGTCAGAAGAGTCCTGTACGTAGGGATGATAGAAGTGCTTGGGGTAAGGCTCCGGCTTTGTTCCCTCGAAGACCACGTCGAAGCAGCTCGAACATTTCCCAACTCCGAGTTTGAGTTGCTGAGAGGACCGTCAGTGTCCACGACGGATCTGTCCTGTACAGATCTCATTTCACAATCGCTTACCAAGTACTCCGTTTCGTTCGCGCCCCACGGACTATTAGGGAACGGGACGCTGAATATGACCGACTGGAATCGGGCATCTGGAAGATCAGGCTCTTGCTCGATGCGATACACCTCAGACGTACCGTAGCCGTGCAAGGATATCTTGATCGCCTGAAGGTTGTCTACGGGGAGTATATAACCGGCCGCAGCGGGTAGCACCAGCAATGTGGCCGTAAGGGCCGCGAGGAGGAACAGGTTGAACATGTTGAATGACTTCCTTCGTGCTTCGCCAATCTTCAGGCAAGAGTGTTGTGGGAATAAGAATACGGAGCTGCTTTCGAGCGTTCCAAAAGGCGAGTACCAGCGAAGACGCAAATCGATAACGGACGATTGTCACTGTTGCGTAGCTGTGGTTTGAACCCAAGTGACCAACCAACAACGTTGCTATCCACACGTGGTATATTTTGTGTCGTTCAGGCGGCGTTTGAACGCCATTCTAAATCGCGGACACTCGCGCCGGCCGATATAGTGATGATTGTAGGCTTACTCGAGGTAGCGCACGTACTGGAAGAACTCAGCCCTAAACACAGCTTGTAAGGCTCCTTGACGTCCGGGAGCTGGCCATGACAATCATCCCATAGTATTTAAAGACAGGTAGCCGGACACCTTAGGCCCTAAAACAATATCCTCGTAACAGGTTGTCTAAGCTTTCCGTCTCCTCGAAGAGAGGCACCATGAAGTACTGCATAGCCTGAGCATCCAATGACAGTTGGCGCCTAGAAATTGCACTCAGCGTAAGGCGACGAGAAGGATGAGGAGGTTGAGCAACGGCCTGGGTTGGCTGGGAAGGAGCCGAAGTTGAGTAAAGCGGCAGGACACAGGACAATAACTACCTACTTGTTCCGTAAGCACGATTGGGATATTCGACTCGATGGTTTCATTAAATTTTGGCCATTCGGATGTTGCGTTGTCGGTGGGTAGGATAAGGAAAGTCTGAGGATCCCCCGCAGTGCAGCGCAGCGGCGTCGTCGCCGTCAATTGTCCCGCATCTCTCCAACATTCGTACCGTCACACTGCGTTTGGACTTATCTCAGTTCAGGGTCACCAAATCCCAAACCAGCGCTCGACAGCAACCATGTCTGTCACCGACCTGACGCTGAAGGCAAAATACCCCGCCAAATCGCACTGCCGTCGCGTGGCCAAGTTCCTCACAGACGCCGGCTTCTCTCGCGATGGCGTCATCTACCTCGAAGCCCAGAAGACGCGGATGGTCGAAGACGACGACCAGGCCATGCACTTCCGCCAGCGCCGCTACTTCTTCTACCTGTCGGGATGCAAGCTCCCGGACTCGTACCTAACGTACAACATCCCGCAAGACATCCTCACGCTGTTCATCCCGCCCGTCGACCCGGACAGCGTGATCTGGAGCGGCCTGCCCGAGTCACGCGAGGAGGCGCTGAAGAAATACGACGTCGACGCCGTGCTGTACACGAACGAAGTCAACGCTGCATTAGCTGCGTACGGGCCCTCCAAATCGGCGACCGTCTACGCCATCCCCGAACAAGTCTCCGAGCACGTCACCTTCCTCGCTTTCAAGGCCGTCGAATTCGCGCCTCTCAGGACGGCCATCGACGAATGCCGGGTCGTCAAAGACAGTTATGAAGTCGCATTGATCCGCAAGGCGAATGAAATCTCGACCCTCGCGCACGTTGAAGCCGTAAAGGCGGCGCGCAACGCGACAAATGAGCAGGAACTGTACGGCGCATTCGTGGGGACGTGCATATCAAATGGGGCACACGAGCAAGCATACCACTCTATCTGCGCGAGCGGGACGTCGTGCTCGACTCTACATTACGTGCGCAACGACCAGCCGCTGAAAGAGAGATTGAACATCCTCCTCGACGCGGGCGCAGAGTACGAATGCTACTGCGCGGATATAACCCGCACTTTCCCCATCTCCGGGACATTCACACCTGAGTCGCAGACCGTCTACACGATTGTGGATGAGATGCAGGCGTCGTGCTTCAAGATGTTGCGCGGCGGAGTGCGGTGGGAGGATGTACATGAGAATGCCCACCGCGTGGCGATCAAGGGGCTGAAAAAGGCGGGGATCTTGGTCGGCGACGAGCAAGAGATCTTCGACAAGAGAGTCTCCGTGGCGTTCATGCCGCATGGCCTGGGCCATTACTTGGGCATGGACACACACGACACAGGCGGCCACGCAAACTACGAGGATCCCGATCAGATGTTCAAGTACCTCCGGGTGAGGGGGCCGGTGCCCGCTGGGGCGGTCATCACAGTGGAGCCAGGAATCTACTTCTGCGACTTTATCCTGAATCCTGTGCTGGAAGACCCCGAGCTGAACAAGTATATCGACAGGAAGGTGCTGGACAAGTACTGGACTGTGGGCGGCGTGCGGATCGAAGACGACGTGCATATATTAGAGGATGGGTACGAGAACCTGACGAACACGCCGAAATTATGAGGTGGAGTCCGATGATTCACGTCTGAATGAGCACGACTGGACGTAGAAAATGGCTTAAGAAAGAGGCACACCCTCCTCGGAATTTTATTCGGCCTCCACCCCTTTCCCTGCTTAGATAGACATATCGCATCGCGTGCTAGACGCTCAATCCTTCCATGTGACAACCTTGGTCCTCGCCCACTCGTCCAAGCCCGGCAAGCCGTTGAACCGTCCGAATCCACTCTTCTTGACGCCTCCGTGGGGCAACGCCGGCTCGTCGTGTATACTCATGCCGTTGATATGGACCGCCCCGCTTTCGATCTGCCTCGCCAAGGACAAGCCTCGCTTCAGATCTTCCGTGAAAACAGCGCTGGCCAGGCCATACTCTGTATCGTTCGCGATTCGAAGGGCTTCTTCGTCGTTCTCGACAATGTACATTGAGACCGTAGGCCCAAACGATTCGGTGTGGTAGATGTCCATCTTCTCGTTCACGTTCTCGATGATGACGGGCTTCATCTTCGTCGGGCTCTCGTCGTGGTGTTTCGGGTCTCCATACACCACATTCGCACCTTTGGAAACAGCGTCTTCCAGCAATTTCTTGTTCTTGACGACTGGCGCCGAGGTGACGAGTTGTGGTGTGTCGGCGAAGACCTGTTCCACGGTCTTCTTGAGCGCCTCCCGGAATTCATCTGCAATCTTGCGGTTCACGAGGATACGCTCCGTGGCCATGCAGATTTGGCCTGCATGGAGGAAGGCTCCCAGTGCGCATTGAAGAGCCGCGGTTTGGATGTTCGCGTCTTCGCAGACGATGCTCGGAGCTTTGCCGCCGAGTTCCATCACAACGGGCTTCAAGAACTTGCCGGCTTGGGAGGCAATGATCGCGCCGACGGCGGTACTTCCCGTAAAATTGACCTTCTTAATGGATGGGGAGGAGATGAGTGCCGTGGTGACCTTTGCAGCGTCAGCGGGGCGGTGGTAGATCGTGTTCAGACACCCCGCCGGCAGGCCTGCGGCGTGCAGGATTGAGGAGATGGCCCAGTACGTGGCCGGAGCGGATTCAGGTCCTTTCAGGATGACTGTGTTACCCCTGCAGGAGGTTTGGTTATGTCAGCTCGGTTTTGTGGGTCAGACTCCGTGTAAGATGTTTTCTTTCCTAACATGGACACCATACGGCGTCATGCGCTGAGCCTGTGTGACATCGTCAAAATTTGGGACTTACATTGCTAGAGGCTGTAGGCATGCGCGTAGCCCAAGGACGTATGGTGCATTCCAAGGCGCGATCCCGAGGACAACCCCATATGGCTCCTTGATGAGAAGCGCATTCGCTCCCTCTTCGGACACAACGGGCGCGCTGGAGGTAGAGGCGACCTGGATCAGGCCCGCAATGCTCTTGCATGCCTCATAAGCCAGATTGTGTTCAAATGCGAACATTGACGCGGCCGCGCCAGTCTCAGTGTAGCTGTAGTGCTGCAGCTCATCTCTTCTTTTCTTGAACTCATCCGCGGCTCGGAGGAAAATATCTCGTCTGAAGTTGGGCTTGGTCTTGGACCACGACTTGAAGGCCTTTTCAGCAACGGCGATGGCTTTCTGGACGTCGTCTTCGTCGGCAGAGGAGCACTTGTAAAGGGTTTTCTGGTCAAGAGGAGAGACGACGTCGAAGGTCGAGGAGAGCTTGACTTCCTTGCCATCTAGCCAGAGAGGAATTGTCGAGGAGGAGTCAAAGGCCGGGGCCGTGGAGTGTGTTCCGTTGGTACCATTGGCAGACATGGTGAAGAGCCCTTGAGGATTTTGCTTATTGTGCTTGAATTGAAGGAGGTGAAATGGTTAACAGCTGAAAGCTCAGCAGCAACTCATGTCGCATTTATAATGAAAGTCAAGCTGCTCACAGTCAGTATCCGGCATTTGAAATAGGCATGTAGATCTTCGGATTCTGCACCTTTGCGTGCGATGCAAGCACCACACGCGATTCGCTTCCATCATTGTCGCGGACTGATCCCGCATGGAAAAGGCGGGGCAATCCTATTCCAAACACCTTCAGTTGCGGGGAGTTCGCTGTGGCCGCCCACGACGCCTCAGCGAGGGTTTCGGAAGCTTCCCGATGACACCCTAAAGTTCGTTGGTGCTTACCTGCGGTAGGCGGTCGAGACTGGTCTAGTTACATCCCCGGAGGGGGGCCAACAAAACCGCGGACGAATTTGTCTACACCTCCGGGACAAGAAGGAAGCGCGTCGTTCTTCCACAAAACTCCGTACTTGATCTCTTCCAAATCTGAATAATTACACTCGGGATGCGACGTAGCTGTAATCCGCTGTCTCTTATCAGGTTGAGCGGGCTTGCTTATCTCGGCGAAAGCACAGGTAATCGCAGCAGCATCGCTACCGCCCCAGGCCCCAATGTGCGATATTCATCCAAGCATGCATATATGTGGGAATCGTTCAAGAGGCTTTCAGCGGCGAAAAATTGCAGCGGTGGCAAAGGAGAACATCCCTCAGCAGGGAGGAACAAGGAAGGAACTGTCATGGAGGGAGGATTGTATTTGGAAGGATGTACTGCCCGCTCATTATTTCACTTGGCACGCCGCCAAATGTAGAGCTGAATGCGTTCGTGGGCTTTGGGCGCCAAAATGGTTTTCAAATGGTTCCCCAGCGCTGACCTGGGATTTTAGCGGTGCCTGCAAATTATTTCATAAACACCTGCTCAGATTTGGGTAGACGACTGCACCAGCAACCGCAACAATACTCACGAATCACACACACCCGCCACAGGTCAAGTCTGGGATGTGCACGTTTGAACGTTCCGACATCGCTGGCCCTATCAAAAGATTTTGCAGGGTGTCGCAGTCGCTCTCCTTCCGGATTGCACTGAAAATAGCCTCCCAGTACTGTTGCTCTGCCAGAGAGCCAGACAGGAACTCGTAGATCGTCTTGCGCTCACCACGGGTCGCTCTTCTCGTTATTTGCTTCGCTTGTGGATTTCACGGCGCAGCCAGCTTCGGCGAAGGCGGTTTAGTTGCCACAGACATCAGACCACATCTGCGTCTGAGCTTGCTTGCGCACAGTCATGCAATCGCTTATCTCATCGCCGCAGCACGTGGAAATCGCTGCTCGACAGCTTTTGTTCACTTCCAGGCCAAACACTCGTCAGGTGGAAAACGTGGTCTCGAAGGGTCTGCAATAGCAACGGACGACTGCGGCAGTCTTTTGAGATCCAACTGGCATCCTTTTTGAGGCGGACGAGGGTTGAAAGTGCAGTGTTGACGCGTCGGCCGCTCAAGCATTCAATGTGGATGTTGCGCTCCTTATCTTCGCAAGTCGCCGACGAGCTACCGCAGTGAGCTACTGATTTCAGCTGCAGATGGAGGGTTCGAGGCCTGTTAGTACTCGTACTTCAATACGTTTGCAAGCTTATTGAGTTTCGACAGCTCCTCACATCATCATCAGGTGAGGGACAAGTCAACTGGGAACACCACCCTTGCGGCGCGCCCGGACGCATTACCCCGCGCAACCATCAGGCCACTTCGAAAAGTAAACAAACCCAAGATGGTCGGGAAGATGCAGGCTCTGGGCCATCATGATGGCATCTCGCGGAGGAATGGCTTGCTGCTGATCCTCATTGGTGGTACGAGTAGGTGCAGTTTTGCTGCCCACAGCAGCTGCGGAAGGGTGAGTCTTCCCCGCATTGCCGGGCCTGAATCTCACTCGTTTTCGTGGCTTTTCAGCTCCAGCTCCAGCTTCCCGTTTGTCCTTTCCCTCTGCCGTATTCCTTTGGTCCTCGAATAGGATTTCGGGTCTGGTCTGCAGGGTTCCAAATGTCGGCGAGCTCATGTTCGCGATCCGAAGAGAAGATCCCAAAGCTTCCAGGCGACTAGCAACACTCCTTAGACCAGCCGATCTGCCTCCATCTGCCCTTGGCGAAGCTTTACATCAGGTTGGCGGTATCCACCGTTTCCGCGCCCTCCCACTGATGTATCGCAAACCCCTCAGCGTCCTGGGAAACTTTGCTCCATCTTCTTGCAGTCTCATCCTGGCCCGCTCAATAGGTGTTGAGGTCACTCGGTCATCGGGTCAAAGAGATCTCGACCTTGTTCGAAAGGACCCGTTCGTCCACATGTCATCTGCGCGTGTAAAAAGCTATCTCTCAGCAAAGGTTTGGTCCGATTACAGAAAAGTCTCCTTACACCCGTCATGAGATGTAGCATCACCCATGCCCCGGTATGGAAATCGTCCGAATGATTGGCTTTCGCAGCCAGCGGTCCACAGGGTACACGTCTCCCGAACATGGACGCAGACGCACATCCCTGAGAACATTGAGGGGTTTCCGCTGATCCTGTCGAAGGTTTTTGTGTTCAGAGCAGTGAGCAGCTTCAGGATGGGAGGGGTCGATGATTGACCTGCCGGCTACATAAGCACCTATCTTTCCGGAGGAGACCACATCATCATCCACATTGTCTTCCTAGCACTGCTACCACTCAACCGTCTATCCTTTTCGAGAAGAACTCTTTGCAACTTCCTTTCCACCTTTTAAAAAATGTCTTACAAAATCCCCACCGAGCAATGGGCTCAGGTCATCGACAAGGTCGGCGGACCCGTCCAATACAAGAAGATTCCCGTCGCAAAGCCAGGTCCTGAGGAGGTCCTTGTCAACATCAAGTACTCTGGCGTCTGCCACACCGATCTTCATGCTGTCAATGGCGACTGGCCCATCCCCACCAAGTTGCCTCTGGTCGGTGGTCACGAGGGCGCCGGTATCGTCGTGGCTCGTGGTGAATTGGTCACCGATGACATTTGCAAGATCGGCGAGGCCGTCGGTGTCAAGTGGTTAAACGATTCCTGCTTGTCGTGCACATTCTGTCAACAAGCCGACGAACCCCTCTGCCTGACTCCTAAGCTCTCCGGCTATACCGTCGACGGTTCTTTCCAGCAATACTGCATTGCATCTGCCAAACACGTTGCCCACATTCCCGACGGCGTTCCCCTCGACGAAATCTCACCTGTTCTGTGTGCCGGCATCACAGTCTATAAGGGATTGAAAGAGTCGGGGGCAAGGCCAGGGCAAACGGTTGCGATCGTCGGGGCTGGGGGTGGCCTGGGGACGTTGGCACAACAATACGCGAAAGCCATGGGCTTGCACACCATTGCCATTGACTCTGGAGATGAGAAGAAGGCGCTCTGCCAGCAGATGGGCTCACAAGTAGGTGGTCAAACTCTCACATGGGTGAATGGACACTGACACATCCTTACAGCACTTCATCGACTTTGCGAAATCCAGTGACATCGTCAAGGACGTGAAGAATGCAACCAAAGATGGCCTTGGGCCTCATGCCGTCATCCTAGTCGCCGTTAGCGAGAAGCCCTTCCAACAGGCAGCGGAATACGTCCGCCCCCGAGGAACTGTCATTGTCATTGGTCTCCCGGCCAAGGCATACATCAGAGCCCCGGTCTTCGAGTCAGTGCTGAAGATGGTCAGGATCCAATGCTCATATGTTGGCAACCGACAAGACAGCGAAGAGGCCATTGACTTCTTCGCCCGCGGGCTGATCAAGGTGCCTTTCAAGACAGTGGATCTAAAGGACCTACCCAAGGTGTACGAGATGATGCATGCTGGCCAAATCGCTGGACGATATGTGCTCAAGATGCCTGATGCAGAATAAGGGGTAACAAAAGCGAGAAAAGTGTGCTTCGGGTCGGCTCATGGTCAAGCAGGGAACATTTCTGATCACGGTGGTTGACAAAGCGAACCCCTTGGCCTGGCGCCTGTTTATGTAACGCAGTTAGAGCTATTTTCATCGGACAATACTGCAAGTGACCAACCTCGTCTGCTTTCACCTGCGGTTTTGGGCCAGATTCCTGAATGCGTAGCTTTCAACCGATGTATAGCCATCAAGCAGTCCCCATATCAGACCGAATATCCAATTGGAATCCAGGGAGGGATGTCCTTGGTCGTCGACATGCGGAGCAATTCAATTCCGGGCAAGGACGTGCTGCACCGGTGTCCGGTACCTTGGACAGTGGCGACCACACATCCGGCCATCGCACCCACCTTGTAACAGCGAGACGATGGAACAATGATGATCCGCCTCCGTTGCGCCTTCCGTGTTGACGTTAGCGCGGGGCTTGGCACACTAAAGCGGCATCGTACTGTCTTTGAAAGCCGAGCCGCGGCCATGCATTCGTTGTCGCCGACAAAATCCATCGTCTCGATATGCGCCAGACCATGGTGCTGCAGAACTAAACAGCTTATCCAACGCACGTACTCAGCTCGTACAGATCAGCCCCCCAGCAAGGGGCAATGCCCCTACGCCACGCCCGAGGCACACAGTACGAATACTATGAGATCGCGAGTACGACGGCGTCACAGATGACAATTGTTCACCATTCATTAATGAGTCAGCTGGCGCCGATCTGCCTCGTCTGACGATTTGCGCCCTGGGCCTGACGCGGCAAAGTAGTCAGCAAGGCTACGGGGTAGACAGCCACGTTCCAAATCTAAGCTCCGGAGGAGCTGAAGAAGCTCAAAGAGAGATGGACATTGCATACCTTGGCACCGGCAATCAGACCTGTTGCCGAAAGAGGAAATCCAAAGAATCGCTCCGGTTGCTCGTGTGGTGTAGAAAGCGGCTGCCCTGCGTTTCCGAAGACGCAATATTTTAGTGGACGAGATTTGCCTTGATGCCATTCGCTGTCTCTGACCAACGGTTTCCCACGATGCTTTGCCGACTACGAGGCTCCGCTTCGCTCAAGGTGTCGCGGGAGCGTGATATTTCCTACCAACAATACATCCTCCCTGACCCGCGGCGCCTACGTACCGTTACATCTCCTGGCAACGAGCTTTCGATAACGATCGGTAGCGATAAGTGCTCGTCGGTATGATACCGTACGGCTCGATGTTCGCCCTGTTGTGACGCTGAGCCGCCCGTGGAATGCCATGTCCACCAGCAGGCAATAGTATAAAGCACAACTACTACCCTTTTCAACACTACTTTCGTGAAAACGACACAGACATTGCCACTCAGCTCGGACTCCACTTCCTCCGAATTTGAACATCATGAAGCCAACCAAGTTTATGTTCATTAACAAAGATGCGAAGTCCGACTCTCTCTCGCACAGTCACAAGAACGAGAGGGTACAGATCCACAGTCATGTCCAAAAAGGCCGACGCTACAAGAAGTCTGATGGTGGCATCATCCATGCCTCGCAGCTGCCTCTCTTGCAGCCGGGACCGGCATCGAGCGAGTCGAACGACCCGGAAAGGCGGTCCAGTGACAAAGCCGGGTTTCGTGAGGAAGAGACGACACAAAAGGGAAGCAGCTTGCTGCAACGCTGTGAAATTCCGTCGACAGCAATTGCCAGGCAACAGAGCCACGACCGACAAGATCCTAATATCGACCCGTTGCTGTGGGATTATTCTCAGCCGCCGATCAATCCGTCCGTGTCTCCGCTTTCAGTTCCAACATTTCCAGCCTCGGCGGAAGAGAACTTTGACCCCTTCGACGTCACCTGTGTCAGAGTCGACCAGGCTGTTTATGGACTGCTCCAGTATTTCCTGCGAAGATTCCACCCCAACATCTGGCACCTGGAAAGAGCTATTCGACCTGACCATGCATATACCTTCAGGTATGACGCAATGACCGTCGTCCAAGGCTGTCTGCACGATGAGTACAACATGTATGCCCTACTTGCCCATATGTCAAGTTATATGTTCGGCATCGAGAAAACCACGCCAGCCGGGGATTGGGACTTTTACATGCACAAGGCTCTGAAAGCTTCTCAAAATTATGTCAGCAGTGGCAACCCAATCACGGGAAGGATGATCCTGAACACCTTCTCACTCGCTTGTGCGGAATGGTATCGATACAATCATGACAACGCCTACGTCCATTTCAAGGCGGCGAAATCGATGAGTGACTCGATCGGCGGCTTGAGGATGCTGGACGCGCCTCTTGCGGAGCTTCTCCTGACCGGTGATGCATATGTGGCCGGCGAGCTCAAGACCAAACCGTTGTGGTCGGATTCTGACTTTGACAACGGCGATGACCATCCGATGACAGCATACGCTCTTCAAGAGCTGCAGAACCTCCTGTCCGGGATAGTTCCAACAGCATCGGGTCTCCTGACATCATCCCACCAAGACATTATCCCATCTGGTTTACGGTGGGTAATATTGGATCTAGCAGTTGTGCTCTCTGTGCTCAAGTCGTCTCTGTCAACCGATCCCACTGTCGCCCAACCATCCTCGGCAGAAGGGCTGCACTGGACCCACATTCGCAGCATGGCCATTCGACATCGTCTCTTGCAGATGGAACTCGAGGACGCAAGAAGCGATGCCGTCCGCACTGCGATCGTACTGTGGATGTTCATCTGTTTTACCGTCAGTGGACGCAAGCGTTCGGCCAAGGTGATAGCGCCATTTTTGCGGGAGACACTCCTCGAGATCTCGGATGACGAGTGGCAAAACCATGCAGAAATTCACCTTTGGGTCCTAACTGTAGGTGCTCTGTGTGCTACCTTGGGCAGTGAGGAGCATTCCTGGTTCGTGGCGCGGATGGACTCTTTGTTGAAGAAGAGTGACCGGGGCTCAGATCAGATCTTCAGTAACCTTGTAGGCCTGTCACAAAGGTTCTTCTACCACGAGCCAGCACAGAAGTACAATTTGAGGGCTGTTGCCGATGACATCGAGGACTTGCGCAGAACGAGAGAGGCATCCAGGTCGAAATCGAAATCGAGAGCCAAGTCTCCTCGGGTTTGAAGGACCAGGCCTCGCAATTGGTCATCCATCAGTACAATAATACCGTATAGGGATATCACTTGTGAACCACCAACCCACCAGGAAATCGATGCCTCGAAGGTGGACTTGCGACGTAGCAAGACGCGTCACTTGCACGGTTATGCAGACGTCAATCTTGCGAGTCTCAAGTTTCAAACTTCTCACATACATAGGCGGCGTGACACGGCCGGCACAGCAGAGCACGCCGGGCTCCTCCTTCCACCGCCCGCAGACCTATTCGCATCACATCAAGAAAACTCCCCCATCGGTCCTGACCACACTCCCCGTGACATTCCGATCCTTCAACACGTAAAGATAACTCTCCACCACGTCCTCCACGCGCCCAATCTCCCCGGTCGCAACATTCGCTTTCATCCCCTCCAACGCGGCCTGCGCCTTGTCCTTGTCTCCCAGCAAATTGACCCACAACTCGGTATCCACCCCGCCAGGCGAGATCAAGTTGACGCGCACGGGCTTCAGATCCAGCGCCAACCCGCGCGTCATGCCGTGCATGGCGCTCGCGTACGACGCCACGACAGTCCAGTTAGGGACGGGCTTCTCGGAGACGGACCCCGTCGTGAGCGTGATGCTGCTCGCGGGACCGGCGTTCAGATGGGCGACCGCCTCCTTGGCGACGAAGAAGGGGGCGAAGAACCGCACCATGCCCGCCTGCTTCATGAACGGCAAATCGACTCTTTGGAGCGGTTTCGCGGCGAGAGTGTCCCCTGCCGTGAAGACCACGTGGTCAAGCTTCGAGTCGATGCCGCGGAAGAGAGTCTTGATGTTGGATTCGAGGGTCGCTTCCTCGCCCAGATTGCAGGGCAGGCCGGTGATTTTGGTGGCACACTCGGGATAGGCGGATTGGAGACGCGAGATCGCCGCGTCGACTCTCTCTTGTCGGGAGGAGGAGATGTATAGCTTGGAGACGTGGTGTTCGATGAGAGCTTCCGCGAGGCCGAAGCCTAGGCCGGATGTTCCGCCTATGATGAGCACGGAGGTATTGGCCAGTTTGTTGGTATATTTCGGTGCGGCCATGGTGAGAGGGGGCTCCGGTTCGATGGAAGGCTTTGACCTTCAGTTCAGAGTACCGCTTGGGCTTCAGTGACGGATATCCCCGGCCTCGTTGGAGATCGTGTTTCGTCTGTAGTGTTGTGCGCGCGAAGTATTTATATGATTGTGATAGTTACTGTACCTCTCTTGCAGCCCAGCGAAAGTCGAAAACCAAATTTAAGCTTGACGACACAATTGAAGTCCAGTCCCGCAGAACATGTTACATTTCAAGGTCCTCTTCCTTTCTCTTCCAATCGGTATATATATACACAAACACTAGAAGCCTTCCCTTCCTGGTTTAGGCATTTAGGCAGCACCCCGGCAGTTACGGAGTTAGATTTACTGGCCGGGGTATGTCCGTCCGCGTCCGGCGTCATGAAGCCCAAGTTTTTGCGAGACGGACCAAGGGTTTCTTTCCTTGACGTCAACAAACAATGAATAATAGTCCTGCCGGTGCAGTGCTGCATGCACCCATCGGAACAATAGTTCGACCGTTTGGGCGGAGAGTTTCTGTCTCTGAACCTCGCCGTCCGCATGTACATAGTGCATGTGAGCAATGTGGTGCAATGTCCGTTCGGTTGGTAAACGATATGGAAGTTGCATTGTGTAATTACTGCGATGGGCTCGCTGCATATCCGTGGAAACGCAACTTCCCTTTCGGGTCGGTGGTGTTGGGGTGCTGACGTCAACCTGAGATCCCGACCGCAACGATCTCTCTCCGGGTGGAATCGTCGTTTGTGTGTACGGGAGACGGATGGTGGTGGTGGTGGTGGTGGACGGAACATGCTCGAGGGGGAACGTGCGCCGTCCTCCGTACAGTGTTACTGTAAGAATATACTCGAGAAGGTCGAATATCACTCAGCACCACGGTTCAAATTACCCCCCCGTCATCGTCGAGGGTGGTGTTTTACATCTGTTGGCAGCGCCGTGGACGTTGCTGGCTGCACTACAGACCAGTCTGATCGAGGTTGACCGCCTGGCCTTTCACAGGCAGAATCGTCCAGGCTGGCAGGCAAAAAGGTCCACGCACGAACATCAAGCAAATCCTCCGTGGCTCGTTAGCACGAGCTGCATATTGGTACCGTACACAGAAGTCGATGAAGGCAAGAAAAGGTCTGACGAGCACATAGACACGGGAGAACCATCTTGACTACCAGGAGAAGCGCGACTCCATAGAGCAGAGGGGGAAGGAAGATGGGGGAAGCACCTGTCATTATAATTGAGCAATGGGTGAGCACCGCATAGCTGCCGCGATAACAGCTGGACAGTCCATATTAAAACGAGAGCAGGAAGAACAAGAGGAAGCTGGCGTCGTACGAGTACTCGGCATCCTCCCGAGAAGCCTGGGGTACTGTACATGGACAGATTCGAGCCTGGAACGGAGGCCTAGAGCTAACGCCAATTCCCCGCTTCCGGGTGCGTCTTATGATCGCTAAACCTTCCTTCTGGGCTGTTGCAGTCGGCCTCACTCAGGACGATAGCGACACACCCTTCGAACTCGAAACCTCACACGCCGCAGACAAGAGATGATGCACAGGACAACTATACGATGCTCATACCGATCGCTCTACTGGACTCCGAGTTGTTACAGTTCGTCGCATCGGTCGAGAAATCCACTTTCGGTCTACTTGGTAGGCGAATCATGATCATTGTGACAAAGTCTTTCGTTGTTCACGTGCACATTAATGGATGGAGCTCCCTCTGTTCATCAGTCGTCAGTCGATAACCCCATACGGACTTCAGTCCTCTTTGGAAGCTGTGCTCCCACATTCCGGACACATTCATCTGGCTAAAGCTTCCTGAGCGCAATATCACGATCCGACGCCTGCGATCCCGGTACGCTCCCGTGATGAGGGTCTTCCCACTTCACATTCCGAAGAGAAGTTTCCTGTTGACGAAGTCGACGCTTCTGCTGGCTGCGACGCCACATGAAAAAGACCACACCGAGGAAACCAGCAACTCCGACAACAACACCGACAACAATACCGGCAATTGCGCCTCCTGACAGACCTGAAGACGACGATGATTCCGTGACTCCCGAGGTTGCAGATGCTCCAGCTGCCGAACCCGTAGAGCTTGATTCTCCATCAGAACCATCATCATCATCATCATCCCCATCAGGAATGTCGAAATCATCGACTGTGGCGTTGAAGCATGGCACTTGGTAGGTGAATTGGCTGGTCGGTACGTAAGTAACGTCGGCGCACGCATAGTATGTTTCATTTCTGTCGTCTTCAAAGTCCGAGGTATATCGAATTTGTAACGTCGCATTGGAGAGAGCTTCGATATCCGCCGACGGGTTGGGAACCGGGTAGCACTGGTGCCCCTCATTGAGTTCTGGGATTCTCATGGCGGGAATCAAGATCTCAAAGTCATCGTTTGACGTCGGATCTAGTCGGTTTGTAAGCTACGGCATAACAAGTATTGCTGGGTCGTCTGTTCACCCACCGTTTTTATGAGAGATCGCTACTTGGATGGACCAGGACTCGTCTTGAGCGACAAGCGCGATTTGACCGTTGACTGGTACAAATAAGCATCCATAACTCTGAATTTGACACTGACTTACGCAGAGGAAATTCGGTTCTGTTCACAACCGATGCGGCCGAACCACAAGGGGCTGTATTATCTTGAGCGGCACCCCATTCACGATCGGGCGGCCACAGGAAGGCGACTGGGCCCATTGTCTTTTCGTATTCTTCTCCATGTTCTTGGCCAAGGGCGTACTTTGCCGCAAGGGCGCCACAGCAGATCAGAAGAGACGTGAGGCGGGCCATTTTGTCAATATAGCGGAACGCTGCGAAGTGTCGAAATTCCCTGACCTACAACAATGGAGCTATTTGTCGTTTCGGTCGGGACCGAAACCGGCTTTTGAAGACGAAAGAATGGAAAGAACGGCTTCTTAACCACACCACCATCAAGGAGGAGGGCAGATATAGCGGGACCTAATTCACTCGGGTCACAAGGAAACCGATCGAACCGCTTCGCCACGAGTTCTGCCCAAGGGCTCCAACCTACAACAGGAGTAGCCTGCTGGAGGGAGAGACAGACAGAGGCAGGTGGGGTCCCCACCAAACACTCTCTCTGCATGTGTGCGAGACATGAGAATCCGACGAAGTGTACAGCGATGGGCCACACGGGAGCACGTCACCCACGTCCAAGCGAGGCCAGAATCTAATCAGACAAGATAGGCGCCGACATCGGGCGTCGTCAGACAAAAATATGTCCTGCATTATGCGCTTTGCAAAAGAAACTATCGATTGTCAGGCTTGGAATTAGTCAATCAGATAAGATAAATGGCTCACTCCAATCGCCGGCGTGCTTGGCCGTTGCTGGGCATTCGCTGTTTACTGGCTACGTTCCTCGAGGGAGTACACCAGTGGTGCAGCCAAGCGTTAACGCAGAGCCGACTGTTCGAGTGTTCTCCTCCAGCCATGTCATCCGCAGATGATGGTGTTCCTCGCAACTCCCGCTTTTGGGTGCGAAAGGTTTCCCCAAGTTCACGGTGGGACGGTACCTCGCTTCGAGCGCCCAAGCTTGGACCGGAAATGAGTCGAATGGACACGATGTCGGCAATCGGAACATTCTGGTGCTGGAACTCTATGTTTATATGGTAGAGCTGTCTCCCTCTCTCTAGGGCTCCTCTCGCCCAGACTCGTGCCTTCCAGTTCCAGACTTCACATCTTCAGATCCAGTCTGTCACACCTCGATCGACACAATGCGTTACGCTGTCTTGTCCGTAATGGCCCTGGCCGTTGCTTCCGTCTCCGCTCTACTGGAGTATCCGGTCTCTTTCCCTCTTCACCGGCGACAAGAACCCGGAACGCCTGAATACGACTGCCATGCGAACTGGTGAGTCATGCGTCGCATCTCCTTCTTAGCTCCATTGACACAAGAGACAGTGGAGGTGTCATCGTCGCTGGTAGAACCGAGGGCTACTGTGACACGGCAAACTTCACCACTCAGCTCGACGCTTGCCTCGACTGTGCGCTCGAATTCGATATCTGGCAGTACTATGGTGACAGTGTCGCCGAGGCCGCAGCGGCCTGTGGTCTCGATGCGACGCCAGTCCCTGCAAATGCCACTGCCGAGACGACCAGCAGCGATGTCCCCGGGTCAACTCCGACAGCTTCGCCTAGTAGTTCAGCTGAAAGCACTGAGGCGACATCTTCAACGCCAACCACAGCTTCTTCGGCCGGGGCACCGTCAGAAACGGCCGAACAGACCGCAAGTGAGGTGAGTGCTCCACTGGGAATGATAGGTACCACAGAGGCAATTCAACTGACGATGTCCAGACTCCAAGCGACACCAGTTCTGCAGAAGCAGCTGCCGAGACCGGGAACTTTGGCAACAGAATCGCAGTTGGTGGACAAGTTGCGCTGCCTTTGGTAGCGTTGATTCCTGCACTCCTCTAAATCAAAGGTCGAAGCTGGGAATCGAGGTCGAGCTAGCTATTTCGTCACTTCAAGGGTGGAATTTCATCTGGACCGGAACGAGAGATTTCCCGCTCCTGCCACCATTGGCAAGGATTGATGTCGAGATCTGCGTACGATGGTCTCTCTTCGCGGCATCCCCAGTATTCAGAAAAGCAATTGTTCCGTCCCAGATAGGAGGCTGGGAGTTCTCGTTAGCCTCGGGCCTTGCTTCGCGTGCTTCAGTCCGGTATTATCACAGCTCAAATATCGGCTGCGGCTGGAGCAAGGCCGTCAACTGTAATTATAGGTGTTACTCTCCCCGTGTTGGGCATCCAATGGACCTCATGGTCGTTATATATATATTAATTACATCATCCCCGAACTGTGCTTCGTCCATTACCACTTTCGTTCAGGAAAGGGAGCGCGGCCGTTTTAACCAGGCACGTGACGGAGCATCGGGGGCGCCCGGCCGAGCACGGGAGAGGGTCGTGGGAGCCGAACATGGGGGAGGTCGCCCGAGCACCGCGCGAGCTCACACGGAGCGCTGTCTGACGCCCATTCGCAGAAGCCAGTTCGACCTCAAGGAGCCCTTTTGGGCCTCGGCCATACTTACTGCTCGGCGAGGCACTTGTTTCAGATGGGCGCCGGAAACCCTGCCCTTACGATGCTCCCTAAATTTGACAGAGCGAGGACCAGATCCTACGGGGGCTCGTTTTGGGACCCAGAGGTGCCGAAATAGATCTTCATCAACTTTTGGAGTTTCTTTTGCTCAAGATGAGTATGGTTTTCCTTTCCTCTTCAATCCTTAATGCTTCAGTTTCACAGTCCTCGCTGATCGCACAGACGCGTCCGTCAAGAAAGCGGGACTATGGAATAGGGTGTGTTAGGGCTCACAGAGCCCTGGTATGGTGACCTATTCATAAAAGAGTCATATCAGGCAAAAATAGGCAGCAGCGTTGTCGAATATCCCATTGAAATGGCATTTGCAGGGAGTGACCAACGAATATGGGTCCCTGTGGATGCGTTTGGAGGTTGGGGGAAGTGGGGGCGGCCCGGACCTGGGGCTTGATGATGGTGAAGGGTACCCCGAGCATATCGCCATTTGACCTGAGTCATGACTATTAAGCGATTCTGAGGTGTGGCGCAATCCTGGGCACATCCGCGAGCCCGTGCAGGCACCCATGATGGGCGCCGGTTCCCAGTTTTTGATGTTTCACATGCTCACCGCCCAAATTCTGGAGCCCTTTTCTCGTTACATGCCGCCAACGACTCTTACTGTTCAACCAGTGGCATCAGTATTGCCTTTACCGATTAGCAAACCCTCGTTGCGCTCAAGATTAAGCTGGAACGGCAACGATCTAAACTTCTATGTCCTGAATTTTTAAGTGAACGTGTCCACAGCCTGTTCGACGGCACTTGCTCTACATTCTTTTAGTTGCAGGAATAGTTCGCAGCTCCGGATGGACAGGTGCGCTTTTGGCTTGCGGGATTCTGTTCAATGCGATCCACAGTCATTCTACTACCGAGCAACCCCGGCGTGCTTTGATGGGTTGCGGGCCGGAGTTTGCACTGCTCGATTCCTGTTGGGGAAACTCCGCGTCGCCAATGCAACCCTTCGACTCTACCTGAGAGAGGTGTCCACCTCTCTATTTCATCAACTTTCCCTCAGGATGTAGATGGTTTGCACTTGCAGAACAGCGCGCCTTCTTTCGAACGCAACATCTTAGACTCTATTCCCCTATCGTCCTCTCCGGAGTCTACTCCACGAAGGATGTGGATAATCGTGGCCAAACGTCAGTGCAGAACTGACAGAATCCATACAGAGGGGAAAAGCTAATTGACCATTAGCCCATGGCGATGTCCATACTCTCGAAGTCGATGAGTTGGATCTTGGTTCGGCAGTCTATGCAAAATATGAGCATGCTTCGGGTGCGGAGAGCGGATCGTATTTTCTGACATATGGTGGAAAGCAATTGACTGACACGGATGTCCTTGCATCTCTAAATATCGGAGAAGGTGCAACTCTACATGCCGTCCCTGAAGCAACCTCCAGTCAGACTGTGCCGAGCCCTTTAATTTCTCTCTCTCTCTCGGAGGTCGAACAACAAATTAAGAAATGGCAAGATACGGCAAGAAAGGGAAATTTTGATGCCGATATGCACATACTCGACCCTGCATCCCACCATGCCTGGCTCAAATTCCTGGAGAAGGACATTGTCGAGAACTCCGAATTCTTTCATTGTCGTGGGTATTACGACCTTAGTGACCACGGTATGCCGGTGCAAAGCTCGAGCTCATTGGCGTACCAGGAGGTAGCCGACTTCATGAAGCCACTACTTGTGCTCGAGTATGGTGATTCATTCTCTGAATCTGACAACTCTCGGGAGATTTCGCGTGCCATTGTATCGTTACGAAAGACTTACCTTATCATGTCTCGCGTCCTGGCCGGGTTCAGACACCTTCGCCGAGCCCGCTTCTGCGGCTCTACATTCAATGTTCTACTCCTACAACCGGAGAAAGACATTACGAAGATCGTTCGAGTTCCAGAAACACTTCTTGCTGAGATACAACAGGGCGTTCAAGAAGTGCTAGTGCAAATTTCAGACCATGGCCTTTCGCCAGATGGGATGTATGCACAGTTGCTTGTGCATATTGAGCCGCCATTATGCCAATTCCTGGGGATGCTGGGACATAGCCACAATCCTGACGCTACGAGGTCCGGCGACTCGATCCTAGAACTATGCAGATTGGCTTCCATATTTGTGGATCTCGGCCTGGTCTGTTACGTGGGCTCCCACGGACGACGGTTCGATTTGGATCACTTGGAGAATGACTTGCCCGCGATCACGGTATCCTCTAGCCACGCGCAATCGTTCAGCTTCTGCTGCAGGAGAAGTCGCTTGGCTTGTTTGGACAAATATCTTGGCGAAAAAGAGGTTTGGACGTTCTCAAGCTGCATGGATGGGCAAGCATCTTGTCACCAGCAAAACCAAAACACAGAGCGGTTAATGATTTTGACAACTATTGAGGATTTTGCAGACATATGGGGACCTGTCTGGGCCGCCCGCTCGGATCACGGTGTCCCGAATAGTATCCAGTACTACCAGCTGGCGAGAGGAGTCATCTACCCAGACGACCCGGTCAGGAAATCGCAGTACGAAGGCTCCGTCCGATGCCATTGGACCAGTTCATCCGACTTCCAGAGACGGCGTGAGACGAGTCTACTTCAAGGAGAAACCTGGGGCTCGCTTGCAACCGACGCCCTCCTCTTGATAGGTGCGACATTCCGGGAGAACTCGGATTGTCAATATACGCTGAATGATTTCGAAGATGCCTATGGGCATGCAATGTCCCCGCTGGGTCCTAGAGCCGCTAAATGGACGCTTGAAACTTTGAGCGGAGGTCTCAGCTTTTCGAAAATTGTCGGAGGTTCTGTCCAAGCTACCTCAAAGCTGGTTCCTGGCATTACCCTGAAAGAACACCACCTAGCAAAATGGAAATCCGACCCGGATTTTGCTCAGGTGAACATTCTCCATCAGCCCCTGGCAGTCGAAGTCAGCCACTGCACTGGAAATGCACGTCGGACTCAACTGAGAAATGTCTTCTTAATGGCTCCGGTTCAGAATCTGCTGGAACGGATCAGTCCTCATTGGAGCCGGAGTGGGTGGGGTTCTCAATTCCTTCGAGCACTACACAGTCAGAACCCGGATGATATGAACAAAGTCTGGTGTGATAATCAGGAGAAGAGGAGAGATATAGCAAAGTTGATTGGCTCTGTCTTGGAAATCCTGTCGCAAACCGGTAGCGCCGGCGACGAGTTCAATGTGGGGTTCTTCAACAACCACCAAGAGCGGTATCTCGCCCTTCTATGCCGATTCAATGATTGGGCTAGAGTTCTCAAAGATACATCCGAAATTGCTGTGTATGCAGTATTCAGTGAAAAGTGCCTCGAAGCTTACACATACACCCACAATACTGCGAGGTGTAGTGGAGATGATGCCTTCACTGTCTTGCATACACATTTGGCATCCCCCACCAACTTGCCGATCGAAGGCTTCATTGAGATCAATGCATCCGGACGTTACTACTGTGAAGACAGAGAGGAGTCTGGCACAAAGATCAAGGTGATGACACCAATATCGCATACAGTATCCCCTTTTGCCACCATCGGCAATACGTTTCAACGGAAGAATTTTAGGGAAACTCCCCCACTACCGAAACCGTCGCCTAGGCATGAGGTGTTCCTTAGAGCTAGTAAAAGAAGCTTCGGTGGTATGGCTCGCGCAAGGTCAAGGACACGGTCATTAACGGGTATGCGGAATTTCGATCTCTTATCCTTTCGTTTGGAAAATGGTAGGATCACTTGGAGCCAACGGTCTCAATGAGGCTGGAACATGAGAGGCGGACGGCGGTAGCATCCACGTCCATGTTTGCATCACCATTAGATTGAGAGCTCTCGAGACGCGTGTATCAGTATGATGCCTCATCCAGCGCATGACCACATCCTCCACATAGCGGTCACTTGAGTAAAGTCAGAAATGAGTACCTTCCCTGGCGATGCATTAATTCCGACGTGAAAGACTTGACCAGCCAAAGGGGCTGGATTTTGCTGGCTCTTCCTTATTGAACATCAAATATGTAGTATATCACATTCTTTGTGCATAGCCTGAGACTATCCTGTCGACATCATAGCCATGCAGAACCTGAAGTAGAACCGGACGGTGAAACTATCTATTGAGCAGTACCGATTTGGTCTGCAATATGCTCATATTCCGCAAGGAGCTGTTGCACCCCAGAACGGAACGAGTCGGTGTCGGTTCTCCCTTGCTGGGACACTCTATGAGTCAAAAGTCCGATAGCAACAGCGATCCTGACCAAATGCAAGATATCTCGTAGCTTGTTTCGCAGATCGCCGAACGTAGACTTGAATAGTCTAGACAGGCTGTCCTCCATAGCTGTCTGCATGGCCGGGAACAATTCGTCCATTATCTGGGAGCGCATCATGTCCTGTTGTCTTCTCATCATTCCAGAGCCTAGATGGTCATCAAATGGAAGTTACGTCAGAATATCCCCTCATGTCAATGGGAGAGACTGTCTGGGAAGACTGTACCGAATTCCGAGCTCGCAGAGAGATATGCAGGCATCATTTTTTGTACCACATAGCTTGCTCGATTCGCTTCCAAAAACGATCGACAGAGTATGCTGGCCTGATCTTAGCAGGACGATCTTGGTTGATGGAATATAGGCCCATGCTTACATCAGGTCGTGCTTGAGATTCTTCTGTGCTTGCCGTACTTCAAACGCTAACCTCTGGATGTGCAATTCCACCCCATACAACAGCTCTGGTGGCAGTCCCCCTTCTAAAAAAAAATAGTGATTAGTCTCTGCCTCGCCGGCGCTTATGGATACTAACCTTTGTACGTCTCCTTCAGATCGTCTACCTCCCGTTGAGCATCTTTCAATAACTCATCAAATTTTGCCGATGCGTCCACCTCAATTTCACTCAAAGGGCCAGCTAGTTCTTGCGCCATCTTCCATATTATGTCGCGATTCCAGTTGGTTCGTTCAATCTTCCTAGTCTCATAGTCCCCATAGTGTAGGCAGAAAGCATCGAATTGCTCTGCTCAATTTTTTCTACGTCAGTTTCGTTTCCAAATTGACAGAGAGACTTACTCCAATGCCATGACAGCCATCTTTGAAATTGCTGTAGAGCCGCTTGCTTCCAGATGGTAGTACGATGCTCTGCCAATGGTCATCATCTCAGTTCAATGGAGAGCCTATGAACGACAAACCAAAATAATCCGTCACAGTTTGCAGGCATTGCTCTTTTGTTTCATCTTCCGCACTAACGATAATGTAGTCGATCTGCAGCTCCGATTAATGAACAATGATTGTCGAATTTGAGAGCAACTCCCACCTTTTCTTGCGCGTCTTTCCACACCTCTGCTGCAGTCTCGCCATCCATCTGGCTTATGACCGTGTTTGAGAGGGAATCTACTGTGTTCAGTAACCCGCGTAGATCTGACCGAATGAAGTTCGAAATTTCCTCTTGCCTGTCTGAACGATTCAGCGAGCGACAGAACAGGCGCAGCAAGGGTATGCCACTCAATTCAAGCATCCTGTCTGCCCCGTCCTTATTGACCGACTTGTCATACATCTTGCTGGACACGCAGAATACGTTTAGTTGGCTGTTTGGGTTCTCCAACTGGTAGCTTCGTCGGAGCTTCGACCTCACGTTGTTGTTTCGCGCCTTTATGAGCAGACTCTTTATCCTAGACGAAACTTCAATACTATCTTTCTTTGTACCGGGCGAGCCAACGTACTGTGTCTGCAAAAATTTCTTCTTTTTCTCATCGTCGGTTTGCTTTTTCTCTTTCTCTAGCTCTTGGATGCAAGTCCTGAACTCTGGGCTATTGTCCGGAATGAACGCCCGCTTATTTGCCGGAATATTGATCTCCTTAAGTCTATTAGTGAAGAGAGGGAGGACCTGTTCTTGATTGCTCACGTCAGTTTTGGTGCATATGACAATGACTTGAAGCCTTTCGCCGCGATTCATCTCCCATTCAAGAGGCATTTCTTGGGCCAACAACTCATATACCGACGATTTGAGTGAGTCATCAGTCACCGCGCGCGAGATGTTCGAGAGGATGAAAACGCAATCACATGTTTTGAGGTACATCTGACCGGCCTTGATCCTTGCGGTATTGGTGTCGCTTCGGCCTGTAAGAACAGTGTCAGCATCACAGCGTTCATTCAATGTAATACTAACCAGGCAGATCTGTAAGCACAATACCAGACCTGAGTATATCCGAGTCTATGAAGATGCTACAGTACACGCCAAGATCAGTACCTCGAAATCCTTGAACTGTAACAGCGCAAACTTCTGAAATGGGGACTGGGTTGATAAAGAGAAGCATAGGGAGGATCGTACTTACCGCATAATCTTGGTAAAAGGCCAGAACTTATCCTGCATGAAGAGACTTATGGTCTCTGCACAGTCTTCTTCGTCGTCTACCGAGATTGAATACCTTCCATCCTTTGCTTCCTCTGGCCACTGAAGTAGCTGGGTCCACTGGTTCAATTGTGATACAATTCGGTCAAATGCCCCTTCAGTTTGATCAAGAAGGAAAGATCTCCCGAATAATTCATGGTGTCCGAATGCAGCTTGGAGAGCGGACCAGGCCTCTTTCGACTGGTTTTCGGAGTGCTGTCTATTTCGGGGGAAGGCTTCTTCATCTTCTGTGCTCGGTGCTTTGGGTAATAATTGTACCTTCCTGAAATTCCCCACCAGGTCTGCTAGAAGCTCTTCAGTTTCCGCTTCTGTGTAATACTCAACCTCAAGAGTGATTTGAGAAGCATGGCGACCGTCTTTTTGTCGAAACTCAGTCACGACAGAGGTACATGCTGTACCTATGTCTCCCTTACAGTATGCATGAGACGTGCATTGCACACGGACGGTTGACCAGATTCACTTACTGCCGGTGCTAGGTCGGTGAATCCTAAGAGCGAGTTGATCAAACTGCTCTTTCCTGATACGTGTAAGAATGCGAAAGTTGGCATCTTTGAAAGTATCTCACCTTCTCCAGACCGTCCAAGTAGACCAACAATCTTTTCACGCGTAGGCTTGAAGGTGCACAGTTGCTTAAGGTCCTTCAGCAGCGTGTCGAGCATTTTGCTATCATCTGTGTTATGTTCCTTGATGGTATCACATAAGGCCATAGTATTTTGCGCCAAACGCACACCTGCGACCAGGGCTCGTTCATAGCATTGATCAGTGCGTGCTTTGTTCGAGAAGTCAGAGAGGCCATCATCGGCTGACAATGAACTGAATACTGCATCGAAAGAACATGGAGAATCTCGGGCTAGCAGTAGAGTCGAAGGCGTCGAGTTTGGAACGTCTGAATCTACGGGCTTCTGGTAAGTCGTCGGGAAGGCGTCCTTGGAATGCTCCGTGATTCGCAAGGACTCTATGTCCGGTATGCTTTGGAGGCTCCGGGGTCGTTGGCCACCATCAACAGGTTGCTGGACACCTGCATGATCAGGTCGGCGGTCCCTCGCGTCTGTTGGTACGGAATATATGTGGTTGTCTTGAGATTGAGTCTCTGTGTTGTCTAGCGACGATCAGCCGCGACGAGATGACAGTGGTCAGAACACTGTATCATTGACATACCTGGCGTCATTATAAGCTAATCCCATTCAGTTCGGATAGAATGTCTCGTCTCTTTGGTAATGAGGCACAGAAGCAGGTTCAAAGTGTACATGTGAAGTTGTCCAAGAAAAAGAAGGGAAGCATGAAGCCCTCGTCGAAAATGGAGAATATTTGGGGTGTCTGGCTCTAAACTAGCGGACAGGCGGCAGGCCATTTCCAACAAGGCAGAGTCGTGGCACGCCAGTGGGCGACCATCCATAACTCTAGCGTTAATGCAGAGGCTCGCTGCGACAGGGGTACGAGAACGGCTTGGAAGAAGAAGGCGTCAGGACCTCACAGGCATGACCCAGAAGAAGAGCTGAAGGTCGGCCAGTACAGAGTAATCCCCCCTCTTCGCTCTTGGGTAGTGATAACGAAGCCAATGGTTGTAAGCTGGATGTCTCAGGCTGTCCGGCAGTAACGCTTACTGGTGAATCAAGATCGCGCCGGTCTATTGTCAAAGGTGCAGATTGGGGCACCCTTCCGACCGAACGCAAAAGTACCATTATCGAAATTCGGTTATGTTGAAACTGCCAATTACGGATAGCTCCGGCGAGAATGTACATCTAGTGAAACAGGGTAGATACAACTCGAAAGGCGGAGACGATAGAATGAGGCCAGGGCGCTCAAGGGTTCTGACGCGTGGAGAGCTTTGGAATGAACCATAGAACTAGACCTTCATTGGGCGTTCCGCGCCTTGACTTTGTCTGCAGCTCAGCACATCTAGTTGGGCACGAGGTACAAACGCATGGATGGCAGAGTGGAGTATCAGTCCTTGGGCGATTGAGGAGACGCACTTGTTCACGCCACCGGCTGGTGTCCGGAGCCGCCGGTTTGCATTGTGCCGGGGTCGGCAATCCGGGTGAGTCGCGACCAGTTCTCCTGGCGCGAAACACATGATTTCCTTATCACACTTCAATGCTGATTGAGAAGGACGAGGAGTTTGAGCAGGAGCCCGACCAGGCCGAACAGATCACGCTGAGGCTGGGCCCGAAGCTAAACAAGGTCGCCTGTGTCTTGAGCAAGGCGGCCAGGGCGTTCTTCAGGACGGGTGCCATCCGGCCACTTGACCTGACCTTTGACTGGCCCACTCTGAGGTGTGGTTGTGCAATCCTGAGCACTGCTTAGCGAGCCCTGAGGCCTTAGCCTGAGTATTAGAGTGAGCACAACTTGTGAGCCTATCTAGGGGACCATAACTTGGACCCCAGGTTCCCTGTGTCTGGTGTTTCACATGTTCCGAAGGGCCAAGTTCCGTGCCCACATTTTCGGTTATTGTTGCCAGGAATGCTCTCTGAGGCCGCTTTTCCGCCCAAAGCCGTTGCCTGAGAGAAGGACCCATCAATCGACTCGCGATGCACCCAACTTCTTGGAAAATCTACGTGACGTTCTGGGATCATCAGCTTTGCGGACACATTGCGATTGTTTTTCCTGTATGCTAGTAGACAAACTACACTGGATCTAGTCTAGCCTGAGGATTGCAGCAGCAAATCACAGCATGCTCTGATGAGTGCGGAGATGCCCCTCGCCCGAAAATACAACAGAGAACGAAAATCCAAAAAATCCGCGACCTTTCCGAGTGCGCAATGAACGCACACCACTATATATATACATATATATATATTTTCACATACGTCCCTCGAGGTCTCTTGCGCCTCGCCCGGCCTCGCTTGTTACAGTAGAGTACTTGTGCATCAGCATGCGATCTGTCAGCAACGCCCAGTCCATCCCCGGGATTGGTCGTGACAGTTCCATGTTTCAATGATTGGGATAGTCGCAGCAAGGCCAACTTACGTGAATGGCGCAGAGAAAGGGGAAATGGTTGACTGACTGCGTGCCGATACTCATCTTCTACAAGGCCCCAAAATGCTGACGCCTCCGCTGCCCTGCGCTGACACCTCTAAAGTCAGAACCGAATCGCTTCGCCCCGCTGGAGGGGGTGTACCCAACTCGAAGAGTTATATGTATTTATTCGGGCGCTGATTGACTATGCGCGGCGCGGCTCCTTCTCGGAATACGAGTACGCCGTACGTTGATAGTTACTTGCCATGGTCACCGCCTCCCACGGTTCTGCGCAGGCATGCGACATTACAATGAAGCGGTCATCAATTGCCTATCCGCGTCCTTCTAGGCAGGTGTCCCATCCATTGGCTTGTTACGGTTCCTCCTGTGGCGCCGTGGTACAGTACTGTGATACTTGTGCTTGCATGTAAGGCCCTGTAATTACGCGGACTAACGGAGGCGGAGTGCACCGGCACCCCTTTCCAAGATACCTGTAGTACCTCAATTACTCCGTACAGCAGATTCTTGCTTTGACTTGCAAACACCTCCCATCTTCTGATAACAGCGGCGGATACAGCAGTGGCAGACACTCCTCAGGTCAGATGTGACTGCGCTTCAGCACCAGGAGCAGCAGCATCATCTCTAAAGAATGTCCCCGGCGCTGGTCTGATTGGAACTGCGTTCGCGCTTTTCGGTATTGCTTCTTTCAATAATGGTGTGTCTACACTACGCCCGCGACTCCACAATAATGAGCATTTGTCCCATCAAAGTATCCACGAAAGCCACGAGCACCAAGGCAGAACTCCAGTATGTCAAGAACAAGGCGCCGTCCTATGACCAAAGTTCCTCGACAATTCAGTGGGCCGAGCTAAATGTCTCCTCGCGACGCAAACGCCGTTCTGGTTGAGCCTGAAGCCAAGGCTGCGAGGACCTTTGGTCATTCTGGAATTGCTTATTATCTTGCCTACGGGGCTCCCATCCTCGCCTGATTCGCCTACTGCTCGCGCTCTTCATCCCCCCGAAAGCTTGGCCCAACCTTCACAACAGCAGTCGGGCGCTTTGTGGAAATGCAGACAGCCCATGATGACAAAAGACTGTACCCCTATATCGTTTATCCTCCAGGTTCGTATGGCACTCGGTTCGAGGCCTTCCCCCTCGAGCTGCAGGAAGGATTCCTGATGCCTAGTATCGAAGGGTAGGTCTTTGGAATGACGTCCTGGTCAAGTTTGCACAGCGCATCCTGCTCGCCCATGGGGAAAATTTCCTGATACCGACGGGAGATAGAGCACCTGGGCAGCTATCATGGCCGGCCCCGTGGGGTGGTATCCACGTCTCGGCTGTTCTCTCTATTTTCGGGCCTATTATCCCAGGGCACTCGATTCAACATTGCTTGTGGTGCAACGACAGGTATTGGTCGTCTTCTCCAAGCCGGATCAACAGAGGCTGAACTGCAACCACTATGCAGGACCAAGTTATGCAGGTGGTCGTGACGGGTTCGTGGAAGATGCATTAGCGGGCTGGGCACTCTCTCTGCCAAGGTGACGGGGATCATGGCCAAGGACCAGCCGCCATGGACTACGGGAGAAGGACGTAGACATCTGCTAGGTACGGAATATAATTAGGACACTCTCCCCATGGAATGGGACGCATTTTCCAAGCTCACCCAGAAGCTCTCAGACACGCCGCACGTTTGGAGACTCGAGACCCATCATGCGTCTTCTCCCTTCCGCACTCAGCCTCGTCCACGCCATAGGGCTTGTTGCCGTCGTTGGCTCGACGCCCTCAAAGACCATCGCGCACGGCCCGCACGGACATCGACATGGCCACCCCAGTGGCTCACCTGCGACAACCGCTTTCGCGGAGACAACATCGCCTGCGCTCCAAGCCCAGCTCCAGAAGCGAGACTTTGCGAACATCTGTGGAGAGGTCTCTGGAACCACGGTCTCCTGTCCTCAATCCAAAGGCGTTTGCGTGTTCGAGCGGAGCCGAGGAGCTGTGGGCTGCTGTCCAGTTGACGAGTATGGCTACGCCAACAGCTCATGCATTCTTGAGACCGCCTGCGTGCCTTGGCTCGGGTGGAGGATTGATTCTAACACCGCGTCTCTGGACCCGGGTACCCTGTACTGGTACGTAGGAGCTGCTTGTCTGCGTGTGCGTGTGCATGTGTGGAACTCTCTGAACCAAGCTGGGAACTGACTAGAGGTGCGCATTAGTTCGGAATTGGCCCGTGGCTTTTGCCAGACACAGACCCTGTACGGCACTGTGACCAGGCCCAACGGCATGTTAGAGCCGGGATGGTGGACGCGCTACCAATGCGAGAGTACCACCTCGACGGCCACGGGGTCCATCTGGACAGGCGGCCGGCCCACAGAGACATCGACCCCGAGCTACAACCAACTGGCTCAGAACATTCCTGTAAACACGCCACACGGCGCCCGTATAGTCAAGGGCCTATCCGACCTGACGTTGAATAAGCTCCCTATGGTTGGCACCGAGCCTCCGTTGCTCACCTTGCCGCAGCCCCAACAGCATCTCCTTGGCATACCGTTGAAGAACTATCACCAATTCAACGCTTTCAACGCCTTTGCCTGGACCGACAAAAGTGACATCGATACTGTCACAGCCAAACTCATTGAGTCAGAGCCGGCTGCGGCCCTCTCTGAGAACATGCCGTTTGTTCTCAACGGCGAGGATCCAAGCATAGTGTTGGCTTACCCCCCAGCCGACGTTGACGAGGACAAGCGGGAATTGGTTGTCTCGCTCTGGATCTACTTCTGGCCCTGGTTTGCCGAGTCCATGCGCAGAACCACCCTCCAGCGAAGGCAAAGTGACGGCTCCGACAGGGAGAAGGACATAGAGAACGAGGTGCCTGAGATCGTGTCCCAGTCTACTCTGTTCAATTCCATTGCTCTGAATGTCACCTATTTTTTGAGGGTGCGGGCCCTCATGTCACACTCACACACCGGCACCTTCCATGTAGTCACGTCGACAGTGACGGCTCCAGCCGAGCCAGGTTTCACCCCCTTCACGACCGTGGTGAGAATAACGAGCTTTTCCGGCATGGATGATCTTTCGGTTACCGCGACAACCGCGACCGAGACCAGCAGCGCCAGCAGCGCCAGCAGCAGCACCACCACCACCACAACCGACCCGGGCAGCAGTCGCATTACAAGTTCAGCTGAGGCGAGTCACACTTGCCCAGACGGGAGAGTCCTTCTGGCAACGCAGGAGTGCGGCGCAGCACATGCCGGCGATCTGACCCGCCTTCTATGGCCCGTATGCTTCTCCTTGATAGCGGCCGTGGTGGTAGTGGCGGTGCCGTCTTTCTCTGGCATTTTCTGAAAAGGACAACCGGAAAAAGCCACTTGAGTGTTGAGTCGAGCCTCAAGTCTCAGGCCTCCAGTCTTGGACAACTGCCAAGGTTGACCGCCCTGCAAACTGATCCGGGCACCTCCATCAATACTTGGCGACCGACTATCATGGCGCCAGGAACTTGAGCACCTAGCAAAGCACCGATTCAACACAGCCTTCCTTAGCACGAGAGATGTGCAAAACACCTTGAACGGCGCATGGATGAATCTTGTGAGACGTTTTCGTGGGTTAATGTATTAGAGATACTCATTCCTTCGCATCTGATGATGGTTTCTTCCGGGCCAGGCCCCTGGCCCAGCTATTGTTTAACAAGTTTGCCCGAGCTTTGTGGGCACATACAGGGAAGGGGTGTGAGGGACCCTAACACGATCTTTTAGAGGAATACAGACAAGGTGGACAGAAGAAATGGATAGGGACTTTTAATCGATTGACTGAGCGTTCAGCAATGCTCTCCCAACCCGTAGTGCCACCAGATGTACCTACTGTTGCCCCTAACGCTAAACAGGGGCTTTGTAGAATGCGATCTAGATTCTACCGAGAGAACCATTGTCTTTCGAATTCCAGCGTCTCTGCCGCAGTCTCGTTGAAGTTTCCTCGATTTCCGCAGCATCGCTGTTTAACCCCCGGACCTTCCTTCCTCATCCTGTGCCTCAGTTGAACCCGTCGGCGAGCTCGTCCAGCCCTCGATTTGCCGCTTGAGGCCCATGGCGAGCTTGTCCAGGATATTTTGCTTTATTTCCTGCTTGGTTTCGTCAGTGAACTTGTCTAGAGAGAATGTTTTGATATGCTCCTTGATCTCGTCGTCGGTCCCTTTCCCAGTATCATTACCCGTGCCGGCATGTTTGAGTCCGTCGGCAAGCTTGTCCACAATCTTCCTCTCGATTTGCTGCTTTAGTCCATCGCCGAGGCAGTCCCATACATCTTGGTGGATTTGCTGCTGGAGGTTGTCGCGGGATCTGTATACTGTATTCGTCTTCATTTGCGGATTGATCTCGTGGTCCAACTGGTGTAGAATCTCGTACTCGATTTCCCGCTTGATTTCGCTGTCACACCAGCGTAGAATATTTGCCTCGATTCCCCTGCCGATTTCATTGCCAAGATTATCCAGCTCTTTGAGCCCATGTTCGTATGTTGAGTAATTGACCATCAAGTCCATCTTCGCTTCATTGAGAGCCCACAGTGCGTGCCTGGGTTTGTCATGATTGACTAGAAACTGGGCCCACGACTTTGCTGTGTCGCAGATTTGGATATTGCGGGCGGTACGGTGACCCTGGAAAGCCTCGTGAAAGTACTCATGAGCCTCGTCCCGCATCTTAAGCCTGCTATACGCCTTAGCCATGCATTCAATAGCAAGAAGGCAGCTGGGATGCGTCATTTGCTGCTGGGTGAGCTTGTATTCGCCCTTAACGTTATCGTCCCATTTGGCCTTGGCTTCCTCCTCCCACTCCGCTTTAGCCTTCTCGAACCACGCTTCCAATGCCTTGTCGAAAGCCTTTAAGCCTTTTAGTGCACCCTCGTAGCTGTCCTGGTCGCTCCCACCTTCCCCTTCTTTCATGTATAGTCGTCCTAGATTGATCCGCGTCTGCAATTCTTCCAGCCCAAACCTCCATCTTTTAGGTGACTTCGTCACCACGTCTAAGGCTTTATTGTATCCAACCTCTGCCTTCTCGAGCTTCCCCTGGTATTGGTGAATTGCTGCGAGATTGTTGATTGACCGGACCCAGACTATCCGGGCCTTTTCCAGCTTCTCTTTTGCTTCTTTTACCGACTTCTCCTCCACTTCTGCTGCCAATTTCTGCTCCGCTGCCTCTACCAACTTCCCTCTCTCGACTGCCGCAAACTCTGCGTACTTCTCAGCCTCGTCCATCTTGTGCATTTCCGCGAAAACGATGCCCAAGTTGTTAAATGTTTCGTACAGGAATGATGGATCGATTTCCTCTCCATTGTGCTCGCGACGCGCCCTTTGATACCGTTTCACGGCTTCGGGGAACTTGCGCTGGTTATGGAACACATTCCCCAAGCGACGTAAAAGGAAGTTGACATAGGAGGCTGCGTCGAGGTTGACGTCCGGGTCGAGGTCGAGAGGCTCGGCGTCAGCTAACGTCAGCAGGAACAACTGCTCAGCAGCAGAAAAGTGGTGATGGGCCGTCAGGAAAGTGGCCAGCTGAATATTTTTCTCCATCTCTGCCTGGGTTTTCTTGAAAAGCGGATCGTCTGGGCCGACTTTCCTGCACGGGATCTTGCCTGAGAGTGTCACGGGGCTAGTCGAAGGCCAGAGGCTCGGATCATCTACAGACAAGTCAAGCCAAGCAACAGTTAGCAGCTAGGTTAGGTGTTTCGACAGGTTAAGCGCATGGCGCCCAAAAGCCAGGAAGGGGGACAGAGACGGACGTACGACTCAACCTGTATCCACGTCGTAGGTTTGGGCCAGCTATCTTGAATCAGCGGACGTCACGGTTACTTCTGAGGTTGAGGCTCAAACACCAGGGGTGTGAACTTACGGTCGTCTTTTCGACAAACTGCGTCAAGCAGACGTGCAAACGCTGTGTCTTCTTGTCCGGGTTCGAGGGCGATGTCGACACCGAGGATGCCCAAAAGACAGTACGCTCGGTCTTCATGTTTGGTGGTTTCGCGGCCTGCCCTCCAATAGAATTTCTGAGCAACTCCAAATCTCTCAAGCGGTGTTTCCCCCAGAATGGCTGGGGTGGGGATCTTGGTGATCTCCTCGATGAGGTCGCCGCATTCCATTTTGTTACCCAAATATGTTTTCTGTGCCGAGAAAAATTCCACTGTCGTCGGAGCAAGTAATTCCTGAAGTGTCCAGCCACGGGTAAACCACTTGCTTGCTCGCATTTTCGATTCGAATTCCTGGAGATCCTGGAGCACGGAGTCATCGACGTCACTAAGATAGACGTAACACCTCGCGGATCCACGGTACCAGTCGAACATGGACCGGACGGCTTCGGCCTCTTCCGCCTTATCTGCTTTGTTGATGCAGCATGTGTCCACCCAACAGTAGTCGAGGTTGTTCTTTTTGGCCTGCTCCAAGGTGAACTTAATCTTCGCATAGCCCGCTTTGCTTGTGACGTCGGGCTTGGGGTTATTTATGTCGTCGAACCACACCTCCTCTGTTGCATTCTCTGACCAGGTATGTGACAAGATTGCATAGGGCGGGATCTCAACATTAGGGCGCTTGGGAAATTCCACGAAACACGGGTTGTTCTTGTCGTCGCGCGTCAGCAAGCGAATCTTGCTGAAAGCTGAAAGCCACTGAGGCTTTGGGGGCCCGGGGATCGGAGAATTCATGGTGGAAGTCGGATCTACTAAGGGCTGTCCATGAGGAAGGCCAGCTGAAGTACTATGGCATTCCTTGGATGCTTTCGTGGTCCGTGAGGCTCGGTGTACGCTAAGTTTTGATAGGGGTGATGGCCCGTCCATGACGAACGGGGAGAATCAGCGGAATAGGTGGTAATATGGAGTATCCTTTATATTACCTGTCTATGTTAACAAGACTCGACGCATGAAAGAATCTGAGGGTCCTTGTGCGCAGGGCGAATGTACTTTATCGGTACCTACGCGCCTAGATTTCGCCAAGTCGGGGTTGCCTTGCTGCATGCACCACGCCCTTTTCATTGGAGCCAGGCGAATCACGACTTCATGTGTACGGAAGAACCTGCGAGGCAACCACCAACCGTGTTGGGAAACGGCCGACAAGGCGGATGACGAGGAGCTGCGCCTTCCGAGATTTTCAATCATCATGGAAGCGAAGGCCGTACTGTTGGCGCTGGTGGTCACGTCGGATGCGCATCACTCTTGGCAGAGGCGCCTTCGGCGGCGACAAAGTGCCTGACCTTGGCACTCCATAGGGACCATGGCCTTTCACTCCTTAGGTGCGCTGGGTCAAGTTGACGTTAACGACATTTGAATTTTCCTTTTCTTCTTTCCTCTTTCTCGGGCCTGAAATCTATTGCCGTCCTCGACCCCGAGTCCGAGTCTGCCTCATCCCCTGTTCATCCGGCCCGGAGAGATTAGTGGCGCCGGTGCTGAAAGGAGAAACAGAATGATCAATCAGTCCCGACGAGCCCGAGTACCTCGCTGTTGGTCGTCGTCCCGGAGCAAACTGTTTTGTTCTTCGAGGTGGCCGCCGCCATGCTCGCCTCCGCCGCCTGCCGAAGGAGGACCATTTGCAGACCCAGGGACTAATATAGGCGCGTCTTCAGGACCAGGGTCATGCAAAGTAGCAGCGCTCTTGATCTTGACGGACCGGCCGTCCGGAGAGTAGAGGCCGACGATCTCGTGGTTCTTCAGCTTGTTCTTCTTCCCCGTCCGCACTTTGACCTCCTGCTCTGCTTCCGAGTCGGTGGCCAGCCGCGCCTTGTCCAGGATCGGCTTCGTCTTGGAGTCGATCAGTTGCGCGACGGCTTGCCAGGCGTTGCCCAGGCTTGAGATGCTGGTCTGCAAGAGGAAGACCGGTAAGATGATGCAGAACACAAGGAGCACATGGACGCCCAGCGCGACCGTGACGGCGATGAGGCCTCGTTTCCGGACCGGTGCCGAGGCCAGCACGTACGAGGACGTCGTCACGTTCGAGATGCTGTTCAGCTGTTGCAGCTGCTGATAGTATGCCAGCTGGGTCAGGGCGGTGACGATGCTCTGCATGGCGAAGGACAGAGAGCCGCCTGTTTGGAGAATTTCTTGCACAAGGCCCGTCAGGGACGCGTCGGCGTAGTCGTATGTCATCCGCGCGGTCCACAAGCCCGGCGGTTGATAGCTCTGCCACAGTAAGCGGGTCCAATTGCCGCCTGGCCCGTAGTTGAAAGTATTGCTCTGCAGAGAGCCGGCCATGTTGGCGTAGTCCGTGATCCAACTCGTCTCGGTGACGCGATTGTGCGGGGGGATGTAGTCGCCAAAATCGGGCTCCGGGATCCAGGACGCTCTCTTTTCGAGCGTCATGATGTTGCGGGAGACCAAGTCCTGCGAGTACGTGACGCTCCCAGACGCAGAGTCCTGTCCGAATTGTGCTCTGATTTCATCGTACTCGTAAGCTTGTGTAGCTGCGTTCCACAACGGCGAAATGTCCGAGTGGTTTCTCGACGACTCGATGTTGACGTGCAGGTCTGCAGTGTCAAACGCGGTGTAACATACGCTCACGCTCAGGTTGAGCGTCGCGTCGTCCGAATAAATCAGGTCGTACCACTCGTTCTTCTGGCCGTGGACCCCGTACCCGATCGGTGGAGTCCCCGCTCCGCGGAAAATGCCTAGATTGGGATCCTCCCCAGGAAGTGCTTGTGCCCATTCAGCCTCCGAGCCGGACGAAACATTGACTACGAGATACGCATTGCCAAAGGAATAGTTGGGGTCGCCCTTCCCGGAAGCGCTTCGAACCTCCTGACCGGGGACCTGGAACTGGCTCTGCAGCACAAAGAGAGTATCTGCTGCAGCCCCCGAAGGCTGACAGACGACCATACGCCATTGGGGGAATCGAGATTGATCTGCGTCGTACTGGCCACTGCTTTCCAAGGTCGTGAGCGGGACCATACAGGCAGTCCCTTCCGGGCACTCCCCAAAGGGACATCCGTTTAGGGGGAAGGAAATCGCTTCCAGGCCAAGATCTCTATGATCGTAGGAGCCGAGGTCGATTGTGAATCCCGTTTCCAAGGCCAAGGACTCATCTGCGTAATGAACCCGAGGTTCGACGAGCGTGGGTCGTATGCAAACCGTCCTGGCATCGAGAACAGTAGCTACACCGTCCCATGACGCTACCATAGACCGAGCTTGCTGGTCTCCTACGGGCAGAAAGGCTCTCAATGTTAGACCAGTGTCGTCGACTCCGTCGGGAAGGTCCTGAGACGGTTGCTCGTGATATTCGGCGAAGCTGACGTATGACTGCAACTGCTGAGACCATGTAGAGCCGTGGGTTATCACAGGAATGGTGCCGTTGGAAGTGTATTCAAAATGTGTAGGTTGTGACTTCGGCTTGCTCGACGCTTTCACCACCACCAGATCGATGTCAGAAAGCAGGGCGAACGACGTCAACTGAATCAAGATGGTGGTCAAGGCCAAGACTGTGACCAGGACTGGTAAGGAAACAGTGATCCAGCGTCGGGGATTGAAATAGAAGGCTCTCCAGAGCCACCACAGCAGCATGTAAGGGCCTCCATTGGCGTTACGGGTTACCGCCACGGAAGCCAGATTCAGCAGCAGAACGGCCGTGCGCTCAAGTGCCATGCCGGCAATCATGGCCGTAGCAGCTGACGCGTGGAAGGCCACAGACTGCCTGATCGCCAGGGACGACAACGCGATGGCCCTGGTAACCCAATTCCGAACGACAATGGCTCGCCATAGTCGGATCTTGTCACTTCCCAGCCATAGAAACCAAAGGAACCCTAGGCTCGCCAGAATGAAGGTGAGACCTATGCTGAGGGTACATGTTGCTAGGAGGCCAAGTTTGGAATATGAAGAGAATGGACTCTTGTGCGTCGGATGTGTTGGCGGTGCGGCTCGCTCCCGTTCGATCTCCTCATTGGAGCGGGCCGGTGCCGGACCTGACATTGACGACACAGATACCCTCAATTGCCAGAGTTCGGAGTCATCGAAGAGTAGAGGCGCGATTTTGTGACAGCGACTGGAATCCCAGAGGACTGGCAACCCTTGGAAGCAGAAGCATGAGCAAAGAACAATGAACAAAGAAGACAGCGTCTACGCTGCCGACTAGGAGAAGCTTGAACATCTGTGGCGTCTTGCTTGCACACTCAAGCAACTTGCTGGTGGGGAGACATGATTGGGTCGCGAGGACGAGGCGGAGTCGAGAACACACAAAAGGCCTCAGGCTTGTCTAACCCAGTGAAACGTGGCGGCCAATCATCAAATACAGTGGTAGTCAGCTGTCAAATTGGGCATGCCGAGTATAGGAGGCTCGAAGAGACAGCCGGTGACCTTCTAGAGCCTAGCCCCTTGATGGAAAGACATAACATACGGAGTAGGGCAGCTCACCTATCCAGATCGAAGCTTTATCCATCCGCACATCGAAATCAGGGCACTTCAGATCTCTCCAAAACCAGCAATGTCCGGCTTCATCGTCCTCTTGCTCGCCTGTGCCAGTCTGGTCGTAGGGCAGTTCAACTGTACCCAAGCCAACACGGCATTCTGTGAAAGCCCAGTATCCGGAGTGACGGTAAATAACATCATCTTCCGTTGTTTTTACGACACTGGAACAGCGTCGCCCGGCAATTGCAACGACGAGTAGGTGAAATCGTTCCCTGGAGACATTCAAGCAAGGTGTTGACTTGGCTACCAGCCTTGCCGATGTCCCGCCCGTTGGGCTCAAATACGCCTACTGCTGGGAATCTTCTCCCACCGCGGGTGACGCGCAGTGCACCTACAACTGCGTCTCAGTGACTGCCGCCAACGGCACCACATTCTATCCGGTCGTAGGTCGACTGGCAAATTCCAAGCTTGAGGCTATCGGTGCTTACCCATTTCTCAGGGCTGCAACAGAACCACCACCACAACAACAACCAGCCACAGCATCTTGAGCACCACGCTGCCGTCGTCTAGCTCATTGAGGTCTTTCGGCCCTAGCACCTCCGCGACAAGTTCGGCGACCTCAGCTACGACGCCGAATCCCACCTCCAATGCCGCAGTAAGAGTGAACAGTGCTGGCTTGTGGCAATTTCTCGCACTCGTCTTTGGAGCTTTCATTCTCTAAAGCTCACTTGGAGGGACCAATGACAAGGGCCATGGGTGGACGAATTGAAGGGAAGAGAGTGTGTACTCTGGCCTTGAATAAAGAAGTTTCCCCTTTCCAGCGTTCGCGTAGCTGCCGTGGGGTTTCGGGTTGGTGGGGAGCGCCCTTCAGGCATGTCAAACCGCTCGGCTCAGCCTGATGTATCCATTCTTCTGTAGAGATGGGCCCGGACGCCCTTGATTGCGCGTTCGCTAAAGAGAGAGGTGAAGGTTCTAGGCTGATAGTCTGCCGTGGCTGGCCACTAGTTATCCCTAGCGATGCTTGTTCGGGTTAACCATGCGGCAAATTTGCCGAAGCTTTCGCCTCGAAGTTTAGATTGACTGACTTTGCCGAGGTTCTCTTGCTTTGCCGTGACCGGTGAGACCTGAAGCTGTGACTCGATTTGGAGGACATGATGAATCCAAACGCGAGCACGTAATTGTATGAGGGACACCCCCACGTGGACCCAAACGCCGTTTGGCGTGATGACAGGCTTCGGGAAACCTTCCTAATTATGCAGCTTACTCGAGGTCATCCACGTGACCAGGCTGAAGCGGCGTGCCCTTCCCCACCAAGTAAGATCCTGGCTTTTCCACCAGTTCAAGTGTCAGAATCCAACAACGCAACCGTTCTCGAACTTGGTAGCCCGTAGCCGATCTGCCATACAGTCTACACAGTGGCATAGTACAGTGCGTTTGAGAAACGTCAAGCAGTGCGCCATCCGCAACAAGCACTCCGTTCTGGTTGACTGGCCGTCCCTACGGCGCTAGGTGCATCAGGAACAAGACGGAGGGGTACTCGGTATAGAAGAGTACATGATATTATGAAGGTCAGTTAATACTAGTATCGATGCCGTATCTTTCACGTATATCATTTTCTACGCGCGTTTTGTATGCCTGCCTACCTGGTATTCATCTACGATCGGACATCAAGAATCTTATCGCGATGTCCAATTCGGTATTGATAAGATTCATCATCTCTCTCCCCCTGGGCCCGAGACTGCAACAAGCTACTGTACTTCCTTGACGGCTTCGTCGCGGGGTCTTTGGTCGTCGACCGTTGATCTATCCATTCATTACACACATACTGCACTTGGAAGATCTTGCCAGCTTAAAAACGAGAGATACTAACTATTTGGACTGCAATGAAGAGGGTCGATTTCTTACACCCCTAAAGATCAGATTTCTTGGCGGCTCGCTTTGATCTCACTTCTTTCTTGGGAACAAGATCCCGTAGATATCGCCGTCCGTCGTCATCCTAGCCCTCGCAACCATGTCGGACGACCATTCCGTGCTGGCAACGCACACGGCCGACCCAAGCACGACCGCTGAACCCCTCTCCTCCCCACCCAGCTCATACACATACTACCACGCCGGCCCGCTATTCACAATCGCCGAACTACACACCAATGCGCTCCTCGCGCAAGCAATCCAATCGGCCTCCTCGGGCAAATTCATCCCGATATTGCCTCAAGACCTGGAACAGCGCGACCTCTCCGCCCACTCCATCAGGGACGAGGACCTCCGCGCCCTCCTATCCTGCGACCTTGCGCTCTTTACTTACGATGGCGCCGAACTCGACGCCGGCACCGTCGTCGAGTATATGGTTGCGAAGATGGCCGACATCCCCTCGGTCATCTTGAGGACCGATTTCCGCGGCGCGGGCGATCAAAGCGGGGCAGGTGATGCGTGGAATCTGATGAGTTCGAATTGGCCGCGTACCGCCACGGTGAGCGTCAATGCCATGGTTGGGTATAAATCGAGTTTGCAACGGGCGTTGGGCCAGAATTCAGGCGAAGCCGAAGCCGAAGCCAAAGCTAATCGGAACAGAACCGTTGGAGAGAGCATGATTGCCGAGGTGGCCCAGAGGGTGGTGGATGGGTTCGAGACCGTGGTGAAACAGAAGCCCCGTCTGCCGAAGGAGTTGAGGCGGAGCGTCTACCAGTGGCTTGCCCTCATGCCGGGATTCAAGAGCGGGGGAAGTGGAGGAGAGGAAGTGACTGTTGAGGCGTTCGCGAAGTTGAGCGACGACAAGGCAGCGAAAGGGCTGCTGTGAAGTGACGGATAATGAACGACCCCGAGCGTTCGTCCACCTCTGGTTCACTCGAGTGGCGAAAGGGGCTCCAAATGCACTAAATACTGAACATGGCATGAAGCCAGAAGGGCCTAGGTCAAACATACCACCTCATGGACAGGCACAGGACACTCCGGTTCGTTCGTGCTACCCGAGCATCATCAATCCGTTATTTCAGCAAGTCCAAAACCACACTGGCAGGAATGCAGCGGACTTTGTCCGAAATCTGGTCGAACGAGCAACCTGCGACCCAAACCGAAGCTTGGTGCAGAGCACGCAAAAGTGGGAAAGACTGCGAATGGCTTACGAGAGGAAATATTAAGCTATTCAGGAGGAAGGGACCCCGCTTACCAAGAGGGAGAACGCTCCACGCCATATCATTCTGGTTGTCCTTTGTACCAATTCACGACGGACTCATAGCAAGGGCTAACGAATGCTTTCAACCGTTTCGGGTGAGCAGATTCGCCAACCTCGTTGCAGAAGCGGCGCCTCTCGTGCAGGTTCAGGGGACTTCTCCAGCATCCCATGGTCCTTACACGCTTTTCCGGTCGACGCGTTGCCTTCTGAGTATCCGGCGAAAGCTGCCTAACCTCAATAGCCGCTTCTTGCCCAAAAGGGGGATGAGTTCGTGGCTCTCCATGCCTCCACGGGAAAAATGTGGCAACGTGAAGAGTATTTCTAGGAGGAAGGTACTCACGACCCTGGTTTCCCTGCAACTCAATATATGGTTCCTGTGGCGCTCTGATTTTCGACCCGCCTGACAAAGTCAGAGAACGGCTTCTGCTGAGCGGAGTTATCGAAGATCCAGCGGAAAGTCTTAGCATGGCCGGGGTGAATGAGCAGTTCCCGATCGCGTATCCGAGGAAAATGGAGAGTCTCAATATATATTCACCGATTTGTCTCTCTTTTTCCGACTCGATGCGCTGAGAGAGGTCGGCGAAATTTGACAAGATTTGGTCTCTGTTAGCTTTGTCCAGTGCGCCCAATTATTTCCTCACCCCTGATGCTCGATCTGGTTGTTGCTGTGGCTAGATGATGGGTTCCCTGCTGCTTTGCACAACTCGAGATACTCACCTTATAGCTACGAGCAAATGTATCACAAGTTGTTCCCCCTGCTGGCCCAACCGTCGCTGCATTGCTTCGAGAGTATCCTTGTTCCAGATGGATTTGAAGGCCTGACGGCAACTCTTCCACGCTCTATGCTCGGTCGAGACTAGAACATTGTCCAATGTCTCTATGAAGCGGTCTGCAATCTCAGTACATTCCCGGGACACCTGCTCCAGGGCCTCTTCGGCTGACGGAAGTATTTTGTTTTTGAATTGGGCACGGAGGGAGGTTCGGGCATTGGAAAGGTCTGCGTTCAGACATACGAGGCGGCGAGAGACGTCTTGGAGTTCCTGGGCTTCGATAAGCGCATTGCGAGACCCTTTGTACAGCTTCGTCGCTTTAAAGATCAACTTGATGCTGAACCCGACGAAATGGACAACGCTTGCACCCAAAGCAAGCGCCGACGATGGGTCGAGCACCATGGTGACTGGCGACGTAGAGACATGATCAGGTTACGGGGAGGACGCGCGCAGACCGATGTCTTGGGATCCATACGAGGCTGAGGCCAAAGAATCTGCCTCGCATACAGCCTGTATGGCGCTGGGCAGGCGCAGACGCACCAATCTGAATATGATTAGCCTTAGAACGAGCTATGCATGTGCTGGCAGTAGCTGCGAATTGTTTATTTGCAAGAAATGGAAAGTGGACGGATCCCATGGCTCAATCTACGAGGAGTGCACCAGAGATCCAACCTGTTTTGTACCACGCACCGTGGACCAGCAAATGCCTCCCAGAGTAGAGGAACAAGGAAAACTTTTGTCCTCGCTAAGTTTTGTGTGGAATGGAAAAACAATCCGCCGAGCGTCCCTGCAGCAGGCTTGCGCAATGGCAGTCTCGAACTTTGTCTTCTGCTAACTAGAATGTCCCATTCAACCCACGCTTGTCTGGACCGCCCATAATCAGCATGTCGGCGTCCCTTGCTCCCGAATGTAATGAAGTCAAAGAGTATGCTTCACGCCAGAGCAAGATATTACAAGCTGACGGTTGGCAGGAAATACGATACGTGCTTTCTGAAGTGGTATTCTGAGAGTAAGGCTGTCATCACGATTCCTAGGTGGCAAAAATACTGAAGAACTTCCCAGAGTATCTGCGAGGAAACTCATCCACAGATGAATGTGAGCCGCTTTTCAAGCAATATAGGAGCTGCTTGACGGTATTAAGCTTTTCATTTCGTGGAGGAGGTCAACGACTGACGTTCAGCAGAAAGCGCTCAAAGACAAGGGCATAGACTCCATGCTGTCGGAGACCCGAGAGGGCACAGCAGAGACTGATGCCGAGCATCTGCGGCGGTGACAATATTGTTGCCAGTATTGTTTCGGTCCGGCTCAAGCACTCAGTCTTCATTTGGCTGGGAATCCATCATTCACCTGCTCAAAATCCCTCGACGGCAGTCTCCACGTATGCGAATTGGCCAGCTATTTGGCGTCATCGCTGAACAACAAGATCACTCCTCAACACCCATTTCTCACCGCTCCTCACCTCTTTCCCTTCGTGGAGCAGACAATCATCGCCGTGCTTGTGAAGCAAGCCCATTCCAGTCTCAAGTTCTACTACAATTGGTTCTGGTGTTTTGTGGCCTTTCTTGGATGGTTCAGGGTAGAATGCAGTCTCGCCACCATCGCAAGTTGTAAGATAAATGAGCAGCGTCCATGTGGTTTTGGCATGTACCTTGTCCTGGCCAAATTGTAATTTAACGCTCTCGTCGTAATGCTTGTCAAAAAACTGACCGGGACGGTATCGATACACTCTGATGTTTGGATTCAGCCCGAGCACCTTTCCTCCAAACGCAGCTTGATCCTCAAATGAGTTCACCAGGAATTGCAGACCACTCTGCTCCCACAGCGTTCTTGCGAACACCGGATCATCCACCTGGAAGCGGTCATTTACACGAGTGGCCTCTCCTCGCTTGGGCTTTCCCGGCGTCGTAGTCAGTTGTAACGAAGACAGGAAAGTGGTGTAGTTCTTGCATAAGTTGGACGTGAACAGATTCCTGATGACCAGGATTTGTCCAGCAAGCATGGTCTCGACGAATAGATGTTCCGCAGGCACGACGGGGCTCAAAGGCGGCCAGTTTGGCGGCACTGGCTTCGAGGCTTGGACTCCATCGGTCTTTGACTGGACAGCCTTCTGCTTTGCGCGGGGCGCCATGGACGGATTCGACTTCAGTGAGGGAAGTGGCCTCGCAGAAAGAAGCAGAAGTGAGTCATGGTACACCAACTTGTAGTACAGACCTTTGAGATTCTCGACCGCTTCCTTTGTCTGAGCAGCGCTGTGACTGGTCAATGTACCGTTGTCGAGAATTGCTGTTGGGATGTGATTGGCTGCCGTGTGATCGACAGTCCGCCTCGCCGCCCTCTTTGTCGACTTTTACCGCCAGTGAACTTTTTGGTTTGCATGCGCATAGAATGACCGAGTACTGTGTCGCACTGATCGGAATTTAATCTTGCAGACCTCGGAATGTCGTCGCAGGCCATCGCGACGTCGACAAGAGGTCTGCCAGATTTCACATCATGGTCTGAGCACTCGAATCTTCACCGCGACAGCGACAGCGACTCGGGCCGTGAAGATGAAATAGACCGGCAACCGAGCCACTCGCCCGTGTCAAGTCGCCCTTCATGGAGTGAAATGGACGTGCAACAGAGGAGCCAGGCAGTCGGTAATCTGCTGGCAGCTCTGGCTCCCATCAGTCCCACCTCAACCCAGACTCGACCTCAGACCGCACCTGCGCCCGCTCAGGCGCAAACAGACCAGCCGCCTCTGCCAGACCTGCCTATCGAACCTATCGACGATGTGGAGGATGCTACGAATGCAGGAGCTACCGACGCCAACGATCAGAACATAGACGCCAACATCGCGGATATCTCACTTCCTCTTCTCCCGCTTCAATATCCTGATCACTTTCTCGATGCGACCGCGCTGCCGCCACTACCTTACCCACTACCATTGGACACTCTAGAAGAATCCCTTCCCGCCGACAGCGGTCTGGCAGCCACATATCGAGAGGGGTCGCCGCCGCCTACCGCCTTTCAAATGTCGTCTCCCGAGAAGAGAGAGAGGAGGCAAGTCGAGGCATTTGCAAAACTTGAGTTTGACGATGGAAACTACTACATAACCACCTACGCATGCGAGTTGGGGAGAGATGCATTCGCCTACAAAGCTGCTTTGGCCAGGGAAGAAGCGCTCAAGACTGGGCAAGATCGCGGCCACAGCTCAAGTGGAAGAAGTGGACGACGTTCAGGTCTGTCTCAGGGCGTTCCGCTTCCCGGCGACAGCCAGGTGCAAGGAAGTGTCGTGAGTGAGGCTGGAGGTTTCGGTGGTGTCGACGACGGTCCGATCATCAAACATGGTAAAGATGAAGACGGTCACCCGCTCCACTCACATTCGTCCGAGATGTCTGCCGGTAGTGTTGTCAGACCCCAGGAAGTTCTCTATCACCCTCCACCAGCTCCTTTCGACTACCATAGAACAGCAGAACGTCAGGCAGATGCCGAGAACAAAAAGAAGGTTCGGGACCCGGAGGAGGAGCAGCCAGCGCCTGTAACAGATGAACATCTCCCAGATGCAAATCGTTGTCCGCTTATCCCCATCCACGCCACACAGAACGAGGAGATTTCAGAGGTTGCCTGTCACAGAAACATTTCACGACGACACGTAAGGATAGAGTGGAGCGACAAGAAGGAATGCTTCCAGATGCACATCTTGGGTAGGAATGGTGCCTTTTTGGAGGGCGAGTGGTTAGCCTGTGGTCAAGTGCGAAAACTCCGTGATGGTTCAAAGATACAGGTGTCCGGGGTGGAAATGACTTTCAGGCTACCCCTTGAGGAGAAGGAAGAGTCTCCGAGCGAGGAGTCAGGCAGAGAGGAGGTTGATCAGAGTCCACTTCCACCTCAACGGAGCACCTCGCCAACCTCAGACGAGCAAGAGGGAAGCGCCTCGCCACACAGATCAGCGCCGGGCAAAGGCAAGACGAAGATCATCCTCAAGACCGCCGTGCAGCCGACGCCTCCGCTGGCCCCACCACCAGCGCTGCCAGAGCCCGTCCTTGGACCTGACGGGCTGCCTCTACCTGCAAAGAGACGTGGACCCGGCAGGCCGCCCAAAGATGGAATTATGTCAACTCGAGAACGAAAAGAAAGGGAGAAAGCCGCTAAGCTTGCTGAGGCGAAGGCCGCCAATGGAGGGATGACGCCACCACCGATGCGAGGCAGTAAGCCGCAGAAGCCGGTCATGAAAGAAGAGGAGTCCATGACCGAGCTGAAACCCGAAAAGAGGAAATATAAGAAACGAAAGCGTGAAGGCGAAGATGGCGATGTCCTGCCGTCAATCGAAGGAGGTGAGATCGAACTGATTGCCGAGCCTGAGAAACCACCGCCACCCAAGAAAGCCAGGTCCAAGTCTCCGAGTCCAGACTATCCTCCAGCAGAGAGCTTGACGGAGGAGCAGCTTGCCAGGCCATCCGAACCGTATGCTCGGCTTATCTACGATATCTTGCTGGACATCCACCCCAGGGCCCTTCCGTTGAAGCAGATCTACCGTGCCCTGAAGCTGAAGTTCCCATTCTTTGTACACAGAGTAGACTCAGAGGGATGGCAAAGTAGTGTTCGGCACAATTTGAACCAGGAATGGAACAAATTGTTTGAAAAGGGGGAGAAAGAAGGCAAAGGCTTCGCATGGAAGGCTATTCCTGGTGCTTTACAACCCCAAGCAGAGAGAAGACGTGCCACCCAGCAAACTTCAACCTCCAAACCGAAGCCGATCCCAATGCCACGTCAGACTGTCCCTCAAGGACCTCCTCAGCAACTCAATTGGCAGAACAGCACTCCCTATTCTCAAAACGGTGTGCCTCCTCAAGCACATCATCCTCCTTTCTACGGTCAAGGCCCGAATGGGTCAATTCCACCGCCACCCAATGGTATGCCATGGCCCGCGCCGAGCGGTCTACCTTCAGCTCCTCCATACGGTCAGCCTGGCCAACAGCCTCAACCTTTCTATCCTCCGCAAGCAGGTCATCCGGCGCCACAACCGCCCACACACGCGAGCGTAGGTCATCCACCAAATCAAGGACCCTACAGACCTCCAACCACCGGGTCGACACCGGTGCCATCTCAGGGCATTACAAGTAGCACCTCGGCGTCTCGCAATATGCCCTGCACTCTAGATGGTCTCATTACCATAAAGACATTCGAGAACGCGATGCTGAAGACTGTTCACCCGTCGGGCCTGGAGCGTTGGCAAAGGATCTTTGCGTCTGCGCGGAACAGACTGCTCCATGGCCACCCAGAATCCCTGATGCCAGGTGGTGAGAGCCCAGAGGAAGCTACCATCATGAACCACATGCGAGATTTCATTCAACGGTTTAGAAACCCTGGCTTCGTTGGGTTTTCCGTAGGCGCTGGGTCTCCTGCACCGACTCCTGTCGTCACGACTGCCTCTAAGACCAGCACACCACAACCTGTTCCCTCTGCTTCTGCGATAACACCGGCCCCCCAAAATCCTCCGCCCACACAGGCCACCGCTTCACCTCCACCTCCACGCGCGCCTTCGACGGCACCGGCCAATGAGGCTCCGAAAGCTCCAGAGCAAGAGCCAGACCCAACGCCTTCGGTTGTAAGCGACAAGATGGAAGGAGTCGAACAATCCACAGCCAACGTCTCAGCTGCCTCAAACCCTGTGGCATAGGTGGCTTCCAGGGCTTGAAAGGACAGCGTGCTGCTCACTGTGGGCTCATCGCTCTGATCCAACCGAGCTGCAAGCAGTAAGGCTCTCAACAACCACGCCCTTTCTTTGCTGTTCTCTCTTATTCTTAATGATACCCTCAACGCTTGATTGTCGCTTCATCCGCATTCAGGTGTCTGGGTTCGGACATGGTGAACTCATCTACTCGGGCATTACAATCAGCATGGCGTATTGGGGCTGGCATGGACGTGAAGATGGCAAGTCATGATAAAAGCGATTCATTGCTCAAGCGCAACGAAAAGAGATTCATGTTTACTACTTTTGTCTTGTTGCTCATTGCGGTATGAAAGCATTCAACGCGGTTGGTTGGTGATGGAAAGATATGCATGGCATGAACTATTTCTTCGATGCTGGCACTTGATTATGATTTCAGCCAACAGACTCGAGCGAGTACTGATAGAACAACAATATTCATTTACACGAGAATGGCTGGCCGCATCCGTTCTGAAGAGCTGTAGACGTACCTTATAGACGCCGCAAAGGGCTGGTGTCGTTGCAAACTAAACTCGGCAAAATCGCGTCCACGAAGAGTAACAAGTCGCGACGTCGTACCACCGGCTTACTTCTTGCTCTTCTCTCGATATCACACAACCATGTAGTTGCCCTGCCTCCATTGCCTCGAAGGCACATAAAACACCATTATGCTGCGCCTCGCTCTACTGGCTTCGGCCATATTGCTCCTGCAGCACCTCCAGGTCGCCGCAGTCGACATTCAAACTCCCCTTCGCGATGGTCCTCAACCACGGCTACTACCTCACCGCATAGCAGTCATAGGCGCAGGCCCCGGCGGCTCCTCAGCTTCGTACCATCTCCGCAAGTTCTCCCAATCGTCGACCGGCGCCGAAGAAGTCCCCCTCGAGATCACCGTGTTCGAGTCCAACCCGTACATCGGCGGACGGACCACGACCGTCAACGCCCTCGATGATCCGCGCTACCCTGTCGAACTCGGTGCCAGTATCTTTGTCGAGATCAACCATATTCTCTACAATGCAACCCGCGACTTCGGACTCTCGTCCACCGTCAAGCTCTACGAGTCCGCACCCGGATCGAAGTACGAGCTGGGAATCTGGGACGGGGAACACTTTGTTTTCAAAGCCGCGAGAGATGATGACGACGAGAAGAGACCCTCGTGGCAGGGATGGTGGGACATCGCGAAGCTAATCTGGCGGTACGGGCTCGCGCCTATCCGGACGAGACAAGCTACGAGGACGGCTGTGGGCGAGTTCCTCAAGTTCTACGAGGAGCCCATTTTCCCGTTCTGGACCATCCAAGAGGCGGTGGACGCGACTGGGCTGGAGCAATACACTGGCGCATCTGGGAAGGAAGTCCTCCAGAAGGCGAAGGTAGGGGACTCGTTCTCCCGCGAGATCATCCAAGCGAGCACCCGCGTCAACTACGCAAGCAATCTCGCGGGCATCCACGGGCTCGAGACACTAGTCTGCATGGCGATCGAGGGCGCCATGGCCGTGGACGGCGGCAACTGGCAGATCTTCGACAACATGGTGTACAGCTCGGCGGACGCTGTGTTTCTGAACACAAGCGTCACGACCGTCACGAGGAATGGCGGCCCACGATACAACCTGACAACCGACAACGAGGAGGTCAACGCGCGACTTGCATCGCATCCCAGAGGGAATGAATTCGACGCCTTCATCCTGGCGGCGCCGTTCCAGTTCGCAAACATCAATTTCACACAGCCGCTGCGCAATCCGCCGGAAAAGATCCCGTACGTCGACCTCCACGTCACACTGTTCACCTCGCCGCATCGGCTGTCGGCTCCGTTCTTCGGCCTCGACGACCCAGCGGACGTGCCTTCCTCTGTGCTTACGACACTCTCCGCCGAGATGTCCGAGAAGCTGGGCGACAGACGGGGCGTCGATGCCGTCGGTCCGCCCGGCTTCTGGTCCATCAGCACTCTGGACGTGCTGAATCCAGCCACCGACGGGGTCTTCTGCGGGCCAACGGAGAATTGCACAACGTCTAGCGTAAAGGACGAGGACGATGACGATACACAGTACCTGTATAAGATCTTCTCTCCCGCGCCTCTGACGGGTTCATTCATCTCGTCTTTGCTCGGCTTTACGTACACGCCCCCAGCCACTGCCCTGAATGATCCTGTGACTTCCATCCCAAAGTCGGACGTCACCTGGCTGCATGAAAAAGTGTGGCAAAGCTATCCCTACGAATTGCCCCGTACGAAATTCGAGCCCCTCAACTTGTGTTCGTTCTTCTTGTGTGCGGTGGTCGGCGGTCCCTCGGAGAATATGTGGTATCTCAATGGGATGGAGAGTTTTATTTCGACCATGGAGACGGCTGCATTGAGTGGTATGAATGTGGCGCGATTAGCGGTTGATTTGTTTAGAATGCAACCCGACGAGGGAAGGTGAGGCAAGAACAAGAAATGAGGATATCAAGAGGGTACGGAGTATGTCTCGCGTAGTGGATGAGAACTTGCCATTACCTGACATGCTTTCCTCAACTATGCGATGGGACGGGCTGGGATAGAATGAGACGGGATAGCTCTCTCATAGCTGAAAGCAGGAGTTGGCCATTCCTGACCTGAGATGCCATCCAGATGTGGTTGCTCTGCTACCGTCAAAACGCTCCGTAATCAGCCGAGATAAAGCGTCGAAGTTGCTTGGTCGCCTCATATTCTCGTGCGAATGGACAAATGCAAATCGGCACTGTTAGTCCATCACAGTCGAGCGCGACCTGGCCCCGATGGAGGTGATGTTTCCCCATTGTAGACGGGACCCGAGGAAGCTTTTGGGAGACTTGTTCTCGTGAAGTACCTTCAAAGAAATTCATTCCTCCACTCTAGTCTCTTTGTGCAGCTGATTTTTACTCGTGCCCATATCGAAGTCAGTTTATCAACGAGGAAGGAACGGTGTTGGAGGACGAGGGAGGCGAAGGCTCTTCTGCATTCTACTTTCGAGTACTGCCAACGTAACATCTGCGATGAGCTGAGACGGTTGCTTCGGCTGAGCAGTTCAGAAGGTAGGGGCTTGATAATTCTCCATTCCAATATAACCCAACTCAGAACATACAAGATGAGCAGATTAGCTGCCGACCTTGCCCGACACTTTCACTGCCAACCAGCCGCAGAGACGGCGTAATGTTGAAGTATCGACAGGAACTGTTGCGGACGCTGGTGAAAGGAAAAGACATGAGTCGGCAGAACTTTTCAAGCTGGAGAAGGCAGGTCCCAGGAAGAGGCGAGTCCAGGCCCGGCAATTCCAGAGCAGGGTGCCACATCCTTTTAGCCATTGCTAACAACGGCGCAGGCAACTCAGGGTGGGCAGCGAACATCATGCAGCGACAGGAAGGTTTTCGGTCGACCTACCCCTGACTTTCCAAAACCACACACAGTTTGCGGATCATTGTCTGCTTACTGGTGAAATCCTGGGAAAGATAAGTGCTGTGAAGTATCGAATAGACTATCGCCAGCGAGACAGGGCGCAAGAAGCGATCCCGAAAGTCATTGAGACAACCGGAGTCAACTGCGAAGGAAACACGGGGACAAGGCTCTCCTTGACTAGAAATCTGTGAAGGAGGTCGGATGGGACGCTTCGAACAGGATGTGTCGTGTGCCCATACTTGTCGGCGTGTATCTTCTAATGAGCATTTGTCCATGGTGCATGAGAAGGAGGGCGACCGGCCTGATCAGGACACACTTGCGGAGAAGAAGCACGTGTCAGCCAAGTAGAGGAAGGAGGATGAAGAATCGGACGTGAACCTGCTGCCCGGGGTTGTGAGTGAAGGTGGCGAGCATGTAGCAAGGGGATACTTCCGCCACCTTGTCAACGCTCTGGCAGTCGGCCGGAAACCAACCTGTCTAGAAAAACTCCCATCACGAGCTGGAAGCACCTTGGCCTCTGACACCGAGATCCGACGCCTACTGTGGAATCCATAGTACTCGTATCATGAGAATCGTTACTACCGCCGATGCATAACCTGGGGTCAGCCCAGCCAGCCCGTTACAGTAATGACTCGTAGGTAGCGTCTCCACCACTCCGCCACCCTTCCTGGCCCGTTCGAAAACAGGCATGCATGTAAACAAATTGTGAACCTTTCGGACGCGCAGGATTCACCAGAACACTCCGTGTATAATCAGGAGATACAAAGGAACATCTTGGCAAAAATAATCCATGGCTGAGGATAAAGGACCGAAGTTTAAGCATCGAAAAGGGAAATCAGAGAGCCAACCACTCACTAGGATAATTTAATCGAACAATTACAACACACTCTCAGCCTCACTCACTCGCTCGCTCACTTCAGACCATTTCCTGCACGACCAGACAGATCAAATGGAGACTAACGGTAAGTCGGGAGCAGGCAAGGCATGGCCTAGAGGCCCGTTGCCGGGTCCCGACAGTTTTTACTTACTCCGTACAATACTAATTCTTATCGAATGTTTCTTCAGGTCCGCCTTTCCAGCCAAGACAACACAGCGCAACGCGACGCGACGTTAAGGTATGTAGGGCAAGGTAAAGCATCGCAATTGATGCATATTACATAGGATACGTCCAGCTTACTGCATGCATAGTACGTACATGGTTCTTGGTCGGCAAATTTAGGCTAAAGCCATACGGAGTAATACTCGTCTCTCGACTCGGATGCATGCACCGTCCATCCTTTGCATAGTGCGACCTCGGCAACATTGGCACCTCATCACTTGTTACGCACGGAGTAGTCCCTTATGTAACACCCATAAACACACACGCACATATACACAGACGTGTGCAACCGATAGGCAAAGCAGAGAGCGCATCCTCGGGGGAAGGCACCGCACGCTTCGTGCTTCCGCTTCTGAGCGCGGAGTGAACTACGACCACGAATTCCTATTCTATTCCTGTCGTCTCCGCTTCGACAACGTCTCATGCAGCATGCCGGCCACCGTGCTGTATTAAATCATGGACAGGGACTCGTTTCGTGCTTTTGGCCGGGCTCCCCTGATCCCGCAAGATACGGGGTACAGGCGTGGGATCGCTGTGGGTACAGTGGGTTGAGATTCACCCGCCGTGGTCATCGAAACCATCGCGGCTGTTGCCGTACTCATGTTGGCTCAAGTGACTGACGGTGTCTGATCGATTCGGCCTAGCGAGTGGCTTACCGTACGGGCCTGTTTACTGATTGACTGAGCAATCGACTGATGGAATGAAGCCAGTGGCTGAGGAGTGACGTCGAGGATTTCCTCTGTTCTTTTCTCATGATGAGGCTCTTCAAGAGATCGCAAAACTCGAGTCCCCGAGTCCCCGAGTCCCATACAGGGCAATGGAACAGCACAGAAGTTCAATGTGAACTCCTAACAGACATGTATAGCGCCTTCTATTCTGATCCGCGGAGGGAGATCGCCCGCGCTGTACATGCCGGTTCGAGGACGGGAAGAGACGGTCCTGCAAAGTGCACCGTACGGAGTCGTGCTCTGCGCAATCGTCCAGCTGGTCCAGAACTTCCGCGGCGCCGGCCAAAGCATGAAGCACCAAGTGCGAAGGATGGAGATGGAGATGGAGTCCGAGGATGAAGATCCTGTCGTGTCGTGTTACTACTCCGGGCTGCACGTCTCTGCGTCTGCAATGCAACCCACCCCGACCCAACCCGACGAAATGCATTCCTCCTTGAAGCAGAGCAGAGCTGATCGGGAGAACGCGATGTGCGTGTGCTGGCAGAATCTAGAGAGATTCGGACGCGGATGCCCATCACCGTGCTCGAACCATTCTGATCGACGAGATTGACGGACAGCTCGGACGACATTGTCTATATAATGAATGATCTCTGGGTTCCCGACACTTCCAACTTTCGACAGAGAGCAGAGCAAAACAGAGCAGTCCAAGTCAAGTCTATCTTCAAGAACCTCATCCTCAACGACAAGCATCTACCTCACTCGTTTCCCAAACCGCACCTCACTCCCAAGTCACGCACCACCATGAAGTTCCTCACCGGCAGCACCGTCCTCTTCACCCTCCTCTCGTTCAGCTCCGTCATGGCTGCTCCGGCCCCAGAGCCCGTCCCAGGCGAACTCGTCGAGAGAGGCTGCAGCGCCGGGTATATCTGCATCAGTGGCTCGTGCCGGACCTACAGCTGTGCCGTTTCCGGCTGGTGCAGCATTGGACCTGCGAGTTCGACGTCTTGCTGAGCGGACGGACTTACGTAGGACGCTGAGGAGGTTTGGGATAAGAGGTATGTCTGTGATTAGACTGAGTATCGGGGACTGACTCGGTCAGTCGTCTGGATTTGATCGAATTGCTCACGCGATACCTGAATTAGGACAGGGAACGATTCCCGCGGGGGAGGAAGGCATGCATGCAATGACAAAGATCACGTATATCCTCCATTGAGTACGTCATGCTAGGAGCTGGGGGCACGTAGGATAGGGTGACGGAGAGAAACGCCTCGGGCTGCACAACATCTCGAGGGGCTATCATTCCAGGTCAAGCTCCATTTGACAGTTGGTGCTGCGACCACCTCGCAACATTGTGGAGACAGATGGCTTATATGCATGACTGTCGTTCGCATGGTGCCGGGTTCTCTACACACTCAGTTCAACCTGACAAGTACAGTAGTGGGCCTGGCTCTGGCTACGACAATCAATATACAGTATTCTGCTTTGAACCAGTATTATCCTTTTCCGTCTTTTCAATCTGCAAAGCTACCGTGAGCCGACGTCGGGCCGATCGTGGCAGTACGGTAAGAAGCGTGTCGGAAGGAAATCGTTCTCGCTCAAATTCATCTCATTACACCGCAGGTCAAGTTTCTGGGTCATTCGTTCCTGACATCCGGCCTCAATGGCTTCGGCTGATGCACTTCTGGGATCTCCGGACTCCTGACAGTCGGCATCTCGTGGCTTTGGATCCGGTCCACGTCGTGCTGTGGTGCGTGCGGCGGCGGGTAATAAAGCATTGGGGGCGAGCCGTGAGCGGGATGAGGGTGAGGATACCCGTGGAGCGGCTGCGGCTGCATAGGTACAGGGTAATACTGGATCGGTGGCTGGCCAGGACCCGGATAGAAGTAAGGGTATTCTTGCTGCGTCGGGGGAGGCGTGCCGTACTGCGAAGAATGATTGATCGAATCGGTGTGCTGTTGGGTAAAATCGCTCGGTGAGCCGACTCTGCTGGTGGAGAGAGGGGACCCAATTGTCGAGTGCTTTTCGCCAATGACATATTGGGCTTGCGGAGATGTAGGATGACTGCTCGGGCCGGCCGTGGTGGCTGTTTCTCGACGTGATATATTCTTCTTGCGCCTTCGCACACAGAGCCATATCAGTCCGATGGCAAGCAACAGCGCAACACCACCCCCGACAGCGCCGCCGATGATCGCTCCAAGGTTCGTCTTCTTACCTGAAGGAGGCGGCGGAGGGGGTGGAGCAGGACTTGTAGCCGTCGCCGTGGCAAGGATGCGAGTCGCAGTCCGCGAGGTGAAGGATGCTCTCTCGCTAAAGTAGACAGATAACCTGTTATCACCCCATCCAGCCACTGGCGTTGTCGTTGCAGCTCCTCCTTCAGGGCTGTGACATGTCAGCTCTAGACTGAGGGAAGGGTAATCTACCGCCGTCACTTACTTGCCACCCGCAACCTGCACCACTGCCGAGGGGACCAAGTAGTCAGTGACGTTAGGCAAATACGCATGCCATTTGGGGTCTGTGTTGTTGACCTGTCCAAGAATAAGGTTGTGCTGGCCTTGGACGACTGGCACGTCACAGTCTATGGTATTTGTAAAGTTTCCTCCCATGACAATCATTTGCGCATTGTCGATGACATTACATGTGAGCAACCCGTGCGGTGATCCGGGGCCTGGCTCGGTAGGATACCATTTGATCCATTCGAAGGTAGGCATCGTAAGAATATACACATCGTCGTACCCCTGTGACTTTTAGAACACGGGGTAGGTGTATATGGTGGAGCAGTACGTACTGTTACATTTTCTCCAAAACCAAACCCACCATAGAGATATCTAGAAGGCAGGTTAGGCATCGGGTCTCGGTATGAATGCTATTCCTTACACGTTGTATGAAGACTGGTCATCGGCCCATGTTGCGCCACCACAGAATTTCCGACGTGTTTCCGGAATGTCTCCAGTGGCCGTTTGATTGTACCACTTGGCTGTTGGACGAGAATGAGCAAACGCTAGCTTTTTTGTCAATTAGGTTCACTTGCCATCGCCAATATCATAGATGAGGATAGTGTCCATTGGCGCCTATGTCCTGGTCAGTGGCATTGTCAGAGCATGTGGGTACCCTCCAGGGAGGCTTGACGTACCGGGACTTCCGTTTCGTTCCCGTAGGGAAAAGTGACTCCGCCAAAATATATAAGCAGGCCGGTCGCAGAGGCGGGAATATACATCATGATTCCCTCAGCTCGGCCAATGTTGTCGTAGCCGGTATTGTTAGTGAGGGTGTTTTGGTCCATGTCGTATACAATCAGGTTGCTTGTTGCCATCTGCGGCCCCGTCCATAATGGATTTGTGAGATTGTTGAGATAGCCGCCATAGTAGAAGCCCATCCCAATCTCACTGCTGGCCACGCCAGCTCCGTAAGATACCCTTTGTATTGGCAACGAGGACCCAAGATTTGGAGACGACAAATTCCACTGGTTCAGAACGACGTCGTAGCCCCATAGTTGGAATAAGGATGGCGCTGTTGAAAACTCCCCTCCATACAACCAGAAGATTTTGTTGACTTCATCTTGCCACAAGATGCCGCCTGCAACGTTCGGAACCGAGGAGTTCTTCGTAAGGTTTGCAAACTGTTGCGGCAAGCCTTCGTACGTTACTTCCAGGTCGCTATAAAGAAGGCCCTGATCTGCACAGTTCTCAGCGTCCGGCCATCTTCATGGTAAGAATCCAGCAATACTTATCGTGGGTATTGGATTCTGCGCAATCGGATTTGCATATAACCAGCCACCATCAATGTAGAGCTTTCTGTTGATCACGGCAGTCTGGTGGCCGTACCTCCTACAGAAGTTTCTAAGCGGGTCCGCAGGCGCCTGACTTAGTGTTTGTACCACCAACAAGGCACCCAGCAAGAACAGGAAGACTGAAGGATACACGACTGCCATCGCAGGAAGTGGTGTCCTGTATGCGAAGGTGAGCTACCAGGTGACTGCAATTTCCTGTGTACAGCTGAAGGAGAAAGTGACTGAAGAGAGGGACGTTGCGCCCAAGGAATGGGGCCCCTGTTCGTTCGACCTGCACAATCTGGACCTGTTTCAGTGGCAACTCCTGCCTGCTCCGTCCTACATAAACAATGTTAATACGATAGGGGCGCAGTATTGTGAGGCTGGCATTGGTCGACTTTCCCGACAACATCATCCCAACATGCAGCCTCATGCTCGATGATAAGCGGGGTATTTTCAGGCATTGGCGGATTACAGGGAGCATGCTCCAGGTTTGGTGATTCATCTCAAGATACCTGGTTGCTGGGGTCTAGGGTGTGCCACACCTTGCCCACTCAAGCCTCCCTCAGCCTCATGGTGTTGATAACTCGACGAGTTTCCAACTCGCCTTGGAACATAGCCACGTGGCTTATGAAGGCTTTGGCGCCGAGAAAGTTGCATTAGCAGACAAAGGTTCGTCGTTTTCTCTTCTGGTCTTGTCTCTTTCAGTGCAAACCAAGCCACTGCTTGAGGAGCAATGACGGATGGAGGTTGCCGCAAGACCAGCGAAGCAAGCTAATTGTGCAGCTCGTAATTCGCCGCCTATCATCAGCCATCACATCGTGTTCCAGGCCAATTTTCACTAAAGATGCTGTAACAGGGTGAGGGTGCCAGCAGACGTGTTCAACCAAATCGAGGTGGTGGCGTCCAATATGCCATGGCGCAACTGTCAGAATCGGTAATGACTGGGGATTCACGTCCCGCAAAGCTTGTACTCTTCACTCTCAGACCAGGTTGGAGGTGGACGGGAGAAAATACACAGTCAGGCTCTTCACGAAATGGATGCGATGGCCAGGGAATCAGTCGGTCGAGCTAACAATCGCCTCTCAGACAGTCGGACATTGTCTCGCTAAGAATAGCTTCGTAAGCGTCCAGCCTTAGCCGGTTGAAGCTTGAAGCCTCTGTCTCGCCAATGAGAGCCGACCAAGCACCCTTTCCAGGGAGTGCTCCAAACAATCACGGTCTTTGTGTCTAGGGTTTTGCATCTGAAATTTTTGTGTTGCGGGGTGCCTCCTCCGTGCCTGGCCTTGGGTCCTTGAAACGTAAGACTACCCCAGAACGACGTGTTCTCCGTACTTTAGGCAACTGTCCTTCTTCAGCCGAGTGTCTTTTTGCCACATGGACACGGAGAGGGGCTTTCAGAAAGAAAGTTCAATGGCATTGGACGGAAGGAAACTATGACTGGCATAAGCGATGCCTGGCCTGCCGTAAAATGGACGGGGAGTTGCAGTTGAGCGACGGTGATAAAAGGAAAGTCAAGGCGAGGTGAGGTGAGGTGATGTTAAGCAATCCGCATGACTACGCCGTTACTTATCGTTTTACCTTTTCCTTCAGCCACAACGCCGAGCGTATCGTGACATCCTCACTCGTGGGTTCGACCTCTTCCAAAAGCCGATTCTCAGCCACAGGCTGTGTGTGGGTACAGTCGCTGCTGATGGTAATGCTGCAGTTAGAGAGCACCAGAATGTATAGATTATTGTATTTCTTTCTTATCCCCCCGGTACACCCATGGACGCTTCCTCGAGGAACCCCCCGATACAGCACTTCTGCGACTACAATGTGCCCTCCTTAGTGCGTCGATTTCCCACCCTGCAACAACATCCCCACCAACTCGGCGAACATCTCCTTAACATCTACCATCTCCTTTGCCCATAGTCCCTCCTCCCCCTTTCCCTTGGCTAGTCCCAAGTCGCTTCCCCTCGCCGCCTTCTTCAGGAACCCTCTTCCATCCTCGCCTTGCTTAGGGAACATTAACCCCACACTTCTACTCACCACATTCATCCTCACCGCCAGAAGTACCTGCGTCAGCTGCTCCGCCGACTTCCCACCGCCGTGGCCTCCATAGCTCACTACCATGGCGGGCTTGCCAGTCCACTCATTGAAGAGGTAATCGATCGCATTCTTCAGGTTCGCCGGGAACGACCAGTTATATTGTGGGGTCACGAACACGAAGGCGGAGCATGAGGAGATGAGATGCGACCATTGTCGAGTGTGTTCGTGGTGGTAGTCCAGCGGATTCGTAATTGTTTGTGGTATGACGGGTTCGTCAAAGAACGGAAGCGGGTGATCTGCTAGGTCAACTAGGCAAACTTCGTAGAGGCTGGAGTTTGAGGTGGTGGGTTGGTATTCCTTGAGGATGTTGTAGATAAATGTGCCGATCTGATCGCCTATCCGAGGGCAGCGTTGAGAGCAGATTATTACGGCAATCTTTGGCGGTGGAGATAGGGTCGTGGTGAGGAGGTCATTGGTTGTTGCATCGGGAGAAGTAGACATCGTCACTGGGTTTAATGTTGACAAGGTGTCGATTGTCGGGCGGGCTAGTTGAGGAGTTCTTGCTGGCTTTATGCAGTGATGTCGTCAAAGTCGAAGTAGAGATCTATTTGTTGAATTTTGGAAATTCTCGATATAGAATCTGGAGGGCCGGTTCCCGTCGATGTCGCTCCTGTGTTAGGCTGTGGCGATGAAAACAGCAGAAGCTATTTCCGCCGGAATCAATGCTGGATATATGTAGTTGACCGTTGTTTGTGGCATGCCATCGGGCATAGATTAGGCAGGCAGAAATCCATTCGACGTGGTACCTAGTATTGCTTCGTTAACTCCAGACTCGCATGGCCGAACCGAGATCACATCGGTGAGAACTCTTGCAAGCTTTGTCCATTGCATTGCCACGGACCCGTTTCCGAGTGGATATCGATTGATCATGCGCTGTGGCCAATCAACGCTTCTTTCACTTTTAGTCAGCAACACCAGCGTTTCTTCGGCCCCGCAAAGCTTGCGAGCCGCAAGCTTCGGTCGTCGGTCTTGAATCTGACACGAGGCTCGCTGTTGCACGAACGATTGTGTCTCCCGCGAAAACTGTTATGGCATGTTGCGCTTGGCCCAGTAACAGGAGCTGCGGTGACGCGGAGCTGGCGGTGACACAGGTTGTGCCTGTGAAGTTGAAAGGAATTGACCAACCCAGCACGTGAGGGAGCTCGAGGATTGTGATATAAGAAGGATCCAATCCCAGTGAGATCAGGAAGGGAACAACAGACCTTCGCAATCAAACCTCCCACCAGCAACTGAAAACCACAATCGCTGTTGGAGCCGCTCGGACGAACAACAGAATAATCATGAGGAGCCTTCGCATCGCGATTATTGGTGGAGGTCCCGCGGGCCTCACCCTCGCACGACTCCTTCAGATCAACGATATATCCTCTACTGTCTTTGAACTCGATACTCAAGCCTTCAGTCGAGATCAAGGTGGCACAGTTGATCTTCATCCTCGCGGAGGACAGCTCGCTCTGAAGCATGCGGGCCTTACCGACGAATTCAAAAAGTACTCTCGTCCTGAGGGTGAGGCGATGAAGCTGCTCAAATACGACGGCAGGGTCGTCCTCGATGAGAACATAGAGAGAAACGTTCGACCAGAGGAATACGCTGATCGACCAGAGATTGATCGAATGATGTTGCGGCAGCTGCTCTTTCAATCGTTAGAGCCTGGTACCGTGGTTTGGGCCAAGAAGCTGCAGTGTGTGGAGAAGTCGCTGACCAATCCTGGTCAGTACGATCTCCAATTCGAAGACGGTAGAGAAAAAGGATTTGATCTTGTGGTTGGCGCCGATGGGGCTTGGTCCAAAGTGCGATCTTACCTGACAAGCCAACAACCCTATTACTCAGGAGTCACCGCCATTGAGCTCTGGGCTACTGAGTTTGACAAGAAACACCAGTGGCTCAGCGACTTTATTGGCGCAGGTAACTGCTTCATGTTCGATGAAGGACGAGCAATCCAATGCCAAAAACTTGGGAACAACAGCATCCGTGTATATGCTGCTGTTCGGCAACCTGAATCTTGGCTTGAGGATTGCGGTATTGACTGGTCCGAGCCAGAAAAGGCGAGGGAGGAGCTTGTCAAACAGTACTATGCGGACTGCGGTGATGATTTGAAGCGAGCCGTGCTCGACGCGAACGACAAACTTGTCCCTCGGAAGATGTGGATGTTGCCCGTGGGGTATCGCTGGAAGTCAGATGGTGGAGTGACGCTGATCGGCGATGCTGCGCATTTGATGACGCCTTATGCTGGTGTCGGGGTCAATGTTGCCATGGTTGATTCTCTAGATCTTGCGAAAGCTATCATTGGCTGTCACGGCGACAGCACCAAAATACCCGGCGCAATCAAAGCATTCGAGGACGAGATGTTGACCAGGGCCGAGCAGTTCGCCAAGAGGACTTATAAGGGTTTGATCGGGCACTTCAGTGCCAATGGTTGTGAGGAGCTGCTTGAACGGTTGAAGGGGCGGTAACCTCAATCGGCCAATGATGGACAAAACTGTTGCATTACCTAGGTCGGAGAGACGCGGCGATCTGGATTTGATACTGTAGACTGGTTTAAGTGTGATGGAGCGCATATGTCATCGGGTATTCTCCCAACAGGGTTCACGAAGCGGTGTCTTAGGATTTTGGCTCAAATGCTGTATCCAACCACAACTGTTGCAACCCATATTCAAGCGGCTTGAAAGCAACATTAGATTTTTCTCTGACACAGTTCAAGGATCTAGACATGGCGCTTTGGCGTCGACAGATTGCGTCCCGGTAGTCAGAGAAATTGGTCGAACTCCTCGTCGAGGGGGAAGTCAGGCTGGAGAGCAGCATATCCAAGCGTATCAGGGCGGAATTAGAGACACAGTCGACCACGGCAAGCAAAAGCTGCTCTTCACCGAAGCCTTTATTGTCGTCTGGACTTACCTCGGGAGCACTGGAGATGCAGGATACGGGGGAAACCTCTGTACAATACCACCATTCGAGGGCCTGTTTTAGCGACAATATCTGGTGGAAGACATGGTCACGGCTCGTAGTGAGTTCTGTTTGCGGCATGGCCATGCTTTGAATCTCCACCATTATCTCGGATGCTTGTCGGATCAGACGGGGAATGTCGACGAGGAAGTCGCAGAGTTGCGCTCGCAGGAGGAAGCTGGTAGGCTCACCGTCGAGGATTCGCCCCGACGAGTCCAGCAAATTGCGCCACTCTTGCTGCGAAAGAAAGCAGTCCCGACCAGCGCTTGCGTCCTGAACAATAAACCAGGCCCTCTGAGACTCAAGCATCGCTAGCTCAAATGGCTGTGCAAATCGACCAGCTCCCGACTCCTGAATTAAGAGCTTTGTGCCTTGACAAAGTTGAGTCCATCGACCGCGCTTTGGGTTCAGTATCAGCTCGCACATTTGTAGGATGATGGATGAACATATTGTTTCCGCATCTGCACGTGTTTTACTATTGCTAAGGCAATGCCGGAGAGATTGCAGGCACTGAGCGTATAGGCGGATCGAAGAGTCGGACGCACATGATGAAGGCCTGAGAACGTCTGTATATAGACCGCACAAGCACGATACCGCATCGTCCAGGGCCCTGCTATGACCAATTCGAGCAGGAATCATAGCATAGAAGCTTCCATGGGACTTGATGGGAAAGGTCGTTCGGCAGTGCGGATCGTCCAGCATATAACAGAGGTGAGAACAGATTCGATCATGGGTTGAAAGCAGCGGCCACCTAATGCTGAGTGAACGGGTATCTTGGCTGGTCTTAGGATCATTCTTGAGCACAATTATATCGCCCAGAAGCACATCGATATTCGACGGGTTGGGTTCGTTGTTGACATCTTCAAAAATGTACCTCTTTTTCCGGTAGATTGATTCCAGCTGGGGGCTCTCGTCGATGAACTTCCATCTTTTGGTATAACCTGGACATCGCCAGCCAGCTTTCACGCAGGCAGAGCACTCGGGTACCTCCTGTCCGCACTGTACCGTATAACTTAGCCTGGATCGAATATGCTGCAGAGGCCAAAACGCCTTACTTTCTTCTTACGTTGTCGACAGACCTGGCAACCGGTGCTCTTATAAGTCCCAACCATAGCAAACACTCCTTCTGGAAGACCCAAGCGGCATCATGGTGTCATTCCGGCCTTAGCTAGTTGTCAGCAGGTTGAAGATCACGAAATTCAATACAGTGAGGAGGAGGTGGCGAAGATACAGTTGACACCCCCATGTTTCCAAAGTGCCGGGAGATCTTCGGGAAGACTTCCATTCAACCTGCGACGCGAAAACTTTCAAGTTGCCCTCAGTTCACGCTGAAGCTTTGTGAACGTCGTCAGGTATCTCTCACGAGTCGGAGATGGTATCTCGGTAAACTCAGATGCGCTATTGCTCGACATGGATTTGACGGCCGACTTCAAGGCTTTCCAAGACCTTGTTCAGACCTCCCTCATCAATGTAACGAGGAGCGCAACACAAGTTTCAAACCAGGACTTGAGCTTCCATCGCTCGTCCAGTGAGAAATTTTCTCGCTCACTTGACCGTCAGAATGCTCATCTATTGCGCTTGACCGGCAAGTTGCTCAAAGCTGCCACCCGAGATACACAGCTCAAGCCTCCCGCTCTTCAAGGCCAAGATGATGTAGAGGACAATTGGCGTGGTATAGTCGATGTTGTGGATGGTCTCCTGGAGAAGGCTGACTCTGCACTTGATGAGTTCTCCGGTGTCATCAAGCCCGCCAGTCCGACCCGACAGGATACCGAGACACCTGGACCAACGAAGACTGCATTCGGTGTGCAGAGGTGGGCCAAGGACAACGTGCCAAAGCCGCAGACCACTTTCGAGAGACAGGTGAACAATTCTGACGATACTCCTTTCAAGCCTCTGCTACAGACGAAGCCTCATGCTACGATACCGTTGGAGGAAAGTTTAGGCAATGCCGAGACAGGTTACAAACACCCATATGCGCAAGAGATCGAATCCTACAAATATCCTCTTTCTGTCTACCAGTTCAACGAGCCGACTCCCTTTACCCCCATTAACGAAAGCAAAGCCATCTACGTCGACACAGAAGAAGGTGTAAAAGACATGTTACAAGACCTCAAGAAGGCCAAGGAGATTGCAGTCGATCTCGAACACAATGATCAACGTTCATACGTTGGTCTCGTCTGCCTCATGCAGATCAGCACGCGGGATAAAGATTGGATCATAGACACCCTGAAACCCTGGCGCGAGAAGCTTCAAATCCTCAATGAAGTCTTCTCCGATCCCGGCATATTGAAGGTCCTGCACGGTTCCAACATGGACATCATCTGGCTCCAGCGCGACCTAGGGCTCTACATTGTTGGCCTGTTCGATACATTCCACGCAGCCTGCGCCCTGCAGTTTCCCGGTAAAGGTCTCAAACATCTCCTGTTGCAGTTTGCCAACGTCCACGCTCAAAAGCAATTTCAACTCGCTGATTGGCGAATTCGACCTCTACCTCAGCAATTACTCGACTACGCCCGTAGCGATACGCACTACCTACTCACGATATACGACCACCTACGAAACATGCTCATCCAAGGCTCCTCCGCCAACGTCAATCTCACGAACTATGTTCTCACACAATCCAAGAAAGAAGCCCTGCAAGTGTACACTCGTCAACCTTATGACTTGGAGACGGGCGGCGGCTCCCTCGGTTGGTTCGGCTTGCTGACAATGCGCTCTACGAATACCCTGAGCAAGGAACAACTTGGCGTTTTTCGTGCTCTGCACGCATGGCGCGATGCGAAAGCGAGAGAACTGGATGAGGGAGTTCAATACATCCTCCCCAACAGAACGTTGTGGCTGGTCGCCGAGAACATGCCTACCTCGGCGCTGAACTTTCACCATGCTTGCAGAGGCGAGGCTAAGTTCGTGCAAAACCGCATCCCCGAGATAGTGGAGGTGGTCAAGCAAGGAAAATTCGCAGGCAAGGACGGCAAGTCACATGTCGAACTACTCGAGTACTGTGAGAAAGCTCTAGGCGTGACCGTCCGTCGTCCGCGCAAGGAGAGAAAAGAACCCACTCAAACCAGCTACTCGGGTCTGGGAGAAACGCTGAAACAACTGGCCGCCAGTCGATCAACCAACTCTCTCAACTACGACGGTATCGCAGATGTCGAAAATCCCATTGCATTTCGCTCCTCAGAATCCACCTTCTGGGGCGGCGTGACCCCACAGTATGAACAACTTCCAGCAAATATCGCCGCTGCCACTCAAGCGCTCTCATCAATCCTACCACTTCGGCACTTCACAGCTCCGCAAGAACCTACGCAAGACCAGGTCCAGACCATCGCCAAAACCCACCATTCTCGAGCCGAAGAGCCCGTCAATTCGAGAACGTCATTGGGGGCCCAAGACCACATCCGTGCCAGAGCAGCTGAGATCTTCACACTCCGGTCTTTGAGCCAGGGCAAGAAACGCAAAGCCGATGAAGCCGACGAAGAAGAAGACGAAGCCGCCCCTGCTGCCACCGGCTCATCTGCACCCTCAACGCCTACCGCCCTCTCTCCCCAACAGCCTACCGACGCTCCTCCCGAGTACGAAGCGGCTCGAGCAGTGAAGAAAGCCCGCAAAGCAGAGAAGAAGGCGATCAAAGCGGCCAAAAAGGCTGCTGCAGACGTGGCTACTCAACAAGCAACGCCATTCGACTATGCAAATGCACCATCCCTGCTCAATTCCGCGGGTGATGCAAATGGTGGTCGTACAGGCGCAAGTGGCAAGGGTGGGAAGGACGAGGTGAAGAGGATGAACCCATTCGCCAAGGCCTTGGATACGACTACGGGCGCGAGGAGGAATAAAATGAGCAAGGAACTAGCGGGAAAGAGTATGACTTTCAAGTCATGAATCGGATACCCTGCCACCCCAGCTGGCCGACTGACTTGGCTGGCGATCATCCAAGTGCGTACATCTGCGTGGAGCGTTATGCCGGCGCACGATGAGCAGAAGCCCAACGTGCGAGGGTTCTTGGCCTCCAAAGAGTCTTTTATAGCATGACGGCAGCGGCACGGTCGCTGGCAATGACTGAAATGAGATTGGACTCTTGGTTAGCACGGCCACTATTGATTTATGTAATGATGATCCTTAGACTCCGACTGGCGATTGGCTCCATGCCCGGCCTACGAAGCTCTGCATCGACCCGCGCGAACGATTGATTGTAATGTATTCCTGCATGGCTTGATTCGATATGCTGTGTTTTCGTACTGAAGCTCATATTCCTGCAGCACGGTTGGTGGCATTCTATTCCCCCATGAGTCCATCGCTGAAGACATGACGTTCAGCCTATTATCCCTCAGGAGTCTCGTCTTTGCAATCTTCTAGGGATGCTGTGCCTAGGATGCGTTCCAGCCTTGGTTTAGTATACTTGGTATGATATTGTCACTAGGCAGATTCGGATGTTATCGAGCTCTGCGCGAGGTAGACAATCTGCCGTTCCTTCGTTCCTCATAATCATTGAGTTCCGGTGTTTCTTCAAACTTGACCAGGGTGCTCAAGAACAGACCCATGCATCCAGCTCCATTACGCACAAGCCATAATCGTCTTCTCTCGAACGTTTGCATGATCACCTATGTTTAGTACCTACCCCTAGGTTGTTGTCAATGACATAGGAACCTCTGTATCTCATTTCTGATAAAACCACTCCTTCAAAGCGTCGTCCCAATGCCCACGTTTGGTAAGATAGCGCCGTAGACTGTTTCCCATAGATTCAGGGTAGGACCAGGCCCCGTTACCAGGACCAGCGTCTCCAGCCTCGTCCTCTGTGGCACGTATGCCCCAGGTCCCCCAGGACTCGTGTAAGATCCCGTCAAAGTAGACGCGCTTCAGTGGCGGTCGATGGTCTCGAAGGGCGTCAAAGACTGGCTTCCAATCTCCCTCGCATCGTATGATAATGTCAGCATTTGTCACATGAATTTGCTCCAGCCTTCTGAGGTGTGATATGTCGGCCACAAAGAATTCTGGGTCAATCCAGAAACCATCAATATCCAGGCGCCGAAGGCATGGGAAAATGAGAGGGGACATGAAAGGCCATTCCAATTCTTGGCAATCCCCAGTTGGCGCCACTTGGAGGTGCTCCAAGGTAGCATGGGTTTTGCTGAGCAAGCTCTCGACACACATCCTCCACTTTTCCTTGGAGCCGACACCATCGTTCTCTTCGAACTCAAGTGTATCGTCTGCGTGGCAAATAACGAGTTTTGCCAACCTATCGAGGGAAAGCAGTCTCCATTCGGGCTGTTGCCACTCCCTTCCCAGAGTAATCAACAGTTCCAAATCCATCGCTAGAGCTTCAGACTGTGTATTTGCCGCCACCATGCACCCTACCACTGTTCGGAAAATGAAATGTCCTCTTGATCCGGAGTTCTGGCGGAGAATCTTCAAGCTTTCAACACACTTATCACATTCAGTACATCCGGCTAGAGGCGTAGAGACGAGGGTGCAAGGCCATGTAGGAATGAGAGGATGCCCCAGTAGCGTAGTATGGAGATGAATCGAGGTCAACCTCCGAAAGCTTTGGAAGCATTTGAGCCAGATATCGTGGAAGCTTCCGTTTAGCATCAAGTTTAGATCCATTTCCCCAGCCTGGACCTAATCCCTTTATGCATCACTCATTTCATCCTTGTCGTGTGCCACGGGCACTACCCTATGAGATTTTCCGCCTCTATATCCTTTGTCGAACTTTCGCACAGCGTTCCGCCTATGATTCTTCAACGGGAGGGGGTGGTCCGCGACGTTCAGGTGAAGCCGTTGGGAGTTCGAGTAACTCAGCGTTGCGCTGTAGAAGGTCGGCAGGAAGCCAAGTTCCTTGACAAATGGGGCAAAGAGACGACGTTGGTCTGCTTCAAACGTGTGAGATTGTCACTCGTAGCCCGGAATGTAAGCTTCTCGAACAGGACGGCTTTGGCAATGGCCATATCGGCGAATTCGCGTGACGTTAGCCTGAGGTTGAGCAGAGTCTTGTGTGCGATGCTGAACGAATGTCAGTTCGATAGTCCACTGTGAGCTGAGCAACCATACCCGAAAGTTTGCCAATATTTTTCGTCTTTAGCATCAGCCACCAACTTCTCCACCACGATGTAGTGCACCTCGGAACTGAGCGAGCCATTGAAGGTAGCCATTGCTTCTGCATGGGCAAAATACTCCTCAGTGCTGCACTTGACAGGTATGAGAGCAAGGAATACTCGACCATCACTTGGAACTTGGAGTGTAGACCAAGAAAGACGAGGGCGAAGTGAAGTGAGACTCAAACTTTGGCGTTGGCAGGCGCAGGCAAGGAACAGATCAATAACCAGAGCACGACTTCCCTAAGATACTATGAGAGACAGAAAGAAAGCACTTAGCTGAATCAAAACCAAACTGGCTCTGACCGTACTTCCTCTAACATAGCCGTCACCGTCGATCATGTAATGCAACCTGTGCCTCCGAGACGCCATCTACGGTACGCGATCCAAACAAAAATCCGGGCTGTCATTTCAATCCTTCGTCAGCTCCTGCCATTTATTAGAGACGGCTGCCTCTCGTGGAATTGCAAGCAGTGGGAGCAAGCGAGTCGCCAAGGTCTCCTCTCTGCTCTTCCGCCTCAAACGGCCATTTCGGCCTGCAGTTTCCGTAATTCTTCCTCTTCGTCTTCTTCAACTGTTGAGGGCTTGTTGCCAACTAATACAGAGTCAATATCCACTGCATCTTTGTGGCTACGATGGGACTTACTGGGGCCAGACGAGACCGCAGGAAGCCGGTTGATCTCGCCTGTGACAGGTGTTGGGCCTGTCTTCAACATTCTCTCATCCATAGCCTCTTGCTCTAGTCCCTCCAGCTCTTCCTCTAGATCGGCTTCATCAATCGGTTCACCGATAGGAGCATTCGTGATAGCGTTGGCAATTTCTTCACCAAGAGCATGCTGCTCGCGTAGCTCGTCCATGGTCTGATCGACCCTGTCTATGGTCAAGTTGCCATGTATCTGCTTCATCGCCGATCCTGCGTTCTTCATCGCGTTGAGTGTTTCCTGGTTGATGTTTGCGGCTTCGATGGAATATATCTGTTGCTCGACTTGGGCAATCTGAGCTGACGTCTGCTCAAGTGTGCGCTCGTGCAGTTTCTTGCGTCTCAAAGCAGCTTTGGCGGCTACATATCCCTTCAGTATCACCATATCTCACACATCATAATCTGCTTACCGGCTTTATTCGTAGATACATTCTTCCTTGCTATTGCGTCCTGCTCCGCCATCTGGTTCTCCAAGTGCTTTTCCCTCTTTTGTAACATGTCCAACTGCGATCTTAGCTGTAGGATGGCCTTTTTGGGGGCATCTTTTCTTGCTTGGGCTGCTGCCCCGCCGAACCAACCCCACATATTGTATGACACAGGGGCAGGCGTCTAGAGAGTATGGAGCGACCGGATCGTGTTCTTCGGGTGTATGAGAGCGGCCTGGTCAGAAATGCAAAGGGTGCCAGGCGAAATGATCAGTTCCACCTGTTTCGATCGGTATCGCCTGTGCCGATGGGGGGCACGCGATGTGATAGGTCTGCTTCCGGGCTGTAAGTGTCTCTCGGGGAGATGAAGGTGAAGATTACACAGTTAAAGGGGTCTCTTGAGCGATAGAACAGGTAGCAGATCAGCAGGGGCGTGTGATATAGAGAGTGTGGCTTGCGGAGAGGTGCCTGGGCAGCAGAACATGAGCCAAAGCCATGACATCGCCAGTTGATCCGACTAGCCCACTTGATTTTCACGGCAGGTCTGCCGAGAGTCACGTGGAGTCCCGCGCAGTGAGTACTCATACTTCACCTTGACTACCCGGTATTTACTCCTACATGTCCCAAACTCGACCTCGTCGGAGTGCGCCTTTGCTCCCCATGCACACAAGCGCAATGCTCTTTGCCGCCGAAGTAAATGACTCCGGTTGGCAACTTGATGCGATAGAGCTACAATGAGCGAAGTTGCAACAACCTCCCCTGTTCCCAGCAAATTCGTCTTTCTTCACGAAGTTGCTTCACTTGCCTCGGGGACTAAGGTGAGATTGTTGGGTTGGTATGAAGCCTCGAGCGTGCCAATTGCTGTACTACTGACCTCTTGTCCAAGCATAGTACAGTACGATGGCAGCCAGAGCCGGGTTCTTCTCGAGCACGCATTCCCCAAGGACACTAGCCCCGTCCCAAGCCTATGGGTAGATCTCACTCTTGTCCTCGAAACGGCAAAATCGACTACCCTTGCCCCAGGCACATGGATCAACGTTATCGGTTACGTACAAGCAACGCCGCGAGCAAGTAGGAGAAAGAGTGGAAATCGCTTCCAAGGCGCAGCCCAGTTGCTGCAAGCTGTCCTGATTTGGGATGCTGGCGCGGTGAGAATAGGAGATTATGAAAATACGCTAGAGGAGGTGATGCGTACACAGCGGCGATTGGAATCGACCCGCACATGAAAGGATCTCCAGACATGGAAATTATAGGCCACACCACGCTCCCCTTGGTGCACTCCGATTTCAATGCATCATTCACTGCACACCCATCTACACAGTGCCAAAGGGGTGGTATATTTACAGAAATGAATCGGCGGGAATCGTTAATTGTCCACAACAAGCTTTCTGTCAGAGATACTATCATGCTCGCTTGTGACAGGTACGTGCCGTAGCATTTTCAACCGGCCTGCCAGGGGGGAGCGATTGGCGCCATATGAATTCTGGTACGGCCTGCCGAGTCTCGGATTTCGACCAACCTACTCAGCTCTGTCTCAGAACGATTCTTTCGAAGACATTATGTGCCATTGGCCTTATTCACCTCGGGCTGTTATCGAGGGTGCTCAGGCTCGATCCGTCATCGTGCCGTGGTGGCTTGCGCACCGATTCCAAGATGGCGACATGATTCACGGCCTTGCCGATAGAGCAGAACACATCCAGTCCGCATCACTGTTCAACTATTGGCTTTCAGACCCTTTTGCCTCTGCCCCTGCTGGCTATGTCGCTGGCAAGCGGGAAATTTGCTGCTTCTGGCAGTGTCTTGACTAGGATCTCCGGTCCAGAAACCTTGACACGGGTCTTCAGGAACGTGAAAAGATGCCATCCACGTTTGAGTCCTCTGTCTCACCAATTTGACGCATCGCACTCCGGATCTCTACTATCAGTCTCCTGAAAGCTGGGTTCATGAGGCCGAGATCTCCCACCCTGATCGGCAGGGTCGGTCTAGGCTTGTCATAGTTGCCCGGTACTGCTTGTCGTTCCTGTTTATTGTGACCTCCCTCCGCTGTCCGGTCGTCTTCCTCCTTCCACTCCTTCAGCCAGAGCTCGCCCCAGCATTGCAGAAGTCGGCGAGTCCACGATATCAACATGGCCGCAAACATTGAAGCATCTGCTTCGGATAAACCTCAAACCAATCTTTCTGATAGCACTCGGACACCTACTATCATCGTGGGAAAATCCAATGGAGCAATGGCTTCAAAATTCGACCTGTCGATGATGCCCAGCACTCCAGGAACTCCAGACTCCGCAAGCGACGTAAGGCCAACCAGTGCTTCCTCTGCGAGAGCTAGACCAGTATCGTCAAGGAACAACCCGGACAGAAGAACTTTGTTATACCCGCAAGGAGATTTTCGGAACAGTTCCATGCCCGACCTCAGGGAGCTCAAAACCGACATGATGTGCAACTGGCTGCATCAGCAGCAAATAGAGCGGATGTGGACCACCAACAGTATCGAGGAAGGCGTTTTGCTGAAGAAGGCAAAGGACAACTATAAGTGTGCCCCGGAAGACCTCTCATCACGACCTGGCGGAGTGTATGATGCTGTGAGGAGGCTGAACGTCAAGGTCGGAAGCAGCCTCTTCCAAGTGCATCTGCCATCTCTGACAATATCTGTAGTGTGCCATGACAGTCAACACAGGAGTCGTCAAACTCTTTCTCCAGGACGAGACTCTCACTCACATGCCACTGGACTCGGGCCTTCGGCTGCAAATTCTTCCAAACATCAACGCCCTTCCAGACTGCCAGAAGCATCAATTTGCAGCTTTCGTGCGAACTAACAATATTCTCATTGTATGGGATGACGATCCAAATCACATTCTTAAGCGTGTGCAATCAATTGAAGACCAGCTTATCAGCATGGTCTGGAAGGAAGAGTTTGATGATGATGGATCCGCTCCACCAGCTCTCAGCGCGGTACCCAGCACTCTCAACCTGAGTCCTAACGGCAACGAAGCCTCCTCACAGAACCATGAAGGGCTTTTGCCACCTCGTCGTATCGTTCTCGTTCAGCCAATTCTCACGGCTTTCACCTTGATCCTGCTCGTCGCCGCCATCGGTAGTGGCTGGCGGGAGATTGCCATCGAACTAACAGTCGACCACGACTGGACGCGCTTGGCCTTCATTGCTGTTGTCCCCTTTCAATGCTGGCTAGCACTCTTTTTCATGCAATCCGTCGCCGGTTGCTGTGCCCAGATCATCGGGCCCATCAGCCAAATGAACGCCAACACAAAGTTTTACTCCGGCATGCCCCCACCTCGCCTCCCTACAGACGGGTCCTGTATATTGCCACATGTCACAATACAATGCCCCGTGTACAAAGAAGGTCTCTGGTCCGTCATTGACCCCACGATTAAGTCTATTAAAGCCGCAATCTCCACCTACGAAATGCAAGGTGGCACGGCTAATATCTTCGTCAACGACGATGGTATGCAAATCATCTCAGCCGAAGAAGCCCAAGAACGAAGAGATTACTACGACGAGCACAACATCGGGTGGGTGGCTCGCCCCAAACACAATCCAAAACCAAGTGGCGAAGGAGAGAAGCCTTTTATCCGAGCCGGCAAATTCAAAAAGGCATCAAATATGAATTACGCTCTCAATGTCTCCGCTCGGGTCGAGGATAAATTATCCAGAATCGTCCAGCCGACCGATGGTGCATGGACAGTCGATCAGGGACGCTCTACCTACGAAGCCGCATTAGCGGAGATTATTACTGAAGACGAAGGCCGCACCCAAGCCGCCGGTAACATTCGTGTAGGTGACTACATCTTGCTCATTGACAGCGATACGCGCGTTCCGCGAGATTGTTTCCTGAGCGCCGTCTCTGAAATGGAAGCCTCGCCCGAAGTCGCCATCATACAATTCGCCTCTGGGGTCATGAACGTCACGGACTCGTGGTTCGAGAAGGGCATCACGTTCTTCACGAATCTCGTCTACACAGCCATCCGATATGCCGTCTCGAACGGCGACGTCGCGCCCTTTGTCGGACATAATGCCTTCCTGCGCTGGACGGCCGTGCAGGATGTCGCATATGTGTACGCCGACATCAACGACGGCGTCGTCAAGGAGAAGTACTGGTCCGAGGCCACCGTGTCTGAGGACTTCGACATGGCTTTACGTCTCCAAACGCAGGGATATATCCTACGGCTCGCGGCTTACGCGGGCCAAGGCTTCAAAGAAGGCGTCTCACTCACCGTATACGACGAGCTCGCCCGCTGGGAGAAATACGCCTACGGCTGCAGCGAGCTGATCTTCCACCCATTCCGCGACTGGTTCACCAGGGGGCCATTCACACCGCTGTTCCGCAACTTTGTGCTCTCCAACATGCCGTTGCCGAGCAAGATCACGATCATGGCCTACATAGGCACGTACTACGCCATTGGCAGCGCGTGGATCCTGACCCTGCTGAACTACTGCATTGTGGGCTGGTTCAACGGCCATCTCGACCACTACTACATCGACAGTTTCAAGATCTACTTCGCCATCATCATCGTCTTCACTGCGCTAGGCAACCTCGCCCTCGCCGTCATGCGGTACCGTGTCGAAGAAAAGACGCTGGCATCTGCCCTGTGGGAGAACTTGCGCTGGGTCCCGCTTCTGACGGTCTTCCTGGGCGGAATCAGCTTGCATGTCAGCCAGGCGATCCTCAGCCACCTTTTCTCCATCGACATGTCATGGGGCGCCACTTCGAAGGAGGCGACGGATACGTCCTTCTTCGCCGAGGTGCCCACTATCCTCAGGAAGTTTCGCTTCACGTTCTTCTTTTGCGTGGTCGTCAGCGTCGGCATGGTTGTCGTGGCCGGGGTTGGGCCTCTGGGACAGTTGGTGCCGTATGATTGGCAGATTGGGTGGTTTACTGCGATTTGGCCGCTGGCCACGGTTGTTGGTGAGTCTGATTTGAACATTTCGCCCCCGAGTCTCTCTTTCCCCCCTTTTGGCTGGTCAACTGCGATATGGCGCGGTGGGGGTGCGCAGAGTTGTGACGGTGGAACGTGGAAAGCGTGCACAGACTAGCGGAGTCACTAATTTGATTGATGTAGGATCTCACGCCCTGTTGCCACTAGTGTTAAACCCGGGGTTGATGCAGTTCACCTTCTGAGGCGGCGGCGGACAAGTCGGTCAGCGATCAGGCGCGTGGAATGATGTCTTCAGCAGGACCTAATGCATGGTATTTCATTTAGTATCAAATAATCCTAATTAGAGCTCCTTTTGGAATCGTGGAAAAGAGAGCATTGTCCATTCATTTGACGGCTCATCCCTGCGTATGAACATGGGTTCAGCGAGAGGTAGTACTGTAGCGAGGCTGTCCTTGGGCAGTTGAGCCCTTGCCGCCAACATACTCACGCTCTATCTACACACTGGGCCACTGTCAGTCAGTACAGACATACACTATCTTCCTGAGCATCTACTCGTACCCGGTCTTCTTTAGACGTTGAACCACCCCTTGATAACCCACTTTGTCGTCATGGCTGCATCCCCATCTTCCTCGAGATGGCGACGAGATCTAAGCAACACAAATCCCGGCGCCGTCTCCCGCCACGACCTCCATGCGCCCTGCAAACGTGTCCGCATCCACGGGTAGGGGAACCCCCCATTAGTGATCCATGGATGCCTGTCCACCGCACGTTCTGCTTCTTGGGTTTGGGAAATTGTCCCTTGTGGGGTGTCACTGGGCGTTCCGTCCAGGTGGAAATCCGGACGACCAGGCCACAAGGGCGGGTCGTCGTCCCTGTAGGGCTCGTACTTCCACAGCTCGCTCGGCGGGTCCATGAGGTCGAGGCGGCCGTAGTACGCGTAGGCGGTGTGCTGGCACTGCTTCATCATCTCCCTGACCATGAAGTTGGAGAGGGCCGGCGTCATTTCCTGCAGATCGGGCCGCCAAAACATGGGTTCCATGTCAGTGTCGAACAGGATCTCGACGTGCTTGAGCCATTTGATGCCCACGCCCATGCCGTACGACACATTGCGGAGCCACTGGTCAAAGCACTTGGGGCAATGGAAGCGGACGGCCATGCTGGAGAGGATGGCCATGTATTCGGCCGCGGTGCGCCTGCTGACCAACAGGAGATGCAGGCCGTTGGAGCGTGTGATGGCTTCGATGGTCAGATTCTGAGAAACCATGGCGGAGATGGGGGACCGTTTTTTGTTCTTGCCCCCCGGAAGGATGTCTCCCGGTGGTGGGCGCGCGTCGTCAAGATCGCACAGATTGATGTCTATGCGGTATTTGGGCAGGAGGAAGCTGTAGATGTGTAGTCGGATTTCGGCTGGGACACGGAGGAAGGCTGAGGAGCCTTGCTCGCGTGAGGCTGTTGAGGACATGGCTGGTCATTAGCCACGGGAGACTGGTCACTGAAGGCTCTTACAATGCCATTTGGACCATGGTACGAGGTCTGAAGAGAGTCTTCGTGGAACTGAGAGAGCGAAGAAGGAATGTCGAGGCGAGAAGATGGTGGACTTGAAGTCGAAGTTGAGTTGGCCGTCTGAATGGTTGCACCAGACTTTCGAGTCTTGGCGGTGGCTTCAAATGGACCGGGGGGAGGGCAACTATTATCGCGCCAGGTGGAATACATTTGACATTGCTATTCTCGACAGAGACATAACAAACAGTTCTTCAGTTGGTCTCAGGGCAAGGTCCGGCCGACCGTCTTCTTTTGGGAATCTAGGCAGGAGTCACCTCATCATCCACATGAGGCGGCGCCCTGAGAACACGATGCAGCCGAACACAGCAGAGGCGCCCTCCGAATAATCATTTGCTATCAACAGCCGGTATGAAGTTGGCGTATTGACAGACTTTTCTCACTAAGTTCTTTCCTGGCGACAAGTTGCCTCCAACAGAACTCCAGGTCGCTTCGAACAGAATATCGCCAGTGTCCAACATCTGGCCTTGGTAGCCCACTCCACTGCGAGCCGCCTCATCCTCCGCAATTCCCTAGATTTCCTTGATTGTCTTCAACTCCTTCTTCTCAACCACTTCATCCCAATGCTTCTGCGCAAAAGTCCCTCCGAGGAAGATGGTGAGAAGCCATTGGAACCAGACGACGCTGAAACGCTTCAGATTGTGCTGTCGGGCCTTCGTCAAAGCGAACCACAGCGTCTGGAGGCCGCTCAGCCCATAGACGGCGTAGAAGAGGACGTCTTGACCTCGATGTCTGTGTTTGTGGACTCTAGCGCTTCTGGCGAGGACCTGATCGTGGAGGAGCGAACGTGGTTCGACGAATCTCCTGTTGGCCGAGAGTATTAAAAGGGTCGTGGTCAAGAGCGCCCCGGCAGCATTGCGGCCTTTCGGAAGTTCATATTCGTCGATTGTGACGCCCGTGGCTTTGTGAGTGGACATTTTGAATTTCGCTGGTCTGGCTCTGAGGCTGCGGGCACGGACTTGGGAGAAGAGCTACTGAGGGAGTTCTGCCGGCTCACCTGAGGTACGGGACTTCTTGGGACGGTATTTATGGACAACATCCGGTCAGGCTCGACGTCGCTTAGCATGGTTCCCCGCCTCCCAAGGCGCGGGGAGAAAAGTGGAATGAGAAGATGATACATCGGATGATTGGTCGTACCCCGTGAAACGGCAGATCATCGAGCACTCCAGCAGGGACGGGCCCAGATGAGGAGTACGCATACGCGGATGTGAGGTGCGACGTCAACGGACGGGATGAAAGCAGGAAGCAAGAAGCACGGCAGGGGTCCTCAAAGCGGTATATGACAGCGAACTGGCCACAAGGAAACGGGGTGTTGATGAGGGTGATCATTGCGGAGAAGTGCCGGAAAGACACGCCGTAATGTGGGGGAGAATTAGCCTCCAAGCCTCTTCCCTTTTTGGATGGCTTCCGCGCGGGACGCAACCTTAACCTTTAGCGCTATCATTTTCTGTGGTGGAAAATTGTCTCCAGATGCGTGGACAGACATTTCGTCCTAAATATCCCGCCCGCTGACCAGGTCTGAGTGAAGACCGTGATAGCCCACAGAATGCCTCCCTACGATAGCGACTCTTCAGACGAAGAGGACGACTATTCCACCACCAACGTCACCCTCGGCTATGTTTCCACCGACCCAACAGGCGACGAGATCAGCCACGTTGGTGGCCATCCTACCTGGCTTGATCCCTCCGTAAATCCCCCTGCCGCGCTCGCAGTATGCAAAGTATGCAACAGCTACATGTCGCTGCTGTTGCAGCTCAACGCAGACCTCCAACAGTATTTCCCTAACGACGAGCGACGCCTGCACATCCTGTGTTGCAGGAAGAAACAGTGCTCAAAAAAGGTGGGCAGTGTCCGCGCATTTCGAGAAGTCAGGAAGCCGGAGCCAAGAGAGCGCAAGGAGAAGAAGCAACATACAGACACGCGACCGACGGAACCTTTACAAGATCTTGGGAGTGCACTGTTTGGAGGGCCAACTCAACAAGCGGCTGCGACAAACAGTGCCAATCCCTTCTCACCGTCAGGCTCGAACGCAACGTCGACAGCAAACCCATTCTCTATGCCATCCTCGAATGGATCATCACTAGCAAACCCGTTCGCGTCGATAGGCTCTCCCTCTACACTAGCAGCTCTGCCTCCACAAAATCCAGTCAAAGAGCCTTCGCAGCCACTCACGCAGTCATTTGCAGAGAAACTGAAGATCGGTGCGGAAGCGACTGCGCCCGAGAAGGAACAGAAAACATCACAAGAACCGTGGCCTTTGCCATCCGACTGCCCCCCTCCGTACCCCTCCTTCTACCTTGACGCTTACCCGGAAGAACTCGAAAAAGAACAACCTTCCTCCCTCCCAGTGAAGAACGGTGAATCCTCCAAAACCCAATACGACGCTGAGGATTCGGGCAGCGGCTCGAACAGTAAAGATGATTATGATATGACAATGGATAAAACATTCCAAAAATTTTCCGACCGCATAGCACAAAATCCGGATCAAGTGCTCCGGTACGAGTTCAAGGGTGAACCGTTACTGTACTCTGGCACAGACGACGTCGCGTCACGGTTTACGGTTCCGCATGGAAAAGCCGGTGCGCCGAGGGGCATACCGAGATGCGAGAGTTGTGGTAGCCAGAGGGTCTTCGAGCTGCAGCTTGCGCCGGCCTTGATTTATGAGTTGGAGAAAGGCGAGGATCTGAGCCTGGATGAGGGTATGGAATGGGGTACGATTATCGTGGGAACCTGCGTGAACAACTGCGGCGAAACCGGACGCGTCAGTTTCAGGGAGGAGTGGGCTGGTGTGCAGTGGGAAGAAAGGGTGATAAGGAAATAAATGATTCCCCTCATATCCAAGGAGGAATGAACATCACATTGACGAGCCAAAGAAGAATTCTGTCTAAAGTTCGAAGTGTTTGTTCCTCTCCGACCGTCTTTACCTAGTCCGACGTTATTGCCTGAGCTCAGATACTCTGATCTCAGTCGAGAGAACGTTCGCTGAAGGCGGATCGCTGATACGACGAGCCAGACATCTCCCCACGTTCATCAGAGGATCATTGCCAGTCGTCTGCTGCAACACCGGCTCATTGCCGCGGCTTCATCTCCCTATTCGATACCTCATGTATTTCAGCAGTATCAAACATCTACATGGCGCCGAATGTATCGTTGCGAACCTCGACAATTAGACACTGTGGACCGGCACGAGACTCGCCTCCGATTCCGATCGCTCATGCGAAGCGAGCACCAGGCCGAGGACTCACATCGTTCGGTTTCGAATGGGGGTGTCCACGTTGAGGCCAAAGAGATGGATTCTTGTTTTTGACAGCGGTATTGGGGCTCCATGTTGGATTTTGGGCGGACGGGACGCGACATCGTCAAACTAGTCACGGTGAGCTCGGAAGGATTGATACAGTATGTCCAGTGCCTCAAACGGAAGCTTTACCGTCATATTGCATGGCTACGAGTAGAAGGAGGTGACAGGTCTAACCCTAGAAAGGGGGTATTCGTAGTGGCGAGTACTGGAGCAGACTGTGCATTCACAGAGGCTCACGCGCCGACAGATTCGATCAAGTTCGGGCTTGTAGTTCCCGAAGCTGAGTGTGTGGTGGTCATGAATGAGCTCTTAGATAAGATCGACCTCTTACCATACTCCGTACGGAGTACGAAGTGGGCTTACCTCGTACAGAGGAAGTTGGCCGCACGATGGCGCGAAAGGTCTCGTGGAAGTGCGATAGAGCAGCGTCTTCTTATGGCGGGGTCGAGGAGAACGTGGGCGCCTCGCACATGCGGCAACAGATGCTGTGTGCTTCGCGTCGGACCAGGGTGTGTCCATTCTCAGTCTACCATGTACTCGGTAGGCCTTCAACATTGAGAGTGAGAGTTCGTTTTCGGCAAATAGGAGCTACTACCTCGCACGGGCTGCTGGGTGTGTTTGCTGACGAGTTCGAGGGCCGAGGGAGGGATGGTTCTGCTGAGCTCGAGGTCGACCTTGCGCTGTCAGCCTCGGCGTGACAACGAATACGAAGGTTTGATATCAGCCCGAGAAGCCGGGTTCGCCTAATTTCAGCTGATTGTGAACCTTGGCTTTAGCTTTTTGATGCCAAATTCCAGGAAAATATCCTTGTATCCCTGCCTGCTCGAGCAAAGCATGGCACAGTCGGCATTTACGTTGTTGGCCGTTTAAGCGCCACGGACCTGCAACGTCAAACACATCGTTGCCCTTTCCAAGTAACGGCCGGGACTAACTACACAGGAGACATGCACATTATATGTCAAAATCTGGGCGTGACCGTGGTGCCGTAGTCCCCGTGCTCTCCAGGTGTCGTCATGATCTCAAAGTAGCTCGTTACAGCTCCAGCTCGTAGTGCTTGCATAGAAGGATCAAAGGCTGACCTGACCATCCCCGGAAGCTGATCATTAGCTTCGCCGTCCCAGCCACCGAACGGCGAACCCCGCGATTTACTGATCTCCACTTGTCGGCGCTAGCGTGACGCGCTAGGCACGCGAACGAAAAAAGGGATCGGCCTGACGCGGCGCGCGGCGTGGTCACTCTGTTGACAATTGTTGATCCGAGGGAATGAATTCTGAAGGGAAACGGAACTTGATTGAATTTGTGTGTGAAAGTATTCTATAAGGGTTGCTGTCTCGGTCGTCCATTCTTTTGTCAAATTGCACTGCCGGATGGAAGAGGCGGAAACACAAGGTTCCCGAAGGGAGAAGAAAATTTGGGGTACTGGGCACGTAAATTGATCGCGTCCCCCCAGCCCGACCTCGGCGTTCGTGTCTCGCGTGCTCATTTCCCGCCCGCGCATAAATTTCCACATCTGCACGCACTTCTGGACGGGACATACGGGGTGCGATCGCCCTATGGATCGGGGTCTGGGTTGATCACTCGACCAAGGAACAGCTTGTGCAGGAGGCTACCGGGACCGTCGCGTAACATTGTTGCATTTGCTCGCAATAGTCCGCCTCTATTGAGGAAAAGAGCATCAACAACAATCGGCAGCATGTCCCACTATCGATCAAAGCATGCAACGTGTCTCGCTTATCCTGCAGCGACGTGCAAAATAAGTGCCATGGTAACTTTTCGGTTGGATATGTATTCCATGACCTATCCTGTTTACCCGTTCAAGACAGACAACTCTGCTCAGTAGAGCACAGATTGCGGAAAGTGTCTCTTCGTACGAGGTACAGAGTAGCTGATAGACATTATGGACAGTGCCTCCTATGACTAGGGAAGTGGCACAAGCTCTCGCCTGAGAGATGGAAGTCCGCGGGAGAAGGTACAGTAGTGCGGATAGATACTCCGATCAGGTGGTCACTGCTACATATCTTGCCGCTCGCCCCATAAAGTGCATGCAGAAAAAGCAACCCCAAGGCCTGTTCAAGCTGACCGGCGTCTCGCCAAAGCCGCAGAACGGGACATTTGACGTAGTGCTCCATGATCGAGTCTCAAACCAGCTCATCAACCGGCAGTGGCGTAGCACTAATTAGATGCCTCAAATTTCAGGCGTGCATTTGTCGCTTCAATCAAGACTCAGCCAGGCGGGCAAGCTGGGCAGAAGGATGATCGTGTGCCCCATCGGCGAAGCACGTGATATTGGCTCGCATCGAGCAAAGCAATAGAGCGGCATCGTGGAAAGTGACGGCACGTGGGGATTGATTGATTGGTAATGTTTGTTTGATTCTGAGCTATCTACTTTCAGCTACGTAACTTCAGCTCCTCCCGTTGTTCGAGGTCATTTAGTGCAATTAACGAGATGTCGACGTTGGTCGAGGACAGGCCGTAGGCATGATCGACTTGATCATACCAGATAGTCGATGCAAAAGCAATGCATAGCACAGAGTACTCAATAACACGTAGACACGCAAGAGTCTTTCCCCCCGTCCGTTGCCTGGGCAATTGATGCTTTGCTTTCCCGGATATCCAGCTCCAGTGGTATTTCAAGCTCAAAGACATTGACCCTCCTTTTTGGGTCGTTCCTGCGTTGTTGCTGAGAAAAGGAAATTTTGTATGCCAGTCGTAACAAATCGAATTGGGTCATGACACAGCTATGCAAGTGTCTGTTGGCGGTTCATCGTAGCAGTGATTAATGTCGGTAGTCGACCACGCAATCTTTCATGATCTTGGGATGAGTTCATCCCCAAGTTGGAGTGCCAGCCCTTTGCTGCTCGGTGTCTTTCGTTGCACAGTTGGACTTCCAGAGGGAGGCTGCATTGAATCAAAGTTCAAGCTTCTCTTGGAGAAGCGGCTTGGTGTCTGCGTAATGTTGGGAGTCCGCCACTGGGCCGGTGCGGGTGAAGGAGTCACATTACAGAAGTCAGCAAGGTTGAAATTTTGACCTGGCGTTTGCAGAGCGCCATTGAATAACCCGAGGTGGGTGCCTGGTGTCGTCATGACTGAAGATGGAAGATGTGAGTGTTGTGACGGCGGCGTAGAGGGTGGTTCCTTCGAGGAATCAGAGGGCCGGTGGACGTGAGCAGCAGGCGAGCGGGACGGTGAATTCGCCAAATACAGCAGAAGATCAGCTCCCGAGCTTTTCGTGTTGGGATTGAGGAAACGCTTAGTAGGCGGGGGAGTGCGAGGTGGGGACGAGGACAGGATACTGCTTGAGGGTTCGTGGCCAAATGCTGGCATGTCATGGTCGTCGTCGTCAGAATGAGCATCAAACATAGGAGAGTCATCAATTGGATTATGCATGCTAGCAGACTCCGTGCGAAGTAAGGTATGCTCGTGGAAAGACTGCGTTCGGTTCAAGGCAGGAGAAGATTGTGGCAGGCCGTGATCTTGCTTCCATGTCGAGGTGGATGATTGTCTCTCGAGACCGGTGGTCGAGTTGGAACGGACTCTCTTTCTTGCACCAAAGGGAGGCTCAGGCACTTTGAAGGTTGCGTTCGAGGGCTTAGAGAATCGGTTGTTTGCAATCGACGATGTGGCGACGAACTCGTCGTCGGATGAGGTGTCGATGACAAGGTCTTCTTCAAGAAACGGTCGCTTCCTCTTCAGCTTTTCGGTGAACTCGGGTTCAATGGAGGAGAGGGTTCGATCTTGCCAGCCGTTTTGGGCTTTGAAGCTGGCAAAAGCCAAACAGTCTTGAAGATTTCGAGCAACCTAAGGGTAAATCCCAGTCAGCTTTGAGCACGGTCGAGTGAGATAGCCGGTGGGTTGAAGGCTGGGTTACCTTTGCAATTTCCACTCTCCGCATCACCTTCTCAGCTACTTGAGCTGCAGCAAAAGGATGCTGTTGGGAGTTCATGTTGTTGCAATAATCCCGAGAGGCCAACATGGAGGGAGTGCTCTGAAGGTATAAGAAGGAGAAAAGGGTAAGGATTTTGTCAAATATGTGGTGTTGCCCCGAAACGTCAATGCGCAGGCTAGCAAAGAATTGAAGTCGAGCTGGTTTAATTCCTGCGATGGATCCAGACTCGGACTGGCAATTCGTGGGGCCACGGACCAGGGTCAGGCGGGTATCGACCTGTCCTATTGTCGTACTGGCGGCCAATGCTGTTCACTGATGGATCGAGGCCATGCTGAAGGATTAATGGGAGGAGGCGAGCGACAATGTAGGAAGAAAGCAGCTGAGTGAACGGGGAGACAGCAGTCAGGAATGCTCCAAGTTAAGACAGTCAAGGAACGCGGTTGCAGAGACCGTACCAGGTAAATTCTTGTGCTAGAGGAAGCAGTCAGAGCGGCAAGTGACGAGGGGTGCCCTCCCAGCACTTGACTGAGGCCGTCCATCTGAAGCTCCAGCTCGCCTGTGGCTGGTGATGGCACCTCATCATTGGCTCTTTTCCACGCTGCTAAGCATGGCCTACGGTTAACTGAGACTCTACTTCGAGCCTACCGACTGGCTCTGAGATTGGCCGCTGCAGGTCGCATGCATTTCTTTGCAGCTTGCTCCAGCGAGCCCAGCCATAGGCGTCGACCAGGACACATCCATTTCAAACCCACGTTTGACCACGACCCAATGACGCCTGAAAACAGGCTCCTCTCCTCTTATTTCCTTAATCAAGTTTGTCTCTCGATCTGGCGGTTGCAGATACCAGATTACAGCAGGTTTCTATTCTTTTTCGCCTCGGATATTCGGGTCAGTGCCTGTCATGTCCGGATCCTCGGGCTTTGTCGCTGTTGGCCTGAGGCTCGCCTTTGCCGGGACTTGATATCTTGGAACATTCTATGACAGCGCAGGGGCTAGTTGCTGAGCTGTCATTTGTACCGAGAACCATGGATGTCATCCCTTTTTTCCCGCGCTGTCAGTGATAATTCTAAATTATATCGAACCCGCCAACTTCACTGGGGAAGAAGACAGCCTGCCTAAAGAGGCGTAGCGTTCAGGTCCCAAACTCAGGAACAGGGCACAAAACAACGGAGTATGAGATGACTAAACCAATCTTGTTCATGCCAGCACTCTCCCGGCCAACGCCACTGTGTTGATATATACTGTGTATTGCCTCGACAGAGATTATCCTGGTGTCGAGTCTTCGTGCTCACTCGGCCATCTGGTGGTCAGGGGTCAGGAGACGTGCTCTGTGCCTACTGTGTAGGTACGATCCCACAATCGCTTCGGAATTTCTGTTGGCGTTATATCCCCGGGGGGTGCATGCGATGAAATTAACTACACAAGAGTATTTGTTCTTTAACTTACCATACTTCTGCCTCGGAGTTTTCACACGGTACGGAGTACACTGAAAACATCCCGGGGTACGGAAGTGATCCTGCCTTGCATCATATTGGTGCTGTATCTCTTGAATGGTCTTCGAGGTGCTGGCGGTTGGCTGGCGAGGGAGAGTGTATCTATGGATTTGTGGTTGTCCGTAATGCAGAATGTGCCTTTCAGAGGAGGCATGCCGCTGGATACAGCTTACATGTGTGTTGCTTACTCGGTATTCATTGTGCTTTGCCCTTCTCATCGCTCCAGCGGTTGGAACAAGACTCATGATTTCATGGGAGCAATAGTGGCCAGCTGGCAGCCATCGACCGCACGGAGAAAAAGGGCTTGCCAACCACCGATAATCTCTGGGCGCTGGCAGCGATAAGCTTAATCCACACAGTGGGCGCCAACCGCATGTTCTCCAACGCGCAACTTCGACGTCATGGCCCGCCAAGGATGCAGGCCCAAGTCGTCCTTTCTCCGGGCACCAGTCCTGAAGAAGCTTAACTGCAGTTGATTCAAGCCGCCGACAGGGGCAAGGTGCAGGTATTTCGCACTGAAGTTGGATTCTCAGCATGCGCATTTCCGTGTTTGCTCCCCACCTGTTATCATTCAGCTGCAAGTCGACAGCAGGCTTGCCTGCCTACCCGCCATCGCAAATTCTTGTTGCAGATCACGCTTTCCCGCACTCCACTGCCTGCGAGTACGAGTACCTTGTGCGTGCTTCTGGTGCTGGCGAATCGTTCCTGCTCCCTGCCACGCATGTCTCTTGTTTGAGCTTGCCGTGCTCCGTATTCGCTGGAGAGCTGCTTGTCCGTCCGCTGCTACCCAAATCGAGCGCTGCTGAGAGGATTGGCCCAGTTGGCTCTGCAAGCTCGAAGTCCGACCGGATAATGACACCTTGCCGTCGCTCCTACTGCTGCGGCTACTAGTCGCTATTGTTGAATTGAACTTCTCGTGCTCTCTCGTCTCACCTTCACACCACTGACCTCTTCACTGTCGCTCGTTTGTCCTGGATAGTCTACAGATTGAGTCTGCTTTTTGGGTCTGCTGTGACACCCTCGTACCCTTCGGCTTCGCGGCCGCCAATCATCGTTTCGAAAAACCTCCATTGCACATGCATGTGCTTGCGATCGTTACATCTTCCATCTCCAACGGGCCTTGAATCTGCGGCATCCTGGTCGCAGCATCGAGCTCAACCCCCGCATCACTGTACTATCCATGAGCGACTTATAACGCCCTCACTTCCATCTCATCGCACACAGTCATGCCGTTCTTCAAAGAGCTGCGCCGACGCTCAAAAGCTAGTTTCCGAACTTCGGATTCCTCGACAGAATCAAATGGTACAGTGCCAACCGCCAAATCCTCGTCCACCCTCAATTCCACGCCAGGAAGCACAACACCGCCATCAACCTATAATGCCAATGGATCGGCTCATAACGTTCTGGGCACCGTTAAGAGCAATGGCGACACCCCGCCTCCGATCCCTCAGAGACCAAGTGTCATAGTGCCAGGCTCAAATCGAAACAGTATGATAGTAAGAAGAGCGGCTACACCGGAGAGAAAGGGAGCTCACTGAGGCTGACTTGATATAGGCTCTATCTCCGTCTGGCTCTAATGGGACGATACGAGTACCTCCACCGACTTCTGCCTACGCCCCCAGGGTGACATCGATCTTGGACAACTCTGTGGTAGGTGGGAACGCGACAGAGATAGGATAACAAGCTCACATACGGAAAACAGGTCCACCACAAGCTGCTGTTGGTGAATGGAGAAATAGGCGATCCCAACCAGAAGCCTATGGATGGTAATTTGACGGTTCACCACGACAAGGACGGACAGGCCTTCCCACCGACCAACTGGCCAGTTTCAGATTCCTACTTCAAGGCGTTGATCTACCTGTCACCTGGCTGGAATAGAATACGCTTCGACTTTACGTCACCAGCATTGAGCCACCACAGCACTGGGGCCACCCCGACGATGCACTCCTCCTACATCATGCTAAACTACCTTCCATTGAATAGCGCACCGCCTTTGCAGCTGGTGATCCTTGTTGGCAAGGATTCTTCCTGCACATATGATGCAGTTCCTCAGAGGATACAGAATGAAGGCAATGATCTGTCAATGGCCATTAGGAAATTCCGCATGGCTGCTCATTTGTGGCAGACATTCACGGCCGAGCAGATGTATCGACACAAGTTCGGCCGCAGATGTTTCAGATTCGAAGAAGAGTGGCAGACGGGCACTCTTTCCATGCGCGACTGGGAGACTGGAACCATGAAGAACGAAACTAGGATTCATGTGGTGCGCTCGGACAAGACTACCGCAGAGCTGCAGGGCCTTGAGTACGCCCAGCAATATGGTCCGGCGGCCAAGAAAGGAGATTTGTACTCGATCGCCGCAGATGCAGTCAAGAAACATTTCAACATCCGACCTGGGCAGAAGCAATATGTCGCCTGCCTGCTGCTCGACTCGCATTGGGATCCAGAGGCCCGCACAATCCGAGGACATGCTGCTCTGGGTGGCACAGGCGATGACCTGGGGCTTGCCATTTTCGGGTCTCACGCTCTTCAGAGCTACCCATCCTCCATTGAAGAAGTAGTTCCAGCTTTCAGTGACTGCACACGGACAGATACCAAATACGTCGCAAACGATTGCAATGAGTCGGGAAGCAGCTGGGAAGCAGCAAATATTGGCATTGGTGCTCATTTGCATGAAGTCGGCCACCTTTTCGGCTGCCCACACCAAGAGAATGGAGTCATGCTCAGGGACTACGTCCGATTGAATCGAACTTTCCTAGTCAGGGAACCGTACTCAACAAGAACCAAATCACAAGGTCTCTCGATCTGTCGGCAAGAAGACGAATGCGCCTGGCATCGGCTTGACGTTCTGCGGTTTCGACATCACCCCTGCTTCAGGCTTCCAAGCGACGAATCTCTGCCACAAGACGACAGCATCCAATACTTCCCAGTCGGAAACGGAAGTGTCATTTGTTCTGCAGCATCAGGAATATCCTTCGTCGAAATCCGAACGGCTGATGATGAATTATGCAGGCAGTGGGTTGATTTCACCACCACCGATACTCGCCGCAGCATTATGCCCAGACAAGTTACCCTCGTAGAAGCCGATATTCGAGCGCGTCTCCCCGAGGACAAGAAGAAGGCCAAGATGTCTCTGACAATCTTCTGTGGCAGTTCCAGGAGTGAAAAGGTTGAAGACTTGGAAGATCTTTTATCGAAAAAGAATATCGTCACAATACCCCATGTGAGACAAGCACCGAAACGTGATGAAGGCTTGACAATGAATGCCTTCAACAATGTCGTTGGACTAGGCAAGTCGTTCGACACGCGGCTTGGCTTCCGAAGCAAGAAGTTGGGCCACTCTCAGCTGGAGGGTTCGCAACCGGAGGAGCTGATCCTGGAGAGCACTCATCTGCAGACCAAACTCCTGACTTCTGTCAAAGTGTATTCTGGATATGCACTTGACGGAATTGAGTTCTGCTATGAAGATGGCCATAGCCAGCTGTTCGGCAAGAGGGGAGGTAAGCCTGGTGGCGACGAGTTTTTCCTGGGTAAGCTCAACTTCCGTCGTGTACGTCATGTTCAATGCTCATATTTCTAGATACTCGGCGTGGAGAAATCATCTTGGGTTTCTACCTGCGTGCTGGTCTCTGGATTGACGGAATCGAGATCTTGACCAGTACCGGCCGAAGATCAGGTGTCTTTGGTAATGCAGCCGGTGGCTCGGGGTAAGTGCTTCAGGCTAGCTGTGGTAGATTGGCTAACATCAAGAAAGGCATATTTTGATGGCCCCTCGAGGTTACAGCCTGGCAGGCATTGCTGGCAGTTGTGGATCGTGGGTCGATGGTTTCCAGATCATCATCACACGATAATACGATCCCAGAAGACATTATACATCGACGACGAAGCGCACACATACGATACGTCTGGCGGTCGCATCTTTAAATTCGGGGAACGACCATGTTATCATCTTCAGCCGGCGATAATACTTTCAGTTGGCATGGTACACGTCGATATCGGTCAGACTCGGATCATAACGACATTAATTTTATTTCACACTTGTACGAACTCAAATCATTGGGGGCGCATCATGGGCCATGCATACGATGACGGCAACGACACAGATACATGGTAACAAAGGGACTATTCCAAAGTAATGGAGCTGTACAGACTCAAAAATTGGAGAGGATGCCAAGTGTGTTTGGAAGAGACATTTTGTAGCTGGTGGAAACCGGCGGATGAACAAGGTCTCAGCGGAATGTACATGCTTTGCAACGATACCACATAGAGGAGGCCAGCATTGCAAGGATTCTAGCGGATACATGGGCCTGCGAACCGCAGAAAGCGCGCCCAGGACCTGGCGCGCTTCTGTAAATAACACTAATGAACCCGAACCATCTCGTCAAATTGAGAGAACGGCCACATCGGACATACGAAGATTCATTCCGCCCCATATATCATACTACCGGTGGAGTGAAGGCACACGGCGCCTGAGGTATGTGCTGGAAGGGTCTTTGAATGGTAATTCTTCAATATAACCTTTATGGAGGATGCGTCTGCTGGCGATGTTTCACTTCTCACGTAGAGAAGTCCGACTGACGAATGAAGCGGGCAAGAGCTATGATTCGACTTGGTGACTGAAGCTTGTGCGAGTTGCTTCACCAGCTTGAGACTCATTGACCTGTGGTTTCAGCTCGTTCGTGATATTCTTCTCATCCTTCCACGCAAGAGCGACAAACTTGGTGTGGCTCCCCCGCGCCACAATCTCGTTGTTCTTGTTCATGAATTTCACCGAGGTGTACGCCAGGGTTTTCCCAACTAGCACCAAGTCAGTCAGCGACATTTCAGTCCCAGGCAGGGCCAGAGGGAAGTGTAGCGTACATTTATCACAGATGACTTCACCTTTCACGAGGTCGCCTATTTTCCCGCCGGCGTTGAGGTAAGTGACACTCAAATCGGTCGAGACGCCAGTTGAATAGAGACCCCGAGATGCCAGGGCGAGAGAGCCACTGGTGTCGACCATTGTGGCGAGCGTAGCGCCATGGAGGATGCCGAGTCGGTTTGTATGCTGCTTTTCGATGGGCAGCTCGAAGTTCACTTTACCCGGTTCAGCGGATGTGATCCGCATCTAACCACAGTGCTTCAGTTCCAAGTTTGTAAAGAGCCTCTCCACGTCCTCTCCCCCTAGAAAGGCGCGAGCTCTGCGCATAGGTAAACCGGCGGTGTACTTACACCATCTATCAACCTGTTGCCATCTTAGTCCAAACTTTCTTCCATAGCTCAGATCAGCCTTACCGTGGTTCAACACCTGAAGTCGCGCGAAATGATTCCCATACCTAGATCCAGTGAGCGTCCCCCGTGCGATGGCTAGCCGTCACCCAAAAGCTTACCGACCGTACAAACTTCAGCGCCGACATGGTCGCGTCGAGCTCTAAAAACAGACTCCGATGAAGTCCAATGAGGTCCAGAGACGTGGGATGTCTGAAGCGACTAACACTTGGATCGGGATGGCTGAGCAGTCGCTGGTACCCGTCAAGCAAGCTCAACTGGATCTAGCCAACCAATGTCATAAAGTCTCAGATTGCACGGACATGAGAGCAACGTCTTTGATATCTCGGACGCTGCACCCGGATTGCGGTTTCTCCGTACCGACTTAACACTCCACCGTACCGAATCTCGGACAGCTTGAACCTGCTTTTTAAAGTGGCTCTTCCCCTTTACCTTTTTCTCATTTGCTTTGCATTGATCTATCGAACGCCAAATTTGCCATAGCATCATCCTGAATCGTTTGTTTGTAGGATAACTGGCATTTACAGAATCCGTCGCTTTGACTGCCTCGTTACGGCAGGCCTCCTCTCGGACCCGAGCTGGTCGACGAATACGACAGGAGGCTAGTGCGTGCTGCAAGCGGCAAGTTGACTTCGACGGTTCAGCCAGTAAGATATCGCGTTCGCCCCCAGCATTCGTTGGATGTGTGAGTGAGCCTATCAAGGATACGTATTCATCGGCTCCCTACAGCCAAAGTCCGACAAACTCCATAGACTTTGGCCTTGCCTTGTGGCAAGCAGCCCGGATTTATCTTCGGCCCACAGCAGGAACGTGAAGCAACTTCAGAATAGAAATGATGGTTGCCTTCATCAAGAGGGATCACTTAGCCTGCACCTAGGGAATACGATTGTGGGCAAGCGCCAGACAACCATGACGGTGAAGGGTAAATCAGCACCTATGAAGCCCACAGGCGGCGTTCAAACCGTTCGCAAACGCAAGGCTCATAAGAAGAGTCGCCTGGGGTGCCGCAATTGCAAGCTCAGGAGAGTCAAGTGCAATGAGGCTCGGCCAAACTGCCAACAATGCGTGGGATTCGGGGTTCTATGCAACTATGACTCTAGCATACCAGATCTTCAGCCTTGCTCGGCAGCTTCCAATGTCGTCCAAATGGAGTCTGTGATAGAAAAATCTCCGCTTCTAACGACTGAACCTGTTCTGGATATGGTGAATGCTGCCTTGCAGGAAGACAGCCTTGGCCCAAGCTGGAAATCAGGAGTAATGCGATTCGATAGCGCTGACCTAGCACGATTGGACAAATTTCGAATGCGGACGGTCCTGACAATCGGCGTCAAACGAGTGGGTCGATTATTGCAGAAAGAAGCCGTCCATCTCGCTTGTACGCATCGGTTTCTTATGCACCTCGTGCAGGCGGTGACAGCTTCCCACGATCGTTATCTGTGCGGCGTTGCCACTGCAAGGCCAGGCCGAGCCGAGACCTATCATATGAGTCAAGCTCTGGCCACCTTCCAAACGATCCTGTCTCGACCCATTCACCAGGACGACCGCGATGCTTTGATGCTGGCATCTTCCCTCCTCGGAGTCGTAAGCTTCTTCAACCTTGAAGCATCCACGATCGAGGAAGTCTGGCCACTAGCAGATTCGGCGGATATGTCGTGGCTCAACCTGAGTGACGGCAAACGGACAATCTGGAGATTGGCCAAGCCGTTGCAACCCGGAAGCCTTTGGCAACAGGTTGCTCATCTTTACAATCGAGATCACACGCCACCGGCCGAGCTTCCCGAACATGCCCCATCAATCTTTGATCATTTGATCAGCAACACCCCATCATCGCAGTCTGCTGCCGCAAACCCATATTATAAGACATCACGGGCACTTGTGCTTTTACTTGACCTCGAGTGCAACGACTCCACCTGGATGCAGTTTCTCCACTTCCTCTGCTGGATGGATCCTCCTTACAAGGTCCTACTTGAGCGACGGGATCCTTGGGCCCTGCTTATTCTGTGTTATTGGTATATGAAAGTGTGCAGGGGTGCTTGGTGGGTGTCATCACGCTGTATCCTCCAGGGTCAAGCGATATGTCTGTATCTCGAGCGCTATCATTCGAATGATGTCACCATTCAGGCGGGGTTGCGAAGGCCGAGAATGGAGTTTGAGGCTGCGCAGATGGAGGGCTGGGGCGGTATCTCCTCCGTTGTAAGTAGTTTGCAGTCAGCGAGTGGTTAGCAGTGGACGTAGTGTCAACATCTAGCTGAGTGCGCGTCTCATAAGCACAGATAACATCGCATGTAACGGTCTTACACGACGATCGTCAATATTGCAGTTCGGAAAGAGAGAGTGAATAGAAGTTGACTCTCAGCCTCGTGGCTCGTGGCAAGGCTGCAATATCTCTTGGCTTTTTTGCGCCTTTTTTCACCTTACATTTTGCCTGATTCAGACATCACTCTCCCTTCGCTTCACTCCGTAGTCATTCAATCATTAGGAAGCGACGCGACGTGATGATAGACCGATAACAGAATTTTGTTACCTGGGCCTCCCAGTTGTGCACCCTTCCTACGCAAAGTCCACCACGATGGCGGACACGACTCTCCAATCGTGGGAATACCTCGAAACTCTCCCGGGCACTCAGTTCTACCGGCTGTACAGATCCCCATCGTCGGCTCTGGCAATATTTCGAAAGCGACTCTCGGCACTGGCAAAGTCGTTCGTTATGATGCTGCTGTACATGCCCCGGCCCATGTCGGTGAAACAGCTGGAACTCTTTGTCAAGGAAGGCAGCCGTGGTGAACGTGAACATGCCCTGGATTTGTTGCACCGCTACCACATTTTCCGAGATGTCACGTTTGATTCGACAAAGGCGTATGCTCTGACTCCAGACTTTGCAAAATCACTGCGACGGGCTCTAACTGGTGCCGGGGATAATCGGTCGTTTGGACAACTGGCGAAGGTGCCCGAGCGAGAGCGAATCAGCATTTCAGAGCTGGACGAATATTCCCGCCAAAGATGGGAAGGCATATTAGGCTACATGGTCGGTTCATCGGCCATTCCGCTTCTGGAGAACGAGCATTCGGCGGCCATAGACCCTGCTCCCGGTGTCATTGAGCTTCTGAAGGCAGGGCATCTTATTGAGGTGTCTGGGACCTACAGTCGCGGCGGCACCGCCAAGATCACGAAGGAAGGATTTGCATTTGTGCTGCAAGACATCAACACGCAGGTGTGGGCACTGCTGTTCCTCTACGTCGACAACGCGGAGCTTCTCGAAATGGACAAAGTCGACGTTCTGTCATTCCTCTTTCTCGTCTCTTCGCTAGAGCTGGGCGTCACGTATTCCACCTCCACGCTCGACGAGACCCAGCATCGAATCCTGTCCGACCTTGTCTCTCTCGGTCTTGTGTACCGACCCGCCATCGACGACAAAGGCACACCAGCGAACTATTTCTACCCGACCCGCCTGGCCACCACGCTCACCTCCGACTCGGCAACAACCCTCTCCACCACAAACAGCCAAGTCGGCACCTCGCTCTCCCAGCCCGCCCCAAACACCTCGGCAGCCAACTCTACCGGAACGCTAAAGGGCTTTATCATCGTGGAGACCAACTACCGCGTCTACGCGTATACCTCATCCCCGCTCCAAATCGCGCTGCTCAGCCTCTTCATCAACCTCCGATCTCGGCACCCCAACCTCGTCACCGGCAAAATGTCCAAATCCAGCGTCCAACGTGCCGTCCATGCCGGCATCACCGCCGAGCAGATCATCTCCTACCTGACTTCGCACGCCCATCCCCAAATGCGCCGCCACGCCGCCGCGGAACAAGCCGCGCTCCAGGCGCGGGGGATCCAGACGTCGGAACAAATCGCGCGGAGCGTGCCAATCTTGCCGGCCACCATCCTCGACCAGATTCACCTGTGGCAGCTTGAGCGGGATCGAATGACGACCACGCCGGGTTTCTTGTTCAGGGACTTCAGCACCCAAGCCGAGTATGAAGGCGTGGTGAGATACGCGGACGAGACGGGGGTTTTGGTCTGGAAGGACGATGCGAAAAGGTTGTTCTTCGTGACGAGGTTAGAGGGCGTCAGGGGATATCTCGCTGAGAGGAGGAATGCGGCGAATGGATAGGAATGGCGCTCGTTTTACGATGAGGAGCCTTCGTGGGGTGAAGGATGAAGAGGCGTTGGTGGGTGTGAATGATTTAGGATACAGATTTGGCGCGCGGGCAACGAGCTATCACGGAAAAGAGATTGTAATCTGGGTTAGTACTGCTGATGATGGTGGTGCTTAGATCGCCATAAACTTGATAATATTCCATGGGCATTTCTCGAATAGCTGGAATACCGCCACCTCATACATAGTACAGTATGTCCGACATAGCCATACTGTGCAATTGAAAGAACACAGAGCAGGGCACATCCTACCTTATGTAGTAGCAGGACAAGCAACAAGCTCATCGTGTAGCAATTATGATCAGAAGAATGCCGATGACGGCCGCTTAGTAGCAGGGAACATCGAATGCGTTATGAGCTGTCGCCCTTCCTTGGATCGGTTAGTATCCAGTATCCAGTATCCAGTATTCAGAGCGATAACCCCCAGCGACGTATAGTGCCGAAGTGAGTGATTATGATGCGCAGTGCTCGGGAATCATGCCAAAGAGTACTTGGAATGGCGTGTGCTGCGTTTTGTCGTTGCCTCACGGTGTTCTGCCCACCTCCATGTCCAGCAGGCGGAGTAGGACTTGAATGGAGCACGATCCGATGCGATCCGATGCGATGTGAATGCGTTGTGACATACATTACGATATGATGTGAAGACCCGAAACAACACAACATGGAATACAGATGACATGATCTCACAGTCGTGAAAGTAGCTCGCTGCCTCGAGGGTAGAATGGTATCATCATCGCTCCCACCAACTTAGATCCCACCCATCACATTTCTATCGTCTTGTATCGCATTGCTGTGCATCGTAGTGAAGACACGCCAGCCACAAGACAAGACAAGACAAGACAAGACAAGACAATAGAATACAACGAATCATCTTGCATTATGCACTTTGTACATGGATAGGCTTGGAGTAGGGGGGATGGGGGCACCTTTGACAATATGCATGTACACGTAAGGCCGACGTGGCTGAGAGACACGTTGCATAACGTTGTCGTGAACCTGGTTGTCGTCGTCGTTGACGGTCTTCATGTCAATCAACATTCTTCTGACTGCGCGGACTTCACACTCATACCATTTTCTGTCGTTGTGCCCAGCTAGCGATTGTCGATTGTCGGTGCGGCAGGAGATTATCGTGATTATGCATTCTTTACCCAGTAGATTTTACGTGGGGCGTGCGCCTTTGCACATCGCCGTCGTCACCGCCGCCGCCGCCGCCATCGTCGTAGCCAGCCTTACTCGTCCGCTTTTATGCGGGAATAGCCGGGGACCGTAAAATCATTGACCACCCACCCACCCCTTAAAGATCATAGCCTCGTGCCGGGAACTCAACATCTTGTGTTGATTTCTGAGTGTTAAAGTCCTTCCATTTGTGAGGATAGGTATGAGGATGTGTGTGCGACTGTGTGTATTTCATCCCCTTGTCTGTGTCCTTGTCATTGTATTCATGATGTTCTTTGCCTGGTATCCGCGGATTGACATCGGCATTGATACTGATATTGATCTTGATAATGACACTGATATCGATATCGAAATGGACGTCCATGCTACTCGTAGGATCTGCGGCGCTCGGACGTCGTGTAGGAAGGGGTAGTGGCGGCAGGCTGGCTAATGAACAGGAAGAAGGATCCTCGACAATGCCGAACTGGTACTTGTTGCCGCCACCGCAGTCCCAGTCCCAGTCCCAGTCCATCTCCATTCGACCAGGTCGGACGTAAGACAATGTGTACTCGCTTAGGCAGTTCGTTCCTCGCCGGTGAGGAGTTGATGTATAATGTGACGACCGGGGCAGTTCCTCGAACAAGTGGACGCTGCTGCTGCGCAGTGACGGAGAAGGTAGGCAGGCACTTGCGTCGCCCCGGGCGCTCAAGAACCTCACCGTCGCAATGGGTGTCGACGACTAAGCGGCGGCCAAACGTGGCATAGTCTTTCCAGACACACACAGGACAGCTGCTTAGTCGGTTGTTGTTATTGTTGTTTCTTTCACTGACCTGCTGGAGGCTGAACAGTCACTTCACTCTTCTTGGATATCGCTTGTTCATCGATCTTGTGGACGATTCCGCCGCTGTCTGCCCATTGACAGACGCCTTGCGTGCACAAAACAACCGTCCTGAGGGGTGAGGCCGAGCTGATATCGCTTCCTGAAGGCGCATACATCGTCCAACTTTGTCCCTGCTGGTGATATTGTGTGTTGCAGTCTTGTCTTCTTTCACGCGTCGCCCTCTGCCTGGTCGACTTCTACAGACATCGAACGACAAAGAGACAGCGTCTAGTCTCTACCCCGAGGCCGACACTCCTCAATAGTCCCACGATGGCGCCCAACAATAACAAGAGACCGGCGTCAGCAGTCACGAATCCCCCTTCTTCCTCCGAACCCCCAAGAAAGCGACAGCGGATTTCAGCTCCATCGGCCCGGCCGACACGCACTCAGCCTGCTCGTCGAGCCAGAATCCAAAAAAGTGAGAGGGAAGCAGCACGGCAGCGCGCAGTTAACCTCATCCTCCGCTTTCAAGCTCACCCACCGGAGACTTCGCCAGAGCCACAGCCAGAGACTTCCTCCACTAGACCCAGAATTGTGCTCCACCACAACGTGCGCCCCCAATGGCAGCACCTACCTTTCGAAAAGCCGGAACAAATCTCCCTGAAGATCGCCATCAATGCGCACGAGAACGAGTCTGATATCGTCTACTATGCTCCCCAGTCAGATACGCAGAACCGCACTCCTCCATGGACGCGAGATACCGCTGTGTATCTCCAAATACCGCACAGAGCCGCAGTCGCGACACGAACAGAGGTAGATCACCTGGAGACACACCTGATGCTATTCGGCGCAGACATGGAAGACGCTTTGAAGCATAGGGCAAGATACCAATCGCTTCAACTCCTAGGGGAAGATTCATCGACGGTAGACTGGTACCTGTCGCTCATGGGAATGTGGGGACGAAACTCGGAGACCACGCTTTTGATCAAGAACCCCTTCGACAAGTCACAGCATGAGTTTCACATCCCGACAGTCATGGACCTGGAAGCACATCGAGTGAGAAACGCCCTAGAGATGATCAAGGGTGACTTCAAGAAGAAGTCTGGCCTGTCGATACCTGAGGTGCAGGACATCTTCTTCAAGAGAACCGAGGTCACGATCGTCTCGTGCTGTCCCACTACCAATTCAACCACGGACAAGGCCACTCGAGAGTTTGAGCAGGGCGTGCATCGCAAATGGGTCGAACAAATGCAGTTCCCCAAAGAGAATGTGCGGTTTGTGAAACGAGCGGAGGCCTGCGCACGCTATCACGGGTCGAACCAGCTGCGAGCACAGCTGGCGTTGGCGTCCAAGGCCGACAACCCGGCGCAGTTCTTCGCAGAGAACTTCCACCGCACGGCCATTGTCGTCTTGGATGTCGACGCCTGCTACTCCGGTGCGTGCACCACCTTGGTGGAGGCGCAGCATGCTCGCTGCTCGGTCAAGGCCGCCAGCGCCAGGTCGGTCAACAGCGATCATGGGCGGATCGAGCTGAAGAAGCCCACACGGGACACGCTCGAACGGGTGCACGGGGCCGTCATCAGCGCCGCGGCGTCCGAGTCTGACAAGACTTACGAGGAGGTCCTCGGCGACTTGATCGATGATTTCGGGATGGCTCTTGACTTCTTCGAGGCCAAGAGCAGCCACATGATACTCTCGTTCCGCGAGGGCATATCCATCACCACACATCATGGCAGCAGCACCGCGGTCGCTCGCGAGGTTTTCGTGCCCCGAGCCGACGTGGAGGCCGTTGTGAAGAGTTGGCTGGTGCCCGTCGTCGCCCTTGCCAAAGAGCAACTCTTGGTCCTGGACCGTGCAGTCGCCGCCCGCGGGCGTCCAAACGTCAGACTGCAAATTCTCATGACGGGCTTTTGGACGCAATCGTCATACTTGGCGAAGGTCTTTGCGGCTGCTCTTCGCAGTGAAGGTCTCCGTCCTACAGTCCCGATCATGGTGGACAGAGCGGTGGACAACTCGGCATCTGCCGCATTGGGGGCCTTGTGGTCAATGACCACCAACAGCGAGGGTTGCTGGGAGGACGAAGTGACGAAGCAGGCGGCAGCGCAAGCGACGGGCGGTTCCGGCTGAAGCAGCCCCCTCCTGCCTCGCAGTCAGTTGTTTGACGTGACGTACCGCGCGGGAGACGATGGAAGTGGACATGCTCTGAAAACGGGTGTGCTAAGGCGGGTGATATGAACGCTCGAGTTGGACAAATTGTTGCGGATTGGACGCACTCGGCGCTTCAATGACCTTGGACGCTCGAGATGCTGCTGGCGGTGTGAATTAGGCGACCTTTGTGTGAAGAGAGCTAGCTACCTTGAGAGCGCATTTGCTTTTCCAGCCCACCTGCTGCTGCCGGCGTCAAAGGAAACAAGAATGGGTCGGAGCTCCCCCTCTCAACGGCCAATGCATAGGCCCAGAATCTCCCAGGGATACTGCTTGTGTACAAAATTCATTATGCCGAGAACCATCAAGTCTCTCATGTCTTGCCTGGACGGGTAGTTGGAACCAGCAACCCAATCAGTCGACTGACTTCCCTAGTGCTCCCGTCCCTACTCGTTCATTAGCCCGTCTGCCTGAGCGCAATTTTCATGACCATGGACTGTTCCGCTGGGCTGGTGTTCAGTGACTCCTCGCCTCGATAGCCGCCTACGCACGCAAGCCTCGCGGAACTCGATCCCATGATCCGCATATCCTTGCACAGAATCCTTTGAATCTTGCTGCTTTTCCACCGCTCGGGCTTCACTCAAGCACGCGATCGTCCTTCATCTTCGAATCAAAAGGCATTCGGGCTTCAAGAAGTCACCGAAAAGACGGGGTATCTGACCCTTTAAGTAGCCTGATGCGGTCCAGGTCGAAGAGTAAGCACTTAAAATCGGTGGAGCCAAGGCAACCTGGAATTGGTCGGGAATTTACGTGACCTTGAAATGAACACAGGCGTCTTCATGGAACGCAGAAGGATTGCCATGTTGGGATAACGTGGACGGACCACCGCCTCGGTCATCGACCTCGCGATCTAGCCGCCGATGATCGTCGCTGAGCATCTTCTAACTGGTTTTAGTGGTACGTCTGGAATGTCTGTGGCTTGCCAGGGGCCTCGGGACGGGTTGGACGACTAGTTAGTGCTTAGCCAAGTGGTTGCAAACTGTCTCGGGACCAATCTCGCAATACTTGGGGCCAGAGTATATGCTTGCCTAATTGCTCTGTGCATAGTATTGTATTGTAAAATCAGGACGATGGCGAGGACGATCGAACTGGGCTGCACGGTGAACAAACACCCGGCATGCTGCAAAGATTTCTCGCACCACTGACTGTTCCGGGACATTTTGTTTTCCCCAATCGAGTCTGGCTCATCTGTCTTGGAGGAACCGATCAAAAGACATCATTCGGTTCTGGTTCGTTTAGCAGCATCGAGTCCTTGACATGCGCAAAGGGTTCGATCAATGTTGTGGTGGTCAGCAAACGTGGTCGAGCAGTCGATTTCTCTCATCCGCCAACCTCCTCCACCTTTTCCCTTGAACCCCTGCATATGGTACAGCCCCCGACATTCTGGATTTTATCCTTCAGTAGTCGCGCGTTTGTGACCTTTGAAGCTATTGATCTTGAGAACCGGGTCACGTCCGTGTCGTCCTCATCGTCCCGATGTGCAGCACTCCGGGGCAGAAGCACCTCATCTCCCTCTGCGTCCGGCCCATGGAGAAGGTGTGAGACGTGATAGATGTGCCCGCAGGCAAAGCCCACCAGTGTTTCGGTTTCATTTTCGTGAAAGGGCTTATGGCAAGAGGCACAGTGCCCGGGCTTGATCCGAACTTCGACTTCGACTTGCTCTTCGCCGGTCTGTTTCTCATTCGCACCATCGGCACTTTGTTCGAGCGGTCGTCTGATTTTGGGAGGCGGGGGTACAACCTCGAATTTGATACCCTTCCTCCGGCCCTTTCTCAACGTCTCCATACCCACGGCAACCTCACTGCTCAGCACTCTGGCCACACCAGAACTGATGCTGTCTTGCAGATCGTACTCTCGGATCATCTTCTTTAGCCCGTCTTTGAGGCCTTCTACTTCCAACCCGGAGGGTATTCTTTTCACCAGGGTGATGGGATCGATGGCAGTTCCGACCTCTGCCAGCAGACCTGAAATAAACCTGGGTCTGGACATGCTGTACTCGAGAAAGTCATCCCAGAGACTTTGATCATCTTGCTCTTTAGCGAAAGTGATGGCTGACGAGACGTCTTTGAGCTCATCGATTATGAGGAACAATGCTTTCTTCGTTTGGCCAGTCTTGCTCAGCAGGTATACAAGTTCCTCGACATAGTGCTTCTTCTCGCATATTTGCACAGCAATCTCAAATGTGTATGCTGTGGAAGCTTGCAAAAACTCCATGAGCAGTTTGCGATCGTACTCCGCAAAGAGATCAGCCGCAGTATCTGCAAATTGCTCAACATGCTGCTTGCCAGTATCGGCTGCCAGCGATGTTGCAACAGCAGAGTGACCAACGCGAGGCAAGATAGGCTCTTCCTGTGTGCCTTCTCCCCGCCAGAGAGCTCGAAGGTAGAAGTAGAGGAAGGGCCTCAGTGTAGCTTGATTGAGCTGAGCAACGACCTCGTCAGGTTCAACCACTCCAGCAGCGGCTTCATCGACGAGCACCCTGATTGGGTCGGATGCCAATTCCTCCAATTCTTCGCGTGAGGCCGATTTGAGTTGACTTGGAGAGACTCGGATTGTCACGAAGCTCGGAATGTCGTCTGCGATTGCGTCAACGAGATGATTGTCCTTGATCAGGGATAGAGCAGTATCTGCATCTTGCAGAGCAATATAGCATCTGAGAGCATCATCGTAATGTCCGTCCGCGAGGTATAGCTTGGCCAGACTCTCTTGTAAAAGCCTCCAGTCTTGTGATCCTTTTGGCGCGCCGCCACCGCGAAACTGGTCTTGGATAGCCGTTGTGATACTGCCAATTTCGAAAAGGTCGGAAGGCCACTCGTCGAGAAGCTCCTTGAACCGAAGTCGGTCAACTTCGACGTAGTGTCCGAGGATGATCTCAAAAATTGGGGATGGAAGCGGTGGTGTCAGGTCCAGCGTCGGAATGTGAGGCGAAATCTCGTCGAATTTCTTGCTTTTAATGAAAACCCAGGCCCAGTGCTCCCATCGAGTTGTGGTGTTGAGGACTTTCGCCGCAACTTCACCAGCTTCAGCCCATTTCGCGGCATCCACCAACTGTTTGAGCCAAAGCTCGCCGATCCGTCGCTTCTCCTTCTCTGCAGCAGAGAACCTTGTCTTGGGCTTGTTTGGCGCTGAGCTCGTCCTTGATGCGGAGTCGGCAAAGAACTCTGCGAGTGTTGCTTGTTGGCGTGCGTGAGTTGGGCTTGTGGGAACAGCAGATCCAGACCTCGCAACGGAGCTCGCTTTGGATGGACTGGGAGGCGCCGACGATTCGGACGATCCGGAGAGCGTGCCTGCGGCTTCAGGATGCTGATCAACGAGTTCCCACGCTTCCCGGTACTTCTCTCTCTCCACCAGCCATTGCATACGGTCGTTGAGATTGCGTTTGATTGCGACGACGCAGTCATAGGGGCTGTAGATGAATATCTTCATGCTTTGTGCCGTGGCGATAGTGTTCATCTCATCCTTAGCATTCACATCGCTCGAGCCGAATCCAGGGATCCAGCCTGTGAGATAGTTGCGCTCCCTGGTGCTCCCAGTCCTGTCAGGGCCACTGACACCACTTCGAACGCTTTCCGCCCCGCTGAAAATGCGATTAGCCCCCAACATGCGTGGCCCATACATGGTCGCATCCCACACACCCTGTCCTACGGTCTCAACGCCCGTTACGAGGCTGGAGCCGACCGTCGTCATTCCGGACCCAATAGCGCCGAGATATCCTTTCTGAACAAGAGCAGCCGGGATGCGGACAGGAGGAAGAACTCCGAGATGATAGTCTGAAGCAGATAGTGTCTCGAATCTGCTCACAGTCAGAGTATCGGTGTCGACTTCTTCCTTGGTATTAATGTCAATAAGACGTAACTCCGGCTCCAATGCGTTGTGTCGTGCTCGGCGGCCTCGTTTACCGCCGCTTTCGGGTTCTTGTGATGCGGAACCATTTCGCTTGTTCTGCATATACGCAAGGACTAAAAGCAAACTGGGGGTATAAAGCGAAATTCCAGATATTGTACAGTCATCAAATCGTATACTGATCGGTGGTCAGCGAATGCTTCTCACAAGAGGGTCGGAACTCACATCGTAGCAACCTCAGCGCGCCCAAACTTGTTGTCGTTCCCACTGTCGGTTGATCCGGGGTAGACCTTGATGAGCCATGCTGAGTCGCCCCATCCTATCAATACTTCTTCAACTTTTGTCTTCTCGGATTCTGGCTTGGAAGCGGCGCCGTTAGCAGCAGCAAGACCCTGAACATTTGAATCGTCTTCGACTTCAAGATTGTCTCGATTGATCCACTCGACGCGAGCTTTCCACACCCCAGCCATGTCTTCCCAATCAGTCCGATTTGGCCTATCGATGTGGCTCATGCGCTTCCATTCCTGACCTGATTCACCGCTTTCAAGTTTTAGGTTTGATCTCATGATCTTGATCCCATGTTCGTTCACCCAGAGGACGTATTTGCCCGATAGTGACCACTTTATTGTACTGATGATGCCCTCGCCACTGTGCAAAACCTTGTCTGATCCAGTGTGTGCTCCGAGTCCAATGGAACCCAACCAGCCAGAAGCGGCGGCTGCAGCTCCCGTTGTGGTTGCATTGGCACTCTTTCCGGCTTGCCCACCGGTGGTCAACACCAACGTGCCAGCTTGCCCTCCAGACAAATAAGTTTTGTCCGACTTGTACTCGGGTGACAAGGACACTGTCTGCACTGGTCTTCCAAAATTCCGCAACTGAACATCTCGAGGGTCGACCAGCGAAGCGATGCAGACATTGCCGTCGATTGAAGAAGTAGCGATGTAGATTCGGTTCGCAGGTATATCTGGGACGGCAGGTTGCTGTTGCTTCCCTTTGGGAGCTGGTGAGCTAGATGGTGATTTGTCCCTACTTGACGCTGAATCGGCGGCTAGCTTGCTTCCTGAGTCGTACCGGAACGGTGCAAGGGTGGAATTGTAAGGGGATATCGAGATGGCAGATATGCTCGCCGTATGCGCATGGTAGACGCGTAGTGGATTGAACGATGGTAGAGCGAAGACATGGATGTTTCCGCTATGAGTGCCTACAATCATCTTATCCCCGGCAACGTGGAAAGAACTGGTCGCGTCTCCATTGCGATATATTGTGCTGACATTTCTAGTCAACGTGGCATACTTGAGTCGTGGCTCTTCCTCTTCCTCCTCGTCTTCGCTTTCATCGTCTCCAGACTCATCTGCTGTCGGCTCGGGCTTCGATGGCTTCGGTGGGCGTTTAGTCCGACTCTCAAGCTCGTCACGGTCGCCTGGCTCAGGTGAGCCATCTCCCGCCGCCATACGAAGAGTGACAATGTCAATAGCGCGTCATCTGTATAAAGGAACACATGCGGGTTCATGTTTCTACAGCAGACCCGCGACTTTCTAATGACGAGCGCCAAGTCCAAGCCCAATGATCAGCCTCGTGGAAGACCCTCAGCCTTGCCTCTTTTCTACGGTGGAGGACAGCGTCGCCGACATGCTGTGTGCCAGCACCAGAGATCGAAGTTTCCGAAGCGGGAATGCTCCATGGTCAAGTCACAATCTGCTTGCAATGCGCCCGGCAACTGCTCGCCCCATGCTGGGTCCTGGTGGCCAGTATGTGTGTCACAGCTGTCGGAGAGCTGGATATGGATATGGGTACGGCTATGATGCCCTTCGAACTCCCGGTTTCCGACCGCTTCATGCCTCACCCATCTTCCAGCGCACCCGTCGGCGAGGATTCTTTTCTTCGAACCATTCGCTACTGAATCAGACCGCGACAAGAAAAGATGGAAACAAAGACAAAGCAGAATCTGGTCTGGATTCGTCGGCGGCTGCTTCGATCCAGAAACGCAAGACTGCACGTTCTCCGGGCACAAAAACATCGCTGAGGCGAGTCGGGCTGGAAGCTCAAAGATCCAAGGCTGGCTTGACGAAACCGGGCATGAAGACAATGGAAGGGGCAGACCAAACACTTAAGCTAGTGACTGCATATGCTGTTGCAGATCAATTCGACTTGACGAAGGTTGTGGAGATCCTTCGCAGTAAAGGCTATGAACCTGATCCCCTGGAGACCGGTCTCTTTCCACAGGTGGTCCACATCCAAATACCCATATCATCCATTTACCGCTCTACAAACCCTGCGGCAAGACATCTATCGTCAACAGAGGTGGGAGATGTGTTCGTCTTCCCATCTGGGACGCTAGTGACATGGGCGCTCCCTGACGGCTTTACTTCTTACTTCGCAACTCGCACCCTTCTTCCCGCGGCAGATAACCCCCACAAAGAGCCTATTGAAACCGAAGACTTGGATTATATTGAAGATCCTAGCCGGGAGCACAGCTTGATCCGGGGCGACACCATCATCCTCGGCACCAAGAGACCCGAGCATCAAGACGACCAGCTAGCAGATCAAACCAAATCACAGTTTCAAACCGTTGATACCGTACTCACCAAGATTGCCTTTTCAAGCGGCTTTGCACGTTCCACCAAACTGGCTGTTCTTGAAACCAACCTATCGACGTACTTGGCCTCGACAGCGGATATACCAGCCCTTCTGTCCAGAGGATCTCGCCTTCCCTTCAAGCTCAGCAGAGATTTCATCCTCCGCAAGACAGGCCAGTTGCTGCTCTTGCGTGCCCAACTTAACCTTTACTCTGAACTCACTGACAGCCTACCTGATCTTTTTTGGGACAGCCGCCATGAGCTCAACCTGGAGAATTATTACGATCAAGTTGGACGCGCACTCGATGTTGGAATACGTATCAAGGTGTTGAACGAGAAGATGGACTACGCTGCCGAGATTGCAACTGTGCTGAGAGAGAGGCTAAGTGAAAAACACGGCTTATTCTTGGAGTGGACAATCATAGTGCTCATTGCCGTGGAGGTTGGCTTTGAGGTTCTCAGGTTATGGAAAGAAGGTTTCTGGTCAGAGGTTTGGGAAGGGAGAGTTGGTGAGACAAAGGGCAAGAGTGCTTCGGTGGACAATGAATGAGATGATGGCCTTATCATTCATGCGAAGAGGAGTGGACAAGGGTAACGGCTCCTTTAGCGAGGGGGTGAACCAGCTTACAGAGAGCTCTTTGACATCCTGTTGTTCAGCGTTCCTTTGCGTTCAGTGCAACAACAACTCTAGAAGTCACTGACGGGAAAGTGAGAGCAAGATGAGCCGAAGATTAACCGCACCCGCAGTTCTCGAGCCTCGTGACTTCATCACACAGGTCCCAAGACCACCTCTTCTCTGTCAATACGACAAAACCTCTGCTGCATTATGCTCATTTTGTTGACTTGGAGGAGCGACAGTGGAAACTAAATGAGCGATGAACAGACAGACGCATCACTATGGTTCTGCTCAGATTGAGCCAATTTCAGGGACACGAGACCGATCAGACCAACCCTGCGCTGCTAGGCAGCGATCATGTCCTGTCGCGCAATTGGCCCAGAGCAAGGTCGATCCAGAGCCAGTGATCCTATTTTATGATTGGCCGATAAATGAATTGATCTCACTGTTGGCGATCCCAGCGCGTCATTGGCCGATGGAGAAATGGGAAGGATCTCAGATCAGTGTCTGTGATCTACAAGCGATGGCAACGGTAGGCGACTCTGCGCTTGACAGTATCAAGCTATGGAGAGGCAAGTTAGCTTTCACTAAATGTCCTGACGCGAGCGCGGGAGACATGAAGCTTCTGTTTGGCAGTGCTAGGAGTAGGACTTTGCGCGAAAACAAGGATATTCCACATGGTGATTTCAGAAGGTATCAGACATTTTGGTCTAGACTGCTGCACAATGCCATGCCTTTTCATGAATACTCCCAGTCTCTTTGCTGGAAATTTTTTCTCACATATACTGCCCAGAAGCAGAATATAGCTGAAGCAAGCCATAGACTGTCAAATGGAGACCTTGTTGTCCAAACTGTCCAGCCTCCTTCTGCCTTTCATCTTCCTTCCCCTGACACGTGCTTTGACCTTCAGCCTCGTAGGACTTCACGTCTGTTGCCTTCCCGGGATTTGCATCGGGCCGACGTTGTTCCATACCGAACAGAGAGACGCTAGACAACGCTAGTACAATTAGCGGAAGATCTCCCGTAATTAGCACCAAACTGTCCTCCGCACACTTCATTGTAACTTCATCGTCCTCTCTTTCTGTATCACAGCATGAAGCAAGATTTGACAAAGTCATCCTGGCGCTGTGCAAAGCCGTCAAGAAAAAGTCCGCGGAGGCATGTCAAAGAGTATGACAGATAGTGGCATCCTCGTTTCGTGTGGGAGATGAGACATTGCAGGTAGCCGAAGCTGTTGTCCAGCCTCCCGAATTTCGTTCATTGAATTGGGATCTGAAAAGAGTTGGCAACGAGGAAAGGCTCTCAAACCACAGCACCAAGGATAGGTAAGGCTGTCTGCTTCTGCCGCGAATTCGGCCAGCACCTGCGTCTTTTGTTTCAGTCTACAGCTTGTTACTGTCGAAGCAGGTGGGGAAACCCTTGTTGCGCCTCATCTCGGACGGGAGGTTGCATGTTGGTGGAGGGGGGCAACATCCGCAGACGATTCTGTGAACTCATTTCAGAGGCTCGTTGGCTGAGCACAATTGGACTGACATTCAGGTTCCCGACCTGGACAAGTAAAGGCGTGGAAGGTGGCGGACCAGTGCATCAGATCGCCACTGCCTTCCTGCGCTCCGCAGCGGTGACCTGAAGCTGGATCGATCCTGTCTGATCTGATCACACTTCTGTGACTGCCTGCACTTCATATCCAAAGTCTTGGCAAAAAATCGGCAAACGATCCACGGCCACGTCCAGGGCTACAAATATCTCCCTCTCTCTCTGCAACGCTGACCTCGATTTTCCTCTTACCTTCTCCACCTCATAACCTCGACAACATCGCGTCCTTCGCTTGGAGATTAACTTCAACACTTGGATACCTCATACTCTTACACACCACATTCATCAATCAACAACTCCCATCTTGCATCTGTCACCATGAAGATCACCAACCTCCTCGGCGTTTCCATCGCTGCCTACGCAACCATGACCGTCGGTGAGATTTGCTCAGATCTACAGCTTCCATCTCTCGCTCGCTAACCCGAGAAATAGCGACTGCTCCCAACATTGCTGTGCGTGACGAAGTTGTTGGTGCCCTAGCTGGTAAGCTTCCAAGCTCAAAGGTTTTCGAGTGCAAAGCGCTGATGAATTGACAGCTCGAGGTTTCACTGGTGAAGAAATCAACGACTTCATGAATCTCTTGCCTCGTCGTAAGTGCAAAATTGCCCTCTGGATTCTTTTTTTTTGAAACTAACGTTGTCTCCAGAAGAAGCTACGGCCACTGTCACAGTCTATCCTGCTACCTGCGCCCCTTATGGTGTTCCACCGGTTTCTGAACCAGCTCCTCTCCCACCTGTCACCACGTCTCAGATCACAATCACGACCTCCGCCACTATGACTTCTACCATCACTGCTACCTCTACCACCAGCACTCCTGTGACTTCTGCCGAGACTCCATCTACTCCAGTCGGATCCCCACCAACCACTCCGACAGTCGAAACCTCAGCTGTTCCGCCTGCTAGCACTCCAGTCGAGTCTAGTGTTCCAGTCACACCAGTTCCGACTACCCCGAGTCCGGCCACCCACAGCAGCACTGTTGTCCAGACTACGGCCTCTTCCACTCTCACTCATACGAGTGTCTCGACTGCAACTTCTACCCACACCACCTTTACAGTGTCCACGTCCTCTGGCATTCCTCCTGCTCCTAGCAATGGTGCCGACTGTGCCGCTGTCAACCTTGGTGTTCTTGGTTTGTTTGCTGCCTTGGCCCTGGCCTGAGCACAAATTTCCAATCATAAACGATACCATGACGCTCTTTGCAGCCCATGTCTGCCATGTACCTCAACATGACACACATCAGAGCATACGCAAAGATGACAGTCCTTCCACATCTCCACAATGAGATTCATGTACAGATACGACAAAGTCCACGCTAACTTTCAGATGGAAATCACAAAATGTGTGTCAATGAGCAGAGGTTTTCAGCTGAGTCAATTGGAATGACCACATCATCCTTGGATTGGCAAAGAATTGAGCCTGATTTGCTATTGCACCACAGTAGCTGATTCCACTCCCCACAGTTGGCACCATGATCAGAAGATCCATGAACCATAGCTAATTCTCAATGAAACGTGCTTTGAGCCATGAACAATGCTTCCCTCCTCTTGCTTTCTGCTAGCATCATAGAGTCTGTCTCATGTAGCACGGTAATGTCTTTCTCATCAGATGGAGACTGTGATTGGTGTTGCTGTGGTTGTGCTTGCCTCGCCTCGCCTGCTCGCTTGGGCTCTTCCATTCTGGCTTACATGCGTGTCCGTAGCAAATTGCAAGGCTCTCGCTTCCATCGCTTCCATCGTGCAGATACATTTACAGTTACCACGTCGCAGTTATTTGAAAGGCCGCCAGCCTTTTCGAGTCGTCAATGAGGCGACCCCTCTTGCGCGAATGAGAGCCGATCAAGGCGCTTGGATGCACCCATTCTCCTCGTTGACGATATTCATCTTCGTTGCAGGATACATCACTGCGCGCTGGGATCTTGTTACCAGACTCTACGAATTGGCACTCTTTGCTTGGGACCACGGCGTGTTTGTCCGAGCAGCAAAGGCTTTCGCCATCATCTCCCTCATCTACGCCTGTCTCGCGATTCCCCTTGATCGCCTTGCGGCCCACGAAGCCTCGGTCCATCCTCGATTCCTGGTACACGGGATTTCTGCTCAGGAGCAACTGCGACGAAGAGGATCGTTCTGAGCTTTGACAATATGTTATCATGGTCGAGAACAGCGATGGCATGCTACGCGTATTCTGGCCGAACAACATTACTCGGACAACATCACCCGGTGTAATAGTGGGATGGAGAAACTCCTCCTTTGACCTGTTTGTCATAACCGTCCTCGAGGATGTCGAGGTAAGGCCCAGTGCTTTGCGATCTGTAGAAGCGTTCTGACTCGACCAGATTCGCAGTGTGGAATCCGCTCTTCGTGTGGGCACTCTGTTTCGCAACAGCCCCTACCCAGTAGCACGAATCTTCCAGTTGTGTGATCAGCCCAGCATGCATGTCTTGGGTACACTGAATCATCCGAGCCCGACAGAGAGCTTTGACCCTACGAGGATTTGCGCCTTCACACTCTCGGGCTCGCGAAGACCCTACATCTATTGTCCGCCAGACGCAAAGCTGGCTGTCCAGATCGTCCTCTTCGATCCGCCGAATCCAACGCAAATGCAATACATGTCTCTTGAGCCCATTTCGCTTGCCCTGGGGAAGGATTATTGGCCACCAAGCGAAACCGATTATATGCCAGATGACGTGGAGATCCAGGAGGAGAAGGAGCGGCTGCGGACTGCGGAACTGGTGGCCAAGCTCCGTTTCCATACCGTGGTCAGGCATACTCCAGCAAAGAAAGAGTTAGCATTGCCCACGATACTCCGTCAGATCAATTGCGCTCAAGAAGTTGCCGACTTGTTGCAGAAGAACACACCGCTCGTAGGCCCAAGAAGAAAACGGAGTCTTTCAGTCAGTGAGCGAGTCGTGGAATCAGCGCAGTCACTCTACGCCTTCGCTGCCTGGTCGCTTTGGACACTGTTCATGGCATATGTCTTCCCTTTCTTGTTGTATATTTTCAAGATTGCAATTATCGGACACCGCATTGTCGCCGAGGGTCTCCTACAGATCCTCGAATGGCCGCTACCCATCAAGAAGATTCGGCTGCCGGAAAGCCGACGGCCCATCAGTGGCGCCGTTGCCCTAAAGGACGTTTCGGCCTGCTGTCAGCAAGTGCATCTGAGACTACAGCAGTTCTCCTACTATCCAACGCAATATTCTCTCCTTCGAAGCCGCAAAGCCACGTGGTCGTCGTTCCCAACAACCAACAGCGACTACATACGATTTTACAACTCTCTCTGGCTGGTAGCAAACGATGTCATTATCGGGATTGCTCTCGGCAGCTTTATCAGTGACAATTCGCAAGCTACATCACAGCTTATCGGTGGTGTGCTCAATGAGTACACGATTGAAGGGCTCAGGCGCATGATCAGGTGGCTCATGTCATACCCCGGCGGCCTGAAGCTGAATACCGAACTTGCAGCATTTCTGGGTGACCTGTTTTTGTGGGTTATCGAATACTGGTCTTCAACAATCTTCATCCTCATCTTGCCCAGGCTGCCGACTATCGTCTATGTCATTGGATGCTCTTCTTTTGCCGGCGCGAGCATGCCAATTGCGATCTTCTCCGATCTCCTCAGCCTATTGACGATTCATATTTACTCTTTCTACGTGGCGAGCGCACGCATCTTCAACTGGCAACTGACCATCATCGTCAGCCTTTTCCATTTGTTTCGCGGCAAGAAGCGGAATGTACTGCGGAACCGGATCGATAATTGCGACTACGATCTCGATCAGCTTCTTCTTGGAACGATCCTGTTCACCTTGCTATTCTTCCTTCTGCCGACTGTGGTAGTGTTTTACCTGACCTTCGCCTCGGCTCGGATGGCCATCATTACCCTCAAAGCCACTTTGGATACGTGTTTAGCATGTCTGAACCATTTCCCGTTGTTCGCGTTGATGCTCAGGATCAAGGACAGCCAAAGACTGCCAGGTGGGATTCATTTCCAGCTGCTGGATACAGAGCGGTCAAAGCTCCCGCACCCGGATGAGGCAAGGCAAGAAGAAAGCCAGGATGACACCGGTGATGATGAGGATGATGACGAAGGAGACGGAGAAAACTTTGCGACCAGTGTGGCATACATCCGACTTTCGTCCACCCCGTTGTCATTGCGTCAGATCTTTGAGCAATATTTCCAGCTTTGGGCGCGCATCCATCAACACTATCTGTCACCCAAGGTTGTGTTCCGACTTCTCACGGGTCGATTTGTGCCACCTCTTGGGCGAAGTGAAATGTACGGATTGCAGTATTCGGTGCTTCCCAGAAAGCGGGCGACCGTCTCTGAGGTATGGAAGAGTCTGAACGAGACTGGACCCATGGCTCCAAGCGATGGTGTGGTCAATACACGGGGTCAAAAGGCTTATCTAGGATCACATGGAAGTGCTATAGGGAGGCACTGGAAATAATGCGCCTATCGTTGTCTCGGATGGATTGTGACAGGCGACGACGGGGGTGGCAGCTCGCCACCTACTCGCTAAGGTGAACTGATGTGCTTACGTCATGAAGCGTATCTCAATTGAATCTTAACATCCATCTCGCTATCAATCTGTCTGTCACTGCACCCACCCGCCGAGACTTCACTCAGTTGCTACTTTCCAGTGATGTCGTGATCAACGTATACTCCGATATTCACCGATTATTGTCAGATGAAGTGACTGACCCAGCTGCGCAGACAATCCGAAATATGCCCAAGTACAAATGTCCAAATTGTGGTGGGCGGGTTGATATGACGAGAGACGGTGACTATGGGCATTGTGCCGACTGTAAACGGACCCCTATTTGATACTTGACAAAACTTGACAGGCTAACTGAACCCAAGGCAACAATGTAGGTTGACGGGCGGCTAGTCACACCGCTGAAACATGCTGAAGTCACCTGAAGATTCTCGAAATCAAGGACCTGAAGAAAGACGAGCCGGAGCCGAAACCGACGAAGGACGCAGAACCAGCAGCATCGTCGATTGAGGCAAAGAAATGATTTTCAACATAGCGACAGCTTCATCCCTACAGGCTCACGATGTCGGCCGCTGTGTCGGTCCACCGCGAGACCGCACACTCACTCCATGTTGCTCCTTCTGCGAATCACTACCCTTCCTAGAAACATTCGATTCTCGGTGTTTCTCTCTTCATCGACAAGATTTTGACACAAGATTCAAGGGCTGAGAGCTCGTTTTGGTTTTCCAAGACTTCGAGTGCCGGTTCTCACCCGGTTCCGTCTTCCGCTCTCTTCGCGTTTTTCGGTCTACTGTTCTTGCTCTCCAGTCTGTGCTTTGAGGCTAATGACAGAAGAAGGCCTTGTGTACAGCAACTCGCCCCGCTTGTGGTTCGCCGTCGGTAATAAATGCTAGGCTATGGCCAGTGTTGCAGTGCCCATCTGTTCTCGGTCAAGTCACAATCATGCTATTGTCCCCTGCAGTGACTCTACTGTCCATTCTCGGCAACTTCAGACTCTTGGCTCCGGTATCATCGTGTCGCTACGAGAGGTATGACTGAGGTGACAAGCTACAAGCATGCCTACCTGCCTACTACTCGGAATGGACCACAGCTATCGGCACCTGACCGACGAGCAAGCTGCAACAGGCTAACAACTACTACATTCTGCGCAGGCAGTGGTGATTGCGCGTGGCGGTCCAGGGATGTGGCAACAATAGCACCCGAAATTCAGGGATGGACGACCAGAATTCCTGAACGTTTGTGGCGGCAAAGGCGGTGAAGGCACAAGCCAGGCTGTTCAGGATGTGGATTTGCTACGCAAGGAAACTGGGAGAAGTGGTGGCATCTTGAGACAGCGCTTTGGTCGGCCAGAATTCTGGACGTACTGTGTACGAGTACGTCCAGGTTGAGGCTCATTGCCCAATCGAAGGTACTGTCGGCAACTCGGCTCAAGACGGGCTATCGTCGCCGGAAGACTCCTACAGTATGGGGTACTCAATCGGCATGGTGGACAACCGACGGAGAACGATAGGTTATGGTTGACGTTCGCACCTTGGAGCCTTGAGTGGATGTAAAAGCGGACCACGCAGTGTCCACACCTCCTGTCTGATCTTTGATCTCTTATTGCAGGATAAGTAATCCTTACCCACGCATGCAAGCGCCCGACAGGCGAGTGGCGGAAAGAGGGCAAAGTCAGCATTGGGTCCCTCAGCATCCTTGCCCAACCACCGTCGACATGAAACCCCCGACCTCAGTATCTTTGAAACGACGAATAGAAGGAACGATTGAGGCCGCAACAGGCGCCTTGACTGCCCCGCGCGTGCACGCGTTAGCTGGACGGCTTCTCTTAGACTGATCCGAAGAGACGGATGTCAGCACTGTCTTCGATAGCTCTGTTTTGCCCCCTTGACGCATCCAACTTTGTCGACGCGGGCATTCGTCTGCCTTTGGACGAATCAAGTATCCTTCTTACCCGACCAGTGAGCAGGACGGTTAAGCGAGGGGAGCAAAGTTGACCGACACGAACTTGGCACGAATCCACGACCTTTACCCACCGGTGCCCTTACTCCATCTTACAGGGCCTCCTCACGCGCCTAACCCAATTGAAGCAACCCAGATTACTGTGTACTCGGTATACCAGGCCACGCATTTCATTGCGACCGCTCGATCCAGATCTGGCAAAAGTCGCGCGCTTGCTGCTTTAGTTGCCCGTCCTCATGGTGGTGGTCCATCCTTCGGGCGAGTCCCAATTGTTCGAGACGGGTTATGCGTGGAAGTAGCTGACAAAGCCGTAAGCCCTTCGATGGCCCCCGCCTGGCCCAAGTTTAACTTCGCAGTTAGCCTTGCCTGTTCTTATGGCTCCCGGTGCGTCTTGTCTCACGGGAGTCATACCGTTTCAAAAGTACAGCCTGACCACAGACTCGAGCCTCGTCGACACCATCCCGCGAGAAGATCACTATGATCACACAGTCGTTTCCGAAGGCATGGCAAGGGCAATCAGGATAGAGCAACTCCTAATCCATAGTTCATCTTCGACCTCGGAGCCCGACAGACCACGACCGCGCACGCCGGTCTCGAGGAAGAATGCGATTCCTAAGCGTCAGCCGGCACCTCGCCCGGCGATCGTGGTGAAGACTTCAGCCATCAGTCCTGTGTCTGCGAGCTCGCCAGACATCGAACGGTTCTCGTGGGAACTAGACAAGGCGGAATTGTCTGCCATCCGACAACATCGGAAGCGAAAGTCACCCGTAGACGACGAAGCATTTTCGACGTCCAACAAAGCGACGAGGCTCCCTCGATTTTCCGTCAACATCTTCCACACGGAGCCCGTGAACGTCTTCCCCATACCGAACGAGGGCGTGGTTCCGCGCATGGTAAAGTATTGTGAGCAACAACCCATTGACCAAAATCCTCCTCTGTATTATCTAACGACGCCTGCAGACATGCAAGTTTGGGCACCGCAACATGGGCGGGCGCTCGCATTCGAAGGCCATCCCAAGCCTTATCAGTCCTTGGTGTTTCCGTACGCTCTGCAGCACGCCGTACTGTTCGAGGGCATGATCGCCCTGGCTCGCGCCTCGTGGCTTCTGCAGGAGCGCATTCCGTGGCAGAAGGACGCGGCACTGACATACCATCGTGCCAATGCATTCGCGGGTCTGCGCTTGAGGCTGACGTCCGAAGCGACGTGCGCCGACGACACTACTATCCTGACCATCGCTGCTCTTACAACCATTGATGTAGGTGAACCCTATGTGATGCAAACCCCAGACTGCTGACCAGCGGTAGTACATGTTAGGTGTGCACGAAGGGGCACAAAACCATGTCAACGCAATGCAGCAGATTCGGAAGATACGGCATGACCTCAAAGGAGACACGCCATGGCAATATTTTGTCATTTCAGCCATGAAAGCGTAAGTCACATCCGCTTCCTGGCCGACCAGGTTCTGACTGAAGCAGCTATGACGCGCTCTGGCAATTTGTCAAGGACAGGAACGAAGCGACGACGAGCATGGCTCAGCTTTCCATCGATTCGCCCATGCGCAGCGAGCTCCCCGTCTATCCGTCACTGCCTTTCAACATCAAGGTGTGCGAGGCGCTATCGAAAGTGTCTACCTCGTTCAACGACATGGCTATGGCTGGTGAACTCTCGATCCAGATGATTGATATATTGGCCAATCTGTCTACCCAAGCCCGAGGCGACGGAAGCGCCACGCCACCGACATCTCCGCCCAGCTCACCCGGTGGACGCAACTTGCTCAACACGATCGCAGATCTCCGTTGTCTGTCAGTGATGGCCACTACCCCTATCGAGCACAAGCTCTGCTTCGGCATTATCGGCACCTGTTTCACCCTACACTATGGCAATGGGAAGATCGGCGACGACATGAACGAAACATTGCAAGAGCTTGAAGACACCTTGATCGGCAACGGCAAGCCGCGGCCGCAGCAGGAAGGGGGCCTCAAGACGCACCGAGAGTGTCTGATCTGGATCTCCGTGGCGGCGGCGGGCGCGCTCGACCAGTCAGAGTTGCTCTCCGCCATGAGCATGGTGCTGGACCAGACACTGGAGAAATATCCCGACGAGACCACTGAGTGGGAAACGCTGGAGAAGATTCTGCGGAAATTCCTGTGGAACGACCTTCTCGGGAAACACTGGAAGAGATGTTGGCGGAAAGCCATGCACCGCCAGTCAAAGGCACGATGATGACGAGTACCATGAATGACAATAATGTAGAACGGATCTCTCCAGGCTGGCGGTATCATCACACCGACTCTGCACCCCCTGTCGTTGAAGGCGCAGCCTCTAATCAGAGGGAAGAGAGAGCGTGCACAGTACACAGGACGTGCACCACGGGCCCATCGGGGGTTGACCTGCTACTGGATCGGTCAAGGGACGACTAACTCACGCAACAAGAGGCCCACCTTTCCCTGGTTCCAGTTCACGGTGGGGAAAACGACTGCGTCTCCCAGAGTCAAAGTCACATCTCATTACAAGTGGCAACCTTATATACAAACCCCCCACTCTAGTTTTATGAAGCGACGAGCAGACACAGACACAGACACAATTCGAAGCACACTAATCCACTTCCGATCAGTAGGGCTTGACGCCCTCCCCCCTATGTATCAATCGAGGTCCGAGTTCTCCGTGCGATCGGAATATTCCTCGAAGTCGCATGGATAGAATGGACATCAGCTGTGTGGCTTGCAAGTCCAGGGTTATGATCAAGAGCACGCCGGCTTACAAGGCTACAAGGCTACGAGTTCCACAGTTCATGTCGACAAGGCATCACCATTATGTAGGGCGGACACGGACCGTAATGCGACACGGAGAATATCATGAAGCGAAGAGGATATCATACTATACTGTATACACAGTACGGAGTGCGGAACAGTTCCTGTACCCAGTACTGGGGCACAGTACAATCACACCAAAACCATACCCTTCACAGCACAAAAGCCTATCAAACCCGGTCACTGCGGCGAAAAGCAGACCAGACCGGACCACACGCTTGGTGCCATCAACGCTAAGATGACATCTAACCCACTCCTTCCCTTCTATCTGTCGGATCCGGGTACTTGATCGCTGTGGGTCGCCTGCGAACCTTTCCCGACGGCCGAAAAGAGTGCCGCGCAAGCCTTTCTGGCCCCCTCGGACCCAGACAAGCCTTTTGAAAAGCTGTCAAAGTTTCAGCCAGGGCCGAGAGAGAAGCAGGGCACCCTGTCCTTGCGGACTCGTATGCAGTGGATGCTCGAGAGGTTCATCATCGGCTGATCTTCAGCAGGGGAACCTTTCCACGTTGGCGGCTCGTGTTGCGAGGACACAGTCGTTTCGGAGTACCGAGTAGTATTAGTTGATTATCTTATTCTTAGATGAGTACAAGTACACACATACTCGCACCGTACAGTACCTCTGGATGCGAATATCGCTCGAGCCAGCGCTTGACATGATACATGGCATTGGGACATTTGTATTGTAGTAGGTGATATGTGAGTCGTAGGCGCAGCGGCAGTCCAAGCAGAACTGGTGGAAACTCGCCCCGTCCACTTGGTGCCATTTCAGAAGCATACAAAGTACGAGTACAAAGTACACTGTATGCTATGCAGTAGTCGTGTGGACGATACCGAATCCAAATCGGGACAACTCGGTCAGGTATGAACGGTGTGCTGTATGGGTGAAAGAGTATGCCAAAGTAACTTCGCACAAAGAGTTTCATTTCGTCCGCCCGTCGAATTCATCCACACCCCATCCCTCACTCATCTCCACCCGCGTGGCTTCTTGCTTGTGCCTCCTCGGTCGAGTGCGCGGCGTACTGTGTACACAAGTACACAAGTACACAAGTACACGAGTACACGAGTACACGAGTACACAAGTACACAAGTACACAAGTACACAAGTACACAAGTACACAAGTACACAAGTACACAAGTACACAAGTACGATTGAAATCCTCCATCTCACGCCCGAGACTCCGTAATTACTTTTGCCGTCCGCGCGTGGGTTCGGTTCGGTTTTACTTTAGGCTTGCTTACATACGAGTACGACGAGTACGACGGGCGAGTAGACCGGCCAAACGAGCGTGCCGGCCAATTACACGGACGGATTCCCGGTCGATGACCTTTTCACCTTGTCTCTCTCCGGCCGCTTTTCTCCACACGCGGGCGGCTCTGACGCCAGTCCGGGTAGTACAGAAAGTAAGTGAACAAGGCCGGTTTCCTTTCCTGGCACTGGGGTGGGAAAGCGGTGTTCGTCCGAGCGCTTCGAGTCAACGGATTTGCGGTCGGAGAATTCTCCACGAGCCGACGAGTCAGAGAGGGACGAGTTAGGTTGCATGGATCAGGGCCGGGTCAGAGCCAGGGCCAGGGTCAAGGCCAGGATCCAGGGCACAAGGATGGATGAATACTCCGTACTCCGTCACATACCGGAGCAATTACCGACTCCACTGTCTCGTTGAATCCTTCAGCCTTATGAGGAGCAAGGGATCGTTACGGAGTATGTGGGATGGTGAGCGGTGAGGTCCAGACTTCGTTTTATCACGGATCGTCCACCGCTTTTTGGTATGCGCAATGCTCGCGTTATGCCTGGTTCAGTCTTTGCGCCCTCCACGATGCGATTACACACACTGACTGACTACGGTGCTTGCGGGATAGGCTATGTAGTATCGAATCCGGCGCGGAGGGGGTTTTCTTGCAGAAGAAAAATCAGGAACTCAGACGCTGAGCGGCCCATCAGACCGATAGATCATCAAATCAGTGTCTCCGGTTTCAGGACGGCAAAGGCATTCGAGCCAAGACTCGTGGGGAGTGAGCGTTTCGGTCGAGCTGGCGGCTTGCCTCTGAACCGTGTCGACCACTGAAGAGAGTATCAAGACTCTCTAACTGTCCGTCCGACCGACTCGCTGGCTGGCTGACGTTTCAGCGCCCTTTTCATCAACATCCAGTTAGGGCCCTTGAGTGTCGTCTTTCACGGCTGGGTTGTTGACGTCGATGCTACACTCTCTTCGCTACAACCCCCGGCTTTGCGTCTGGGACTCTGCATGTCCTAATCCCGTTCGGCAAGAGGACGACCATGCAAAGAAACGCACACGACGCGGTTCAGGAAACGACATCGACATGTTTTTGCCGACTCGCATCTTTCGCACAATGGAGACCACCACCCTGCTGCCGGCCACGTATGTATGTATCACCTCTGCCCCCAAATACCACTTCATGCGGCTGGCCCTCGACGGCGGGGAGGATGCGAAGGGTCTAAGCGCGTCTCACTTGGGTTGTGTACAGTATCTCCTCCCTTCCTTCCTTACCGACTTCTTACCTGCCCACCTCATATATACAGCGCAGCGCAGTCGAGCAATAGGCTACACACTATCGCTTTCTGTCGAGGGAGCGTGAGACCGAAAAAGCCCACAACAACCATTCGTCTCCTCTGCTCGAATAGAAGGGAGGATAACCAAGGCAGTCGCTCTCCTCTGCTCTAGTAGAAGAGAAATGATACTCAGGGCAGTCGCTTGCTTGCTCGCTTGCTCGGGATGGGCTCGCTTCCTGTCGGCCGTGGCCAGCCAGCCAGTCCAGGCTCTCGACCAGTCACACTCCCATCTCGCCTATGAACTCCAAGAAACCAAGTCCCGTCCAGTCGAGTCGAGTCGAGTCGACGTATCGGTCCATCGCGCACGTCGTTGCCATTAACAGCCCCTCGCGACCCTTCCCACCAGAAAGTTCCATGTCCGAACGAAAGCGTCTTTCGCCGTTCTGTGAGGCGGCGAGCCCAGATCAAGCCACCAGGAAACGCTCGGCCGTCGAACGGGGGGGTCCCTGCTTCGGATCACAGTGTCCGCGAGACGACGACGACGACGACGACGACAAGGGACCGATGGCCCAGATCTTTCCTTCCCTCCTTCGCAGTCCCCGGTGCGAGTCATCTTGGTCCCCTCCGTCCGCTGAGATGCGGCTCTAGTGTCCCCCCGTGGGTGGGTCATTCCTCGCCATGTACTGGTAGTACTACTGTGTATGTGCACAGCCGGGAGATCCATTCAAGCATTGCATTCTCACAGCCGTCTGGCAGGTTTTTCCAGGGCCCTAACTGCATCCACAGCCTGGCCTAGTCAGTATGCCCCCGGTCGGCTGATTTTTTAACCGTACACAGGTGCCCCCAGCTCGACTACGACATGGCTCCGTACTGTATGTACTTGTCGACACCACTCGGCGCCAACTACTTACGTGCAGTAGGTGGTTTTTCTTGCGCGATACGGACGACCCCTCCAGACTATTGGGTATAGCGCATTGTCAAGTCTGAACCTGAACCCGAACCCGAACCCGGACAGGACCCGAGCTAGAACATGCGTTTTGACACACCTTAACCCAGTAAGTCGTTGACAGTGCTGGCCAAGAATTGAGTATACGTAGAGAGTGACCACTGAGGTGACACGGCATCCAACCTTGACTGCACCCCACAGCGAAAGGTAATAGGCTCTAAAGGGAGCGCGAACATGTGAAGAGAGACAGATGACATTCTTTTGAGCCCCCCGGGGACAAAAAGTCCAGGTTGCGGAAGCCGCACTGGATCCCTTATACTGAAAGTTCCCCTTAGCCCTATTCCTATGCCTACGAGCATGACCCAATGCCCTCTGTGCGCCCCAATGCTACTTCACAAACTGACAGTATAATGCCAATCCTAGTCTCAAGAGCGCCTGTGGAGCTCGTGGTATATCCAAAGAATGCAAATTGGCAGACGATTCGCACTGCCCGCCCATCATGCTCGACCACACCTTGGAGTATCGAGACCGATTACCTTGGCAGAAACCTCATCGCTCACGTCTCCAGATATTGATTGTTTTGCTTTGATTCAGAAATTGCTCCCACCCATCGAAATTGTGGCGGGACGTGATGGTCGATCGGCACTGATATGCCACAACTTGATATAGACTAATAGCGCTTATGTTCTGCTTTGGCGATAGGTGCCGTCGCTAAGGTGGACGATGTTTGCTGGCCACTGTGAAACGTTCGCTGTTCGGTGCGTGCTCGCTCATGATGAGACCAAAATGCGGAGAACCTTCGTTCCATGCGTACAAGAGCAGGCTGCCGTTATTTCCTCCTTTTACTCCGTACACGGCAATCATTTCCATCCAAGCCTCCCATTTCACCCAACCCGCAAGAATTGCAGTCTCAGATGCCCTTGTTGATGCCACAAGTGATCGCTAAACAAATTATATCCTTATCAGAGCACGCAGCGGCTAATTGCAATATCATGGCTCCTCTTCATTTTTAACCAGCTGATACTGAGCTTCTCTCCTCTTCAGCCGGTCTCCTGTTGTCGGCGTCGGCTTGTCGACCCTCAAAACCCAGCACAGTATATCCTCGGCGGGTAGCAAGAACATCCAAACCCTGTTGCAAAAGAAGCTCAAAGTGGTAGTACACATGGCCACAACCGCGTCGAGCCAGTAGTGGTTCGCGGTGGCCACAATAATCGTGAGGACCAGCAAAGGATAGCAGATTCCGGCGACCAGGAAGAAGATCTGTGCATAGAAGGGCCTCCGTGGCTCGCCTCGTTGTGTACGACGGAAAATGCCAGAGTGGTACAGGAAAGTAGATCCTACGCAAAATGCGTAGGTGAAGTGCAAGCTCGGCATGGCGGCAAGTTGGTTGACATAATTTCCGCCAACCCACACAGACTCGGCATTTGACTGGCGGACGGTATCGTGAAAGTTGAACTCCTTCGGTAAAAGACGTGGGGGCATACAGGGGAAGAAGGTGAAGATGGCGAAGGCGGCAAAATTGCCCAGCGTCATGGTTCGGCGAACGGTGGCGAAGGCTGAATGTGTGGGAGCGGCATAATAGTACCACGACAGAAAACTACCCGGGTTAGCGACGGCAAGGCTCAGTGGAGGCAGACAACATACGAGACGGTGCCCGGGATATGGACAAGAGAGTAGAAGCGGTTCAAAAAGGTGATGGCGGTCAAATGCCCATTCATAAACCAAGCCTGGAAGTCACTCTCCTTGATCGGAAACAAAAACCTCAGCCACGACTTATGCTCGATGTCGAGGACAAGGATGCCGTGGTCCTGCGCAAGCTGCCACAAGCCACTGTCCGTGGAGAAAAGGACTTGTGCAATGGCTTTGGTAAGGGAGTAGAAAGCCAGGTTCAAGACCCAATAGAACATTTCGATCAGGAAGGGCCACTTGGCCAGGACGCGGGAGTGCCAGTTGTTGGCGAAGCGAGACGAGTTGGGTGTGCGAACGACCATGCCGCAGCAGTTTCGCTTCTTCGGCGGGTACTTGGACGAGTCGAAACCATCCGAGTCGGATGAGAATAAGTCAGAGTCGAAGGATCCAGCGGGCGAAGACCCTTGAGAGTTGTTGTGAGGGAGAACCGAGCGAGTGGGTGACCGGCCCCGAGCCGAGTCGAATATCCGGAAGTTGTGTCTTCGATTAAAGTATAAGGAAGAAACCATGATGGAGATAACAATCTGCGCTGGTCAGAAAGGAAGGAGACGGAGGATCTGGGATCCAGGGGTCCAACGTACAATTGGCTCCATCCAGGTATGAGAGGCGAACTGGGCGCCGCCCATGTTGGGTTGAGCCGCCTCAGCGGCCTCGGTGACGTTGAAGGGGCCTGTGGAGGCCATGATTGAAGGCGATGGAAAGAAGAGACGGTGTATCGAAAACAAGAGTTTTATCGCGGGCCCTTTGATCAACTTGTTGTGTCGCGTGTCAAAACGGGCAGCGTCACGTGAGACGAAAGAAGCCGCGACGTTGAGCGAGGCAGCCGTCAACCGTGCGTCGAGTGGCGGAAAAGGAGGGACAGCACAGACACCTGCTGAAGGCAGCAACACAAAGTCGACCACCTCTCGCAAAAGATGGAGGATGGAGGATTGGTGTCCAGGTGACGGCGAAGTCGGGCAATCGGCCGGTTCTTTGCGGGAGACTCGAACCGCGAAAGCCTTGTTGACTTGGTGGGACGAGGAGCAGGGGACGGGCGGACGGAGGATAAAAAGACAAAGAGGAAAGGATTAAGATGAGAAAGAATACACGAGCCCGGTGAATGAGGGAAAAGTGACGTTGGGTGAGTGAAGCTGAGTGAGAAAAGATGGAAGAAAGGCAGTACGTACACGCAAGCATGCCAAAGCCAGGAACGATCAAGGCAGCTGTTGAGGGGGATGAGAAAAATTCCAGGAGCCACGATTCGCACAATGGGAAAGAGGCTTAAGCGGAGGGCTGAGTCCGCCTGCTAAGCGGGGCAAAATCTCAGGACAACGCCAGGACTGGCTCCCGCGCTCAGGCTGCACGTTTGAGAATTGGCTCCCTCGGGCAGTTCCAGAATTAGCCTGCCTTATGGCGCGTTAATCATTACGGTTCGCGGCATGGTAATCAGCGAGAAATCGCTTCGCCTCATCATGTCAGCGTGGCCAAGATCATCTGCGCTGTCGTGTCCAACGGCCGTATCGACTGCAGTCTGCAGGCATTTGTAGTTAAGTACGAGGTACTGTGTCGGACACGCCTTTGATGGGTCATGTTCATCACTGCCAGGAGGAATCCAGGCCAAAGCAAAGGGTTCGCTGCTACGAGTGTGGGACTAGGGGTCGCTGGACGCTTTCCAGGGAATAGGGGAGGCCCGCAGCTCGCAAGATGAGAGCCCAAGGAGGTACGAGTAGGAGTGCTGATCACCGTCGCCCTCACCCGGCCCAACCGCTTCGCGGCGCTTTGCTGGCCCGGTGCACAACTCTTGCGAAGAAGCAACCCCGACCACTTACGGATAGCAGAGCCTCTTCGCATCCCGTACTCGTACTGTACATACGTAGCATCGCTATCAAGAAGAGCCATTACGCTTTTCACTACGGCACGTGCCCGCATCCTCTTTAGTCGCGGTGTCGTGTGTCTCGAGCTGCGAATCAAGCCCGCTTTCCACGCCTAGCGAGACATTGGTGCATCGCTAAGGAGGCTTCTTCCAGGGGGATTGAAAGCCTATCCTGCGGAACGGAGTGCACAGAGCTGCTTTGGGGAGGGGGGGGGGGGGGGTTCTATCACGTGGCCGGCCGCTCTTTAATCCGGCGCAACGCGATGATGCTTGGTCTTTCATACGAGTATAACTTGTAACATCTCGAGTGCATGAACACTATGCTGAGGGAGGGATACGCTCATACGCTCACCGTGCAATGTGCAGCCTGGCTTACTGCTGACTACATGGCTCCGACCTATTGCCGAATTCGAAATGTGGAACCCTGCGCCCCTGTACCAGGGGGGAATTGTATGCGTGTATTTCTTCTACTAGAACGTATGTATGCCTTGGTCTCCGTGATCTTTCTCGAAGCCTGAGTACATGGGGAACCAAAAAAATGCAAGAGATAGAAATAATCACCCTCGCCAGTGCCACAAAATTCATTCTCCTGCCTGTCAGTTCTCCATATAGTTCGCCGAGATGAATCGTCGCTGGTCGCGATATTTCCCTTTCGAAGCCTTGTTTGCCGGCAACTTTCTCGGACTCTGCATGCCTGCCTCCCCAACTCCACGCATAATCATGGGCAACGCGTCCAAGACTTGTTTGTTGCCCTCGAAGTAGTGGTTGACAAAGCCACTCCCCAGCAGTCTCCGAACCGCGTTCAGTCGCATCAGCTTCCACCATTTGTCGACTCGCATCTCCCCTTCGCGATGAATACGAACCACCATCTTCGACGAATTGTTGGACTGGAGGCCCGATCTGGGGTCCTCTACGGTCAGCAAGATTGTGGCAAACGCTTGATGCAGTGATCTCTTGTCCCGTCGATTCATCGACTTGGTGCTCAGTGAGGCGAGAGCGTTCACCTTGTCCACAACCTCCTTGGCGTTGTGGTATGGGTTATATCGTTTGATCAGGTAAGACTGGATATGGGGTCGGCCTGACAATTCTTCCTCTGGCGAGTCTTCTTCGGAAGATTCGTCATCTTCTTCGCGTGGCGTGTAGCACTTCTCGAACAGCAGAGCAATATTCTCACCCGCTGCGATCTGCACTTTTGCGTTGTCAGCGTCGAGCTGATCAAGGAACGTCGTGACAGCATCCTCCGACTCGTGCTCGAGATCATCCACTTCGGTTGCCAGCAAACCGTAAGTGTGCAGGGCTGCTGCAACGACCTCAGCGCTGTCGTCGGCGTTGACGAAAGCGCCATCGCTCGCGACCACCTCGTGTAAGAAGGTCATGACGTCCAGTATCTCGTCGTCTCCAGCACCACCAAAGACAGTGCAGATACCAAGAGAATATATCGCAGCCGCCTTGACCGGTGCCGACTGAGAGTCCGCAATGGTACGTTTCAAGGGCGAGGACACTGTCTCGTAGAGACTCGACGCCGCGTATGTGATGGCTGTAAGTGCTAGTGCCCGCAGAGCCATCGTGGTCTCGGTCTCGCTCGATTCCACTTTGATGCTCCGCAGAAACGCTGGTAGCAGCTCATCGACTCGGTTGTAGAGTACGTCAGCCAGGTAATGGGATGCCACGTATTTTGCATAGACCGTCAAGTGATGTTCCCTGGTTTGAGTGCTCGAGCCCTTGCGATCGAGGATTTCATCGATGATGTTGTTCACCGCGAATCGAGCCTGGTCAGTGGTATACTCGTTGATATCGTCGGTTTCGAGGAGAGCGTCTATGGAGTTGATACTGAGCGCCACAGTGTTAGTGCCAACCGCAGACAGGTCAGGTGAGGCTAAATCAAGGTACCTCTGTGTGGTGTCGTCACTGAGATTGCCTTTGTCAAGATCCTCATCGTCAGAGGCATCTCTGCTCTGCACGCGGGAGGCAGCGCGCGAGTTCGGAGCCGAGTTTCCTCGTGAACTTCCTCGGGAGGATTGCTTAGACTGAGCCTTTTTCGAGACCGTCTTGCCGCTCTCGAGCGCCTTGCGTCTCAGGTCGTCGTGCATTGTGAGGCTCCGATCGGCCGTCTAAAATTGTATGATTTGCTCAGATAATTATGTCCAAGATGTTCTAATATGTATTGCTTGCGCCGACGTTGACTTCGGTGGGGGTGCGTCAAGTCACCCTTTGGGTCTCGAGGCTCGATAAGACAGGTGATGTGGCGGAAGTCGTTGAATTTCCATGTGGGAAGAATTCGTTCTGCTTGTGTCCACGGCGCAGAGAAGGGAGGATTTTGCAAGGTCCTCAGAAGAAGGCAGAAGGGCACGGTAAGTTTGGTAAGTGGCAGAGCCAGACATTAAATCACAACGCACAATAGGAAGCGGTCAACGTGAAGTGAAAGGCAACCAAGAAATCTGAGGGGACTCGGCACGGGATTGGGCCACCCACAAAGCGGGCTTCAACCGCCACCAACTGTCAGAACCTGGGGAGGCACCCCGCCAGGACCTTGCCAGCACATGCCTCCTCCTCACATCTTGACTGCACCCGCTCACCTCGGGCTAGTCACTGACAAGTCACACTCGGCAAACCCTAAGTCACCCGCATTCGACTTGCGGTGGCAGCTGATCAAGTCCCGGATCCTGGAGTGAGCGCTCACATTATGACGCCAGAAGGCCTACTCTCATATCCGTGCAAATCCCGGATTTCAAATCCATGCTCTGTGATATGCACCATGGGTGCATGGCCAATACTTAGACAACGAGCAGTTTATCATGCCAAAGAGCTTGAAGAGGTAGCACTACCTGGTCACTAAGGAGAAAGAGTTTGAGCATTGAGCAGTTGCATTTCCCTTCCACTTTCGCCCTTCACGCCCGGTTCAGCCTGATCCAAGATGACCTCCGTACCCTACTCGCATATTTCCTCGATGTTGTTTTCATCTCATTGTGTGTGCCGTAGAGGCGTAGCTGTGATGTGGACCATGCACAGCATTTTGTTGATAGCTAGGCGATGCACCTTAATCTTTGTCAATGGCAAGATCCATGATGCATGGTTCACTTGGCCACAGATCGATGTGCCTCTGAGAAGAAGTCCTCATCACTCGCATCCAAGATGTCGTACTCCTCGTCAGTCAGGAAGTCTTCGTCATCACTATCCGATTCCTCCAATTCAAGACTCTCGACATCTTCAAGTAATTCTTGTTCCTCGGTCTTGGTCGTAGGCTCCATCACTGCCGCTGGCGCTTCTTCAGCCTGTCCTTCGCGGACGTCGTGTATGCTAGAGATGGGAGACTCTTTCTCGAGCTTAGGGAAGATCATGGTTGAGCTGTCCTGAGACTTGTCGTTCTCTTTAGGCTCGTCGACCGCCTCAGCAACAACCGGGGCAGGTGGCAAAATGTGAGAGCGAATCGGCAGTTCGACAGGAGTCGATCGGACCTCAATATCCACCCAGAGTTTGTGACCGAATGGAACGCCGCCTGGGGTCTTGACACGCCAATAAGAAATGGCTCGTCCCTCGCGAGCCGGGGACTTGAGGAGAACCGTGAAGACTGCAGTCTTGCCGGGTTCAAGAGGAGAAGCTAAGACATTGCTGCGATTTGCCATCGTCATGGCACTCACACTGGATGGGTGGAGGACATCGAGATTGCGCATGTCGTCGCCACCGATGTAGCACACGGCACAGCCCGCTGGCCAGGCTTCAGGGCCGGGGTTTCTCAAAGTCCAGGATTGAGAGACAAAGTGGTTGGGAGCAACCTTAGTGCCATCGGGAGTCGAGTCAGAGACATACCAGGCTTGGAGGTCTTTGTGGGTTAGCTTGACGGGTGGGGTATCATTCGATCTGGAGATCTCAGTCATCGCGGGGACAACTTCGGTAGGGCTGACTTCAGCAACAGTCTGCACCTGGGTCGCGGCGTTGGTAGATGTCGATCTAGCCGTCTCAGTAGCTGCATGCTTGGCCATTGGTCGATCACCCAACTGCGCGGTCTTCTGACCATTCTCATCTCCGTGCTGAGTAGTAATGGAGACATGGCGGATGGGCAGCTTCATCTTGATCAGAGGGTGAGATGCATTGTGTCCGTTGTTAGGCAAAGCCTCACAATTGGCACAGAAATCGGTGTCGTGGCAGACAGCGCACTTGTATCTGTCGCCAGTGATATACCCCTTGTAGGATGTGCACAGAGGCCCATCGCAGTAGATGCCACGGTGGGTTGGCTTCGTAACACGTATGGTACTGATCGGTGTGTAAATGGGTGCGAATCGATGGCCGGGGTGCTTCTCGCTGGCAGTAGCAATGCAAGTCGCACAATAGTCAAAGTCAGGGCAGGACAGGCATTTGTGTCGAACACCGTAGACACCCTACTCGGAGTCAGTCTGGAAAATCATTCAAAGGTGTCGTTTGAGGCTTACATCATTGCAGCCATCGCAAATAGCTTCGTGACGAACACCGCGCCCTGGAGCACAGAGCGCTTTAATAGCCATTTCGTCTTTGACTGCCTCTGGCTCTTGTGCCTCAAAACTGTGGGAGGGATCGTGGCCATGCTCATTATCGCGGAAGCAAGACAAGCAAAGATCATAGTCGGGGCATTCCTGGCAGGTGAAAAACTCACGAGCGGGCATTTCTGTCTCACAGTTAGCTAGCGCACAAGACCGCCTTCTCGGGGCCATACGGCAGATGCAAGAGTTGCAGGTCAAGTCATCACCATCCTGCTCAGGGCTGATGGGAGTGACCAGCTCCGCAGTCGGAGCCTTGGAGAGCTTCTTTGGAGGAAGAGTCTCGGTGGTACTGGGAATGACCATTCCGTTCAGAATGGACCGCTTAAGCAACCAGTGCTCATCTCCATCGCAAGTGATTCCGGCGTCAATGCAAGCCTTGCAGAGATCGAAGTCACCGCCCTCGCAGATACCGCAATGATAATGTTCATTTGGCACAGACGAGCCGCAGTGATTGCAGTCAATGGTGTATGAAGTGGTTGGGAAGTCGCTCATCTGAGGAAGAGTAGGCAGGCTGTAGACGTCCTTGCTGCTGTACAGAGAAGCGGCTTTGGCAGGTTGTTCGCTGTTGCCGACATCGAGATCAAAGGCACCTGGGATGGCACACTTTGGGGAGAATTGGCAATTCTTTTGGAACGGCTTGAAGGACGGTCGCGCACCATTGCCCACAGGTTGAGACAGGACGGTCTCGAGGAAGGTGTTTCTCGACTCAGTTTGGGAAACAGCGGGCTTCGTCAGATCCATTGCCGTGTTCGCCACCAGTTGTTCCTTTACAGGTTTTCTCTCAACGGTGGCCCTCAAACGCAGCTTCAGCTTGGCCTTTGCCGCCCGATAGAGTTGCTTGTAGACAGCCGGGTTGTTGCTATCAAGTGTGATATAGGTTCCGGCGGAGTCAGAAAAACGATCGAAGCGGACCTCTTGCTCGGGAGGAATGGCAAGCAAGGTTCGAAGCTGTAGCAGAAAGGGCAGTTAGCTTTATCTTGTCTCGGGATCGTGGAATTGGTCTCAAGTGAAGCAGGGCTGAGTGACAGCCTAGAGATAGTCTAGTCAAGGCTGACGGTCGGCAGATCTACGCACCTTCTGAGGAAGCACGGTGGCACCGAGGTCACGAAGAGGCAACTTAAATCTCCTGTTTGTGCCGTCGATGATGACCTTGACAGTGATGGGGGTGTCAGGCCCAACAGGACCTGTGTGAGGATGAGGTGTAGCCATGATGGGTTAGGCGGTGTCGACTGGGTCAGAGCGTAGTTGCACCCTGCGGGCGGGTTGCAAAGAGTCGGTCAGATCAGGGTTGAAGAGCAGACCTCACAAACGCAAGAACATGGAAGGACGGTGCCTCCTATCAGAGTAGGAGATACAGAGATGGGAAGAAAGAGACACAGGTGGTAGAGCGAGGATGGATAAGAGGTCGTGGAGGTGGTCAAGCAGAGGCCAGTGGAGAGATGACGGGTGCAAGCTTGAAAGCGGCAGCCTGGCTGAGGCAATCGTTCACTCGGTGCTCTTCCCCGCCTTCAGGAGCACGTGACAATCAAACTGAAAGGCAGTTGAGCGGCGAGCGGCAAGGCGGATGTTGGTTTCCACCCATAATTCGTGGAACAACACACCAATGGAACCGCCCCCCTGGAAGGTAACGTGAGCATCCTTTGAGAATGGCCATGTACCGTGCAGTACATTAAAAAACCACGAAGCAACACATGACTCTGTGGTATATTAGCTACGACGGAATGACCTGGACCCCGCAAAACTGAGTTCCTCCAAAGTCCGTTCCACTATCACTCTCTAAGATCTTGACCTTCTTCCATGTACGTCACCTTCTCATATCGAGCGAGAAAATCGGTCAGTCCTCTCCAGAGCAGAAGAAAGTAAAGAGTGCATATGGTTCAATAGCGCCATCACCAACAAAGCTTCCGTGGATTTCAGTATCCTTCACAAACACCCTATCCAGGAACATGCTGGCTTTCATCCTGGAAACCAATAAGGCATACCACCAGATTCCTTTTGCAACCTAGACTCTCAGAACGGTTCCCTGAATCAACTGACTTGGTGCAAGGCTGAAGCACAATTCCTAGGTAGAGTGACAGTAGCCAACGACACAACCTGAATGAGCGGGGCCATAGGTCAAACATAACGCCGTTGCTGCTTATCGTGACGAACACTGAAGCTGCAAGGACAACATGAATGTCCGTGAATGTCTCTTTAAATGAAGGGTCGAGAGGCAACAATTGGCAGAACGTGGAATTCAGAGCAATGCTGGCATTCGCTGGAGGATTCCAGTGTGTTTCTGCCTAGCTCCTGTCTGAGGAATTTGTCGCCGGTTCTCACAACTGTACTGTGCAGACTTGCCAAAATGTGGCCTTTATTTAGTCGCTTTTGTCTCACTCTCAAGGAGTACGCCCTAGTGCTACTGAAGAGTGTCAAGTAGCCCTTCTCTGAACCCCTCCGTGCTAGCGAAAGCAACAGGCTCGCCGAAACTACCTTCGTTTACAGATTTCACCTCCACCGGCGGCTAGTTGGTCATTGACAGCCTCAACTAGGCAATGACAACACCAGGCTCGACTAGCGCTGATACCACACATCAACGTTGGGTCCCCCTCGGGTTTCTCTCTTTCAGCCACGCTCACCAAGGAATCTAACAATCAACGACCATTTTCCTTTTTCAACCACGAGATATAATGTACATGAAGAAATTGTAAGGTGGATATCTCGAAGTCGTGATTGTGAGACAAGACAGAAGGGAAAGGTCTTTCCTTTTAGAAAGCCTATTACAATGTCCACAAACCTGCTTGCTCATCAAATGCAGCAGTACTCCTCAACTCCATGGCCCGCTGAACACGTGAAGTCAAAACAAATGAGAAAGGAATCCCACCACCCGGATATTAGCTAGACTGTGCCGGATAAAACATTGCCGTAGGAACAGGATTGTAGTAGAAAGGGGCTTGGCCCGGCACTCCGTCAGCCATAGGCATGAGGCTCCCATTCGGCGCCAGCGGAAACTGCGGCATGCCCGATTGAGCACCAGGAGTGAACATGGTTGGATTGTAGTAGTAGACCATGCCGTTCGTCTCATGAGCCATCATACTGCCAGGCACGGCACCTTCAGCAGGTCCTGCAGGCGGCATGTATCTCACTGGATGTGATTGCGAACCAGGGATGAAGTTTGGTGCCAATGCTGGTCCACCCATTGGAAGTCCAAATGAGCCGGTATCAGCAATGGACGGATAGAAGACAGGTCCGTTGTTATATGGCGCACCATAATAGGTTGGTCCGCCCATAACCGGATATGGTTGAAACCCTGGCGCATAAACTGCCCCTTCCGGGATCTGTGATAAGGGTGTCGCTGCAGCCACTGCGGAAACTGCGGGCTGGACTGGCGGAGCACCAACCTTCTCGTCCGGATATGGATTGCCAAAGTGCGTAGGGACTTGCTGATGGAAGGGCTGCTCTTGCTGCTGCTGAGGTGCCTTGAATTGGAATGACGCTGGAGATTCAATATCCGCCAAAGAAACGGCCTTCTGAGGGCGAGGCTGATGCATGGGAATAGTCGTAGAGTGACCTCCGTACATTGCAGGGAACGGCAACTGCACCGCCGGAATGTGATTGATAGGCATTGGGGCATGGCCATTCACCCTAGGAACATGCATGAGAGCGGGTGAAGGCCCAGCTGAGGGCATGCGGACCACTGGTCGAGTGCCGTCAATGGCTGTGGGGATATGGCGAGACATGACTGATTCCGTGGGTGATCTGATGCCGTCTCGCATGGTAGATGCTCCGAGGGAAGATTTTCGGCTCATAGCAACACTAGGAGTATAGCCACCACCATATATGCTCGGTCTGCGGCTTCCATTGAAGCTTCCTCTGCCACGGCCCCGTGCATAACCTTGCTGATTTGGTCGCAGAGCTCGGGGTATGAAGATGAAGGATCGGTCGGTGCTGGGAAAGATGTACCGCGGTGCAGCATCTGGAATAGACACACGCACAGGCTTGTCTCTTCTCAACGGAGGCCGGTGCTGGGGAAGGAGGGTATGGTGCTTCTTGACGACATTTGGCACAATTGCCTTCTGAACCATGCCGGGCAATGATACCTGCACGTTGACATTTCCTAGGACCGTGGTGAAGGAAAAGGACCTATTCGGTGCAGATGTAGTGGACGTGGGTCTGCTTGGTTCTTTTCTGACTTCATGTGCCGTATGGGCTGGCTTGCTCCGATTCTGCTCCGTCATGGATTCATTTTCGTGCTCGTCATGAAGATCATGCGCCCAAGGCTTGTCCGTAGGTTCATTGAACCCTGGTAGTCGACTGCGCATGTCAGCAGATGCATACATTAACGTGTGTGGTACTCACCTTGGGTTCATGGGAGGACCATAGCCGCGGCCACGGCCCCGTCCGAAAGGCCTGGCATTTGGAGCTGTAGAGGACGAGTTCCGGTCGTCATGAAGGAAGAAGCCACCTCTGTTCGGGACGAAAGCAGGATTCGCGTTCCTCTGCCGGATGTATTCTTGATGCTCTCTGCGTGCACGCTGTGCGGGAGTCTCGTTCCGAGGAGCTTTGGGAGGTAATATCTCGGGTGGTGCAGTAGCAGCGTCCGCGGTGATAGGTAGGTCATCAAACTGAAGTTGCTCTGCCTCTTGTGCCTGCTGACCCTGATTCACACCTTGCAGCATTGCCTGCGTGTCCGCCGACGGCTTGAAGGTATCATCAGTGGGCTTCGTCACATCCTTAACGGGCACAACAGACGGCTTTTGTTGTCGGTCTGTTGTACTCTGTGCTGTCGCTGCGGTTGTTTGGGCCGGATCCCGTTCGTCTCCGCTTGACTCGCTGCCTTCGAATTCTACTTCATCGTCGCCGTTGCTGACGGCGGAGCCTTCGCTGAGCGAGTCATCCTCAAAGTCACCCAGCACCGATTCCTCCTCCTCTCCTTCATCCTGCCGGCGCCGGCGTCTGCTTGCGAGGAGATTTTTCGTTCGAGGCGCAGGCATGATTGTGACGAAATTGGGTGGAGTTGAGAAATCGCAGGCGGAGGGAACCGTCTCCGAGATTGATTGCACTCTAATAGGGACAATGATAGACCATTCTGGGTCGATGAGGACTCGAGTCTCGAGCCGGTGATGGTGGGTCGATGGATGCGTTGGGCGAAGGAATTACGGGATTATGACACCATGTCGCCGTGGGTTGAGGCACGGAAAGATCCAAAGGGCGATGAGCAACAATTCAAGCCTGATGAAATTATGTATTTTGAAGCAGCGTGAATGGGAATCAGTGCAGCTGGTGAAGCACAAGATGCCTTTGCATCTCGCCAGCAGAACCGTCTTTTGACCGGCTTCGAAAGTTCGATCCTGCCTGAGGCGCCAGGAGGAGCTAACCCCGATCCATGCCCGTGCTGCCCCAGATTATTGCTCGGCCTAAAATGTGCCTGTGACGCCAAACTGAGTTCCGCCTACCAGGTACGCATGAGACTCGCTAAACGTGAACATCGACACCACCCATCAGTCCACTGTCTGGTGGTGCCCTTACTCGAACAGCGTGCGTTGACCCTTACTCTCGACAATGGCACCTGTGAGCTTCTGTACGGTTTCCTCCGAATACTTGCCCTCGGGCTTGGGCTTTTTGGCCTTCGTGTCACTGACCACGCGCGAGACCTCGTCGCCGTCCACTTCCACAATCCCAGGCTGAGCCGTTGATTGTTCTTGCCTTGGTGTCGGATTTTTAGCATTCTTCCCGAACCTCTTCTCGTACCTGACAGCCTTGTCTTCGGCAAACTCCATCCTCAATCTTCGGCCTTGGATCTTGTTCACCCAAATTCTGCTATTTCCTGACCTTGACTTTGGAGCCGAATCTTTTGCCTTGCCGTCCAGTTCAATCCAGCCTCGAATAGCCTTTTCCGCAGAAGCCACCTGTTCGAACTCGATCCAGGCATATCCTTTACACTTCCCAGAATCCTCGAATGTGGCCATATGAGTGGAAGTAATAGTTCCGCAAACGTCGAAATGTGCCTCAAGATCCTCAACCGTGGTTGCAAAATCCAGATTTCCGACGAATATCCTCCGGCTAGGAGGATGGCTCGGCTTTCCTTCTTTGTCGTTCTTCTGCTCCGGTCTCCCCTCAAAGTTCTTTGCGTCCTTGATCAGTACACGGCGACCGCCCAACATAGACTCGCTGAAGTTGAGGGCTGTGTCGACGCACTTTTGGTCACAAAAGTCGACGTATGCGAACCCTTTGTTCTGCGGCTTGCCGAACTTTGGTGGTCCTAGAGGTAGATGGACTCTGGTGATTTGATCGGGTTGTAACGCCTTGGTAGAACCTATCGTCAAGAACCTTAGAAGATCCTCCTTAGTAGTGCCGAATGATAAGTTGCCAATCCAAACTCCATGCTCAGAGCGCTTGTTCTTCCCCTCAGACTCATCTTTCCCAGTTGATGAGTTTCCGGACTCCTTTTTGGCTACAGGTGTGGTGTTGCTGGTGGATAATTTCGCTTTCTTCGCTTTCCGAAGAGCCTTTTTCGATGGAGGTTCAGGTGCGTCGACATCTATCTCAAGCTCTGCTTCCGTGGGATCTCGTTTACGGCCTTTTGACTGTGTTGCTTCTGTCTCCAGTCCAGTCACACTCATTTTGAGTATCTGATATTATGTAGAGCCTGCTCGACTTAAAGAGGAGTATGGCACATATCATGTTTAAAGAGTGGAAAAATGATTTCCTGCTGCATAGTCCGACATATTTTCTGTGGGGAAATTCAATTCGCTACCTCCGCAATTCAAGAACGCGCCGTGGCTGCGCTCGTTCTCGTTCACGCCTGTCCGCGACTCACCATCATTCACCGGCATCCCAGCTACTATCATTCAGTCACCAAGGTTTCATTTGATTCTTGCACCATACCTGTGTGCCCTCCGGGCTCCTGATTTCCACCGGCCCCTTGGGACATCATGACTTCAGTAGAACCGGTAGAAGGCCCCTCCACGGGTGAGCCGAAGACGGATGTTTCTGAGCAGCACACGTCGTCCCGAAAATCCTACCGGTACATTTCCCCTAAAACTCGAATACCGTTAGGGCGTCTACTGATTGTAATCCAGACGGAAATATCGCAAAATCATGGTCATATTCGAGGAGAAGATGCGAGAGAGCAATTCCCTGTTCAAAGAAGAGCAGAGAGTCACAGATATAGGTCAGAGGCTCGCTGAGCAGACAGAGTAGCCAAACCAACATGCATCTTTGTGTGCGCCCTACTGAAAGTTTCATTAGCCAACTCCTCGAACTGCTCCTCGAGCTCAACTCATGCCCACAAGTGCCATCGCGACTCCGCTACGACCTAAAGTTAACGAGCGAAAGCAAGGGAGATCCAAGCCCTCCTATATCTGAAGAAGATGCAAATTTGGAATTGCACAAGGCGAGGGCCCGACTGCAGGCTGGAGAAATCACACTCGCAGAATATAGGGAGATCGGAGCCACCATACTTAGGTCGCCCGAATTCGCCCCCAGGCACTCCTATACATCTCTCTTGTCCCTTGCACCTCCCGTGCATCGTTCAGTCGACAAGGCAGATGCAACCAATGTTGCGTCAAGCGGCGTTCTGACAATCAAGCAAGAAGAGCAATACCTCCAGGGCCTGGATGCTTTTCTTGACGGGGCGGCACCGAATCCACGGCCGCATGCTATGAGCAATCTAGGCAACCGAAACGCAGAGAAAAACGCAGAACGCGAGCGAGAGACTCAACTCAAGAACCCTGTCTCTGTGTATAACTGGCTTCGAAAACACCAGCCACAGGTGTTCCTTCAGGATAACGAGGCTAGCACGGACAAGACACCCCGGGCAACAGGTTCACGGAGCTCGGCCCGAAAATCCGCTCAAAAGGAATTGATTAAACAGGAGAAGGACTACGACGATGAAGGGTTTGCCGCAGAGACGGTACCGTCAAGAGGCAAAAGAAAACGCGACGAAGATGGGGGATACCGGCCCAAGGGAGGCGCTTCGAGGGGCATCAAGCGCAAGAAGGACCCAAAAGATGAGGCGCCAAAAAGCAAGCGAGCAAAGAAGCCATCAATGGACGCCAGATAGTGAAGGCGAAGCCAGTATAAGGCCCTAATTCAACGCGCAACTGTATCAACATCGAAGGGAGCAACAGAGCGAGCCTCATTAGACAGATACTTCGAGGAGATCTCCGATGGATGTCCCGTTAATAGCAGACGAGTTATATCTTCCATGTGGCGGGCGCCCAAACTGTGCGATGCCTCTTCTCGTGCGTAGCAATATCCGAAAGCAACCGCAGGCAAGAGTGCTTTGAGCACAACCAGGAACAAGTGGCTGAAATGACCTCAAGAAAGCCGACTGATGCCGGCAACACGAGGTAATCATGGCCACAGTACACAGTATCAGGATGTATCTGTCGCAGATGGAATGCCTTGTAATTTATGCCTTGTTATGTCAGATGTTGTTCATAACTCCCCAAGAAGAATGCTGCTGATCAGTCCCTCCTCTTGTCCTTCTCGGCAACTTCTCGACCCCAGCTCCGACTGACGCTACTTTGATCCTGCGACGAGCGAGTACGACAGGTACGGGTACTTTCTCCAGCTACTACCGATCTTGACGGCTATCGTTGTACCGAGTGACTGTTAGAACCCCTCATTGACTTGCTGCAAAACAAGGCGGGTTGGCCAGCAACCGTGAAAGTCGGTTGTGACCACAGCCCTGCACCACCCGCCAGGTCAGAGCCAGGTCAGACAAGGCGATAGATACTCACCTAGTAGGCCTTACTTTATCATGGCCTGAGAACGGACTCTGGGCTTAGACTGAGGCGAACCATCGGTTTCATGGCTGGTCTCGAGCAGATCGAGGTTCATTCCAGGGTGCGGACCAACCTATGTTACCCCTGTAGGTGTACTGACCAGGAGTTTAGAACTACCTCGTGCGCTGGGTCAATGTCAAGCAAGAGCATACAATCTCGTGGACAGTCCAGCCTCACAAGAAATCGCTTAATCTCGGCCTGTTCAAGCACCCCGGCCCTCTGTCGACCCTGCATGGCTCCTCCACCTCCCTCAATCCACCCTCGCCTACCCATCCCCCAGACGACGAGGAGAAGGAAAAGACCGAAGCACCTTCGACCGCCGTCGAGAAGTTGACTGGTATTGGCCTGAAACAAGTCAAATGGATAGGCAAATGCGAGGCCGACAAGGTGACCCAGGGAAAGCATGAAGTGCGCCTCGGCGAAGCAGGGAACTATGCTCTGGTATTCGACAATACCTTCTCCAAGAGCATGTCAAAGACAGCAACAATCTTCCTGCTCACCTACCCGACGGCATGTCAACCACAAATACAGTTTGGTGCGCAGTTACAGCACCCGCAGTCAATGGCCTCTGCCATGGCCATTGCCAACACCTCCTCTACGTTATTCAAGAGAAGTCCGAAACTGAAGGCGAAGGATAAGGAGTCTGTTGATTCTCTGAGGCAGACTTCCATCAGCCAGCAGTCTGCTGGCGGGAGCATCGCGCTCGTTCCGGAGGGCCCGAGCCTTGCAGGGGATCCTTCTTCAATCCATACTGGCGTTCTCCACAAGTTGAGGCGGAAGAAACATCAAGGTTATGCCCGGAGATTCTTTTGCTTGGACTTTACATCTTCCACTTTGTCATACTACCGCGATCGGAACTCTTCAGCTCTGCGCGGCGCCATTCCTCTCTCGCTCGCAGCGGTCTCAGCCAACAGCAAAACCCGCGAGATCTCAATTGACTCAGGCGTTGAGCTTTGGCACCTAAAGGCAAACAACGACGCTGACTTTGTAGCTTGGAAGGGGGCTTTGGAGATGGCCACGAAGCTCATGCTGGAACCCAAGACTCCTGCTGACAATCTGCATCTGGGTCCCGACGGGAACGTTGAGGCCGGGGCTTCGTCTTCCTTCGACGAGCAGGAATGGGCAAGGCTGGAGACACTGCTCAGCCGGATATCGGGTACCCGAGACGCTGTACGTCGCCTTTGTTTAGACACCCTCGCTCAGCCTGGCGCCATGCCATCTCCCAGACTAGGATCCTCTACATCAGGCACCACGCCAACCGAGGGACCATCTGGCGAAGATTATTTCAGGCAGGATGACAAGCGGCCCTTTTGGAAACGCAAAGCCAGTACGACAACCACTCAATCCAACATCTTTAAACGCAGTGTTTCCGCTCAGCTCGCCGTACCTCTTCCGGGTCTGGAGCCTATCTTGCGCAACGGGACTCCTCCTCCACCTACAGGAGCTCCAGCTCCGCATCCTCGTCTCCACCACGAAGAGAGCATGTACGACCACTGTCGAGCGCTGTTGCATGATCTAGACTCAGTTGTCGGTGAATTCTCTTCAGTCATCGCCGAGGGCAAGATTCGACGTACAACACCTCCCAAGTCTGCTGTGTCTCGGCTGAGTCTTCAATCCGTTGATTCACAGGAATATTTCGACGCCGAGGATGATATGCATGTGCTCGACATTCACAGTGATACAGATCATGAAGGCTTCGAGGATAGTCCAGAGGGAGATGAAGACTCAGCAACCAGCAGTGACATTGATGAAGACTCCATAGACGTGCTGAAACGTCGTTCAGGAAGCGTCTCCTCATACCTTCCTCCAAGAGCCAAAACTCTGGCACCGCTGCCGCTACAACCGATCCCCAGGCGGCAAAATATAGCCGCCCCGACAATTATGCCTCCAAGTTTGATAGGATTTCTCCGGAAGAACGTGGGCAAGGATCTGTCTACGATATCCATGCCGGTGTCGGCGAATGAACCTCTTTCACTTCTCCAGCGAGCCGCAGAACAGCTGGAATACTCTCAATTACTGGACCATGCAGTCAAGTGCAACGACATTTTTGAACGACTCATGTACGTGGCTGCTTTTGCCGTCTCATCCCTATCCAACAGTCGGGTAAAAGAAAGATCGATCCGCAAACCCTTCAACCCCATGCTGGGCGAGACATATGAGCTTGTCCGAGAAGATCGGGGTTTCCGCCTGATCTCCGAGAAGGTGTCCCATCGGCCTGTACAACTTGCCTTACATGCGGAATCGGAAAATTGGACATTCACCCAGTCACCTTTGCCATCGCAGAAATTCTGGGGTAAATCTTCTGAAATCATCAACGAGGGCAAGGCACGGTTGGTACTGCACAGCACGGGAGAATCGTATAGCTGGTCCTCTGCAACGTGTTTCCTGCGCAACATCATTGCAGGTGAGAAGTACGTTGAGCCGACCGGCACTATGACGATCTATAACGACAGCGCCGGGCATAAGGCAGTTGTGTCCTTCAGAGCCAAAGGAATGTTCTCTGGCCGGAGTGAAGAAGTGGATGTGCAAACCATCGATTCTCAAGGGCAGGAATTGTCTATCGGGCTCCATGGGACGTGGACGGATTCCTTGCAATTGAAAGAGCCAGGCAAACTTGGTCAAAGGAACACCATTTGGTCCGCCGGCGCACTGGTGCAAAATGCACCGAAGCATTACGGCATGACACTCTTTGCTGCTCAACTCAATGAAATCACCGAGGTCGAGGAGGGAAAGATTGCGCCCTCCGACAGTCGCCTCCGACCAGATCAGATTGCTCTCGAGAAGGGCGACCATGAGGCTGCAGAGCAGTTGAAGAATCAGCTTGAGGAAGCACAGCGGGCGCGCAGGAGGGAGATGGAGGCAAACGATGAGGCCTGGAAGCCTCGTTGGTTCACGAAGGTGGAACTCGGCGACGAGGTCGTGTGGAAGTTAAGGACGGGCAAGGAAGGGTACTGGGAGGAGCGGTCGAAGGGGGAGTGGACTGGAGTAGTGCCCGTGCTTCAGACATAGAACTAAAACTTCTTGTACTGTATTGTGGGCAATACTGCTCGGCGGCGATACGCTACTTGATGCTTCAAGATTCGATGTTGGTACGAAGTAGGATCGACATGGGTGTATCACTGTGCCACCGGAGTGGTTTGCGGTGGCCGGCAGGAAGTTTGTTAAAAAGCCCAAAGATTAGCATCTGTTCGAACATATTATGCCAGGCTCAGCAATATCCTGCTTTCAAGATGAGGTTTGAAGGACACAACGGAATGGGGCCTCCAATCGCCTAGGTTCTCCTCGTGTTCATCGAGAAGTACCGGCGCCTTGGTGTGGCCTAGCCGTTCCCTCCAGATTTCGGTATTCAAGCCAGCTGCCAATTACACTTCCTCTCGCCCCACGTTGCCGTTATGCAACCCATCTGGGGATATTGAGAATCACAAGAGGCATCCAATCAGTGCCTGTGTTACCTTTTCCAGGTCTACGAGGGATTAAGCCCTGATGTCACAGCGGCATGGATGGCAAATCCAAACTCAAGGCATGTCAACTCACTTTGCGCTAAGGTCGCTGACACTCCGTTATCTGAGATTGCAGCAAGCCGACGAGATACGACGGCACTACCTCACGAGTGTCACGTCACGTTGCCGCTTGCTGTTCCTTCTAATCAATCCGTGAGGTTTGTGGCGGGTTTTCCCCAGGCTGAAGATCTCGCATTCACTGTCCCTTCATTTTCACTCCACAGAATTCCAGATTTGTTGTGCTCCACCCCTTCACCTCTTGGTCTTGTGTACCCGCTGTCCACGAATCGGTGGTTCTCTAACAGTGAAGAGCGCATATACGAGCGGTGCTGCTTCATCAGGCTGAAACCCGGTCCGAGAACTTGCGACTTCGAATCTATCTGAGTTATACGGGGACCACGTGCTGAGACAATTTTCGGGTCTGTGCTTCTGCCTGACGAAACCGTGAGCTCGTCGCATGCTCAAGAATCTTTTGGCGCAGCTTTCGTTAGCGATCCGATGGTTCATTTACCTTCTGTGCACCCCTAACAGTCGTAACCCCCCTCTCGGCTGGCATAATGTCCTCATTCAGACCGGTATCTTATAACGTCTCGATCACAACTACTGTCGACAACTTCTTATGACCATAGCGAAGGCAAGAAAGATTGCAACCGCCTTGCGTCAACTCGTTGTTTCGAGAGCTCGCTGGCTTGAATCAAAGTTTGACCGACCTTGAGCAGAGCCAGATGACTGCCACTCGGAGACCATCACTGGTTAGCAGAACCATGAGTACACCTCCCTCAACTCCAACCTCAACTCCGAGCGTTGAATCAAAATTCCAACAGAGACAAGCGACCGGTTCTGTACTGACACCACCAACCTCGCCCAGACAAAGTCGCTCGTCGTCAAACATCTCGGACCTTGCGATACCAATCTCTCCGTCACGCCTTCATCCTCCACAGCTGTTGTTCAGGGCCAAGGATGCAAAGCTCAATCCAATCGATACAAACCTTTCCCAACAGAAGGACCCCATTGAAACAAGTGTGACCGAATGTCTGTTCGAGGTTGAGATCCTCAAAGACGAGCGCGGCCGAGATGCAGTCTTCGGGACAGGTGCATGGAGTACCGTCTACAAAGCTATCACTCGCGCCAGGTCACGAACCGTGTCAACATCGCTCACACCGCCCCCGTCGCCAACAATCACAACCCCTGCTCTCGTGGCGGTTAAGAAACCAGCCCGTCGGGACGCGGTGGACATATTGAAGAGCGAAGCCAAAATCCTCAGCTATTTGCGAAGCGTCCCGGAAAGCGAGAGATATGTGGTGCCCTTCTATGGCGTCGTCGACGAAGCAAACATCGTTTTGGAAGCCATACCGTTCAGCCTTGAAGACCACATACGGAAATGCGCAGCAATAGCAGCGCAGAATTTCTCGACGCGGACCATGACGGAGCCTGTGCTTGGAAGTGCCGCGAAATGGTTTCATCTTGCACGTCAACTAGTGTCGGCCCTGGCATGGCTTCACAACGGCGCACAAGTCGTTCATGGCGACATCAAACCGGGCAATATCCTTATATCGCGGGCTCATGGCTCTGAAAATGATATCGCTTTCGAACCGCTATTTGCGGACTTTTCGTCCTCGCAGAGACTGGACCTCGATGAGACGACACCAAACACTTTATCAGCTGTCACGAGAGAGTACACCGCGCCCGAACTTCTAAACTCGAAAGTCCTTCGCGATCCAACATCAACAGCCACGACAGCATCAGACGTCTTTTCCATGGCACTTACATTGCTGGCCGCCGCGACTGGGCAGTTGCTTGTATACCCCGGTTCAGTGTTTCAGCGGCAAGCGATGGCGACTCAAGGGTGGATGGTTCTAAGTTTTGTAAGGAACGGGGAAGGAGGGACAAGAGTGCCAAGGTTCGGCATTGTCGAGAAGGTGCTCGAGAAAGCTGTGCTGAAGGCGGATGTGGGCAGAGTGAGTGCTCAAGAATGGCTGGGAATTGTCGAGACTCTTGGGAATAGAGAGCCAGTAAAGATCTAAACGCCGGGATGTGAGGTGGGCATTTTCACGCTTCGAGATGAGGTAGGCGGCTGGACGTGATGTTGAAGGACCAGATGACATTCGGGCGACCCCTCGCGCATTTACAACACTGGCAGCACGGAGATGGAGCGGTCGAGTGAAGTGCAGGTCGTGTCATCTCACGTCAGAAGATACTCACGCACCACAGAGCTTGGGACTATCACATCCACAGCGCAAGCAGTCACATTGTGTGGGGAGACGTAACAACACGTCCCTTGAAGTAGGATGTCAGGATATCATCCTCAGCAAGGCGAACGACGAGGACAGTATAATGGACGGCGATCATGTTGGAAGGGACCAGCGTAAGTAAGCTTAGGGAATACGTAACGTGTACGACGTAATCAACTATTGTAAGGTCTTGTGCTTCAAATATGACGTCCCGCATGTGATGCTATGCCACTCCATCTCCTTGGACTGTATCCTCGGTGTTTACCGAGTATGTCCTGGAAAATGGCTGGGCGGCCGAGTCTGCGCATGGGACCAGGCTGGCAGCCTTGTCTGGGGGGACCGGGACAATCCGGTGGAATTGACAAGGGCTTGCGTAATGATTTTCAAGTGGCCTGGCACCCTGGATATCTTTTCCTACTCGTACGCGGCCGATTCTTCCCTGCGACGCTTCGTGTCATGCCTGTTGCGTCAATGGGAGGATAACAGATCCGGAGAGCCCCTCGTCTCTCAACCTCTGCATTAAATCACCGACAATTCCAGACTGCTGCCAACAACATGTTTCCGTCCACACATTGGCATCATGGCAAGGCCGCCACTGGTGGAAAGACTGGCTCGCTTCGCTCCCGACTAAATGGGGTTTGCAGCCGCTACCCCAGTAGAAAGCCTTGTAGGCGCGACGTGGGCAGGTCCACTGCCCAACTTTGCGCTCTTGGATGTATGTAATTCCTCCATGTGTTCCACAACTCCTCCAGTGCCAGTGGCGCACAATGCAAGACAGCCCACAATTTTGTGTGCAGCTGTTTATTCTGACATCATAGTGAGCGATCGGAGTTCGGGTTTGTTAAACTATAACAAATCTTCATGCATAGTCTCCTTGTGTACCTGCACGTCGTGCCATGCCGACATTCTTCTCTAACAGAAGACTATATTGCCATCGCTAACACACCCAGGTCACAACCAAGTTCGGAAAGGACAAGATACCGATGCCAACCACCATGGATGGTATCGGCCCAGATTTTGAGGGCCGCGTTCTAGTCGTGGCCAACCGCTTGCCGTTGTCCATCAAGGCCAGCGAGAACGGAGAGTTCGAATATAGCATTTCCTCCGGCGGACTGGTTTCGGGGCTGAAGGGTCTTTCCAAAGTCGTCGATTTCAAATGGTTCGGTTGGCCTGGCATTGACATTCATCGTAACGACAAGGACGACGTGCGGCGGCATCTTCTGAACAACTTCAACGCCGTCCCCATTTTTCTCAACGAAGAAGTTGCCCAGAAGCACTACAATGGCTTTTCCAGTTCGTGATATGCTCGTCCCTATTTCCATGCGAGCACAGCTGACACGGAGGCAGACTCCATACTATGGCCGCTGCTACATCGCATGCCTGAGAAGGCTGAATCAGACGCGAACTGGTCCGAAGCCTACCAAGAAGTCAACGAAACGTTTGCGGACAACATTGTCCCCTACGTGGAGGACCATGACCTGATATGGGTGCATGACTATCATCTGCTCCTCCTTCCCGGCATTCTCAGAGAGCGGCTGAAGAAGAAGAAAGGGCTCAAGATAGGCTTCTTCCTCCATACTCCCTTCCCCACCGAGGATTACTTTACCATCCTGCCATTCCGCGAGGAGATCTGTCGGAGCCTGCTACTGTGCGACGTGATCGGATTCCACACAAACCAGTATGCTAAGGACTTCTTGGACAGCGCACGCATTGTCCTGCCAGGTGTCGCCAAGTCACCGAGTGATCTGCACTGGGAAGGCCGGAGGGTCCTCGTGCACGGCTTCCCCCTGGGCATCGAAGCAGACGAGTGGCGCGAGAAGCTGGCAACGGAAACAGCGAGAAAGGAGCTTCTGGGCTTTCAGGAGGTATTCAAAGACCAGAAGATTCTGTTGGGCGTCGACCGACTCGACTACATCAAGGGTGTTCCGCAGAAGCTTCTGGCGTTCGATCGATTTCTGACCGAAAACCCCGAGTGGGTGGGCAAGGTGGTTTTGGTGCAACTGGCAATCCCGACCAGGCCGGACGTGACCGCGTACCGGAAACTGCGCGAAGAAGTCGAAATGCTCGTCGGACGCATCAATGGCAAACACTGTACGTTGAAACCTGACTGCGACATGCTCTATCCCCGCTGGTTTGAGCTGCGCTAACGCTTGATGTTGCGCTCAGCAACCGTTAGGCATACACCCATCCATTATCTTTACAGGTCGGTCCCACCGGAACAACTTGCCGCTCTTTACGCCATTGCAGATGCGTGTGTCATCTCGTCCGTGCGGGATGGACTGAATCTCGTGAGTTACGAATATGCGGCTTGCCAGGATCAGAAGAAAGGTGTCCTCTTGATGTCCAACTATGTCGGAGCGGCCAAGATATTACCGCCGTCGTCTATGGTCATCATGAACCCATGGGACAAACCGCGATTTGCAGAGAAAATCAAGGAGGTGCTCGTGATGAGTGAGGAGGAGAGGGAGGAGAGGCACGCCGCGGTCATGAAGATTGTAGACAATTGGACAAGGTCTGTCTCCCTTGCCACTTTGCAACTAATTCTTCCACCCCCTTCCAAGTTGGACATCCCATGGACGGAAACGTGATGAGATGGAAGCAGTGTGCTGACTGATGTGTGTGCGATAGTGCCAAATGGGGCAAAGCATTCCTCGAAGCCATGATGACCGGACAGGTTCCCCAGGTCCTGGGCAACCCGGATCGCGACCCAGCTGAAGAATGGGCCTTTGATCTCTCGGATTCTCAGATTGGAGACATCATCGCCGAGTCAGATGCAGACGTGAAAGGATAATGAAGCGACCGACACGTCTGGCTCGGCGGCGGCCGACACTGTATCGTGATCAGCGGATGCCAAGGGGAAAGGCAGATTTCATACTACTTGTCATAGCGATATACGGAGCATATGGATCTCGATGGTCGAGCATCGTCCAGCCTTGGAGTCTCGAATATATATATTTATGTGTGTGTGTGTGTGTGTGTGTCCAAAGTCCGCTCGCACTCCCGCTCCCGCTCGTAGTCACGGGGCCGCAGAGCCACAGGGCCACCGTCGTAAAGCTACAGTTGTAAAACGGTGCCACACCCACCCTCCCCTATGACCAAAGTGACGCGGGCGTATTCCTCCCCGCTAGCAGCAGATTCCAGGACTTGTTAAAAGGGTTCATGCTCATACTCGTCCTCGACCTCGTTTGGTTATTAGTCGGTCGGTTCATTGCTCTGCTCAGGCCACTTCCGAGCTGCTCCTCATCATTACAGAACCGGCCCCGCTGCGGGTGCTAGTGCCAGTGCCAACTTCAGCACCAGTGAAGTCGTTACTTCTCGCCCTTCAACCGGCTCAAGTACATTTGGCGTGATCCGTATTATTAGTAGAGTATGGCATAGCAGGGCGTAGCGTACATAGTATTCATTCATCACATTCATTTCAGTTCAGGTCATCGTCTTCCCCGTCCCCGTCCCCGTCTCCATCTCCGTCCTCGATTCTCGAAGCAATACGCTCAGGTGTCAAACGAGCCAACCTCTCCCGCGCACTGCTAGCCCGCTTATGCACCCCGATCCACCCGTCAAGACACAAAATCCCTCCTCTCCACCGCCCCGCCCATGCTCTCGCAGAACTCGCCCAACCGCGTGCCCCACTCGGCCATCCGTTCCTCCATGTAAGCCTTTGCCTTTGCATTCTTCTTCGCCATGATCCCCTTCTGACACTCCCAGTCCCAGTACTCGCAGATCTCCTGGCCCGCGCCATCGACCGTGGGTCGAATCTCATGGACGCGCTGGGTGAAGAGCAAAAACCGCGGATAGCTCTTCGGGGGGTTATATGCCGCGACGCTGGTCCACACAAGACGATACACGCCCGCGACCGAGTCCGTGTGGGTCTGCGTCCGGAGGATGACGCCCTTGCCCAACTGGTCGACGGGGACGTCGTGTTCCGTGGGGTCGTCCGGGCGGGACACCTCGGTGACGACGACGGCGCGATCGCTCACTTCCCTGCTGTTCGGCAGCTTCATCTTCAAGTGCAGCGTCATTTTGGTGCCGAGCTGGATGCGCACGCTGGGTTCGCCGTACAGGGCGTTGATGTGCAGTTGGCGGCGGTTGCGGCTCGTGGCCGTGGACTTGCGGCGCGCGATCGCCGTGCTCTCCGTATTGGCCGGCGCGGGCATCAGGCGCGCGGGGTTGTTGGGCGCCGGGAGGAGGACGGCAGTGCCTGTCCCGTTTGAATCCGGCGGGGATATCACGCTGTTGGGGAGGGAGCCGCGCCGCGCGTCGGTTGCGGCTTGGTATACTTGTGCGGCGGAGAGGCGGCGTGCTGGCTCGGCACCGTTGGCGTTGGCTGTCGAGTTGGAGCGCGACGCGTCTGGGCTGGTTCCTGACAAGCGGCTTGCGTTGCTGGCGAGCCGCTGCCTCGTCACGGGCGGAGGGCTGCTTGGCCGCTCGAGGCTTGCTGACCCTCTACTCCCAGGCGGGGGCGGACTGGCCGCGCCCGTTCCATTCGTGCTTCCGCTCCTACTTGTCCGGCGGTAAGCGGTAGAATGCTGCGGTCCGGGCATAACAGCCCCGTCTGTAATATCACTGTCGAAGTTCACAGCGATGCTGGTGTTCCGGACGAGCTCTTCGATTTCGGCGAGAGTGGCGTCGTCTTCGTCGTCGGGTTGGGCCGTAATGGTCACGCGAGGGCACCATCTGTTCCAGTCCTTCCAGGTCTCGGTGTTGCGGAGGGTGCGGAAAACCAAGCTCGCGGGTGCGTTGATGAGGGTGCGGGCCGAGGCGTAGAATGTCGCGGCAGATTGGGGGATGTCGGGCGTGGAGAATTCGGTTTTTGTAATAGGAGCCATTGTATCGAAGAGAGGAGCAACGATAACGCTCACGAGGATAGTGTGTTAGTGCTGTGGGCTGGATGTTGTAGTATTTGAAATCCGGCGTATAGGTCGCGGGAACAGGTTAGGAGTGTGTGGTCCTCAATGCGCCGATTCGTTGAAATGCTTCGTCTATGAGAATAGGATCGTCAAAATCGGATCTAGAGAAGACGCGCCCTGGTGCCTGATATTGGTGATCAGTCTGGCCCAGGTAAGAGTAGCGTCGTGTCAATTGTCCTGAACTCCTTCGCGGCAGGCCGGTGAACAGCAGGAGGCAGCAAAATACTCCTGCTGCTATTGAAGCAGAGGTGCCTTTGCCCTTTCTTAGCACGAGACTGCAATATTTGGTGTACGAGTTCAGAGGCCGCCCTTAAACCCACGCTGTGTGTTTGTGTGCGCGTGACCCAATGTCATGATAAAGCAAACTGGTTTACCAGATATAGCTCGTAATTCGTTCGTTGCTATTATGGGTGGTCCAGAGCAGCTACCAAGACAAGGGATGGCAGAGATAAAAGCCTTGGTTGACAGGAGATCGAGACGTATTCGTACCACTGGAATGACCCAACAAGTACTTGAGCTTTGCAATGTGCTCGTAATGGTTTTTTCCTTCGGCGGCAATGACTCTGGAGGCGATCGACGATGTGGGGAAGAAGTTTTCGGTGGACAAGCAGGGAAAGTCCTAGCGACATCACGTGCAAAGCGTTTTCCAACAGATTTTATTTGTGGACTGTCGCCTTGGAATGCACGTCATTTTCAGACGCTGCTTGCTCCTGGGTGACTTCGTAATGCAGTGGGAACTTCAGGCAAACTTCTGCGGTTTGGCATTCTCACAATAGCCTTGCACCGCTGTGGCTGTTAAGCTGTTGGACGCGGGGAAGTCCAGGCCACCAGCTGCCTAGAGCGGGTAAAATTGGTAGCTAGCCGACCTCCCGCTACCATCGAAAGGTGTCTGCTCTCTTACCTAGAATTTGCGCTCTGCCAGAAGCTCTGCACACATCCCTGCAAGCTGTTAGAGAAGATCGCTGAGAAGCCCAGGGCCCTGAGGGGACTTTATTACATCCTATGTACATCCTGCGTCAACTACCACCTCAGCGCACCCTCCCCCCTGCCCGAGGCGCCAACGTTTGGCGCTTCAGCCTGATCTGAATGTTTGTTTAGTCAAGTAGTTTGTTTGGTCGCGAACACAGCTTCTTCTTCCTTTCCGTACACATCTATCGCGCGTCACAGCATGTAGTCTCGCGTCTGCTTTCTTCTCGCGCGTGCGTCCTGGCTTTGAATTATCTGTCTAGCCTTTAAATGTACATGACTATCTTCTCTTTCTCTCCCTGTGTACACTACGTTGCGTTGAGCGTTAAGCGACTGGTTGGTTGATTGACTGATTGACAATTGATGATTGATTGCTCGTTCACCATGGCACGTCAGAAACCCGCCGCCACCACGACTGCTGCATCTTCAACCTTAGCACCGGATGACGACGTCTCCATCCCAGATGACTTGTTCAGTGAGGAATCAGACTATCACGGTAAGTCGACCTCGTGACGATGCTGCCGGGACCGATGGTTGGGTTCGTGGGCTGGTTGCTTGCCGTTACAGGCTGGGGCCAACGTTAGTTGACTTTCTGACTTTTCTAACCACCCAGGGAGCGCTGAAACCAAGGCTCTGTACAACCAGCTCGATGAATCGTTCGACGTGGAGAAGTACTGGGCCATCCACGACTGGAACGCCCAGGTCATCGCCGCAAAGGGTAGAAAAGCGCTCGCCAAAGCGGCCGAGCTCCGTCTAATAGAAAAAGCGAGGAAGGAAAGTGAAGCAGCATTGAAGAAGGACGACGACGACGATGACGGCACCAGGAAGCAGAAGTCGACGATCAAGGACGAAGAAGACCCCGATGTCAAGATGATGGACCTCACCGCAAGGACCGCTGCGTCTCCTCCCGCCAAGGAGGAGCAACAACAACAACAAAACCCGCAGAACTACTACGAAGGCCACCCGTCCGCCAAACGACTCGATGAGTCGGTCTCGGACTTCCTCGCCCGCCTTCCTCCCTCCACAACCACGGCCGCCCACGCCCAAGACCACTGGATCTGGATCTTCAACCCGTTCCCCCGCGACGCTCGCACCCGCGCGCCAGAAGACCTCGCCACCTTCAAACAACTCGGCACGCGCCTCCTCGAAGACTTCCTCGCGCGCAAGACAGACCTCGAGACCGCCAACCCGGGCAAACAACCCGGGGTCATCACGCGCATGCTCGGCCCCGGCCGTTCCGCGCTGGAATCCTCCCTCCGCGATCTCGCCCAATCCCACGGCGTCATCAGCGGCAAGTGGATGCTCTTCCCCCCGGAAGGACAGGTCGACCGCGTGTGGGGAACCGTCGCCCGCGCCGTCTGGGCCGGCACCCTCGGGAGCAGTGCCAAAGTCGCGGTCGCTGCGTCGGACGATGGTGGTGATGCCAGTGGCGGCGAGCCGCAAAGCTCGGCCAGGGACGTTGCACGAGCCGACGGCTCCCAACGGCTCATCTGCATATACACCGTTGACTTCTCCGACCTGGCCGACGTGCGTCGCGTCCTGGGCGAAATCAAGGATCTCGGCCTGCTTGATGGTGAGGGAGGGACAACGGCCGCTCGGCGGATCGTCTACTACAAGTGCGATGCGTATACTTACTTGGACATCAGTGGAGGCAACGAATACAAGTTGAGGGCGAGCATGTATTCGTCTAAGGACCTGTTTCCGGAATGGTATCACAGTGAAGGGGAAGGGGGAGGGGAAGGTCGTCGTGGTGGAGGTGCGTCCCGGCGACGACCCTGAAAAGAGGTGACATGTCCAGGCGCCCTACACTGGTGATTAGAGTTAGTGTGCGTCCCGGGAGTGAGGTTCTGTGCAGTCCAGGGCGTTCGATCTCGGAGGTATGGGTTTCGTTGTGCTTGCCATGTTGAAAGATACCCCATGCAGCATTGTCCAAAGTCGAGTTGCAGATACTGAGGCTGGTGACGGAGCTAAGCGTCAGCGCCAGCACTTGGAAATGTATCAAAGAAAGAAAAAGAGACTTTCTCCAGGTCAATAATTGAATGCGTTCGGTTCGTATGGAGCAGTATTTCCTCACCCCCAGCTTCAACTTCAGCTTCGTACCAGCCGTGATCTCATCCAGTCTGTCGTCCGCCATATCCGCTCTATGCAGCCACCTTTCGCTAATGCAAACCCAGAGAATCCGCTGGCCATGCCATCTTCAGCTTCATGAGACGTAAAATATGCTTCTCGTATCTCACCACGCATATCCATAAACCAACGTGTGGACGACTTGAGCCTCACTCAGGATGGAGAGCGCTGTCTCACTTCTTGCCTTTCTTAGCCGACTTCGCTCCGCTACTACCCATGGCCGCCTCTCTCAACTTGGTCTCGCGCTCATTCTTCTCCTTCTCACGTGCATCTCGTTCTTCCTTCTCGGCCTGCTTTCGTGCAGCGGCCTGTTCACGTTGCTCCCTGATCAACTTAAGCCGCGCAAGATCAGCACGTGCTTCGTCGGTCTTGCCCTCAGCATGCAATTTTTGGTATCGCTCTTTGGCTTGTTGTGCGGCAAGGGCTTCTCGTTCACGCCGGCTGAGATTTTCGCCGTCACCCTTCTTCGGTGCATCGCCACTTGCGCCTATCGCCGACTGTGCCATGGACCGAGCCTTCTGCGTGTGATTTGGATTTGCCGGCATGTCGTCCTCTTCATCTTCCTCTTCCTCTTCGTCGGAGCTGCTAGGCAGGTCTCCTGGTGCCGCGACCTTTTGATTCTTCTTGGCGATGGCCTGGAGCTTCTTCTTACGGGCAATTTCTTTGCGTTGTTCTCGACTCAACTCCTGTCCGCCTGCTTGAGGTGCAGCAGAGGATCCTTCACCGCCATCTGAAGACTCCTCTTCCGAAGATTCATCCTCTTCTTCTGAGGATGCTGCTTTATCTCCTGGTTCGCGCCACATGCCCATCTGGTTGCCTTCTTTGTCCAGCGGTTGTAGGTCGCGGGAGAAATGCTTGCCACCTGCGAGACAAATCAGTCGCTTATATTTTGTTTTTGCCGACGGGGTTGTGGTAAGTACCTCCTCTGGTAGGCTTCGAAAACTTCCCTCCTCGTCCTCTTGGTGCCATTTTGACGCTCTTGACTCTCTGCTCCTAGAACACGCCTAGTCGAGAGAACTGGTGGGGGGAGGGGCAGAGGTCGAGTGACAGCAGAACGTTCCCCGCGGCTGAAGATCGCTGAAAGCGGTAGAGAAGGTTCAGCAGTCGGATCGTGCTAGGAGTTGCAATTAGCGGGGTATCCTCCTACCGGACTTGATAGACAGGTGACTGGGACAAGGAGCGGTGGCTGGCTTTCGACGTTGCAGCCAAAAGGATTGCGGATTTTCTTTGTGCCCAACCGCAGCGACGAATGACGTAGTTTTGGGATAGGCGACTTACTGCGATACAGTCTTTCGAGCACAGCCAGCAACGGTGGTCTGAATCACTTTTATGCGTGAGGATAGTTTGTGAAGATACCGAGGAAAGAGAGAAATATGAATGTAAGAGGAGGGAAGCATGCAAACATCGGTGACTGTGAGTTGTCACTGGGGCCTGGCTGGCCAATCAAAGTGAGGTGAAAGTGATGCCAGGATGAAACCAGGGCTGCCAGTCCCAAGACGCCAAAAGGAATCCAAAATGCCAAAAGTGCGACTGTGAAGCTTCATGGTGCTGAGACAGTGAGGACAAAGTGAAATAGCAGACCAGCGAGAAGAAGCAAGCGCAGCAGCAGGCACGATACAATCTATCAATTGCATTTGGCCATTGAGGCAAGAACCATGCGAAGCCTCCCTCATATCTTTTCTCGTTTCCACCCAACTGCGACCCATCTTACCAGCAGCAGCACCGCTGCAGCTGCTACCATTGTCGTCGCAGAGAACAGCTGCAACCCAATGAACTTGCCGCCATTTCTTTCGAGCAGGGCTCCCGCGATGGGAGATCCGGTCAGAACTGCGAGCCCCTGGTCCAGCACGGTGAGCCAGCACTCTCCCTAATATAGACCGAGACTGACTCACCACAATTGTGAAGCCCATCCCACTCCGAACACCTGCCTTACTTGGATCCTTCGTCAAGTTTGCAAGCACAATGGGGAACAGAGATTGAAGTCCATGAGCAACGACCCCATATGTGACGGCAAAGACCCACAGCCCACTCACAGAATCGACAGCGATCCAGCAGTAAAGGATGATGCTGGCCACAATAGCCAAGGGTATCATCAAGTTTAGCCCTCCGACCCATCTCTGGGCAATGTAAGCGGGTAGCATTCGCCCAACAACCCCTACACCATTCAAGACCATCAGCAGGTTGATGCTAGTAGCTTGAGTGGCACCTAAAGCGTTCCTGGCAAAGGTGCCAATAAACTGCCGTTTTCATAAACGTCGTATCAGCAAGGAAACTCGAGGACGAGGACAAAGGGAGACAAGGCCCCAATGCACAACCAAGGCACAGTATTCCGTGCTTTGTGCGCCAGTGCATATATTGCTCTCACGTGTTAGGCCAGGCCGACGTCGAGAAGCTCAGGATTGCCGAAGCTCATTGCAAGAGCTACGCCAGTTCTTGCTCTGGAAACAGCATGCCTCGGACTGGGGCATATGTCTTTTGAAGAGATGGGGTGACTCACAAACCATCCGACGTAAACGGACCAGAAGTACAGAAACGACCCGATCAGATACAGCGTGTATGGTGCCTCTTTGAAGGCCGACCATTCCACAATCGGACCCGACCTTCGTGGCGGCAAACGGGGCTATCGGGGGCTCATCAGCATTAGCCGCTATCGTTGACAGCTGAAGATTCACCTTCAAGACGAGGCCAGCTGCAATGACACAGGCCAGCTGCACGAAAGCTATAGTGCGAATAGCCCACGGAAATCCAACCCTGGGGAGCATCGTTTCCGCAATAGCTGGGAACACAAGCCCACCCGTGCATGAGCCAGTTACCGCCACAGCAAGCGCCGTTGACCGCTTCTTTTCGAAGTAGGTGCTGACCAGAGCCAAGGTCGGTACAAAGCTCAATCCATAACCGAAGCCAACACAAAGTGTCTGAGCAAGAAAGATCTGCCAGAAGCTCCTGCACAGACTGAGCAGGAACAGGCCCGTGACAGAAATAATGCTCCCAAGGATATACTGAATCCTAAAGAACCCAGCATCAAGAGCTCTTCCGGTCCAGGTGCCCATCCCGAATAGAACGAAAACCTGCGTGGTGCCAATCCATGCCACCGAACTCTCGCCTCCTATTTTCATCACCTGGACGTAGTATGTCTGAAATAATCCATAGCTATTCACGAAGCCCCAGGTGTTGAAGATGATCAGATGTGCTGCAAAGGCCATCGACCAGGCTCTCAGGCCTCCATCGGGTGCTGGACCTGGGTCAACATTGTCATTTGACCGAGTATATGAAACATTGCTGGATCGTACGTCCCCAGTCTTTCCAGCGTCATCGTAAGGCTTGACTTTCACCTCTTCCTCTCCGTCGACCTGGACTATTTTCGACCCTTCTAGGCGCTCCATTCCAATCACGTCTGTCATTGCTGCACCCGCCGAAGTATCACAGCTCTCAAACTTCGCTTTTGGCGGGGAGACCCCAAATCGAAGAACAGGAACAAGAGGCGAGGGAAAGGGACGCTGCAGGTCTCGAGCAGATCCATATGAGGAATGAAGAACAGTCTAGCGTCTTGATCCACCGGAACACAGCGATTCCTGGCCCCCCGCATGAGGGTGGTGAAAGCCGGATAGCCGCACCATCAGTCCCCTACTTCCTTGGACTTGGGTTTGCTTGTAAGCAGAAGCTGGTTGCAGAGCACCCAATCGTGCCCCGTTTGCGGGAGCGGACAGCCTTCAGGGAGATGGGTTTGTTTCGCTAATGAGAAACAGATGACAAGGTGTGGTTGACAAATCGCGCGCGTTTAGGTACGCTGGGCAGAAGCGCGACGCTCGATGTGGAGAAAGTTGTAACTGAACTGGAGCCCAATTCAAGCCGTTCAAAACCCAACAAGAAGCGTCGACAGGAAGACAGACCTGACAGAGACTGCGCAAGGGGCAAAGTGAGTTCGAATGCCGTCCCTCGGGACACACCCTAGAGCAGCGCGCATAGCGAACGACATTCAACACATTCCGAAATCGAACTCCCTTCTGCGAAAACACTAGGCAAAGTAGAAGTGAGATTTGTCTTGTTCTCACGTATCTCGTTGTTTGGGCGGCCTGCAAGTCCTTTTTCATCCGAGCGTCCTGGCTGGTAACTGCTACATAGTTCTACTCCCACCTCACCAACCGGGCAAAAGCATTTTCTATTCGTGAGTGCTCGCCACCTCGGTCGCCGTGTCTTATGCTCGTACAAAAATGGTACGGCGTCCTTGTAGATTCCCTCTCGGTGTTCCAAGTTCACTACCGCTCACGTCTCTCACACAACGAACCCCAGACCCCAGACCCCAGTTCTGTGCCGTTCCGTGTTCACAGGTTCTCGGACTTGTTTAGAGCGTTTATACTTGCGATAACGTCGCTTGGCTCGAGGAGATGCCATGTCGCAAGGGTTCGCTTGCTACTAGCACCGACAGTACATGCAAAGACGTGCTCTTTCGGCAGATCTGTTTTAAGGAGGGCGCGGAACATATCTGTGTCTGACGTCAGGAATGTGCGTAGCACGGGCTCAACAGCAATTACTCACCTTCATCGGTCTGATCATCTCCCAAGCAGAGTATAAACTCTGGCGGCTCACCCTTAGCGTAGCCATACTCGTTGATCAACCTTGTCGCAATGAACCCCTTGTTGACAAATTGCGGTCTGACCTCGAGATTGGCCTTGCCGCTCATCACCTCCACCTCCCAATTTCTCATCACCTTCTCCTCCAGCTCCTTCCTACACTCCTTTGCCTGGAAAGCACCGAAGTCTGGGTCTGCCTGTCGATAATGCCAAGTGAGCGCCACGCGCTTTCGCTCGATCCATGAACCCTGAGTCCGTTCAGTGTAGTGGCTAAAAACATCCAATACTTCCTTTTGCCATCCCATATCCATTTTCTCGGCCAGGTTCGTCCAGGTTTCGGACCCTGGACGCCGCAAAAAGCAGCCATGTTCGGCGCTGAGACCCAACTCGTCAATGTGTCCGAAAAATCCTTGCAAGAAGTTGGCGTCACGGCCGCTAATAATCCACACATGGTTTCGAGGATCAGCTGCAAGGGCTTTCAGAGCGCGGATAACTTTGTCAGAGGGGATAGCTGCGTTCGGATCTTTCACGATGGGTGTGAGCGTGCCGTCGTAATCGAACATGAAGAGTCGCTTCTTGGCGTTGTGGTATTGTCGAATCATGGTGTTGCGGTCGAGCGCCGGGGTAAGGTCTGACTGGCTGAAGGAAGTGAGGTTGGTGAGCAATCTCTTGAGAAAGCTGTTCGACCAGGTCGCCACCGTATGTGTTGTCACGTAGTTGTAAAGCTTTTCGTGGTCGGCTTGCTTCTGGGCCGGCGGCATTTCTAAAGCTTTCTTCAAAGCGTCTGCCACGCCACCCAGGTCCCACGGATTGATGTGTATAGCATTGCCCAAGCTGGCGGCAGTTCCGGAGAATTCAGATAGAATCAGCGGGCCGTGGTTATTCTTCTGGCAGATAACATATTCCAAGCTAGTTGTGTTCATGCCGTCTCTGACGCTGGTGATGAGACCAACATCGGCTACTCTGAGCAGGGCAAAGTATTCCTGGGAGGATAGGTACTGCGGATAGTGTTGAACCGGTGAGTGGCTCAGGGATCCGTACTCCCCGTTGATACGTGACACCAGATTTGAGATCTTGTGTTCAATCTTGTGTGCTCCGTCCACCTTGTCCTCTAGAACGCTGGTTGGACTCGTCACCTGGATCAGAACCACTTTGTCGCGCCACGCGGGATACCTCTCCAGAAACATCTCGAAAGCCATGAGTTTCTGAGCCACTCCCCTGACGGTATCGAGCCTGTCGCGACCGACAATGATCTTTTTACCAGCGTACATTGTCTTCAGCGCCTTCATGTTCTTTTCTATGATCGGGTCTCCAAATGCTTGCTTCTGCACCGTGGCCACGTCAATGCCAATGGGAAAAACATCCACAGCGACGTGTGCTCCGTATGCGTCCACGCCTGCAGAACTTGATTCAAAGCCCAAAATTCTCTTGCAGCACGAGTTGAAGTGCCGAGAGAAACTGTATGATTGGAAACCGATCATGGTTGCACCAAGCGCGCCAGTTAGGATGTCCTTTCTCCTGGGCAGGCAGCGCATGTATTCGCTACTAGGGAATGGAATGTGCAGGAAGAAGCCGATGTAAATGTTGGGAATTCGTTGCCGAAGCATGCTCGGCAGCATCATTAGGTGGTAGTCGTGGATCCAGATGATGTCTCCTGGTTGATATATCTGCAGAATCCGATCCGCAAAGCCCTGATTCATCCGCACATAATCGTTCCATGAAGTCTTCTCTGCTCGGCCATCGTCCGGACCATGTTGTCTATAGTGGAAAAGAGTGTAAAGCTCATGTTCGGCGTACTTGCGCCAACGGCTTTGATCCTTGAAGACGAACTCGCCTCCCTCATCTCCTTGGTTCTCCGGCAGCCATACAGGGAGTACCTTTCCGTCCGGGTGCTGGGCCAGAATCTTCTCGAGACGGTTGCGATCGGCTCGTGTTAGGCTAAGGTGATCAGGATGCGGAACATAAGTAGCCGGACTGGCGCCGTTGACGGGATACGGGGCGGCAGATTTGTTGACAGGATGTGGAAGTTGGGCAGCAGCCATTGCCGCGGCTGCGTCGGCCTGTAGTATACTGATGGCCTTTTCTTGTTGCTTGGTACGAATCTCTCCTGTCCAGCCCACCAACGTGTGATTCCAAGGCGTCTTCCCCGACGACAGATGGGTGAAGGAGTCGAAGAGAGCAGATGTTCCGCGGCGATTTGATAGCGCCCAGTCCCCCTCACCGCCATGGGTCAGTTGGTAGGGGATGCAGAAAGTTGCGCTGATGACATTTCCGCTCAAGCGAAGACCGGGATATGCTGTTCGTGGGTCGACGTCGATGGCCTCGGCGCCTCTGGAATCAACAAGGCTGAGTCGCCGGAGTATTTCATGCTTTGACTTTGCCCCCTTCGCAACGTGTACGGGTGACTCGGGCGTGGCGTGATCTTCAGCGCCCTGCTTGCTGGGCAGGGAGAAATAGGATGTTGTCGGCCGTTCCTGTTCCGACATCTTTTCAGGTTCGCTTGTGAAGTTCGCTTGCTGACTCTGAGGATCACCTGGTTGCCGCAGGACCTCCTTTGGTCCGCCAGGGTGGCTGACCATGGCGAAGCTGCCGAAGTTGGAAAAATAAAAACAATAGTCTACGATTAGAGAAATGTCGCTAAATATCAGATCAGTCAATCACCTGCACCCGAAAATAAGGATGTCGATCTAGAATGTGGTGAGCGAGTGAGGTGCGTAAGAGCCTTTTCTAGCCATGCGGGTGGGGCAGTGAGGAGAAAATATAAATAAAACAGGGTCTGAAGAAGATATGAGGGATGGGTAAAAGCAAGAAGGGATGGAAATGTACCTTTTTGGAGAGGCCGCAAAATTTATGAGTCCAGCCACAAGCGCCGAACGATGGTGATGTGCATATGATGGTTTGTCGGAAAGAGCAAGTGGCTATTGACCAAGTTCGAGTTCACCTGCAGCTGTTCTCGGAAGTCAACCCGGGTCTGCAGCTTCGTCATATGCTTCCCTTAATCGCAAGAGGAACCACCGTTTCTAGTGGCGAGACCGGCCGGGTTGAACCTCACAGAGCACGAAATGCGGATGAATCGTTGAGCCCAGAGAGTTTCAGTGGCCCCAAAAAGGTCGTAAGATGCTGCACATGCTACCGCCGTCTTGTCCTGTTGTAGATGTCCAATGGAACTTGATACGCTGGGGGGGTCGTTGGGTCGTCACTCTTGTCCACTGGTTCTAGCCAAGGGGATCCGCAAGGTTGAGAATGTGCTCAGACTGCTGGACCAGCCTGTTTGTAAGTCCACAAGCTCTTATTCGTTTAAAAGCTGTGTTGGGCCGATGTCGTTCTTGAGCCAGGGAAAAGTTCGGGTTGATGGAAGGGTAGGCTTACATAGTACGAAGTATGATAGTGAGTACGAGTTAGTGACGCAGTGGGTGCGTGACGGATCAAGTTTAGGCACCTTTGCCGTGGGCCTTAATGGGAAGCCGCCAAGCATGTGGGAAGCCACTTCAAGCCGCACGTGTTCCATTGGGGTTCTCAGTTGCCGTAGGGGAACAAGGTGCGACGGGCAATCTCAATCATTCAGTCACTCAGAACCTACGAACCCACGAATACTCTACTGACCTTGAGGCACGCTCGCAATCTGCGTGAAACGTTCTTGCCGCTCCGTCACCGAACCTTGCCCTGTTCTTCCATTGTTGTCTGCTGTTTACACACAAATCTCTGTCTGCGCCGCTCGCATGCTGCATGCCACCAAACCTCCTCCTCATCCATCAGAGTCCGCACAAACGACATTATGAAGTTGCGGGCAACATCATCTGCCAATATGTCGGTGCTAAGACTGGCACCTTCCGCCGGCATCGCAGCCTGGTCAGTCCGCTAGCATATTCTGCTCAGGTCCATACCTCCATTCCAGATCGTCCGAGGGCCTTCACAGCCGAGCCCAACATCGATATCAAGAGTCTAGAAAATACCCTCCGTGCTCATCGCGAGGCAAACCGAGCACCAGTGGTGCGGAAGACCTTCAAAAAGGGCGAGTCCGTCTGGATAGAGGACCGAGACGGAGGACTGCCTGCGCTAAAGTTCAATGTTCCACAGAAGAAGAAGGTTGGACTTTTCAAGAGAATTGACCTCTCTCCGGTCACAGGCTTGAGAGGCACCGGTCGCGACTTGGACGTATTATGGCGGATAAGGGATACCGAAAAGAACCCGCCCTTGCATTATCGCCTTCCGTGGCTCCGGCACCTGGATAGCCCAGACTCACTCACTCAAGTCTCAGCCATCGAGCGACTCACTGCTGAAATTCGCGCGTTTGAGAAATATAGCTCTCCATCGGAGGAAGAACAACGCGCTGCTAGCGACGCTCTGAACGACATTATCGAGTGCGTCAGGGCCGCAGAGAATGGGTTAGTTGTCGATGTCATTGGCTCCCGTGCCACAAATCTGGCTGATCCCTTATCGGATCTTGATATCAATGTTTCCAGTCCGGAGCAATGGGTCATCTTGGACGAGCCCGCGCAGGAAGCGCCATTCAAGGTTCTGAACAAGCTCTATCAGACTCTGCGAAAGCCTTCCAAAACTACCAACCAATCTGTTTCTCATCGTATTGAAACTCGTTACTACCTCAGACATGCTCGAGTACCTATCTTGCTCTGCTGCCACAAACCGTCAGGGCTTCCAATTCAAATTCAGTCAACGCCACGGACATATGACAGCCGGGAATACGTGAAAGCGTCGTTGAAGGAATACCCATCTTTAAAAAGCTTGTTCAAAGTCCTGAAACAACTTTTGCAAATGCGCGGACTTACCATTGGCAGCCACGGGGGTATTACATCCTATCCGCTGCTGCAGATGATCGTCGCGGCACTCAAGTTCTCCGAGGGCAGATTCCACCCGGCGGACGTGGGCAACCAGTTCCTTTTCTTCCTGGATTTCTACTCGGACATTAATTTTTCCACGCATGGTATTTCAACCGAGCCCTTGGAACTGTTCTCCAAAAGCGTTGGGCGAGCCCGAGAGCGTGGCGAGGAGCCAGAGCACGCGAGAGACGGGACAGAAGTGCCAGATAAACCGCGCTTGCGCCAGGACCATATCACGTTCCAGGGCCGAAGTCGAAGAAGGTCCCAAAAGAGCATGGACTATCTGATGACTCTCCAAGACCCTGCTAACCCTGTCAACGATCTTGGGAAGTCTTGTTTTCAGATACAAGATGTGCAAGAGACTTTCATCGCCGTCAGGGCAACTCTCAAGCGTGCAATGGCACAATGGGACCTCGTCTCTAAGACTTCGAGACGTCCAGGGGTGCAAAATGGAATGCGTTCGTTGCTTGAATCCTGTGTTGGAGGCGACTACAGCATATATGAGCATGAGAGAGACGATCTTCGCCGACTGGGTCGTGGCTCACTGGAAAGGTTGGAGGAGGCCGCCACTTCAGAAACTTGATTAGTATACCCATCTACATAAGAATCCCCTCACCATCTATCAAGTATGGTGCGGATATCGCCCGCCCTTGGTATCTCGACACTCTTGAGAGCAGCAGCGGATCTGCTAGACATCCCCGTCAATCTCATCCCTCAAATGCCGTTTAGAAAACAGGGCCTTCATGCTGCTCAACACCACGTCCACCCGTGAACCACTCCACTCGATTCCTGGCATATTGTTCCACTCTCGGCTTTAGCGCCGTCTCATGCAAGTTAAAGTCATCCACGGTACCGATACGAAGAACACTCTTCCCGGGATATCCAGAACTGACACGGTTCATGAGCGTTCCGCAAGTCTTGCAGAAGTAATTTGTCATAGTGTTCCCCGTGGCGATCGTCTTCGATTGAGCAAAAACCGTCAAGTTCTCCCTGCCGCGGATGTAGGTGATGTAACGGTCGTCGACAACGAAGTTAGAGGCAAACATTGACGCTGTGATCTTGCGGCAGTCATAACAATTGCAGATGAAAGTCTCGACTAGACCAGGTTTTGTGGTTGGGATTTCGAGCTGCACAGCTCCGCAGAAGCAGGTTGCTGTTGCGCGGTGGTTTCTCGAGTAGCCGTCTGAGGCGCTCCCAGACAGAGGAATAAATGGCTTTGAATTGTCTTGGGCCGCCATTGCTGCTGGATTTGAAAGGTTGCTCAAGGTGATGTTATGCTTGGATGTGATTAAATTTCGCTCAACGTTGGTTTCGTGGTGAATACCAGAGCTGGTGTCAGTGATGTTGGTTTGCTGGAAGCCATGGTGGTCGTTATGCTTCTATATACCTCCGTTACCAGTGTGTTGCAAAGCATTAACGGTGGCCCGTCTGCTCACATGGAGCCGACGACGGCACCTGCTAATTTGTCACGGCAGAGCCGATGATTGAGTTCACAGTTCCTCAGACGTATACTTATTTCCCTCCTGGTCAGATAATTTCCAGATGAGGACGGGATGAACCCCTGCAAACATGCTTCGAGAATGGGTGATATTCCCATCATAACCAGATCGTTGGCGCCGGTTGCTGCGGCCCCTCCTTCTAACAAAGGACACTTGCACTCTCTACCTAGGCTAGAGCTCTGGTGCATCGGTGACGAATATGGACGGTAGATCGCTTAGCTCGCTACGCTCTCCTCGACCGCGCCGTCGAAACCCCGCTCACCTTCTTTGCTCTCAAAATGTCCGATCTTTTCTGGGGAGCCGATCGAGCTTACAAACTCATATGTACTCCGTGCTGCGAGGATCCTCATGCTTTGGCGGCCTCACTGCCACTTTTGGCTCCGTCTTGCACTTTTCATGTGTAAATATCCACGGACGCTTTGACAGGCATGATGCAGCCTCGCGGGCCGGTTTATCATGCTGCGTCACGGTCGGGGGTTCGCGGAATCGCATCTTGAAGCGCGGAAGGCAAGCTGAACACGGAATTCTGTTTTGATTCTCCGAACGCTGAAGCATTTCGCAACACCATCACTGGCGGCTTGTATTGCCATCCACGCACAGGCTGCTATCGGCCCTTCATACTTGCTGACAGAGAAATAGCTTGTACTGCTGCCCATTGACGTCTCCGGCGAGCTACAATCTCGTCCCAAGACCGAGGAACGTTCGGAGAACCTTCGGATTGCTGTAGCCTGTATGGCTGGAATGACTATTGCTATCTTTATTCTACCAATACACACTTCTTGGAAGACGTCAAGCCTTACAAATGCCTTTTGGGACTCTACCGGTGAGTTAAGTAGTTCGGTGGGTGTGCAATGACTATAAAACAAACCATGAAAGAGTGCAGTGACCTCGACAAACCTTTCCGCAGAACACGGACTACACACAAGCAAGCGTTAACCACTCAAAATTGAGAATCAGCCAACATGTCCACAAAGACCATCAGCATCTATGGGAAGGAGCTCTCCATTCCAACGGGGCTCTTCATAAACAATGAATTTGTCGAAGCAATCAGCAAGACGACCTTCGCAGTCGAGAACCCTGCCACGGGAGAAGAGGTGCTCACCATCCAGGAAGGTCAGCCCGAGGATGTTGATGCGGCGGTAAAGGCAGCGACGAAGGCATTCAACAGTCCCGGATGGAAAGACATCAGCGCGGATGAACGTGGAAAACTGCTCAACCGTCTCGCCGATATCATGGAGCAGAATAGGGAGGAGCTCATCGCCATTGAGATGCTTGACACCGGGAAGACGTACAAGCAAGCTTCTACTATTGATTTCGCTGGGTCCGTGGGGACTCTCCGCTACTATGCTGGATGGGCCGGCAAGATCGTCGGGACTTCATCTACCAACGTCCCGGGGATGTTCTCTTACACTAGGCGAGAGCCGATCGGTGTTTGTGGTCAAATCATCCCGTGGAAGTAAGTACCAGATCAGCCCACTGTACGAAGAAACATGCATTGACAGGGCGTGTAGCTTTCCACTCCTGATGTTCGTCTGGAAGATTGCTCCGGCGCTGGTCACTGGCAACACAATTGTCATGAAGTCCTCCGAGACGACTCCCTTGTCTGCACTGAAAATGTGTGAGTACATCAAAACCGCAGGCTTCCCGGCAGGAACAGTCAACTTGGTATCTGGGTATGGTAAAACAGTTGGGGCTGCCATTGCCAATCACATGGGCATTCAGAAGGTCGCCTTTACCGGTTCTACCGCCACGGGACGCACGATCATGAAGGCTGCAGCCAGTTCAAACCTGAAGAAAGTGACATTGGAACTGGGTGGGAAGAGTCCAGTGAGTGGGCCTGCGCGGATAATATTGAAAGCCACTGACTCCCACAGAATATCGTTTTCCCAGATGCGGACGTCAAAAAGGCAGTTGAGTGGTCAGTGTATGGCATCGACATGAACATGGGACAAACCTGCCACGCCGGCACCAGAATCTTCGTCCATGAGGACGTCTATGACGAATTCATCACGGCTTTTACCGCGCGTCTAAAGTCCATTCGGGTTGGGGACAATTTTGACAGCACAACTGACCAGGGACCGCAGAACTCCAAGGTCCAGTACGACAGAATCATGGGCTATATCCAGTCTGGCAAGGAGGAAGGGGCGACACTACATCTTGGTGGCAAGCCTCTCTCTGACAGAGGCTACTTCATCGAACCGACCATCTTCACCGATGTCAAGCCACAGATGAAGATTGTTCGCGAGGAAATCTTCGGTCCTGTGGTCGTGGTGGCGAAATTCAAGACTGAGGAGGAAGTTATTGCTTTAGCGAATGACACCTCTTATGGACTTGCCGCCGGAATCTTCACGCGGGACTACGAGAGAGCGATGAGGGTGACAGCGGCACTCCAGGCTGGAACTACCTGGGTCAATTTCTACAATGTTCTGCACTGGAGCTTGCCCTTCGGTGGATACAAGGAGTCCGGGCTTGGAAGGGAATGCGGTGAAGCGGCGCTGGAGAACTATACCGAAGTCAAAGCTGTGATGTACAACATGGGCATGCCATTGCCCGACGCTTTGTGGGCTTAGAAGAAGAGACCGTTAGGCTGGCAGGGTGGAGAGTGCGAGGCGTGTTGTGAGAGTTCCGATAACTTGCGGTTGTTCCTCACATACGTTTTGTAAAAAGTCCGTTGCCGGGAAATCCGCCTAACTTTAACCTGCCTATTCTGACGCCAGGAGTTAGGGCTGGGGGACTTCGACCTCCCCTTGCAGGCTCGGATTCAGCGCTTTTAGGACCGAGGAACCCTAGCCAGTTGTCCCCCCGGTTCACCCCAGCTCCCCGCATGAAAGTGTGGTGCAAATTTAGGCAATAGCCCCCTTGCGCCCGCGTCCGGGGGCCCTGATTGCAGGAGAAATTCCCCAGGCTACAGTAGATGGGTACTGCTCCCACTTTCTTATTCTCACCTTTCCTCGTTTCCCCTTTTTAACCAAAAGCATCATATGCAAGCGCCCAGAGCGGCTTCACGGTCAGAGAAATTGCTTAACCAGCTATTTTGGCGGGCGCTCTTGCGTTTCTATTCTCCCCGATTATCAGAAGGCTGTAACTCCGGATGGCAAGCAAGGATGGACCGCCAACTGTGGAACGCGATTCCTCCAGCAGCCGGACCGCTCTCAGCCCTACTCGTCGCGAGCGAAAACGGGCGAGTGACCGAATATCTCAACAAGGGACGCGGGCGAGGACCAAGGCATATATTGAGTACCTCGAGAACACAACCGCAAGACTGACAGACGCGCTCGCGGGCAACGGTGCTGCTGTTTCCGAACAAATGGCGCAACAGTATAACGAGATTGAGGGGTTGAAGGGGGTGATTGCACGGATTGCGAAGATTGCAAATGGGGCGGTAGGCTTCACATACGCCAGCACAGAACCCGACATTCAGAACCAGCCATCGGAAGAGATATCCCACTCCAGTCTGCATGGGATAGCACTTGGGAGCCCAGCGGCAGCTGTGCCTGCTGGATATTGTGGCTGTTTTGCTCCCGCGACCTTTCCACCGGTCCCGCATCCCAATCAGGAGTCACTGAAGAAAATCTACCCCATGATTAACCTCAAATGTAGCAACAAAGACCGCGATTATTTTGGGGCGCTCAATCATGCTTTGGTGACGATCGAAAGCAACCACGCACGGCACCTGTTTTCCGGCCCACGCGTCGACGACGACGCCAGTATTAGGGCCGTGTTACACGGCTGGGACGCTGCAAGAGCCAAAAATCCGTTTGATGTTGGGTGGCAATTACTTCAAATCTTAGATGAGGGTCTCTTCTTCAGAAGTGGACCGGTAGAGCGGATGGCTATTTTGCGGATCATGAGAGCAATGCTGATGGTACTGACGCAAGGTTCCGCTTCGTGTACTCTTGCTGAACCAGGCATAGACCAAGATAAATTCCCATCTTCCACCCGAAAGAAAACCCCCTTCCTTCATGAATCCCAGGTAGAAACCTCCCTCTCCTCATCTTGCCCTTCGCTGATGGAAACCAGTCCTTTGCAGGCGCAGGTCGACCACCCGAGGCTGATCGACTACTTCGTGTGGTGAGTTCGCTCGAGGGGCGTCAGATTTTCCTCTCTCCAACTCATCTAACCGCGTAATAGGCCCCAGGTTCGTGACTATCTGATCATGAGTGGCATCAGCTACGCGCCCGAGAGTCTGGCGGCTCAATTCGCCGTCGACATTGGCTTCAAATGGCCATTCACCCTCCGAGACACATGCACATATCAGCCATCAACGGGAGTGTACGCATTCTCCAAAGAATTTACGGAGGCATGCGAAAGTCTGGAGTCATGGTTTTTCAAATCGCCCGTCATGTCCAACCACCTTCCTCTACCGCCAGACAAGGCCGCAACGGGTTTGGAGGACGATTGGCCGGGAACTCTGCCCCGGCCCTGCAACCTGCCTTCCGAGACAATTCAACAAGCTGACTTATGGGATGGTGCTTGGGGAGGAATCATGCTGGCAGAGAACCCCTAGTTCTCGCTGGTATTCGACTAGGTAATATCTTTCGACCTGGCGGTGCCCCGAGCCTGTGCCTCACACCTGTGTCATCGTGAGCCTGGTCACTCTTGCTCAAGTCCGCGATTCTATGTCGTGGGCTCACGATGAACTCGGAATGTCTGGTGCAGAGAATGAATCGGGAGTTGTCTCCTTTCATTCGCTATCTAGACCGTATGTCGTTGATGCTGTGGGAGATCCATAAATACCGCCACTGCATCTGCCGCTGAACTCGGCACTCTGAACCAGTTGCGAACCTTTCCAGAGAACGACGACACACGGTATCCGAGTTTGGGTTCATGGTCGTTGTGGGCAGTAATCGGGCATTCCGGCGTGCAGAAGCAACAAATAAAAGGGGCTGCAGAGGCTCATGGGCCCAGATTTCCGAACTCAGGGCGGTGTATACCTTGGTGAGAGATGCGGCTCCGGCTTTGAAGAAGCAGGCGAGAGCGACGGCAATTATTCCATGAGCTTTCTGTCTGATGCTTGCGTCAGATCTATTCATGAGTATCCCGCGGCAATTGCAGGATTTGGGAAGATTGAAGTAATGCGCACTGGAGCAACAAAACCCGCCGAGTGCGCCTTTTTGCAGCACGATGAAGCGTTTTGGTCCCAGCCACCAGCCGCGATGGGTACAAGAATAGTCTCCCAGACGGTTTGTTTCTTCCAGTCATTTTTGCCCCGGATGTCGAGGCCGAGGTCGTCTGCATAAAAGATGGGAACGTGCCTGAATTAGCGGCACGCTCAATGGTCCGTTTGCTGCCAGCCGTTGTGTGTGTGTGTGTGTGTGTACACCTAGGACCTTGGTCACAGTGGGACTTGGAAAGACTGACTCGGTGATCGACATTAATCAACTCTTATATCAATGACCATTGGCCACTTCTCTGCCGACCAGCCAAGATTGGCCAAAGTGTCGCGCCACCAAACCCTTAAGCCTTGTCTGCCGGCCATCCCTTCCCCTTTTCTCCGCCAAATAGAATTCCTAGAGAGCGCCATGGGGTCAGGACCTGGAGGCTAGGCATCCAGAAACCGTTAACCAGTACGAACATGTGGCTGCAGAACCAGACAACTCCGCTCACAATCAACAACATTGCCACTTCTCCTTCTAACACTTAGGAATAGACGAGTGAGGAAGACGCAATTTCACCAGGACTTTGGACCTCCATTTCGCGAGCTGCGGACTCCATCCATGCGAGTCAGAATCTAAACCTAACCTAACTTCAAAACACAGGTGACTTTACAAGGATCTTTCTTTGCGAAGCAGGATTGTGTCTCGGTCATCAGGTCTGGAGATCCTGATGTTGATATGCTAGTATCGCGTACACTTACATTGCATCCTTGGGTTGTTCATATATAAATAGAGGTAGGTCCATCACGGAGGAGGTAGTGACTCCAGACATCACAGCACCACGCTCGTTTCAATCTCAGTCGTTCACTTCTGCTGTTGCGTTGTGGTACACTGGCCCCCCCTCCCCCCCCGGACGCAGTCTTTGCACCAAGCGACAAACATATCCGACCATGAAAAATCTCATCCTAAGCCTGTCATGCGTGCTCGTCGCGCTGGCTCGCCGGGGCGGCGCCCAATGCCCAGCGGAGTCGCTCTCATTCTCTCCAATCCTCTACGCAGGCCCGAGCGAGGTTCAATTCACCTCTTGTGACAGCGGAGCAGACGGCCCTCGGGTCTTTCCGATCAATGCGACAACATTTGACTGGTGGTACTTTGACGCGGTGTCGGACGACGGCACCCAGGCGCTCACCGTTATCTTCTTCACGTCTTCTTACCTCGGATTCAGCTTTGACCTCCTGAACGCGATCGACCCGTTGAACGTCTACATTTTTGCCAACACTGGGTCAGGAACGCCCATCTCGTTTCCCGTCGCTGCGACTTCGGTGACGATCGACACAGTCGGCGATGGCGCTTCTGGTGACTGGGTAGGAAGTGGAATCAGTTTCCAGGGCGCCCCTGATTTGAGCACATACACCCTCACATTCGACAAGACGCTGCTTAACTTGGGCATCGAGGGAACTTTCACCTTGAAGACCGTAAGAGCTACACCCCACTTCCCTCATCGCTCTTTAAACCCGTGAGCTAACTTGGAACAAACTCAGCGCGGGCCAGGGCACTATGTTTGTGGTCCTTTGGAGGAGGGCCAGCCAGAGGAAGTGCTACCTCATGTCGGCTGGGTGAATGTCATGCCAGCCGCTGATGCCGAGGTGAACGTGAACGTACTGGGCACGCCATTGAAATTCTCCGGGAATGGCTATCATGACAAGGTGTGTTTCCAACCTATTCGACACGGGGGAGTTTTTTTCCCTTTCCCCCGAGTGTCTCCTGGCCGAGGTTTACGAGGCTCTGACAAGATGATGTTGGATATCAGAACTGGGGCGATGTCCCATTCATCTCTACACTGAACAGCTGGTACTGGGGCCACGGAACATTCGGCGCCTACAACATCGTCTTCTTCGATATGCTCGACCCCAACAACGAAGAAAAAGTCGGCGGCTACGTGCTGAAGGACGGCCAGGTCGTAGGCTCGACCTGCACCACGGGCTTGAAAGTGCGCCCGGTCGGGACGCCGTATCCCCCAACCTTGCTCACCGCGAATCCCACCCAGCTCACCATCAACATGACCCTCGACGACGGCAGCACCTTGAATGCCATCGTGACGGAAAAGGCCACCCAGATAGATATCGGACTCTATACACGGTGGATCGGCGACATCACAGGCACTGTGAACGGCGTCACCACGTCTGGCAGCGCACTGTGGGAGCAGTTCAAGACCCAAGTCTAAAACTCATTGGGTCTGTGATCACCTGTTTTGGCCCTCGACCAAGTGCCTAACATTTGCGCATCTATGGAGACCTGTGTGTCAGACATGAGGGAACTTGTGAAAATCGAACCCTCAGTTTCTAGGAAGTCGGTTTATTTCTTGCTGAGGCCTTGGGGGTTATAGTTCGTTCGTGTAACAGGAGAGGCAAAGTTTAATCAAAACCTTCGAGTTGGCAAATTTGGCCAAACACTTCGAGTGTTAGGTTGGTACGGGTCCCTGTCGTCGCTCTTCACCGATCTCTTTTAAAGGATCGGTTTGGAGTCCGAAGCCGGCTCTGCTTCTGTCCTGCTCAAGAATAAGTATCTGGGAAATTCATCAAACTTACCAAGGACTCACTGATGATATACCGAGACAGGGAGAGATGCTTTATGTAAGAATATACGTCAAATTTTCCATAGATGCCTGAAGAGGAAGTGCGAAATTCACGGGAACCCAGGTGGTCGGCCTGAAGCTGGCCTTTAAGAATCTCGAAACACCTCTCGACGCAACAGGTTTCTCTGCCCGCAGGACTCTTGTCCACGTACGCTCACTCCTAGGAGTAAGATCAAGTTGTCCATGCTCGGTTCCAGAAGCGCAAACCAGGCCACTCATTTCCCACACCCTGTCCCATGCCTGGAAAATACAACATCCTCCATGTCCAGGACACCGCTTTCACAAATGTCCACAATCCAATGAGAGAGATAAATGCCATGCAAACCAACGTGGTAACGATTCTACGTTCTGCCGTCCAAAACACCTTGGGCCTCTTATCCTCCAATGTACCAGCGACCTTATTGTTCGAATCAGTCTCGAACTTGGGAACGTATTTGAATTCGAATATGGTCAAGTTCTCCAAGCCGGTGTCTGGGGCCTTGAGCACTGACCAGACAGTCCGACGGAAGGACTTGATCCGCAGTCTGTCAAGTGGTGGGATCGCCCGACACGTGTAACAGGTGATCATCAACAGAAGGCACTGGCCAGCAGTGAGCATCCGATAGTAGAGACCTGGACGCCCAAGTCCCAGAGCGTCGGCGAGCTTGTCCCCGTTTAGCCAGCGTGCATTGGCTTCTAGGTACAAACGGCTCGCGTAGGAAGGAGGTGTGTTCTCCAACGACCAGATAATATTGTTGGCGTGCACCCTGGAGGTCGCCGAGGGTGCGTATTCATAGCAATACAGCGATTCCATGATCGCCTTGGCATTTGCGGGCGTGGAGAAAAACTCTGTCGGAGTACCCATGTAGTGAGCCACGAGCCGCCAGAGGGCCAAGTAATCCAGAATCTCCTGCTGACGGAGGAAAATGCCCTGACGAGGCAACGATTGCCAGATGACAGTGGCAGAGAAGACGGCGATGGTGCCGATGCAATCCAAATCATTGATTGGGACGCCGCACTTCTCCACCGAGTAGTAGGCAGGGTGACGAGACGCGATTTGCAGGATGCGTTGGCGGACCGTGGCGTGTAAGAACCGAACTCGAAGACAGCTCGCGAAGCCATCGCCGCCCGGTCTGATGGACGCGAGGTCGTTCGTACATTCTAGAATGAATTGAGTCGTCTCCAGCAGTCGACGCCAAACGGTTTTGATGCTAAACCCCCCGGTCCGGGCGAGAACCTCTGTTACCCTGCTGCTGGCTGTACCTCCCAGGAGGGATTGGTAGGTCAGGCCGGTGAGGTTCGCCTCCCCGTATCTGTAGAACACATCCTGGCCTCGGGCAATTTGCTCCCAGTCCACCCATTCAGGAATGGTGTTCACCTGGTCCCAGAGCTGTTGGAGCTTGTCGTTTTCATGATGGTGGCTGCAGAAGAGCGCGTAGGCGTCTCTCTTGGTCTGGGATTGGCGAAGAGGCCCCTCGCCTTTACCTTCGCTTCGATCTTCAGATGGTGGCAGCTCGTTCAGGACCCCAACACATTCTTCTGCAAGTGTGTCACACGTGTACTTGAGATGATCATATTGTTCTGGTGTCTGGTGATGGTCGGTCCACTGGAAACGGTAACCCCAGGCTTCTCTCATTCTGCGCTCAAGCCCGGACGATGCAATTCTCGTCGTCATGTGGGAAATCACCAGTCGGGCTTAGCAAGACCAACGGTTGCTAACCAGAGAACGTCAACCTTTCACTGGACACGAATGTCTGTCGTTGGTGTTGGCAAGTTGGGACACGAGAGAAACATCTAGGATGCTATCTCGCCCGCGTCAAACCGTCCATCTTTATGGCTATTCAGGATCATTAGTTCTCAGTGACCGAGCTTCAATGCAGGGAAACCACCTGGTGAGCTAGATGCGTACAGGTAGGTTTCAAGCGAGGTCCTAGGCATCCGAGTCTACGATCTCTCCGGATGCCCAATACTGTTCAAGTCCGTCACCTAATATCTTGCCTCGGACTGATTCACACAAGCCGTGTCAGCAAAGCATCGCCCCGCAAGGGTGCCGAGAGCCTGGATCTGCCAGGCCTTCAATGCAAGAGGGGCGCTGCTTGTGTTTAACGTGTCGAAATACTCGGTGTCTCCGTCAAGCCGATAAGGTGAGGCTAGCGGAGTCAACAAGCCGTGGTCAAAGTGCGTCAGAGAGTTCAGTACTTGTAGTTAGAGTGGGCGCGAGTGGGCCATTTACTTCATCTTCCAGCTGCTAATTGGACACAAGCAGCATCCACGATCCCCGGAGAACGGGGATTTGTTCAATACATATGCAGGCGGGATCCCCAGTTCTTTCCTCTTACACTGACAAGCCACTCTAGTGCTTGATTCTGACAATGTCACCTGAACACGCACAGAGAGTCAGACTCCCATCGCTGCAACGGTGAAGAAAGAGATATGTTCCCCATTTAGGCTTGGACAAGCCGGACGTGGAGTGGGAACTGGGTAACACCCCGCCGGGCCCAGTCCAGGTGACGAGGACACCAGGGAACCATAGACGTCCTAATACGAGTGACTGGCGTTCTCTATACCTCAGGAGGTTGTATTCGCACCTTGAATAGGACCGTCAGGTTAGCCGAGTCATGTTGTTAATGTCAGACGTCCGATCCTTTACGTGAACTTGCACTCTCATCGAACGTTCTCTCACTATCTCCCGCGAGATTTTACACCGATTCGGGAACAGCTTGACTCGACCCGCATATGCCTCTTATCATGCAATTGGAATCAGCAAAACATATACCTATGCCCACAAGTTCGTGTGGTATACCAGCACTGCCTTTGGGGTATGTGCGACCATTGCCTGCCTCTTCCTCAGCAATATCAAAAAATACATGACTAATCGCATTGCTCCTCAAATTACCCATTGAGTCGGGAGGAGGGAAAGGGGAAGAAAGACCAAATGGCTCAGGGAGAACTCCAGTAGCGCTCGGGGAGTACCTAGGGATCGACCATGGGAATAGGACGACGAGGGACACGTTCTTCGTTCAATACTACCTAGGTAGACTTTCTTAAGGTACGCTTCCCTGTATTCTCTCTCTGCGTCGGTAAACGTGTCTCGACCACGTACCTCGCTATGTCCCCCAACGAAGGGCTTTGGCGCGTACCCAGGTACATCTCTATGGATACCTGGATCTAAGAAAGGGATTCATCGAGATCCTTGCTGAACGTCCTTGAGGCGCCATACTTAGGGCAGTAAAGGCATGCATTCTGTCGGTGAATGGACGATTCCGTTGTTTCTGAAGGGGACTGTTTCTGGTGACGAGTGAGGCTGGGGTCGGCGTTCTTGGCACCGAGGGAAATCGACCTCTAAAAGCGGCGGCGCCTACCGCCATATTCGGAGGGCAACTTCCCTTCCACTTGCGTTGAACTGTAAATTATGCCAGTCATTCACACTTCGGCCATCCTCTGCCTCAACTCTTGTCCTGATGTTTATGACTGCTCCTGCGATCAATCTGATCCGATGAGTAGCCCTCGGATTTCGACTCCGCGTCAATATGGCGGACCTCACTTTGGCGCCACGGCCACAGGGCGTTCTGACATGCGCATGCCTCGATTCTTCAAACGGTTAGCCACCACACAGATTTATCCGTTCACCATTCGGTGACTGACATGTAGTGTGGACAGGCTATTCAAGTTCCCTCAAATGGACTTTGAGATGGCAGTGTGGGAAATGATGCATCTACTGATTGCGCCCAAGAAGGTGTTCAAGTCGATATACTATCATAAACGTGGGTTGAAGGACTGACCAATGCTTTAGGCGTGCTCTGTGCTGACCAGAATGGATCACAGAGACGAGAAATACGTGGCACCGACCTGACCCGTCGTTTACCTACCTACTCTCCTTCTTCCTGCTACTCACTTCGTTTGCCTGGTCCCTCGCATACACACCGTCCTTCGGCTCCGTCGTCAAGCTGGCCTTGCTGTTCGTGGTCATCCACTTCCTCGCAGGCTCACTCCTCGTGTCGGCGATAGCATACTACCTCGTCGGCAGACTGCTAGGGCCTGGCATCGCAGGCCTCCCTGGCCGCAGACGACAACAGGGCCTCTTCGGTCCGCCGGGTGGAACACGTGGTGCAGAAGTTCTCGAATTCGGATACTGTTTTGACGTGTCCATCCGGGCTTTCTTCCCTCCTTACGTCCTCCTCTACATCATCCAGTACATCCTCATGCCCGTCCTCAACCATCAGAATCACGCCTCTACCTTCTTTGCGAATCTACTGTATCTTGGGGCGGGCTTATACTGGAGTCTAATCACGTTTTTAGGGTATAACGCATTGCATTTCCTGCATCATACGCAGCTTTTGTTGAGTCCTATGTTGGCGTGGATCGTGATTTGGTTGGTGTGTACGATCTTGAATATCAATCTTACGACATGGGGGACGAGGTGGCTGTTCCTGGGCGTCAAGGGATGAGCATCATACGCGCGATTCGCTTCCACGAACTGCAGGATCCAGTGGGCTGTCGCCTAGACCAGGACTGACGGCCAAATGATTGCCAGGGCAGGCTGCGCTTCTAGTTATCGCTTATGGCAGAGATCTTACAGTCTGTGAGCCTCCCTCTGGGCAGACTCCATCATTTGACTGAGCATCACCCTTCCTGATGATAGCATCTCCGCCTAGTCGACCACGCCCAATGATCGATCACTATCTGCTACGGCGCTGCCGACACAGCGCGATGGTCACAGTACATTGATGTCAAACAAAACTCTCACACAACTCGATTGGATCACATTCGTCGCCGAAGCAATCAGGGCCGACATGCGCAATGAGCCATGACGGCACGCCGCCTGCTCAGATACGGGCTTGAATGGGAAGGCGGCCGAGGAGTGCTTGGCCCATCCCCGGCTACGTGACCCGATTTGACCTTTCTTAGGCGGGCGTGGCGTTCAGTAGCGGGGCAGGCCCAGCTTGACGGACCTGCATTAGCCTTTGGTCATCCTGCGGTCCACTGCAACATCCAGGGGTAAAAATCAAAATGCCGTTGTCATGAAGTCGTTGAATTTCGACAAAAGACAGTCGGCCCTGCATAACGACGTGACCGATGGTGTGGAGGCAGGCGGTGTTAGTACGAGTAGTACTCGTAACCATACCATCGCATCTTATCGCAGCGATGCTGGTGATGGGTTCGTGATATGGAGTAGCTGTCGCTTATTAAATCATGTCTCGGGTGGCACTGAGGCCGATTCAAAGAAGTGCCTGGCGCTCGAGATGAATCATGGAATATCAAGATTGCTGGAACTCCGTGCCTTGGGTTACTATTGCAAGCACAGACATACAGTAATATCTTGTAGATGCTTATCTCCCTGTGAAGATGCTGTGGGATTTGTCGTCCAGTTAGCTAGTGGTCCAGGGGTGCAGCAAGGAGTCGTGAACCCTGCTTAAGACGTGCAGATGGAGGTGCCCCTATCCATGCAGGCCCACTCGCTTTCATGCTGGCTGATGTGCTGGCTGCTGGAGCGTTGAACATCCCCCCGTAAAAACAACAGCTGCACTCCACGGACATCCTCAAATCCACTTCTGTCTCATCGACTCCCTCTCGACCACCATTCCCTGCGCAAGTTGGGATGCGCTGCGACGCTGATCATCCGTGGTCTGGTCGTGCGACAGCTCCAGTCGAGTCGAGGGGTTAGCTGTCTCAGACACCGACGCGCATCGCTTCGCTCTCGGATCGACACCGCCGTCGGACGCGATAATCCGAGATTCAAATAAACAATGGACCTTTCGCCGAGCATACCCTCTCCCAAGAAACCAAAGAGCCCTCGCCGTCAGTCGTCGAAGCAGCTCACGGCTGCCGAGCACCAGAGCTCGCCGCCAAGCTCCCTCCCATCTTCGCCTGTATTTCCGGCTCAACCGCTGCGCCAACTACATGGGGCACAACAGAGCAAACAAATGACAGGTTCAGGCACGTTTCTTGCCGAGTCTCCAAACATGGAGGATCACGACGACGTCGAGGATCCCCATGACCTATCACTGTCGAGGAACCACATTCTCCGGGCTTCTATGGTCGACAACTTGGTCCTCTCTCTGGACCATTTCTCTGGCGGTTTCGACGATGCACCCTTTACTCCGCGCAGCAACAGCTACGATACAAACGCAAGAGTTCGAGGAAGGGGAAGAGGCCATACATTCTCCTCCTCGACCTCCTCAGAAAATGACATCCAACACCTGAGGGCTGCGCCGCAACCCCCCCAGACCATCCCGCGAGTACCACTACGAAGCAGTGTGCGATATCAGAAGGATCTGCAGAAGCTGCCTAGCATATTTGGTGAAGATGAAGACTCTACAAGGGCAAAGGTCTACGATGCACAGAGAGCCGTACAGCCCCGTCACCCTAGGAGGAGGAAGAATGCGTCTGGCGGCGGCAAAAGCGACCACAGCAGTAACTCGTCAAGCATTGATCTTGGCCACTTGGCCAGCATGACAGGCCGACTAGGAGGCCCTGGGAACAGACGGTCAAGGAGCTTCGACTTCGGTTCCAGACAACGAGAGGTGCGCACCAGCAAACCCGCTGTCAATGCCGATGGTCAAGCGCCTACTCCGGTAATTTACCCTGGACCTGATGCTCAAAAGGGTGAAAGTGTCAGCCCCTTGGTCCGCAAGAACAGCACCAAATCATCTAAGAGTGCATACGTGAAGAAGGGCCGGATGCCGGCAACAGGGCCAAATGCGACGAGGACTGATTCTGTGCCTCAACTGCCCTCCATGAAGAGCGTGCCCAGTTTTCATGGCACAGACCACAAGCCTAGCATGGTCTCTCCGAGCGAACCCGTCGCACCACCCAGACCAGGATTTTTTCGGCGCGTATTTGGGTCCAAGAACCCTACCGTGGAAGCACATCCAACACCCAATGTCCTAACAAAGTCACACCATGGGCGTGCCACTCCGGTGCAAGAAGAAAGCTCCCATGCTCCCGCCACACCGCCAGGGAAATTGCATCGGCCCGTTCGTCGGACGTCCACCGATGCTTCGGCGAACAAAGAGAACCAGCCAGTCCTTGCTAAGAAGTCTTCTGCGTTCTTCCGTAGGAGGAAGAAGTCGATCTCTAACGTAGTGCCCCCACCTCTCCCTTTGACCTTGAACGCAGAGGTACCATTGGAAACCCAGCCTGTGGACGGTACGAGCCCAGTTAGCAGCCTGAGAGCGTTTATGGGACCTTATCTGGTTGACCCTCCGCCATCCGCAACCGGCCACGGCCATCCTCATGGCCATGTCCGTACCAACTCTATGCAGGGCTTCTACACACCCAATCTTCCGCCTCCCGTGTTTGGCCTGCCAAGTCAAGCTGGGACCCGACCCAAGGCAGCTCACAGTCGCAATGAGTCCCACAGTAGCAACAAGAGCAACAAGACCTTGAGATCGAATGCGAAGCAGCCTTCCACTCTCCGCATACCGCACCAAGACTCTTTTTTAGCAGACAGTAGCAGTGTTGACGAGCCAATGAAACGGCCGTTTGACGCCTCATCTGACCACGAGCGACGGGATCTGCGCCTCAGACATAGTGTGAACGATCTCAAACTGGAGCAGACAACCTCCGCAACCTCGCTGCCGAGCCCATTGTCCAACCCGAGATCTGCAACCACAAGACAAGGATCATGGATATCTGACAAGGTCTCGCCTACTTCATCCTATATCGCACCGCTATTCGCCTCGACAGACACTGACCCAGGCCCCAAATCATTCTCTGCCCGACGGCAAAACACTTTGGAGATCCCTCGAAAGCCCGTGAAAGGTTCGCCATTTGCTTCGGTATCTGATGTCAGTGAGGAATATAAATCGGCACCGAGCACGCCACTCATCATTGAAACCCCAGATGGGGCGATCGCTGGGTCCGCGCAGTCTTTCAATACTATGGCGCCGACTGATTCTCTAAGCGAGCTGCCAGACTACAAAAGAAAGGCACAAAACATATACGACCATACAGATGACGAGGTCGATCCCTCCGCTGCAGGAGCTTGGCTTGGAGACGCAGGGGTCGACAGAGGTTGTGTGCGAAAGGCTTTCATGGAACTCTTCGATTGGAAAAATCAGGATATCCTTGACTCGCTCCGAGGACTGTGTGACAATATCACTCTCAAAGGCGAGAGCCAAGTTATTGATCGTGTCTTGACTGCCTTTGCCCAGCGGTGGTGTGAATGTAACCCATCGCACAATTTCAAGTCCAGTGGTAAGAATTGCAAGTCCATTCCCCAGGAGACGTTGCTAACCAGGACAGATGTGGTGCATTCAATTGTGTACGCGATCTTGCTTCTCAATACGGATCTCCATCTGGCGGATATTGTACAGAAGATGACAAAAGCCCAGTTCATCCGCAACGCCATGAACACAATCAAGCGCGAAGTCCAGGAGTTGGAGGCTGACAAGGGCTCGCGGGGCCCGAAACGGACAAACTCATCATCGCACGACGATACAGCTAGCGCGACTTCCGACTTGAAGCGCCCTTCGGAACAATCAAGCCATCAGGAAGCGCCACTCTCTGAAATTTACGAATCTCCCACAGGCGTTGGAGCCAACCGAGTCTGGGAAATGCAGATCGAGTCAGTCCTCAGGTCCTTCTACAACTCGATCTCCCAGGAACCTTTGCCACTTTCCGGGGCTCAGATTGAGCCCAACGCTCATCTCAACCTGTCCAACAACTTCCTGACGATTGGGACAAACATGCTGCGCCGTACACCGAGCGTGCTCAGCAAAGCCCATTCCGATACCAATCGTGGCCGATTTGCAGGGGAAAGCAAGTCCCTTGGAGCTCGGTTCGTCACGAAAGCAAGGTCGCGGCCGCGATTACCTTCAGCTCCTGGCTTTAACTCTAGTAGAACCAGCATCGACGAGTCTTCGGCTTGGAGTCCGTCAATGTCGAGCACATGGAGCAAAGTCTCCCTCGGGAAGACGCTCACGTCAATGTCGGTTGATTCCTTTGGCACTGAAGCTACTCATGCCGACTACCAGTCCTCGATTGGTTTCGCCAACGCATTAAGCCAAGCCATCATTCGAGAAGACCAGTTGGATCTGCCTATTGAAGATGGACCGAAAGCTGGTTCGCTGCTCGACGACGAGTCGCTGGAGCTCTGCGGTGCGCCGTGGGCCAAAGAAGGCATCTTGAAGCACAAATGTCACCTCGAGGGGGTGGATAAGAGGTCGAAGGATAGGAACTGGAACGACTGTTTTGCTGTGATTGAGAAGGGCTACATGAGGCTGTTCTCTTTCTCCATGACGGCCAAGTCTTTGCGCAACAAGGCTCGCGCTCCCAAGCCGGCGGTGGTTGGTGGAGGCAATTGGCAAGACAATGCCGAAGAGCTGTGGAAATTCACTCTTCGACACACGATCGCCAGCTCACTCCCACCGCCGGGCTACTCCAAGGCTCGGCCATATGTCTGGGCGCTCAGTCTGCCAACAGGGGCTGTCCACCTATTCTCTGTCGGGACTCCCGACATTGTCAAGGAGTTCGTGTCAACGGCCAACTTTTGGAGCGCGAGACTGTCCAAAGAGCCGATGATGGGTGGCATTAGCAACATGGAGTACGGCTGGAGTGACAGCATTGTCAACCGAGCATTGGCCTCAACAGAAGTCAATGGCGGACGTGCTGGAGTGGTGAGTCCCCGGCCAAGTACTCAGATGTCTATGCGAAGCTCCATGGACCACGTCGGCAGCGTACGGGCGAAGCTACCCGGGGATAAGGTCCACATTAGCGACTGGTCGCCGCCGCAACAGTCGATGTTTGCTTCTCAGTTGATGGAAGTGGACCAACTCCGTGCTCTCCAGGCGTATGTGAGCAACGTGGAAGAGGAGTTGCAGAAGCACAATGACCTGCGCAGTCTGATGCTTCTGGCATACACGGCCAAGCACCCGAACTCCAACAAAGCGATGAACAACTGGGAGAAGAAAAGCAGTTACCTGCTCCGGGAGATCGTCAAGTTCCGCACGTATATTGACACGTTGCAGAACGCGCACGCCATGAGGGAGAGGATCTATTGCATGCGGAAAGAGGAGGAAGAGGCGCAAAGGGTCGAGGCAGACTCACGGATGAGGACTGATGCGGCGAATGCTTTGATGGGAGTGATCTGATATTGGCATTGCAGTATCGCGTACGCTGCACCTCATCCATCTGTACAAACAGTAGACGACCTGATGATTCACGATGGAGCCCACGAGCGAGCAAGATGATACATGTATACGTATACGTACCTAGCTGTATAATATAAGAAGTGCGTTTCAGAACCACGCTGGATTGGCCAAGCCGATCGTCTGCTTATCTCTGCTCGGTGCTTTCGGGATAGACCCTGAGCTGGAGCAGTGTATGAGTGTGCGACAATAGTTGAGGGCCGAGTCTCGCCAGTGCACTCGCTTAAGCTCCTGAAACCCCCAAAGCGGCCAGGGGGATGATCCGTGTCTGACAGACAAGACGACGACCAAATGACACAGGCTCTGACCGGCAAACCACTGGCAAACGTGAGGAGCAGCGCGGGTCACGGGGAATGATTACTGCCCAGCTCGGTGTCTGACCTCCAGTGATGCCCCTAGCCCGATGTTGTGGCCCTGTCCCGAATTGGGCCTTGGTGTCAAGCCGCTCGCCGAAGGGGCAACAGACGGGACAAAGTGAAGCAATGTGAGGATTCTGTGACTTGTACCTCGTAGTGGCCCCGGCGTCAGTCACTGTAGGCCTGGTTCTCTTGTCACGGCAGCACTCTCCGAGTACTCGAACACACAGATTTCGGCCGATCAACCTGGTACAGCAGTGTTGGTGTTGACAAAACGCGCAACCCGACGATTCGGTCATTGCGCGCGTCCCCTCTCCTCCTACCCCCGATGTCCGCGACACCATCATCCAGAGGCTCGAATCAGATCGGCCAGCCACTGCGCATTGGAAAAGGATAATAGTCCACGTCCGACCTGCCAATGTCTATCATGTCCTCGTCAATGTTGAGCGACCGACCGCGAACGGAGCGGCGGTCGTCGCGAGTACCAGGCGGATTCGACCAAGAGGAGGAGGACGACGACGTGGCATCCGTTGGGAGCGGCCACGATGATTCGCACCACACAGAGAACGACCACGAACCATCCTCTGTCCTGCCTGCATTTGGAGATCCCAGCAGTCTGCTGCAGCCCATTGACGAGCACACCAATCTGGATCTGCCTGCAAACCACACTTTCGACGAAAGTGAAATAAACAAGAAACTACTAGATCATGAGTCCAGCTTCCTGCCCGACCACTCCCCATTGGTTGAGCGGGACTCTCAGACTACAGGCGCAGACGATACGCACTTGTTCGGCGTTGTTAATGACAATGTTGCAGTGCGCAAGAAGCCGCATCCCATCCAGACATCCCGCCCCTCTGATGATACCGAGAACTATGTGGAAGGGAGGCCAATCCAATCCCCGAAGACGCCACCTGGAGGTTACAAGACGCCTGCACCTGAACGGCAAAAGTTTCGTAACACGCTTGAGAGTGGTCGATCGACGCCTCAACCAACATCGACCTCCGTGCTCGAGAGCATGTCCTCCTCTCCCACCGCCGCCGCCGCCGCCCGAACGCTTTCGCGCGTACAATCCTTAGCCACGATGGGAGGCTATGAGACTGCGAACGAGACGGCAGATCCGACCAGAACGGTCAGGGGCTCAACGAGTGTCGAGGGAGACAATGAGGCCACACCGCGGAAGAACGAGAGCCAGTATCTCGGGGTACCAGACCCCGCCGACGGCCTGCTAGACGGTGCAGAGAGCAAACCCAAGCATAGACGGCCCGGGTATCTGCACAAGAGATCCTCTCAGGCTCGCCTGTCTTACGATTCTATGGCCAGCTCCAATACCGATGCCAGTGATGCGACCATCGGCGCGGATTTCGCTCTGCAGTCCGGTGGTGCACTGCCTGATTCCAGCGACCGACGAAAAGCGAGGAACACGATCTCGAGACAAGCCAGTCTAGGAAGTATGATGTCTGGTATCTCGGGGATGAGCGACGACGAGCCTCGAGCCCAGAGGCAGGTCAGCACGAATGACCTGGGTACGTTGCAGGAAGAGAGTCCCAACTCTAACAAGGCCGGAGGATACAATACGCCTCGCGCCTCGGTGTACAACTTCAATATGCCCAGCGACACAGTCATCGCGAATAACGTTCGCGACCTGGAGGTACCGGGCACGTTCGCTCGGCAATACCGTCAAGAGCGAAGCATGTCGCCTGAGAAGAGCAACACAATCATCGGTCTGACGCCAGGCCCTAAGAGAGGCCTGACTTTGAAGGAACACAGAAGTACAGTGGAAAAGCTGGGCAAGGAGAACTTCGACCTGAAGATGAAGATCCATTTCCTGGACCAGGCTTTGCAGAAGAGGTCAGAAGACGGCATCAAGGAAATGATTACAGAAAATGTACAGCTGAAGTCCGACCGATTACGATTGGAAAAGGATAATCATAATCTACGAAAACAGGTCCGAGATCTGCAGAAGAAACTCGAGGAGACAAACGGTGCTCGAGATTCACCCAACGCCGACCAGGGATATGCCACAGACGAGGAAAGGAGTCCCACGGCCGAGGAGGAAGTTCTTTACCTCCGGGAACGCGTCGAGGTCAACGAGATCGAAATTGATAAACTCCGTCAAGAGAACATTGCGAAAGAAACCGAGAAGCGACGACTAGCGGAGATGGTCAAATCCTTGGGTGATACTCGAGCCGCTGCGTCCGACGTCGGCTCGAGAGAGGAGCGCGATATGTGGAAGGACATGCTCGAAGCAGAAACCATCGCCCGCGAGCAGTCAGAAGAAGACAATAAGCGTCTTCGGGAAGAAATTGCCAGAATCAGAAATGACACCTTTGCGTCCGGCAAATCTGGCTCACGGAAGATCAAGATCGGAGGCTCGGTTGTTTCGAGGTCTAGTAGTGTCGAAGCAACAACCGCCAAAGATGCAGAGATTGACAGGTTGAGGCATGAAGTCTCGGAGCTGCAGAAGATGATCGGTGCACAGGCATCGACTTTGACTTCTCGGAACAAGGAGAAGGAGCGTTTGTACCAGGAGATTGAGGATCTCAAGCTTGGACGTATGGGTGGACTGCGATCTGTGGCTGGTGACAGCATCCTCGATCGCTCAGCATCCCGGGCGAGGTCTCATTCGCGTGCCAGCAACGGCACAAGGATGTCTCGGTTGAGCGACCAAGAACGGGAAACTCTCGAGACTAGAATCAACGAGCTCCGTGACGAGGTGTCCCAGCTGAAGCTCGAAAACCAGGATCTGCAAAGTCAGTTCGATGAGGCACTTGCCGAGCTGGACGCGGTTGATGCTCAAGCCCAAGCAGATGCTGATCAGTTCAACGAAGAGCTTGCCCTCCTTACGCAGGAGCGAGACAATGCTCTGCGTGACGCTGAGGAACAGGATCATGCTTTCCAACAATTGAAGAGCGAAGCTCAGGAAGAGATTGACGGTCTGGGAGATGAGCTCGACGCCAAGGTCAGAGAATGTTCGGAGCTTGAGGAAGAGCTCAAAGCACAGGTTGAGAATGTGAAAGCTCTGCAGGCTGAGATGCGATCTGCGGCTGAGGGTCTCGTGCGCCTTGAAAACGATGCGCAGCAAAACCTCGCACGATACCAGTCCGTCAAGGCGGAGCTTGACGATGCCAACCGCGAGCTTGAGAGCCTCGAAAAGTCCCTCTCTGAAGCCGAAACCAAAGTACAACGCCTGACGGTCCAACAGGAGAGCAGTCACAATGAGATTGCCTTCCTCCGCGAAGAGCAAGACGCTGACAAGATCAAGATTGGCGACCTAGAGTCCCTGCTCAAGAAAGTCCACCTTAATTTGGAATCGGAACGAGACAAGAGTAGGGACCTTGAACGTCGGATCAACGAGGAACGAACACAACGCGACGCAGTTGCGAGTCAGGAGAAGCAGGAAGTGCAGCGCGTCATCAATGACCTCAACCGTGAGGCTTCCGGAGCGAAAGACGACCTTCGGAAAGTGCGCAAAGCACTGTCTGTTCGTGACATTGAGGCCAGATCATACCAGGAGCGCCTCTCTGAGCTGGAAGAGAGTCTGCGGAACATCATTGGCGATCCGAAGAGTTCGAGGTCGAGCTTGATCAGTGCGGTGACCAAGATGCGGCGGGAGCTGGATCAGACTAGCATGGATCTTCAGTCTGTTCGAACAAGACTGGAGCAGACTGAAAGCCTGCTTGCTGATCGCGACGCCTTGCTCGAATCGACGAGCCATGAATGCCGAAAGCTGGCCGATGCATACGAGCGTGAAAAGGCGGGCAGACGTCAAGATAAAGTGGACTTTGAGAAGACTTACAAGGGTCATAACTCGACCACTCGAGCCCTGACATCGGCATCCGCCAGGGTTGCCGAGCTGGAAGGACTGCGCCAGACCGACAGGAAGCGGATGACACAGATGGAGAATCAACTCAAAGAACAGTTGTCGGAGCGGAATCAGATTCTGCTGAACCTATGGAAGAGGCTGTCTGCTATGTGTGGACCCGATTGGGCTCACAATAACAGTCTCATAAATGGCAATCTGCCCTCTCAGGAAGTCATTGGCAATATGCTCTTCTGGCCCGGGTTCAGCAGGAACTTGGTCCTGGCCGCCAAGCAGGTCGAAGGCACGTTGTCCACCTTCAGAGAAAAGATCAAGCGTGTGGAGCGCGAGCTGTACAAAGAATACCAGGCTCTAGAGCAGACACTGGAAGTCCGGACACGCAAGCTTGAACGCATCGAAGAGAGCTGGGAACAGATGAAGATCAAGATGTCGGAAATGGAGACTCGAATGGACCACGCCCCCCGAACGCCCAAGTCAACCAGGACGCCAGAGATCAGCAAGCTCAAGGGTGAGAACAGGCTACTGAAGGCCGAGCTTCAGCTTCTCCAGCAGCAACAAGCGCATCATAATCTAAACCGACGAGACAGGAACGAGAGTCGCGCGTCCGGTTACTCGGCGAGCATTATGTCGAATGAGGCACCGGCACAAGTCGACGGAGCGGTGAACGGCACCGCCGGCGTGCCGCCTCGCTCGTCAAGTATGAGACGGAGTCGAGGTATGGAATTGCAGCGCCACCATTCGACGGGCATTGTGGAACATCTTGCTAGCATGGGCGGAGACGTTGGCTCGCTCCGGTCAAACTCGATCTCAAGTCGACACTCGGGCTATGCGCAGCCTATGGATCGAGGCGGCCTCATGATTCCCGCCGGCCCATTCAACGCGCCGGCCAACGGCAATTTCTCATTGCCGCCCCCTCCGAGAGAGGCACCTCCGGCCCCTCCAAGCACAGCTTCGGGCTCGGACATCGCGAGTATCACGGCAGGCAGCGGCGGCGGTGGCCAAGGCCAAGAAAAGTGGATTCATCGCTTGCGGGAGCTTGAGAGGCGGTTGAAAGCTGAGAGGGAAGCACGACTGCTGGACCGGAGCGGCGCGAGAAAACGTCTGGAAGAACGAGATGCGGTGAACGAAGAATTAAGACGTGAGTTAGAGAGGGAGAGAGTAAGGAAAGGTGATCTCGACGGGGCGGGGCCGCCGCCGTTGCAATTGCCCCCGGCACCCCCAGGGTACAACGAAGCAGATCAACAACACCACGGCATGACGCCCGCAGATCTTGAAGCGCAGGCTCCAGGGCCGAACATTGGGGTACCGAGGAAGCGCTAGATTCGCGTGGCGGACATTCCTTCGAGGTTGAAGCTTTACTGGAATCCCCCTAAGCAGGCCCGGAAGGTCGAGGCGGCGAAGGTCAGGGAGAGTTGACGCGATTTGCGTGGTTTCTTGGAGCAAGTCTACGTTTTGCGGTTTCAGGCTGTATACAACTGTATCACTATAGGTTGGGCCCCAGGGAGGAGATTGAACTGAGCTGAGCTGAGCCGAGTGTAAAAACAGTAGCAGTGATAGCGCAGAAGGTGACTGGTGAAGCCCGAGGGAGCATATCAGTGCGCACTCCGTCAAGTGGAGCGTTCCGAGGGGACAATCAGCGCGGCTTCTACAAGTAATGTTTCCTTGCCCTTATCAAGCCGGAATCTCACTTGGCCTGCCATCTAAGCCGACAAGCCCGAGCCCGGGATCGACTGCGGCACCGTCCCCCGCGGCATATCGGCTCGGAGTAGCTTGAGTTTCGGCATTGGAGCGTGTCCCTTGCAAACACCCCATCGGGATCGTGGTGGGCGCATCGGTTCCGGTTCCTCGCCCACTCGCTCCCCCTCGCGGCGTTCATCTCCCGAGCACACTAATCACTTTTGTCACCCGCCCGTCACTTGTTCGTCACTCTCACCTTGACCGCAGCCTCTCTGTTAGCTCGCTCCGCCTTCATGCTTGGTGCACTCTTTGCTCGCAATCTCGAGGCTCCCAAGCGCCCTGTCATGGACAAAAATGATACGGACGTTCAGGCTATAGAGATTAGAACACATCCGGCGCCGGCGGGTGGGGCTTTCAAAGGGAAGTCTAGGGCCGCGGTCAAGCCCACCGAGGAGCCCAGTCCGGCCAGCGATGAGGCTCAAGACAGCGAACTATCGGAAGAGCAGAAGGGAGGCGAGGAGGAGGAAGATGAAGAAGACGAGGAGGAGGACAGCGACGATGATGTTGACAAGTGAGTCCTCGTCCACGGGCCTCGTTCGCTTCCTGCCTCGTCTTTCGCACAACTCACCATGTCGAGGTGCTAACATTCTATAACCACCCAGCTTCACCACTTCGGTGATTGTCACCGTCTACGTCGGCCCAAAGCGCAAACGCTTCTACCTTCACCGCAACCTCATCTGCGAACGGTCCGTTTTCATGGAGAAGTGCTTGGCCAAAAACCGCTTCAGTGAAGGAGACAAGAACGAACTATACCTGCCGGAGGATGATCCGAAGGCATTTGCGATCGTGGTCGACTGGATCTACCGGGGCAAGTTGCCGGGGATGGTGGCTGGCACGGGTGGGTTCGATGTGATCGATCTGTCTTCTGCCTATTGTATGGCAGACAAGTTCGGCATGGAGGAACTGCAAAATGGCATTATGGACTCTGTCAGGGCAAGCTATCGTGTCCTCAACCAGCATCACCCGCACAATCACGGCCGTGACCACAATCACTGCACGATGGGTGGGCACAGTAGCGGGGGCGGTAGAGACGCCAGCCGGCTGGGTCTGATCCCATCTCTGTCATCTGGAGCATCCGACAGAGATATCTCGGGAGCACCAACCTCCCCGGAGTCTACTCGACCAAGCTACTCGGCGCTCTCGGTCTGCCACCTGACCGGTCCGCCGAAATCACCCCTCAAGCGGTTCTTCGTCGAGCACCTTGTGTACCACATGATGACCTTCCCGCGGTGGTACCACAACGACTTCACTAAGAACCCCACGTCGTTGTCAAAGATGACCTCCAGAAGTCCCTCTGCCGCAACGGCGGCAGACGATGCGCGTGCAGTACGTGACCGTGAGAATTTCGAGAAACTGTTCGAAATCCCCGAGTTGAGCCTGTTGATCATGCGTAAGATCTGGCAATGGCAGACTGAGCGATGGGGCGATCCGGCCCGTGACAAGGGGTGTGCGTACCATGTGCACAGCAGCACCCAGTGCGAGTACAGGAAAGCTGGCATGGGCTCTGCTTCGGGTACAGGCGCCACGAAACCAGGCGTCAAAGGTGGACTAGGTGGCAACCTAAACCATTCGTCGGCCCTGTTGCAGGGTTTGAGCTCCAGTGCTCGGGCTCAGGCAACCTTGATGGGCGGATCCAGTGTAGCGGCAGCAGGGTTGATTGGGGGCTGGCATCCAGGAGTCGGTTGGTAGGGTCATCCGACTGAAGGAGAGCAAGGAGGAAGGAAGGAGCAGGAATGCAAGGAGGTTGACTTTGGGACATTAAATCCGGATGAGCTTGAAGAGTTCTACGAGCAGCTTGTCGAGTCTGGCGTTGAAGATGGGTATGGTATTGTGGCCGAGATCTTTCGCACGCAGCTGATGCACATTTTGGAGCAAATGATGGCCGAGGTGAACGCGCTCGAGGAGAAGAACCAAGCTGAAGCAGCAGCTCGACTGGCCAAAGGCGAAACTCGGGAGCAGGAAACCGAACGCACCTACCTGGAAGATATGGCCGAAATCCAACAAAGATATGGGGCGGAAGTTGTTGCGAGTAACGAGGAAGCCATTTCAATTGTTGAGCGGCAAGCGAAATGGAATAATGCATCGGCAAAGACAATATACGCGATGCTGGCCAGGATCGACAGAAATATTCGCGTGACAAGCGAAGAGAGCAAGAAGAGCCATCGCTTATTGACGCAGGCGGTGAAGAAGCTGCCAGCAAATGACGCTCGCGTCTTCCGCGCGACGGCAGTGCTCGAGAGCAGTCGGTCGGACCACATGGATGATATGGACGAGGAGGACTACTGACCCCAAGGAAGAGAGACCGGCGGAGAGTTCAGCACGACGCCGAGAGGAGGTATTCATTTTCCGCCTCAGGCATTTGAAGCGACATGGACTTTATTTTTCTTTTCTGTGATGGCTCTGGAGACCAGCCCAACTTACAGTATATTGCATAGTGGCAGCATCTACGAGCGCAAGAGATGGGACTTTGTTCCACACAGTACGGAGTATGTGGGCATTATTTGGGATGCAATTTTGCTGCATGTTGAACTGCAAAGATGGAATTGCGAGGATCACGAGCCTTTATGACATGACGAATGATGCGTTGAACGGTTTGAACCAAAGAGAGGTTGCTTATGGTCTTTTGCCTTTCAATATGAATGATATTCTTCCTACATTGTCGATAACCTTTGCAGCCTGTCATCGCCTATCTCAGTTCAATATGATACTGTGTTGTGCATACCGTGGACGTCCCGATTGTACTCATCCCGATCTCGCGCGTTCATACTCGCAGATCGTGAGGAAGCATGCTTTCCGTTCGCCATCTTTGTTGCGAACGTTTCCTCTTCAGGCAGCGAGAAATCAGCTGCGGGTGAGTCGTGGGCGTCGCGCCAAGCAGATAGATACGCATCAAATGGCTAACCACACTCCGTATCGCTGGCGGCAATCTCAGGGAAGCTTAACAAACTTCGGCTGGCTATCACTCTGGGTCCTTTCCTTTCGGTGTTTTCCTTTTTCCTTTTTCCAAGCGAGCTGCATGTTTGTTATCTTGATGTTTATATTTTATGTCGATGTCGATGTCCTCGTCGTTTGCTGGGTTTAAGGAGTCCCTGTCCACGACATGCCATTGAACAACAGTGTGGCGTTTCCGGTCTAATACAGGAGCAGGCCCACTGGCTATCTTAGTGCGGATCGTGGGAGATTACTCTAGGCTGGAGGTCAAGAGCATTGATTTCAGCGCCGCGTCGTCTACCTACAGGTACTATCCTCCGTATTGAGACGGGGTCGGAATTGAAATAGTGCTGGGATTACATCCGTGGAGAGTGCAAGGTCGGCCTTATAATTCGACCCGGATCCTGGGCTGAGCGAACCGAGCGGACTCAGACGGAAAGGGACGTGGGAAAGGGGATTATTGAAAGGAAGAGCAGAAGCATCTAATAGTCAGTCTCCCAGGGCCTGCCCTCGCAACCATCGCTCGACGAAATGTCATCGACAATTGGCGAACGCACCCCGCTGCTCTGGCAGCCGAGTCCGCACCAGGACCAGACTCAGAGCCACAGTCGGAATGTGAGGCTTCCGCGCGACGAATCCTTCAGTGCCGACGCGCATGCCCAGTTCTGCATGATGGTCGGGGTGCCGTCGTCGGAACCGACTCCCGAGGGTGTCCAAGCACCCGGTTGGTGGTCGTGGTGGCCGTCATCGTCATCGTCATCGTCTTCGGTGGTCCCTGCGAAATCACTCTACGGGCGGGCGACGCGCCAACTCGCAAAACAGCGGTGGACGTACTACGGCACGGCGTCGCTCTCCAACACGCTGCTCCTCAGCCAGGTGGTGTTGGGCGCGGCGCTGACGGCGCTCGGGGCAAGCGAGTCGAGCCACATCCTGATCACCGTGTTCGGGGCGCTCAACACGGTCATCGCGGGCCTGGTCGCGTATCTGAAGAGTCGGGGCCAACCGATGCGCGCGCGCATGTACCGCGACGATCTGGAGCGGGTGGTGGACGAGATCGAGAACAGCGAGGTCATGTGGTTGGGCATCAGCCGCGGGGTGCACGGGTACGATGACATTGATACCGGCGGCGGCAAGGACGATGGCGAGAGGCGCGCCGCCAACGTCGTCAGTGTCAGGAGCGAGGTCGCTCGGTTGACGAGGCTGTATGATCGCGCGGTTCGGAACAACACCGTCAATAACCCGGACATGTACATGACCGGGGGTGCGGCGGCGGATGGGTATCATTACAGCGGCGGCGCCGCGACGTTGCGCAGTCATGTTGGCGGCAGTGCCGCGGGGCCTGTGGGTGTTCCTGCCCCGGTGGGCATGGTGGCACCTGTAGTGAGCCAGCCTGTCGCTCCGGTTCTGGTTCCTGCAGCGCCAGCAGCGCCAGTGCCGGCGCTGCAGGAGGTCCATGATCCGGATGAGAGTCCGGCGACTGCGCCGCCGAAGCCAAAGCAGGAGGAAAAGAAGAAGGCGGAGGAGGCAGCGAAGCCCGAGGCCAAGAAAGAAGATGAGACGGACGGGAAAGTAAAGGGGAAGGCAAAGGACGAGGAAGAAGAGACGCTGTCGAAGGCCCCGACTGTTGCGGACAGGCCGCAAGGTGATGGGGCAGCAGCTGATTCTGCGACCACGCCTACGCCTACGCCTACACCGGCACCGGCACCGGCACCGACAAACCAAGAGCCATACCATGACCCTGATGCTGAGCCGGCGAGTGATGTGAATGTGCCGTTGAAGAAGGTCGCCGGTGATGCTGCAGATGGGGAGTAGCTGAGCTTGGATCTACCAGGACCTAGTACAGTAGATGGGTGAAACATTTCGGGCAAGCGGAAGACTAAGACGGAGACGAAGAGAATTGGACTTCGAAGCAGGGCGTACAGAGCTGTCTTGGGTTTTGTTGATTAGCCGGATCATACATACCGCGTTATACCCTCGCCGCAGTCAGAGTCACAGATGTGTACAATGAGAATTCATCTGATAATACAGAACTAACGATGCGGAACTGAAAGAGACAATGTGTTCTGCTCAGCTCTATACCGATCGACACCTCACGCATACACACAGTACATACCTAGCCTCAGTCTACCATTGTCTCGCGATGCTCGGTCAAGGTCGCCAACCTCAAGTCGGCTCCGCTCATCCCTTCGACCACTTGAATGTCTCATGTTCAAGACCGGATCATACGTCCTCCCCTTCAACCACTCGAGTGCCTCATCTTCAAGACCGGGTCAAACGCCTCGCGCCACTTGCGGGCCCCCATCTCAGCAAACCCAACGCCCGCCTCCTTGATCTCGCTCGCCGGTTTGGACGCCAGAATCTCCAGCGTCTTCTCCGTATAGTCATCCAACTCCATCGGCGTGACCAGCTTGTCCAGGCGATTCGCGGCGTCCAGATCCGTCCGCACATACGGCGGTGCAATCTCGATGACATTGACGTTCGAGGCCGCCAGGGTCTCCCTCAACCCGACGAGGAACGCATGCACGCCCGCCTTGGTCGGACAGTACACGGGAAACAGGCCCATAGGCACGTACCCCAGGCCCGAGGACGTGATCAAGAAGTTCCCCTCCCGTTTCAGGGAGAGCAGGTGAGGAATGAAATGCCGGGAGAGGATGATCGGCGCCGTCAGGTTCGTGTTCAACTCCGTGATGATCTTGTCGTCGGAGAAGTTGTCCAGCGAGGTGAAGTTGCCTTGGTACTGGATGCCCGAGTTGACCCACACGGTGTCGATGTCCGGGTACTTGGCGAGGAGGGTCCCAACGTGGCCCGCGAGACTGGCGATGTCGCTGTTGTCCATTGTGTAGGTCTCTAGACCGGGCAGTTCTGCCGCCAGGGCTGCGAGCCGGGCTGAGCGACGGCCCGTGATGATGACTCTTTTGCCCATCTTGTGGAAGGCCCGGGTGAAGGATTCGCCTATCCCGCCGGTGCCGCCGAAGAGGAGGATCGTGGACATTGAAGAGGTCATGGTTGCAAGCGGTGGTCAGTCGACGGTGTAGTCAAGTTTGATCTTGAAGGAACAGATGAGGGAGGGCGATGTGTCTCCTGTCCAAAGCGACCTGGGGCACCATCTTATATCTGCTCTGACCTGTTCGTCTTCGCCTTTGCCTTCGCCTTTGCCTTCGGCTTTGTGCACGCCACTGCATGTCTTGACGTATTTTTTTTGACAACAGTGACAACCTCGCGTAGATCGTCGCCAATGCAAGTCTTGGACTTCATTCCCTATCTCCTGGTCTTCGATCGCCCAAAGGAGGAGGATGGAGATACCGGAGTGATGGTCTTGCCTGTATTGGCAACGGTTACGTCTCTACCCGTCGACTTTGAGTTCGCCAATCGGCATTGCGCCGGAGTACGGAGTACTGCAAGCGGCTTTATCCTGCTCAGCGTTTGTCCTCCACTGTCTTGCAGCTGCAAGTTGTCGGAGTTTGCAGGCGAAGTGCCAGTACTGTCACGTCCTCGACATTACTATGTTTGTCATAGCAGGTCAGGTTGGGCATCTTCACAGTCTGTGGATTGAGTCTTGGTAAGCGGAGTGACTGTGCCGTGTCTCGGGCGAATATCGTACGGGTCGCTTGCTCATCTGACGACGCACGGTATGATTGGGGCTTTCGAACTCGGCCTCATGCGGCCATCAAAGTCATGGCCCGGAATCACTTGCTCTGTCACTCTTGACTTAGGCACAAAGGACAGCCAAACTCACTGGCATCGCCTCTGGTGATCCTCGCATCAAGGAGCACAAGAAGACACGGCGACACGAGGCGATTGTGACTGTCCGCTTGTCACTCACCATGTATGCCTTGGTATATATGGCCATGACTGTGGCCCGAGCTGGCTCGACCCCATTGCCCAGTACAGGGTGGCATAATGCAGAATTGCAACAAAGCCCTCTTCAGCAAACCGACAAAGACACCCCGATAATGAGCGTCTCTATAAGTGAGAACTCGATCCTCGGCATCACCCAAACAGCCATCAACGTGTTCTTACAGTCAAAGCGAGATGACGGCCTGATCCAAGGCCTGACCTACTGGCAAGTCGCGAACGGCTACACCGCGATCGCCTTGCACGATACCTGGACCGACACGACGACCTTCTCCGACCAGCTGGACGAGCTGATCGGCAAGGTCGCGACCAACCAGCTGGACTGCATCAACGACATGAACGACGACTCAATGTGGTGGGCCATCTGCTCCTTGGACATGTTCCACCTCACGCGTCAGCCCAAGTACCTGAACATGTCCCAGGCCATTTGGGAGCATGTCAGCCACTACGTGATCCCGCACGGCAAATATATCATCAATGACATCGACATGGAGGGCGGGGTCATGTGGTCGAACAAGACGGCCGAGACGCAGGTCAACACCATCACGACGGGTCTGTACGCTGAACTGTCGGCCCGGCTATCACGCCTGCATGGCGACGACGGTGATGAACTGAGCCGGCGACGGTACCTCTCCGCGGCAATCCAATCTTTCTCCTGGATTCTGCGCGCCATGTTCGACCCGCACGAATACCTCGTCCTGGACCATATCGACCTGGCATCGCACCGGACCTACAACTGGACGTTCACCTATACCACGGGCCAAGCCATCGCCGCGTCCGTCGCCATCTACCACGCCATGCAGCCCATACATGCCACGCGCCTCGACCTCATCCAATCGCAGACCGCGGCCGCATACCTCGATCTGGCGTGCACCATGGCGAATACCGCCGTGACGCGCGGCGCCTGGGTCGACGGGACCGGCACGCTCACCGAGCCGGGCGCATACCCCGGCACAGGCCCGAACAGGAAGCAAGGGTACGAGAACGACGACGCCGTCGGCTTCAAGGCCATCCTGCTACGAAGTCTGGCCAAGCTGTACAGGGTCCTGCTCCGCGAGCGGCGGTCCCATCCCGAGATGCGGACGCGGCTCCTCGCTTTCATCAACCAGCAGTATCAGAGTTTGCAGGACAGGGACACGAATGGCAAAGGCCAGTATGGTCCGTGGTGGGACGGCCCCATGGACCTGCCTACCAGTCATAGTCAGCTTGCGGCCCTGGACGTCATGGCTGCGATTCATGCGTGATGCGTGATGCGTGATGCCTGTGGCAGGGGTGGGACAAAGTCCATCAGCGAGTGAGTGACTGAGTGAGTGAATGCGTGACGCACCAGCGGAAGTTCTGAACACGAAACGAGGACGAGCTGGCTTCAACATTCCTCTGACAGAGGATGCGAACGGGTTTCAGAGATTTCTTCCAAAGTGACAGCAGAGGTAATTAACAGTCGTGGGTACCACCAAACCCCTGCGTGCCTCTGCCAGCGCTATCTGTCTGTACGCCGTCGTCTGTGCGCCCGATTCGGGATGTTCATAGACTTTCACGGTGCCACTCGCAGTGCCATTCACATGGCGTCTCGCCACTAGTTATGAACTCTGTCGACGGACGAGATGATGAACTCCTAGTCCGTCACAGCAGGGTCCTAGATACGGGTTGATGACAGGTTACCGGGTTACTGTACGTCCGGTTTCCAGCCGTAGAAAGACTTGCTACGGCGAACTCGAGCTTTGGATTAAAACAACAGGCATGCCGCCCTTATGCTCTCGGGCCAGTCTGACAGGTCCTGTGGCCCCGAACACACGACGGCGGGAGAAGGATGGATTTCAGGATGTAATATTCATGGTATGATGCAAGCATGGAACGTTTATTGTCTGGTCCTCTCCGAGGCACCTCTCGCCTCGAACTTGACTCTCGAGGGTTGCTTATACGTATGTACACTTCAGAAGTGGCCCAGAGAAGCGGATCGCTCAATCGTTCCATGGACATCTTTGCCAGAGTGTTTTTTTCTCCTTTTGCTCACTCTCCTAGGCTGTTGAGCCCTTCTCCGGAGCTTCTACTTTCCCCCCTCTTCCCATCCTTAAAGGTGCTCCTCCTCATTCTTCTATATCCCATCTACGCCCTCTCCGCGAAGTTGACGAAGGACCGAGCCACACAGCCTAGGCTGGAAGCTTTCCAATGGAAAGTTTTGACTCGCGTCGGACTCGATGTGTGCGCTTGTCGCTGGTACTTGACTTGCCTTTGTTCTGATTGTGAGTCTAGGCCGACGTGGTGTTAATGTTGTTCGCGCGGAAGAAGGAAATTCAAAACTCTCCTCTCCCACACTCATGCAACTGGTTTCTCTCCTCATCACCAAGTTCTTCACTTCTTCACCTATCTCCGTCTCTTCTCCACAACGACAACCCTCCTCTTCTCTTCGCTATGGCCGCTGCTCTTCGACTTGGGCGCCGCGGCAGCTCTCCTCTCAGCCTCCCTGCGAGCACGGGCACGGTGTTCTCTCTCATCCTCACTCGACTCTTCCGAGCTGTCATTCGAATCGCACTCGGAAGAGCTGGAGCTCCATCCTCCACATCGCTTGCCGCCACAGTCGAGCTTGACGCGTTGGCCTGTCCGTGTGACGCCGTAGCGCTCGCAGCGGCAGCTGTGGTCGCTGACGGAGGACATGCTTGAGGGCGACGAGCGGGAGAACGCTGTGCCGGAGGAGGCGCTGCTGTCGGAGAGCTCAGATGGCGAGGCAGATGACCCGGAGATGCGGTAGCCAGCGAAGCGTTCTTCGAGGTCGTCTACAGGAGAGGTCTCGTAGTCGGCTTCACGGAGTTGACGGGAGGCGTAAGGCTTGCTTGGCTTGGGGTGTTGGATCTTGCCGGGGGAAAGGGCACGGCCCTGTGGGATGTCTCGGCTGTGACGGGAGGTGGCGACATCGGTCTTGACGGAGGGTCGTGTCGGCTTGCTGTCCTTGTCGCCACCTGGAACATCGATGATGTTGAGCTTGCGGCCGGTGGTCTTTTCGGTCACGAATTCCTTCGCGGGGTCGTGGGAGACGTGATAGCCATCAACGATGTAGTAGTACCAGTAGCGGGAGCCGAGCTTCAGGGCGTTGGAACCTTGGAAGCGAAAGTTGCCTTTCCAGGAACCGGGCTTGGCGGCGGAATCCTTGACCTCGGACAGGGGGAGTTGGGCCTTGTAGTTGTCCCACGAGCCGAGCAAGTGGACAGTGCGGACGTTGGGAGAGGTGCGGAGGGAGAATGTGAGTTGGACGGCTGGTGACGACATTTTGTTGTTTTTGTTGTTTTGTTTTGGATTTGGAGGTGATTACGTATGTCTGTGGAATCAAGTCAGTTTCGGTGGCCAAACAGAGTGCAGGGGCACATTAGAAACACCTACATGCACTCAAGAAAAGCGGCGTCGTTGAGACTTCTGGACTCGTGGAATGCGTGATATATCGTCAGGCTGCTGTAGAGCTGTATGTCGTAAAGAAAGGCAGTTCCGATTAAAACAGATAGTGATGCTTCGCAGATGCTGGGGAAAATATGGGTTGATTTGTGCAGATCAAGGAAAACCAAGATCAACGTCCACGTGTGGGTTGGTGAGTGCCGTATAGATCAGAGGTCTAGAACGGGCAGAGCTTCCGCGACAGATACGAGGATCTAGGAAGGTTTGAGAAAGATGCGTTTAGAATGTGCTAGGATTGACCGGCAATCGTAACGACACTGCGTGGATTGTTGATGGAAGTAGTGACACTTGATGCTGAAGCAAAGAAGATGTCGAGTGTTGTTGCGCCGTGGTGGGCGAGGCTAGTGTTGATTGCAAGTCTCGACAGTTGAACACTCCTTCGGAAGAAGTGTTTGGATCTTCGGTTTGCTCTGGTTGAATCAACTGAGCTGGGACCAATGAAAGTTGTTGACAACAACGACAACTGATGCTGGACAAAGATTAAGTTGTTGACAAGGCACAGCAAGTCAGGCCTGCGGTAAGTTGGGCAGCGAGAGCTATTAGGTACTGGCTGGAAAGAATGATCGTTGACCGGCAACGACGATGGTTTCCTTCAAAGTGATTGATGAAAAGTCTTGTTCGTAAAGGCACCTCTGCAAAGATGGTGTTGGTGTCGGAGATGCGGCAAGTATGAGCACAGCTCGTAATGCCACAAGTCGTTGGATGTTGGTGGTTGATATTGAAATTATCGGCTGTAAACAAAGTCAATAGTGTACCAGACACTATCTCTTGCAGAGGAATTAGGAGTAGCAACAAAAAAAGAATCTTCAAGAATAGCTCTCAAACCGCACGACCAGAATTAACAAGACTTGCTTGTGTGAAGGAAGAAGGGAAAGCAGACGCAAGAACGGGACGGGGATGGCAATATTTAGATACGGCAGCATGGTGGAAAGGTCGCCATAGGCATGACCGGTGTGGTCGCAGGCAATAGTGTCGACCGACGCTTCTTGCCCGGGGAGCCATTGCTCGGGTTGGCCACATGGGAGAAGTGTGTGATGCCGCAATGCAGAAGGACGAGTAGGATGCGAAGCCAGGCCAGTGAGATGCGAGAAATGGAGGCGAGGCCAGAGTCAGGTGGAGGTGAGGGCAGCGTCAGGGCGCTTACAGCGACGAGCTCTCGCCAGGAACGATCGAGCCGCTGTCCACATGCGGAATGGTGTGAATGCCAGACGGTCGACCTTTCAAGCTGGGCGGCTACGCAAGTGATGATTGGCGTGACGCTCCCAGCTCTTCCAATCAGTCCATCGCCGATGCACCCAAGAATAGACGGGCACTCGGCACGGCAGTCCTCCACCCCTCTCGATTTTCCATTGTCCACTCCTTCGATACCGGTAACCCATCATCTTGTTGAATCTAGCGCTTCGATGTGATAAAGGAAGAGTGCGCATGCAGCAGATGCGCAACGCATCGCTCTCTCCATGCATGAACTATTGAGATTGAGGCGCTCGGATTGCGGGGCGACGACAAAAGGCACATGTTTACCGAGGAAGTCGACCTGCGTACGAGTTCTATCTCATGCCAACCAAAGAGTGCATGGTGTGTTACCACAGAATGAGTTTCCTCCCAAAGCTATTGGAACAGTGTCAACGTCATCTGTACATAGCCGCTGCAGCCCATCCGACCATCCTAGGCGGGCGTTATATGATCAATTTGTTGCACAACCCAGAGCATGCCTGCCCACCAGAAGCAAACTATACTTTTCCCCGCTCCAAGACCGTGTGAGAAGACCACTCTAGAACCACTCCTTGGCTAGCCAGCGGTTGAAGAACTCAAGGCTTGCTTCGGGTTGGTCGAGGGGAACCATATGACCACCTGCATGGATTCTCATGAATGTGAAGTTCCCATGAGACTTGACCTCTCCGATCTTCCGCCCATTGCCGTCCAAGCGAAGGTCCTCCATCTCGACCGCGGCAAACTTCTTGTGGTCAGGATACTCAAGCGCCTCCGCCCACGCCTTGTTGCCGAGCCAGTTGCAAATGAAGTCTGCATCGCCCGCGTAGATAAGGACCGGGATCTTCTCGATGATGCCTGGAACCAATCGATGGAAGGGTTGCATCCAATCACCCTGGAATAGGAAGTTGCGATTGATATCAAAGTTGCAGGAATCGTACCCGTCAACCTCCACACCCAGAGCTTTCATCACAGATTGCTGGTTGAGCCATTTGCTGATCCAGCCCAACTCGGGATAGCACAGGTTGCTGCTGTCCTTGCACTTGCCGCGCACATCGTAAACGTTTTGTCCTGTGCGCTGATAAGGTGCAAGCATGGCGTTGTTGCAGTAGATGCTGGCTGGAACACACGACCACACGCTCTCGCTATTGTAGCAGTTCTCGATCAGGGACTGGCAGCGGGGAAGTGCATTGTCCATGGCCTGGCAGGATTGTGGGTCAAGGACGGCTGGCCACCCACCCTCGCCGCAAGCCATTGGTCGGTAGTACTCGTACTGGGTGTACCCATCCGTAAGGCCGTTTCCAATCAGGACTGACTTGATGTTGATATTGGTCTTCTTGTGTGATAGGATCTCCGAGGTGAAGACTGGAATGTAGTGTCCAGCATAGGACTCGCCAGCAATGTGGAAATCCTGCTTGGCATACTCCGGGAATTGCTCGAAGAAGAGGGTCAGCAGGGCATACACGTCCTTGCCCGCGGCCACCGTATTGGAGACGCTGGAACTGGAGTACGAATATCCGACATTGACTGGCTGATCCAAGAAGATGACGCTGGCATTGTCATTCCAAGAATATGGGTTAGGGACGAGTTCAAGCTTCTCGTTGATGCGCGAAGGGCCCAGCTCGAGGAAGAGGCCAGTCAGCGAAGAGCAGCCAGGGCCTCCATTGAGCCAAAGGACAACCGGATCGTTCTTCGGATCGTTCCTCGACTCGAAGAACCAGTAAAACAAATGTTTATCATTCTCGTTGTCATCCAGATAACCCGAGTATTGCTTCACGCCAGGGTCGACACCCAACTCGCTGGGGTCAACGTTCTTGACCCGGAGGTCGTATGTGTCCAGCTTCCCGTCGAGGTAGCGCTCTTGCTCGCCGTCGGCATTTTCAACCCAGACACCTTGAACATCGGACCCACGGACAATGTGATCCCACTCATGGTCTGGGCGCCGGGTGTGCTTCTTTGGCAGGGAGAAGAAGCTGGCGGCGCTCATATCTTCGGGATACAGTGCGGCGACCTCATCCCAAATTGCCGCAGCTTCCTCCGTGAGTCCTCGAAGGGCATCTTTGAGATGATGGAGCTGGTTACCGAGGATGTTTTTGGCTTCGGTTGGGAAGGACTTTGGGAGCTGGAGAGGCTGCTGTTGGGGAGCAATCGCAGCAGAAGCGACTCCCGCCAACAGAGCGGCGCTGAGAGCTTTCATGGTGAAGGTTGAGGTTCGATCGAACAAGTTCGTGTACCTGGCCAGTCAAGGCGGCAGCGAATGTCGATCTTGTCAGATGGCTGGGATGATCCCAACAGATAAGCAACCCGTCGAGCTTCAAGCTGAACCGGGACCGCGAGGAGGCAGTTTGGAGAAGAGATACAGTCAGTGGTAGAAGAACGGGATAGAGAAGATCGAGGAAGGGGAAGATAAGCTGAACCTTGAACTGTGACTCGTAATGTCGGAGCCTGTCGTGCCTGGTTAACAGGACAACACATGGCCGGTTTTGAGGACCCCATGGTGACGTGCCTGATTGACCCACGTGATCCCCGCCAACAGCCACCGTCGGCCTGCAGCCCAGCCGGGAAGCTAAGCCGAATATTAGTCTCCCCAATCTCTTGGCGCGCACTAAGCCGCGGGCCTCAATTTTCATCGATTGGCAACTTCGTGCGGAATAAACCTCAGCCTTTCGACGATACGATCAACGAGAGATTCGCCCATCATGTCTCTCGTTTCAGGGGAGAAGTCGAACTTCCAGTTCATCCTGCGACTGTTGAACACCGTTCGTCCTTCTCGCTCCCCACGGCTCGGTGTCTGGCTGACAAAAATCTACAGAACGTCGATGGCAAGCAGAAGATCATGTACGCCTTGACCCGAATCAAGGGTGTCGGTCGGCGCTACTCCAACCTTGTCTGCAAGAAAGCCGACGTCGATTTGAACAAGCGGTACGTCTACACTCGCACAATGACAAAGGGAAGAGAAGGGTCTAATTCGAGATTGTAGCGCCGGTGAAATCACCTCAGAAGAACTCGAGCGAATCGTCACCATCATCCAAAACCCTACGCAATACAAGATCCCCTCGTGGTTCCTCAACAGACAGCGGGATATCGTCGACGGCAAAGATTCCCAGGTCCTGGCAAACGGCATGGAAAGCAAGCTGCGTGAGGATCTGGAGCGTCTCAAGAAGATCCGTGCCCATCGTGGTCTCCGTCACTACTGGGGTCTCCGGGTCAGAGGTCAACATTCCAAAACTACCGGCAGAAGAGGTCGCACTGTTGGTGTCAGCAAGAAGAAGGGTTAAGCGTTCTGCCTTTTGCGTGGTGGTGATATGGCGTGGATGGAATGGCCTGTCTCAAAGTCCCAGCAAAACAAATTGGGGGTGCAGTGGATGCTTATTCCTCCCAATGAGCGCCAGCAAAGCAGAATCGGCATGGCTGGAGTTTTACAGCCGGTTCAACGATAACACAAGTACTCGGTCAAGTGCGACGAACATGTGCCTCCGAGCCCAAGGAACACCACAATTTCAATGTATCACGGACAGTTTTTTTTTCTTCCTGTGCCTCGTGAGTGGGTTCCTGTTCTTGCTTTGAGGCTGTTCTTCAGGTTGTGCAAGGCAGCGGTGATGGTCCCCTGAAGGACAGCTTGGTAGGAGGTACTCTAGTAGGTGGCAGTCTTCGTCCACATCCCAGGCCCATAGGAACTGTCTGTACCTGCTCCACCCCCAACCCTACCCGCGCATTGTCTTGTACCGCATCGCAAGCTCTACAAACACGGGCAGGCATTCGCACGTGTCTAGTTGGTGTTGAGGATTACACAGTATAGGTTGGCCACACAGATGCCTCCTGCAAGGTACAACTCTCAGGCCTAATCTTTCTTCCTTTGCACTTTCGTCGACTTTGTTCTATTGAGGAACCGGCCACCGCCAACTTCAGTCCCATGATATGTTCGCCAGTCGGCTTCCAAATCTCGGAGCCTCCAGTATGGCACCGACTGGCTGATGATGCAGGTTTCCGATTCAGGAGGGGCTCCGGTGCAGTCGGGTCCAGAATCTGGATCTTGGTATTGGTACCTCCATCGCTTTTTTTTACGCTACCGTCTGCCAGTCTTGTGTAACGAATGGACGTTTATTTCTGGCACCTAGACGACAAATTTCCGAGAGGCTGGCGCCGCCAACCCCATACTTTCGAGCACGACCAGACAAGCGGTCGGCTGATATGGCATCATACGCTACAGATGTGCAGGGGACTGGGCGGCGCATGCCACCTTCTTCCCAGGAAGATCTAGCATAGAATGAGCTATATTCCAGACATGACTGACTATTACTGCAATGTTTCAGTTACAACTCCGCCCAGCAGTGTTCTGGAAGGAAGCTGTGCAGAGTGGGCGGTGTTGAGCGTACGTCACCTTTCCTTTGTGCAGCCCAACATTGAATGGAGAAAGAAGGCACAACACAAGATTGTTGCTTGTCCGTACCTCTTCCAGAAAGCCAAGATGAACCCAAAGACTGCCCTGGGGAAGAGAACTGCAGAGATGGATTTGAAAGGCCAGTTGGTAAAGGATGCAGGTCTGCAAACGGAGCTATAAGACTTCACCCTCTTCCCAATTCACTCATTCCTTCCTTCCTCTTCATCTCACTTTGCCTTGCCTCCAGTAAAGTCACAATAAGTTGCTAGCACAACAGTGCCGTCCGCCTCGAACAGACACCATCATGGCTATCCTCCTCGCTTCCGTTACTCTCATCGCTCTCCTCCTCGTATGCACGACCGCGGCATTTTCGGGCAACTTTGAGCTCACCAACCTCGTCGTTTCGTCACCCTTCCAAGCCGATCCCTATTCAATCGAGAGCACCTATGTTGAATGTGAGTCCCCATGGTCCTATAATTGCAGCTCCCTCTGGCATGCGATCTGACCATAACTGGCAAACAGTCGACTTTTGTGACCAAGACACACCTGAGGTCGGGTCCACACACTGCGGAGTTCAATGGGCTGTTGGCTTAAGCCCACCGAAAACCAGCCCCAACACCTGCGACAACACCAGCTACAGTGTGACTGTCACCTCGTGGTTCGGTGTGGCCAATCTCTCGTTGAAACTGGGTCACCAGTACATCGACAACAGGTCCGCTCTCACCTCTGATACACGCGCATACACGCACACACACACTCTCTCTCTCTTTCTCTCTCTCTCTCTCTCTCTCTCTCTCTCTCTCTCGTGCCCAAAAAGTCGTACATAACTGACCTTTGAGACAGCGTCGGCGAGGCCCCGTACAATGTCCTGAGCAAGTACGCCAACTTCAACCTCACCTACCCGCATACTCCATTCTACGAATGTGATATGTCCAACGCCGAATGCAAGAGCTGCGACGGAGAGACCATCATCGCCAACGTCACGTCCGCGGTCGCTTGAGCTGTCGGACCCGGGTCCAGATCTTAAACCGTCATGAAAGCACCAAGATGTCACGAGTCACGAGGTTCAGAGAAAGCAAAAAAAGATGCCGTTGATAATGACTGCAGGTACTACTGTATGGGTGGGCTAACTTGCCAGGTGGATTAATGCAGAATAATCGAGGGAAGAAAACGAAACAAGGTTTCCATAGTCAAAGTATCGATTAGCGGTGGGATTGTGCGGACAAACGCGGAGATAATTACTGTACTCCCGTACAGAGACGTCGAGATACTCCTGTGACACCCCATGATATGAGAACCATGTCTATGTAAAGACCAACAGTCGGAGAACCTAATGTGAGAAAAACTCAATGTGAGAAATCAGCCGAACTCTTTCATTCTAGATCCCATTTCTGTTTACTTCAAGCCGAGTTTCCCGAAACACGAGACAGTGAACGAGATATCCGACACGTTGTCCAAGCACAACTCCAGTACGGGATACATAGTCGGTGCATACGCGTGCATATTGTCATTATGGTATCACGCGGGAAATGGCAGCATCCCCGCTATGTTCGCTCATTACAAGCTGTACTGTGTAAGTGCAGAAGTACGAGGTACAGAGTTATATCGACTTTCAAACGCGGAGTTTCGTCAAGCTAGAACCGCCACCTCAAAGCGTCAACTCTCACTCTCTCCTCCTCCACATGGACAAAAGTGGCATCTGGAAAAGGTTTCGGTCAAAAACTCGCCGCTTTCACTGCTGCGACCATGAGAACCCATGGCTGCGATTTGCGATCACAACAGTCATGGGGTAGGCAGCCAGCCTGGCCTTCCATTACACCGTGATTACTGCTCCCTCGGTCTCCGTGATCCTGATCCTGTTCAAGCTCACGCCTGCTTCTCAGCCCGGCCCATCTCGATATCGGTCTTGGGCCAGAAATGGCTCAGGTCGCCGACGGGCAATTTGATCGCCAAGCGCATTTCCGCGGCCATCATCACGAACGTCATATACCAGCCTAGACAGGCGACGATGAAGAGCAATGCCCCGCCAGCCTACACACGCGCGGCGCCGTTAGCCCGTAACTTCTCACTAAAGGCCCTCATATTCGGAAGGCATAGCAGAGAGGAGGAAAGAAAATGCAACTGTCACTCGAAGGCTTAACTCACCTTCTGCAGATCTTTGGCCTTGTCATAATCACCCGTGCTGACCTTCCAGTACGCGCCTGACAGCACCCACGCCGCAATGGTCACGAACAGGAAAATGCCCGCAAACACCGCGTTCGTCTTGAGCGTGAAAATGAAGAAGGTGAAGAGCGCAAAGCCCCACACGATGAGATACAGCGCGATCACGGCGTTGTATTCCTTTGTAGCCGCGCCCGCGACGGCGTTGGTGCCCGTCGTAGAGTACGGGGCCGCGAGGCCCAAAGTCGGAAGTTGCAGCATGCCGAAGGAGAGCCAGAAGACGGCGAAGAGGCCACAGACCATCTAGAGCGCACGTATTCGTCAGTCAGTCAATCGGTCAGTGAGCGAGTGAGTGACTGGGAGGCCGAGGTAACATTGAAGCGCGAAGTGGACCGGGGGCCTTATGCAGGCTCCCGGCCCGTTTCGCGGGTGAGATGAAGAGACGGGAGGCCCGGGTTGATGGACAGGACTTATCTTGCACTTACCATGGAGAAGAAGTTGCCCATGATCCACTCGAAGATGACGGTTAGTGTGAGCAAGAGCGGGCCGACGAAGAAGAAGATGCCGCTATGGGAGTGGAAAGCGTCAGCGTGCCGGTACTGGTGTCCATGCTCGTGGATTGAAGATAGACATCCATCGCATTCCCCCGATGCCAAAGGGTGGTAGAGCAGTTGTACATACACAACAGGGGACAGGCCGCTCGCATCGCCCCAGCCCATCATGACCATCGAGAAGGTGAAGGTGGAGATGACGAAACTGGAGCACCGACATTAGTATTTCTTCCTGGAGCTGGGAAGTTCAAAAGCCCAAGTGAACGCGGACTTACCCAACGAAACCGAGAGGCGTTGGATTGGCGAATCGCCGAATATTATCGCCGGCATGGGGAGTCTTGGGCGTGAGATAGAGCTGTCGCAGGCGTCAGCATGTTTCAACCGTCGCGCCCCGAGTAATGTCAGTCAGGGACCGGGACGACACGCGGCGCCGTAGTTGTTTAGCCCACACGTGTCGTCAGCGTGTACGCACCTTTTCGAAGAGCTCAGGGCTCATTGACACCGCACCCGAGGAAATGGTGTGTGTCAACTTTGGCTTCTCGTATTCTCCCTCGATCATGTCCCTCTCCGTGGAGGTCGGTGTATGTTCAAGAGTCGCCATCTTGAGCGTGTCCGAGAGTTCGTGTTGCTGTTGCGTGAGTCCAGGGGCAGAGCAAAGCAAAACAGAGCGAACAATGTCCAGCACTGAAGGAGGGGAAGGGGAAAAGGTTCGAGCTTGCACGAAAGGCACAACAGCCAGCTATATCAGAAAAGCGCGATCGTTCGGTTAAGTCAGGTCAGGTCAGGTCACAGGCTCACAGCGGCTTCACCTTCGATGGTCCCCCAGCGCGCCATGACTGATGGGAACGTGGGGCCTGGACAGAAAGCAGAGGTCGTGCTCCGTAGAGTTAGCAGCTAGCTAGCCCACGACCTGGGGTGCGAGCGAGGGCCGGTGTGACTGGCCAGTGGTGAATTGCCGACTCCATCATGCAACAGGCATCCTCTGGTGCAAATGCATGGTGCATCGGTCACAAAAATAATTCCTGTTACGTTGCTGGCGGATATGGGCTCGACCGTCGCGTGGCTTGAGGAATCTGGGTGAAAGGTCATGGACTGCCTGGTGTCTAACTTGGACGGGACATAAGTCACTTGCGGGCGCGCGCCGAGACTCGAGAGCGCCAATGGCAACGAGGCCAGGCGTGCTGTGACTGCTTGGATTCGATCTTCAGGGACAAATGGACTAGGGGCCTGGGTGTCCAGGATCGGCTTGGACACCCCGCAAGGAAGACCTTCGGCCGTTTCTGCCATTGATGGTGGCTTGTCAGCAAAACAGTGCAAGCACCAAAACACTTGCCAGCACTTCCCATCGGAAATCATGTGGAGGGTGGAGCTCGCTGTCAGGAAGCCAGTCGCAACGACCCATGCAGCAAGTAGCATCGAATACGAAGCATCAATCTTCGAAAGTGGTCGGTTGCGGGAAAGGCCCAAGAAACCTTCCCCGCAGAATTAGAGGAAGTGGTGAACGTGGAGGCTGGGGTTGGTCCCCGGGGCGGCGGAGGAGCACTGACAAGTGGAATAGTGCCACCAGGGCGTAAGCCACGGGCTTCCTCCATTCGCCAGCCGATGGGGCGGTCGAGCGCAGCATTGTGGGAGCGAAGTCATGATGATGGGAGTTGATCAGGTGATCGGGTGATCGGATCATGCGCCTTATTCCAGCCTTTGACGATGCTTCCAAAGGCCAATCTGTGCGAACGAGCTTCCACCTTTTCAAGAGAGAAGACGACCAGAGCGCAATTCAATACGAGACGTGGATTGTTGGTCGTGCTGCGAAAGTTCGCGCTCCAACGCTTCGACCAGCGGGGCGTGTCTGCAGGCAATTCGGGCTAGCCGCACGCCGTTCCTTTCCCGGAAGCATCCTCCGTGTGTTAGCGTCTCCCAGGAGCAGGGCTGCAAGACATCCTGGAGGTCAGGGAGATGAAAAGGGTGAACCGACGTCGATGTATAACAGCAGTAAGGAGCGTGAGAGACTCACCGTGTTATAACATCTGGACGAAGCAGTCGCTGGCCAGGAATCCAAGGTATGAAAACTTCGTACAGGCAACAACGACGCGGGATTACCAATCATGTCTCTCTGCTGAACGTACTTCGTACAATACCTGTACACTCCCTGTACATCAAAGACTCTCTGGTGTCCGTTGTCCCCGGGAACCGCTTTTGATTATTCATACAAGCCTGACCGAACTCCCATACTAACTCAGGCTCAAGAATCTTACACCTGCCGCTCCGTCGCGAGAATGAGTCTACGTTATCCTTCCAAAACCCTTGTCCCGCGAGAGGGTAATGTGGCTGCTCGTCTAGCCCTTGGAGACCGCGAACGGTCGGAGGACACGGGATTGAGGAAATCTGACGAGGGACCAATGTTCTCCTTAAATTGCTGCCCCTGGCCCTGAAGGATTTCCTTATTTTCGGCGGCGAGTATCGGCGGCAATGGAATTCGTCCTGGCTCCGGCGTTCGAGGAGGCGACGAATCCAGCGACTGTGTCGGTTCCGATCCTGTGACAAGACTGGGGATCGCATCAGCTGAGGACCGGGGAGACATTGCTCTGAGACGTCCCGGTAAGCCGACACGACCTCGATCTCCATCTCCGACCACGACAGCGATCGACAGATCGACACTCGGCCGTCTATCCAAGGCGACCCTTGCAGGAATCTCAACTTGTTCGTGTCGCTTGGCATATACCTCCGCCAGCTTTTTGGCCGCCTGTGTCAGCTCTGTGAGGACTGCTGGGTCTTGTAAGTAGGCTTGTGTTCTTTCCTCGATGACGCCGGGCCCGTCGACACCCGATGTAGCCTGCCAGTCGTCCAGTTGAATGTCATGAATTCCGGTATCGGCACTAAATCGTTTGAAGAAGAGCTGCTCAGGATGATCCTCCGAGATGTATCTCAGTTGTTCGGCTGGTTTCTCGGAGTCGGTTGCCATCTTCACCAGATCAGAGACCAAGCCCAGTGCTTTGAGGAGACCGTTCGGCACCAGTCTCGTCCACCATGGTCGTTGTTGCAGCCGCGCCACGTTAGCATCGGCTGGGACACTACCCGTGCCGATATTGATCATAACAAGCTGTCGGTTCGTTGTGACATCGTGGTTTCGGTGGTAGTGGACCTTGCTTTCCCACGAAGGGTTGTTGGTTTGGCCGAAGCCCCCGTCCACGAAGCTACGTGTTTCGATCCTCATTTCATTGAACTGGAAATAACCGTTAGCCTGGACGACTTTCGACAGTTCCATAGCAATGATTTCTTAGATGGCTTCGCGGCCTTTCAAGAGCTTGGGGAACTCACATATGAAGGAGCTGCGCTGGTTGCACGTGCGGCATGCCGCAGTTCGATATCGCACTGCAGCATGTGTTGTTGATATGGGCCCCGGCATTCTTGCGTGCAGAAGAAAACGGAATGAGGCTGTTGCACTTCATGGCAGAGAACGGTCCTTTCGAATAGTTAGCTTCCAAATTGAACGAAGCTCGGAAATGGTTCCACCATGCCCTCTCATGCTGTTTTGTCTGCGGCCAGACCGCATCATCAATGTCATCGGCTGCTCTCGGGATCTCAACAGCTTCTCAACAGCTTCTTGAAGTCTTTTCCCAGAGTACTTGGACCAGTCGGATCCGAAGACTCTCTTCAGCAGCGGACGCCTTTGCGAGAAGACATGCTGAGAGAGCTCCTTGTATTGTTGGATGCATTCTTCTATCGACATGTCCAGTTTGACCATCATAAGGACGATTAATCTGACCTTGAATTAGCTCGTGCAATTCACCGAGGAAAGTCAACTTACCCGCCGGTACTTGTGCCAGTAGCAACGTCAAAGACGTCCTGCGGTTTAATAGTGGCATGATCCCTTGGTATCACTTCGGCATTGATGAGTTCTTCAGTGACAAGGACCAGTAGCAGCTGAAGTATTAGAAGGGACGAAAGTCCGCGAACACCACCTCCATCTAAACGAGCCGTTAGCTTGATTTCGACGCCCCCAGAGCTGGAATAGGTACCGAGGGAGACCATCGCAACGGGCCGTAGTCTTTCGCCCATCGGCTGGTCAACGGACGCATGACCAGGAGACATAGCGTGACTTGGCCGCTGGTATCCCTGAATAGCAGGTAGGGCAATTATCAGGCTCTCCAGCTAAAAGGTTCAAGTAACTTTCTTGGTGACCGTTAAGGAGAACTCAATGACAACAAAGGGGAAGGCGCATCTTAAAAGAGAGAATCTGCTCAACCATGAGCACGTCATGTGCGGTATCTGAGGCTCTGGCGACGCCATTCAATAATCCTGACATAAGAAAAAATGCGAAGAGCACAGCATTTTCTGCAGGCCGCCGCAAGATACTCTGGGGAACCTACAAAAGTTCCAGGAGCCTTGACTCACTTCTCAAACCTGTGACGCCAAGGTGGCAGTGTATAGCACTGACTCATTCATGGCGAGCACGAGGCGAACTGTAGGTGCTTGGCTAGGAGATAGTTGGGGTGTACGCTGGCCAGGCTGCACAAGTGTGTGGCGAGGCAAGGCTGAAGCGGTGGTGCACAACCTGACCGGTGAGATGGTTCGCCTTTTCTTGCCCAGCAAGGCAGTGACAATTGTGGAAGGTAATACAAACAGTTTCACGAATAGGACGCCATTTCTCTGGAAAGGAAAAGGCAAGCGGATAGCCGAACAATGGCTGGACGGTCTGTGGTGGCAGTGACGGTAGGTGTCACCTACTGCCTAGCCTGAAGTCCTGTTACGCAGCATCTTCGAATTTTGAGCCCCAACCATGCGGCCGAGACATCTGCAAAAGCAAAGCGTCTGCTCTTTCACTCCCGGCAGCATCTTCTAATCATCTCCCTCCGGACGAACATGCACGGCACGGACGAAATGAACACATCACGGCCCCTCAAAATTCTCACCTTAGGTATGTCTCGAACCTTGATTGAACATAACATCCGGCTCCTCGTTGTTACCGAATCCTGACTTTGACCAGATGGTGGTGGGCTTCAAGCGCTGGCCACATTAAGCAGTCTCAATGCAGTGTGTAGGGCGATAGCCAAACAAAACGACGCGGATCGACCTCCAGCACCACACGAGTTGTTTGACATCATCGCCGGTGTTGGTACCGGAGGGTGAGTGACAGAAGTTGGCTCCTGAACTAATACCTGACGGGGTTCCAGATGGATTGCACTTCTCCTGGGGCGTTATCGCCTTGACATAGCAACCTGCACCGCGATATACATGGAGCTTGCAACGAAAGTAGACCCCGATACAGACATTGCGTATCCTGCGACGAGAAAGCAGCTGTATAAGTTGGATCAGGATCGTCTCATCAAGGTAGCTGAGGAAGTCCTCCAACGATATGGTCTGGACCCAGTTCTGCTCGAAGACGAAGATCACACAGTCGAGGGAAGGCCGAAATTCAATCGATGCAAATACGCGTACGTGTGGTTCCAAAATGTGTCGACAGATTCTGACCGAGTTAGATTTGCGGCCGGAGTGGTCCGTGGTGAAGATAGCCAGTCTTCGACATATGAGCTCTTCAGATCTTACCATGCGACAGAGTATCAAACAGACTTGGTGGTCCAGGGGCCAGAGCCAGCGGGTTGTCGTATGCCGGAAGTCTTTGCGGCCACTGGCGCGGCAAAGTTCTTCCTGAAACCGTACAAAATTGGAAACACGACCTTTTTCGATGAGACATTTCCACAATCCCATCCAATCTCTTCTGTCGCACTTGACGAAGCAAAACGTCTCTATGGAGGAGAGGTTGAGATCTCGATCCTGCTGAACATTGGACCCGGCATCCCGGCCGACAAAGATTGCCAGGAGCTAGATCTGATGTCCCTCGATCCAGTAAGTCGTCTTGTTCGGAGGTTTAGTTGGTCCTCCAGAAGAAGGCTCTCGCTCCGACAGAAATTGCTCTCCAACGAAATTAGCCAGCAGACTTTTGAGAAGGGCTCCGAAGCCGCAAGCCCAAGTGAGAAGGCGCTCAGACTAGAGGGCCGAAGAAGGGAAGACATCAAAGCCACACTAGAGGAGACATATGGGCCTTCAGGGGCAGAGAGGTATCATCATCTCGGGCCAGCATATTCTGCAGAGCAAGCTTCTCTGAATGACGTCCATGCACTTCGACTTCAGCGGGGAGATTTTGACGATCTCAAGAAGCAAAGCATAGCTGAAGCAGAAGGCATGGTCAGAAAGGTATGGGTGAACGCCGCGGCTTGAAGGAGTGTGAGATACGGCGGACAAGAGGGGCCACAGCAATGCTTGACTTCCTGGACTCGAACCACCATGTGATGAATCAAATTGATGCATTTGCTACTCACCACATGCTTCTCCAGGCTCTGAACTCATCGTCGCGGGAGCCCGTGCGAAAAGCAACACAGTAGGCCTTCTCTAATTGGTCAATTGCATGCTAATGTGCACTGCTTGATGCTCCTACGCCAAAGATAGGTTGAATGCCACGGGCAGCAGCTGATTCTGTGGTTGTGGCTTCCCATCAGCAAGTCGTCGAAGCGAAAATCTGGATCGGAAGCAAGCTACAGTCAGCTACTACTGCATGACAAAAGCCAACACGGGAGGACACAACCAAGCAATGACAAGCTCGCTAGATCCCGTGCGTGATGGACAGCCCAGTTGTGGATTGAGGATGATCTGGAGATGTCAATTAGTGCCTGATCGTTGGTCCAGTGAGAAGGACGAAGACGGAAGGCAGAGTCTCGTTCCGTCAAACCTTTCAGGCAGATCTGCTGCCGCTTAGGTGGCTGGTTAGGTGACATCCTTGCCGGCAGCGTTACCCCTCGCCCGGCTCGCCATGAATATTTTACGCCCACCCCACCAATGGCCAGACGAGGCTAATCTTTATTGGGCACAAAAATGCTCTCTCAGCAGACGCTCATCCACTCATCAGCTCACCTTTTCACCTTCAGAGCTCCGAGCAGTTCCTCTCCAAAAGCTTCGTCACGCACTGACGACAATCCTGGAACAAAGAGAGCAAGAGCTCGCTGTTTACCCAATCATCATGTGTCACTCCAATCACCTGTAGCTCCAGCTTTGGCCGTCCTCAATGGACCTGCGCAGGTCTGGCAGAACAAAATCCTGCACAGCTTTGACAATCCTTGATCCCCGTTCCTCTTCTCACCGCTGTCTCAGAATTGGATGTTGATTGAGAGCTGATATACTACGACGTAGCCTCGCCCTCTCCAGTAACCTCATCTGTCCCTCACTCCCATACCAATTTTCATCTCACTTTCCTCTTACCTTCAAACTCCGTGTCTGTTGCAAGACTCCATCAGTCAATATGGTCCACCTAGCCCAAGTCCGGGAGGACCCAAACAAGGGCAGTGAGAGAAGCGTTTTTGGGGCTCCCAGACGCAGGTCGTCTGTGGTCCCTGGTCTTGAACACATCTCTCTTGAACCCCCTGCGGAAGATGAATTCTCGACGTCCGTCTATGGTTCCCGCTTCGCGGCTGAAGATCTTCCTGCACATGAGATGCCTGAAAAAGAGATGCCAAAGGAGATTGCATACCGTATGATCAAAGACGAACTCAGCCTCGACGGTAACCCTATGTTGAAGTGAGTGTGCAGCTGAGAGCACGACGACCAACCTAACAGAACTGGTGAATAGTTTGGCGAGCTTTGTCACGACTTTCATGGTAGGATCCCCCAACAGTCCGCACTTACATTACAGAACTGCGATAGACTGATAGTCTTATTAGGAAGATGAAGCTGAGAAGCTCATGGCCGAGGCCTTCTCCAAGAATTTCATTGACTACGAGGAATATCCCCAGTCCGCCGAGATCCAGAACCGCTGCGTTAACATGATTGCCCGACTCTACAATGCCCCCGAATCCGAAGGTGGCAAGAATGCAATGGGCACATCCACAATTGGCTCCAGTGAGGCAATCATGCTAGCTGTCTTGGCCATGAAGAAGAGATGGGCGAACAAGCGCAAAGCCGCAGGAAAAGATTTTTCGAGACCCAACATCATCATGAACAGTGCTGTCCAGGTGTGCTGGGAGAAGGCTGCTCGCTACTTTGATGTTGAGGAGAAATACGTCTACTGCACGGAAGACCGTTATGTCATCGACCCGGAAGAGGCAGTCAACCTGGTCGACGAGAACACCATCGGGATTTGCACCATTCTTGGCTTGACCTATACGGGCGAGTACGAAGACACCCAGATGATCAATGACTTGCTAGTGGAGAAGAACATCGACTGCCCAATCCATGTCGATGCGGCATCAGGTGGCTTCGTTGCTCCTTTCGTCAACCCTAATCTGGTCTGGGACTTCCGCTTGGAGAAGGTTGTCAGTATCAATGTCTCAGGTCACAAATACGGCCTAGTCTACCCTGGCGTGGGTTGGGTTGTCTGGAGGTCGCCAGACTTCCTTCCCAAGGAGCTCGTTTTCAACATCAACTACCTCGGTGCCGACCAAGCATCTTTCACCCTGAACTTCAGCAAAGGCGCCAGCCACGTCATTGCCCAGTACTATCAAATGATCAGACTGGGAAAAAGAGGCTATCGCAGCATCATGCTCAACCTCACCCGCACCTCGGACTACTTGGCTGCTCAACTCAGAGCCCTGGGCTTTATCCTAATGTCACCCGGCGGGGGCCGGTCTCTTCCAGTGGTTGCCTTCCGGCTCGATCCTGACAATGACCAGTTGTTTGATGAGTTCGCCATTGCCCATCAGCTTCGAGAGCGTGGTTGGGTTGTGCCTGCCTATACCATGGCCCCGCACAGCGAAAGCCTCAAGTTGATGCGTGTGGTGGTCCGTGAAGACTTCAGCAAGCAACGCTGTGACGCTCTCGTGACTGATATCAAGATGGCATTGCAAACCCTTGGTGAGATGGACAAGAAGACTATGGAGCGTTACACAGAGTAGGTTTCCCGTCCAAGAGTACTTCACATATTCGGCTACTGACTGAATTGATAGGCACGTGAAGAGAAATCACCACAGAACGGGCAAAGCCGGCAGCAACATGGAAAATTACAAGGATGAGAAGCACTCTCTCCAAGGCAAGCACGGAAAGACTCATCCTATCTGCTAAGTTTTGAATGTGAGCTATAGTACTCCTCAATTCCCTAGCATGGCTTCGCGGGTATCCAGAACAGAAAATACCAGACAGTAGTCACAGGAATCGGACACAGTAGGACAGGTCGTACCTTGCGTCCTAGCCGAGACTTGAAGTGGCTCCTTTAAGCCGAGTGGGCATCTACCTTCTCTTTGCCTTTTCTATTCCTTTCGATGTCAAGGACTTCCGTCTACTCGTGTCTCAGCTACAAAGGATCGACTCTCATGCCAACACCTTTGTCCTCTTCTCTTGGCTTGGCACAAGTGGCCCTGGAGGCTCGGCGAGCATAACAAGTAGCACTAGACCAGAAGCTGCTTTCAGGCGGAGCCCCTGAAGGCTTGTTCAAGATCTCGTATTCTATGACGTTTCTTCCTCCCTCTTCATTCACTGATCTACGAGTCCGAGGTAACGAGTACAACCCGGCACACATCGAGCCGGAGGTAACTGAGCTTCTGGTTGTATGACGCAATGACCAGAAATGTGACGAGTTGCGATTCCCATTGAGTTTGCCCAGAGGCACACTGTCCTGCGTCCTCGTAAATCATAGGCAGGGTAAGTGAGCAGCATCATCATATGCTGTCATTATTCATGGCGGTGCCCCTCGATCAATATGTATCACTTGCTACCGCACTCATACCTTCCTTCCTGAGATTCGTAATTACCTGAGCCATTCACATACGACCATAACACCGAACACTATCAGCACAGCGTCAAAAGCAAAGGGAGAAACGGCCAGAATGACGCCCAACATCACCAAAGGCCAAACCGACACCTCGAAATTCACCGGCCGGGGACCCACGTCAGAGGACGCCCACCCGAACAAGAATCCCGTCCAGGAATATAACCCTGCGCCTGGCGCAAAGGTATGACTCTGCGAAGTGGCATCGTCTCGCCACGTATTAGTACCCTCCCTCCGAACGCATTTCTGTCCCCAACGAAAGGACGATTGACAGCGTAATCTACGTACAGGTCCCAGCACTCAGCTCCGACGGCGCGATCGGCAAGCAATTCACAGCCGAGTGAGTCTCGAGTCCGACCCGGAAGCTCTTTTGAGCCTCGATCCACTGACAAAATCACTTTCCCTCACGGTGGTTCCATCGGCAGCATACCGCAGAAAATCGGTGGGCCGTTTGACCAGAATGGAGTCATAGGACATGCTTTCAAGGAGGATGGCGCCATTGGCGGCACGATGAATAAAGTCTTGGGACACACCCCGGGGGATAAGCCTACAAATGGTTGAGGGGAGAGGGTTTTGACAGGGGGAAAAGGACGAAGCGCTTCGAAGGCCGGTTGCACAGATATTCCGTTCACAGAGAATGGAAAAAGAAGACGCTTCCAGCAGAATTGCCGTCTCATGCCCTCCCCCTCGGCAGCGAAACGCGGACCAAGCTACAGTACATCCACAGTAGGTGTTCTTGGGGTGTCTGACGGTTCCTCACATCCTGGCCTCTTGCATACTTCCCATGAAAGATACACACAACATACCTCGCGATGATACATTCAGAAGGGTCGGCCATCCGGGTCTGGTGTAGTCTCCCAGAACGACATGTCATGAAGCAAAAGAGGATACTTGCCGTGGCGGTGTACGCCATTGGATATTGCAGGAGAGATTCATTGCACAGACAGTGCTGAGTACAAGTCCCTTCCTATGGAGAGTAGGAACGCGGTCTGGAAAGCTGTTCAACGTCCCCGAGGAGACGAGTGTGTTCGTTGTTACAGTAATCCTGATTTGCTATGCCGTCTGGTGTCGTTACATCTGCGCCTCATCCATTCATTAAGTAGCATACCACACCCTCATATCACACGACGTTGTCCCAATCTTGGAATCCAACTTAGACGTCTGCCAATGGTGGCTCTTGCAGTTCTTTCCAAAGCGCAATACCTTGTGTTCTCGTTTCGATGCCGCTCTCCCATGTGTGTGTGTGTGTGCGCGCGCGTCCACCGAGCAGATCGTGCAGTTATCCTTCTCCCAGCTCGTGTGATGACCTCTCGGTCCAGCTCCTGCGTCTGTCCTGCATCTAGCTTGCACAGTCACACCTCATCAAAGCTTTCTAGCCAACGGTCTGTTCGTCGGTAATACCCCGCACTAAGACTGCGTGAAGGTAGTGATTCTTCGGTCCCAGGATGTTGTTGAGTGTTCCAGAAGTCACTTGATTCCAACCATGTCAAGCATCGGTGAGAATTGGTCACTGTAAACTCCTCGGGAAGATCAACATTGGTTCTGACGTAAACGGTTTTCCCACAGAAGACGGAAAACGAACGTCCCAACATGCTTTCCATAACATCGCCCATGAACAGATGCAACTGGTTGTACGTCAGGCTGGCTGGGCAGAGCAGTGCCATGAATTTCTCCATCCCTATGACACGTTTGGCATCGATCGGGACTTGCCAGAAGTTCAAAGGTCGCATATTGTCCTCCGCTACGACGAATTCCAGTCGTAGCGACTGAGGGATGTGTGGGTAGGGTGGTTCTAACAAGGCAGTCGCCAATTCGTGGATTGCAACCGGACCCTGGAATGGGCCGAGTTGTAGGCGTTCCAGACCTGAAGGCAGGCGGTAGAAGACGTTAACAGGACACCATGCTGGATAGTACACGTTGCCCGCCCGCTTGATGCCACCACGAGCGGCCATAGTCCAAACCCGAAGGTGTTTGAGGTTCTTAAGGGGAGAGAAGTCGAATGTGTCCCTGAATTTCTCGGACTCCAGGCTACGGCCATCTTGTAACTTCAAACTCAAAGATCTCAGTTGTGGCTGCGATGCGGCAAGGGCTGCCAGGATGTGCTTGATGAAATCTGCTTCTGCTTGGCCAGTGCCTTTGTCATCAGGAAGGGGTTGTATTTCGAGGTTGAAGTATTCGACTACGACACTCGTTAGCCTTTATCGGTCAAGTGGACCGTTCTCGCCCCGGCCAGAAACAATGCGCTGTCTGGGGAAGGAAAGGCTTACGAGCAGCAGGGACTCTGAGGATGGCAGAGATCGTTGTCTTGTCAAGTTCACATCTCCTGAGGCTGAGTTCCTTGAGCGAACGCATACCGGTCGGCAAGGGAATCGGAGAAGTCGTGCGAAGGTTGGCGCCATCGATGGTAAGGGCAGCTAGCTTCGGGGCCCCAGCTAAGAAGGTGGCGAGCTGTAATGGGAAAAGTATGGGGATTATGTTCGAGCTCAACGTCAAATAGCACTCCTTCAATTCATTGCTGCAGACAACAGGTCAGATTAAGGTGGCTAAGTGTGACGATGCAGAGAGAAGGGACCAGATTTTCTCAGTGACCAGGGATCGTCAGGAAGGTGAACTTACAACCGTGTAGACTCGAGCTGGTACGCCAAAGCACCCCGCCACATCGCGAAAGCTCTTCGGGGGCTTGTCAAGGCCCAGAAACCGGCGTCGACCTCAAGATACTTGAGATTTGGGAATCGAGACAAGAAACGCGTCATTTGGAGAATTCTGTCGGCCTTCAGCACGTCGCGGGCGCATGTCGCATGCAGCTGCAAACTCTCCACGAGAGCTTCTCGTTGTGTGCGGGCCCCCAAGAAGGAATTCACCGTCTGGCAGGATCTGACCATCTCAATGGATATGAATTGGCACCAAACCGGCTCACACAATTCTAGCGCTCGCCTGCAGGTGGCACGGAAGCGGGCCACATCCTCGCGATCTCGTACCAGCCTCCATACATCGTACTTGATTTCTTGTGAAAGGTAGCCAACAATCTCGAGGAGAATCTCGTCGGGAAAATCAAAGAGCAGCCGAACTTGGCCTTCCTTCGCTGCTGCCATTGCTGCCGAGGCGGGCCTCTGTGGCAAGGCTAAGAGGCTGACTGGAGGGACGTTGTGGACACTTTCAGAAGGAGAAGGCAACCACGGTGTTGCTGAGTATCTTGAGGAGTGTGAAGGCGGTTTTTTGAGATTGTCTTCACCATCGGAGCCAGGTGAGAGCCCCATCGCTTCCGGTAGTTTCTCTGCACGTGTGACAGTAAGTGCGGGCTCTGCTATTCGTCGACAGGGATCCGCGTCGACGACGCTGTTGGGCGACGGCTAGATCAGTCCCGTGCCTTTTGCTTGGCGCCAGCGTGAAATTCACCTGCTTATCGAAATCCTTGTGTTTGGCTTCCAGCTCACAACTGTCCAGGTGTCCGCATTAATTCCACACTTCGTGAACATGTTTGGGCTGGCACGGCTGACGGCGGCTAAGTGCATACTTGATCATCTCTTCCTGGTCATTGCCCCCCATCATAATGCGCAGGTTGGCAGCAATAGGCAACATGTTGCCAGTTCAATGAGGATATATGCTGACTCGCTGAAACGCCAGCAAGCGAGAGAAGAGCGACATGCACCTCCGTCTCCAATTTCACGGCTTTGCCACAGCGCGAACCTTTGGTCCGTCAGCAGCAGATCAATATCATATATATATCTAGCGAAGCAGCCAGCGACAACAAGCTTGGAAGAAGAACGAGGGTAAAATCTTGTACGACGGAGGAGGGAAAGAATGAACAGACAATGAGGAAGCAGGAGGAGGACAAGAGGGCGCGGCATATTCCGCTCGAACCACGCTAAGGCCAAAATGGAACATCATGGTAATCTGCTCCTCGTCCGTCCTTCACTCCCCCTTGTCCTTCTCGACTTTCTCTATCCTATTCTCAGGTGACTGTCGTGATTGGACCTAGCCTGTTGGATTGGCAGCTTATGGAGACAAGAGGAAGGCACCAAAATGAACGACACGGGTTGTGTGTTGCGACGCAGATCGTCCTAGGCCATCCTGCCCATGTACATGAACAAAGAGCTCGGCACATGGACCAGCCGAGGTGGAAGACGAGATAAGTATCTGTATCGACAACTCTCGTAGTGTGCGATATCGGCTGTGAGATTCTGATGCACAGCGTGTCAAACACTGAGATGTACCTGAGCAGTATGAGTATGCACGGTTGTGAGGCTGCAAAGTGAACTACAGGAGCACACCGATTGCTTTGTTCTGGGAGGTGCTGATGGCAAGTACAATCTCGTGCGGTTACAGCAATGCTGCTATTGTCTCCCACGCTCTAGGGATACCCCTCGCAGAAGACTTCTCAGACAACGCTGGGAGCTACAACAGAAGCAGGCAAACCATCAATCCTAATCTTCTCAACAGCGAACACAGATCCTAGAGCGGCTGTAGTAGGACCGGGTAAAGACTTCATCCCTCGCCTCCTCTATCTGAATCAACAGAAGCATCAGAAATATACGCGCCTGAACCCCCATCTCATCTCAACACGGCTGCCTCAGCTCCGGCACAATTCATCGGCCCTGACAGCAGCACTTGGATTCTGACCCACAGGACCATGTCCTTCCGCTCTGACTACCTTGTTTACTATCGATTCTACATCTTCCCCCCGAGCCAGCTCTGGCACTTATCAACTAACCACTGGAGAAGAATCAGCAGAAACAGGATGTGCTTCGTCGTCTCTGCCTCGACCCACCAGATCTGCGGCATTATCGCTCATCCAGAGCTGACCTACTCAAATCTTCACCTAATACAAGCTTTCGACGACCGCTGGCAGCAGAGCACCCAGACCACAGTCACTCCCGGCACCGATGATCCCGCTTTCTTCTACCGAGCGCGGCTATCACCTCTGCTGTTCGCCGCTTGTTGGCGACTGTACCTTCAGCAGAAGGGCCAACATGGAGCAGGAATACTACCGACTGTCCTCGCCAGCGAATAGCTTCTTTCTCGCTCCCTAGCTTAGTCCGTTAGTATAAGTGTAATCCGTAGACCTTCGAGCATCCCTCGGAACCCTTCCTTAACCGTGCCGTCACAATGCATCTAAACATCGATCACTTAACGCGGGCACCAAAGCTTCTAGATGATTCTAGTAAAAGCATCTAGACCGTGTTAGAACATTAGAGAGTAACATTCTTTAGTATATAAAGACTAGCTTCCCCGGACCCCTCGCTCCTAAAGTTAATTAAAACCACGAAAGGATTATAGTTAGATCACATCTCGAGCGCCTTTCTCGAGTAGTGACTTAACTACCGACTCGTGCCCGTTCCTTACGGCCCATAATAGCGGCGTCTCGCCGAGTCTACTATCTCGAGCCTCCGGGTCGACCTTACCGGTATCGAGGAGTAGCTTAACCACCGCCTCGTGCCCCTTCATTGCGGCCCACGACAGCGGCGTCTCGCCAACCTCATCTTGAGCCTCCGGGTCAACCTTACCGGTATCGAGGAGTAGCTTAACTACCGCCTCATGCCCGTTCATTGCGGCCCATAATAGCGGCGTCTCGCTGAGTCTATCTCGAGCCTCCGGGTCGACCTTACCGGTGTCGAGGAGTAGCTTAACCACCGCCTCGTGCCCCTTCATTGCGGCCCACGATAGCGGCGTCTTGCCATCCTCATCTTGAGCCTCCGGGTCGACCTTACCGGTATCGAGGAGTAGCTCAACCACCGCCTCGAGGAGTAGCTTAACTACCGCCTCGTGCCCCTTCATTGCGGCCCATAATAGCGGCGTCCGGCCGAGTCTATCTCGAGCCTCCGGGTCGACCTTACCGGTATCGAGTAGTAGCTTAACTACCGCCTCGTGCCCCTTCATTGCGGCCCATAATAGCGGCGTCCCGCCGAGTCTATCTCGAGCCTCCGGGTCGACCTTACCGGTGTCGAGGAGTAGCTTAACCACCGCCTCGTGCCCGTATAATGCGGCCCATGACAGCGGCGTTCGGCCGTACTCATCTGCCATGTTAAGGCTCGCTCCTCGGTCATATAATAGTTTCAAGGTCTGTGTTTGTCCCTCTCTGGCCGTCCGTAATAATAAGGCATCGCGTAATGTTGTTGCTTTCGTAGGGTTGATCTCGCTGTCCAATGACGGAGGGTCACTTGCTATTGCATGTTCTTCCCACTCCTCGGACGCGTATTTTAAGAACGAATACTCTGGGAAGCGAGATTTCAGGAGATAGTACCCTACTTTTTCTAGTCGCTCCGCATCAAGAGGACCTCCTTGACGGACAATTGAGTTACCATAGTCGAATGCTTTGCTGCTCAAATATCGCCAGCACACCTGGAAAAGAAGGAGATTCGCCTCGTCTTCCGTTGTGTGATACCATGCAGTTTTCGCCTCGGAACGATTGCGCAGTAGAAAGTCTTTCACAGATTGGTGGCAAAAATTGAGCGTTGTGTCTTTATCGCTCACATCGGTATCTTCGTCGCTCATAGCATGCACATAAATGATTGAGCTGCAAGCTGAGCAGATGTCGGCGTAAATCTCGGTCTCTTGATGAGGCAGTGCTGAACCCTTATCCCAGGTTGCATATGCGGATTCGATTTCTTTCTTTCTCAGGGGACGCCGGGCAGCGACCATGCATTGTAAGATAAAACCAGAAACCTTGCGACGGTCGTCTGGAATTCGGTCCAGAATCCCCTTGTACGTCTCATCAAGTCCAACGGGAAGGCTCTCGAGCTTCTCTTCCACTTGGTTCATGAGTGTTCTCTCGAGGTCCGTCAGCATAAGGGACACCCATAGAAAGGTGCCTCCGGCTTTATGCTTCAGAGCGTTTTTGACCTTTTCCTTCAACTGTGATGGGTATTGGAGTTCGTCCACCTTAGAATCAATGTACTTGGACAAGTCTTTATTGACGTCGCCAGAGTCCATCCTCAAGAAGGTGCCCACATCTTTCAGCTTCTTTTCGATGTCACTTATCTCAGGTCTACAGGTAATGAGGAACTTGAACTTCCCTGTCGCTGATATTGGCGGTGTCGAAAAGAGGTTCTTGATGGGGTCGAGCAAACCATTGCGCGTGGATATCTCGCACTCGTCCAGAGCGTCAACAAGGATGAATACTTCGCCGGCACGGTCGTCTCGGAGCATATTTTCAAAAATTCGCCAGAGAGCGGAGGAGTTCTCGAAGAGGGCTTCCCCATGCACCTCAAAGTCGGATTGAATTCGTTGGAAGAGCTCCTGCTTTTGCAGTAGAAGCTGCCAGATGAGGCTCCGAAGTATAGCGGATGGTGATTTTCGGGCCTGGTCTTTGTCGTCGCAGAAAAAGTAGGCGAATGCTTTATCAGGCGTTTTCTCGACTTTTCGCTGGAGTTCCTCGACGAGAAAGGTCGACAACATCGTCTTTCCGATACCCGGGGAACCGACAATGCGAAGCAGGCGTGGATGTTCATCGGCACCCCAGGCAGAGAATTCCTCCCGTTTCAAAATCCATTCGCAGGTGTCCCCTACTCTTCTTCCCTTTTGAGTTTGAATATCAGAAACGGTATCTCGCGGGTTTGTCACTCTCATCTTGGAGAGACATTTTCGGAGCTCTTCTGGTGTATCACGTGGGTCTCGTGGGATAGATTTAGGACTGCGGCGGTGCCTGAGCCTCCGCTCTGCATCTTCTGCCACTCTTACTATCCAAGGATAGATGCGCTGGAAGGAGGGATCCTCTAGACCATAGAATTTGTTGATCTTGAGGTGGTCTGTGTGGAGAGACATCTTGGGATGGCCATCGATACATGCGCTGGTCTCGGGTACAACCTAAAGTATGTCAGAAGCAGCTGGAGAGAACAGTACACAAATGACACACGAGTCGCCGGGGTCCAAGCAAATGTCCCAAGAGTCCCACCCTGGACCCATAGTTTGTGACAAGCTGTTCGAAGCAGCACAACACAGGCACTGACTCGGCAAACAACCAGCTCGAGAAGTGATGCAGGCGATCCGTCAAGGTGCCCGAGTGGTCTTCTAGCTCCTTGAGTATCCTGTCTTCGGTGACAAGACAAGGCGCAAGCGACGCAAGTAAAGCACCCCAGGATGCAACGGAGCTGCCTCGGTGAGGCGTGCCTAGAAAGACCACCCCAACTGTAGATTCAGCAATACGATTGAGCTCCTCCGAGTTATGTCGGGACGCGTCGACGATGGCCTGCTCAATTCAGCACCAGCTCTCGAACGAAATGTTAGGACTCTGTAGTTACTGCCACGAACCTGCTCAATTACGTTTCCTCCAAAACTATGACCAATAAAGATCAACGGTCTACGGTTTGCCTAGTGAGGTAAGTGGTTACTTCGTCATGCCCGACCAAAACTTAAATATATCGTGCGTCTTACCTCCTTGCGCTTGTTCCAAAGATTATCCAACAGAGTATCCGAAATGTGACAGAGCCTTTGCTGAGGTGCATCCATAAACCATTTCGAGTCGTAATTAAAGGTCATGACTCGACAAGACGACAATTTCTGTGGAAGGAGTTCCTTCAACCAGTTGATGGGCTTGTCGGGATATCCGGAGCGGCCAGCATTGTTCTTCGGGAGCCAAACCCAGGCATAAGCCGGGTTCGCGCCAAGTCCATGGACCGCCACGATGCTGAGATGGTCAGATTTGTACGAGACCATTCGAGGGCGGAGACATACTCTACGGCTACCTTCGGAGCTTCATGCAAAATCTGCAAGGAATACTCAGCTGGCGGTGGGGTGCTCTCATCTCGGATCTCGTCTTCTTCCTTTGAAGCGTGTTCTCCATCTGTCAAACATCTCCCCTGGTCATCTGAGGCGTTATTCGCTCCATCATCGGGCTGTGATTTACGCTGCCCAGGTGGTGGGTTCGGCGGGCGGTGGTTGGCATCGGAAATCAATCTTGACCAAGACAGGATGGGGATGAACGCAATAAGAAGAACACAACAGACCAAGAAGACATTCCGATATGGCCTGCGCCACCCGATAAGAATGTCTGCGAGGATCCAAGGGAGGGTCAAAGGAGACATCGTGGTGGCAATCGGACTTGCTTGGGGTGTAAAGGGTTTGAGGGTTTCAGCGACGGACAGGTAGGCTCGAAGTCAAGGACATGAGCAGGAGGGGAGAGGTCTCAATTTGGCAGCAGCTGAGTTAATTCTTACCCCGCCAAGATGTGAATACCAGCGCATCAAATGTGTCGTGCACAGAAGATACACCTATCCCAGCCACGTTGTAAGCTATGGCTTAAGGTTGGTGTGCAGAGAGACGGTCGGATTTTCTAATCCAGTACCTTGTACTTCCCCAGGTGCAGGCTATGAAAAGTGCTGGGGGCCTGGGATGGATCCCTGCCTACTTGTTGATTTGTGTTATTTTGACCTAAGATAGGCGCTAGATGCTCCCGCCCCCGTGGCTAAAGCGAATGTGTGTTGGCACGGAATCTCTCACTGAGATGGGCCATCTGGGGAGACATCTTCTCGTCCCTGCCTGGCCTAAAGCTGATCTCTTCAACCGTTGCCCGAACCAGGCGCGTCGAGACTTGCCCGACTGACGCGTATTGCCACAACGACAAATACTGTATCCTACATAAATAAATCAATAGAAGGAAATAATGGCAGCGCAAGTCGCTCCCTTTGCCGTTCGGCTTCCACCGCCCAAGGCAGCTGACCAGGCTGGCAACCAGGCGCAACCACCTGCTCCGCCTCACCCTGCTCCGAACGCTGCTGGGCAGCAGGCTGCAAACCACAACAGCGCCCACATCACGGACCAGCAAATTCTTGCAATGATTCCCGCCTCCTATCGCACCGAGAGCAACGACTTGGTTCCTCCACGGCTAGACGACGTCTCTTGGCTCGAGAACGAGCTCGACGTCCACAGACTGCACCGGATCAAGGGCTGGTACTGGGTGGTGGGCCGGCCCACGCCGCCGCGCCCGCTTCATCACCAAGCTCTTCTTGGTCGAGAGGTTTTCCTGACGGAGCAGATGGACATGCACCTCGTCTGGACAGGCGGGCGCATATATCTCAAGCCTCTCCCGCGGTTCCTCCTTGAACCGCACTTCTGGACCAGACTCCTCACCTGTGCGGCACATTGTGCTTGTGCCGTGGGAAACAGAACCGTCTACACTGTACATGGACCTGCACTATATGGCCCCGCCACGGCGACCAAAATGTCGACACAGCCGAAGACACCCGATCAGACCGAAGAGTGTCAGCAGCGCAAGCTGCGGAAAACGGCTCTTGGATTCCTCTTCTCTTACGTCGCGCTGATCCGCCACGAGAGCGACCTCCGTCTCGCCAAGGACAGGTATCTGATCCCCGCAGACGCTGACTGGGCATACTGGACAACTCTGATAAAGCAGCTGGACCCCGAGCACATCTATCCGGATATCGACGAACGCTTCTACTATGGAGAACTACGCCTAAGCCGGCTGAACAAGCTCTACAACTTTACCCAGTGGTCCCCGCGCGGCTATGTGCATCGTTGGCAGGAGTACAGCAGCTTCCTAGCGGAGTACTTCGGCTTACTAGCAGCCATGACGGTATATATTGCCATCATCCTCACGGCGATGCAGGTCGGCCTGGCCACCGATCAACTCAAGGCGAACCAGGCCTTCATGAACGCGTCATATGGGTTTACCGTCTTCTCGATTCTGGGCCCGCTGATTGTCATGGCGATCATCTTTCTGTTCTTTCTGTGCATCTTTGGCAATAACTGGTACGCCACCGTCAAGTTCAGCAAGAAGAGGCTCGGCGCCATACGAGCGGGTCGGCGCGGTGTTGAGCAACTTAGAATGCATGCAAACTAACTTATATCCGGACGAGTTCGGACACCCCGTTACAAAATCGACTCTTAGGGATTCCTTGTATTGATATTGAAGGCGGGTAAAATACTTCTACTCCTACTCGTTCAAAGCACAGAGTTGTCCGCCGATTTTCGGACCTCAACGTGCCATGCGAGGTGGAAATGATCCTCTCTGATTCTATCATTGCTGAGCAGTCGTGGCAGTTGTCGAACTCGTATATATGCGCGATGGCACCTTCATCGCTATTCTCTGCGACGGGTCCTATTTTTCATCTTGCCTTCACCTTCACCCTCATACCTCACCCGCTCTAACGCCGACAGAGTTTCCACTCAAGGTACACTGACACAGTGGCTGGTGAGGATCTTGGTCAGCAACCGTTCCAACGCATCGGTGGAGCTCTTCAGGTTCCTGACCGTCTTCTCGTCGTCGCTCAGCTCCATACCCTTGGATTCTAGCACCCGCTTCACTCGAAGCAACTCGGCCGTGTCGCGGAGCACGCGCCCCATCGCGTGTTTCAGGTCCGACACATTTTCCATATCTACGTTCAGCATGGCCTCTTGGATAGACAGGTAGAAGGGTTCCAACGGTGTCGTGGGCTGATTGGCTCGCAATTCGGAGTTATGGAGCATGATGGCGTAGACGCGGAGCTTGAGCTTCAGCTCGCGCGTGGAAAGATAGAACACGATGTGTTGGAGCTTCACATGGATCTCCTCGCACAGACAGGCACATTGGTGAGGACTTGTGCGGGAGAGAAGCATCTCTAGGAGCCCCTTGTAGCGATTGAGAGTGCGAGCTGCCTTATCGGCGAGATCTTGGGTCGGCTTGATCTCCATTTCTCTGACCGGTGCGATCGGAGGTGACCATCTTCCGGGATAAGGGTCAGCCTCAGGATTGAGACTTCTCCGTCTGCCTCCTGCTTTGAAGTTGCGGGCTCCGGGTCTCGCACGGGCCCCTCGCTCGTGTGACGATTTTTCCGGCTTTGGTTCGTCTGACGCGTCTGCCATAGGACTATCTACGGGCTCGGGGGTTGCGTTTCCACGGGCACCATATTGGTTTCTTGAAGTGCTCTCCGTCTTCGGCGTCGGTGGTGATCCCGGGTTTGGAGATTCGTCGTCTGTATTTTTGGCCGAGAAGCCGTGATAAGGGGTATACGCGTTTCCGCTTGCAGACTCACGATACCCGGCCCATGGGTCGGAGTCGGATTTTGTGCCGAACCTGGTGTTTCCCGCTGCAGGATAAGAGTGATGGCTACTGGGGGTTGACTTACGCTCACCTCCAGGGAACTCGGGGTCGGGGCCACGAGCGGACTTACGTCTGGATGATTGAGGCTGTCCCGGTACACCGGCTGGGGACGGGTTCTTTCTGTCAAATGCCGCACGCGCTGAAGTATCTCTCAGTACTTCCCACGCTGCTTGAATTTTCATAAACTCCGATTGTGAGCCGCCCTTGTCTGGATGGGCTTTCAAGACGAGACGATTGTACGCGGTCTTGATCTCTGTGTGTGTTGCAGATCGCGGGACGCCTAGCACTGCATAGTGGTTTTGGGAGGTCATTCTGACCCACGGTTTAGTTAGACGAGTCTTGGTATTCGGATGGAAAGGGCGAGCGGGAAATGAACTTTCGAAGTGTCAATACACAAAACGGCGGGGACACGCATGCGTGGTATGGAGGGCCGAGCACAATCTTTATGTACGAGTCGACTACCTAGGGAGGCCTCTCTGGCAGCTCACTCAAAGAAGCGTGTTTGACTGAGGAGTGAAAGGACATCTTGTGTGCAAACAAAGCCATGCTCGAGGCAGCTAGTGTGAGAAAGACGAAAGAGAAGCCAGAGAGATAAAGCAGACAAAGAAAGCGCCGGGTAGTGTTCGTTGTGCGTTCAGGAGAATCGAGAATTCCTTGTTGACTTCGACATCGAAAAGTCATCTGTGGCTCAAAATCAGTGCTTGTGGCGTCTGTGGCGGTGCTAATCCTACGTCATCGGACACACACATTGGGAACCTTGCTGTCTCTCCCCTCCCACTGGGTACTCGGCTGAGAACAACAAGACGGTCGTGGACGGTTCAATCTGCTAGAGTCTCTAACACGGAGCATCTAACCAGCTACAGCGATGATGTCTCACATCTCGTAATTGTTCTGCCAGTGGGATCCATCATGGGCCGCGGCTCTCAAAATCTTGTGGCTGGGATATCCTTTTCCCTTTCTCTCGCCTGCTCCATACGACAACCACCGACGACGTGTCTTATCTCGGCGCGTATCAAGGCTACCTTTTCGATAAGCTCCTGCGGCTCGCTCTCTCGTTTCCCGTCGAAGCGGTGAAAGACGTGACGATCTTTCCAACTTCCAGCAGCTTGCAATTACTCGTATCTTCGATCCGGGCAATGACGAGGCAATCCCACTGCAAGCCAAGACTGCCGGCTTCGGGTTCTGAACCGAAAGACCCGCCGCGCTGCGGTCGTGTCGTGTTTGTTCCGGCTATTGAGGTCACGATCGCTGTGGTGCATGAGGCTCTTCACCAACCGCTGCTCGTTCTGGGCTCTCACGCCTCGCTGGCACAGTGACAGTGCCTGAGAATGATGTGGGCTCGCTGATCTTCCCTCGTGGACCAAGACCCACGAGCTATTCTTGACACACTAGAAAGAATCCAGGCGATCGAAGCCCTCTCTAGATCTAGTGCTCGCAAGGTGCAGCTGTCTGCGAGGTACTAGCCTCATGCATGTTCCAATTCTTTAGAAGAAACTCGGCCTGAACCGACCACGATCAGCCAGTCAGCTGATGCTCTCTATGGAACTGGCATTTTGCCTCCCGCCTCCCACCGCATCTTTTGCCCATTGTCGCTCCCATTTCTCGCTTGCGACACTGCCACAGGCACCATCCAAGCCCTCAAATAACCGTTATACCCCACCTTCTGGGAGCCTTCGATTCGGCTGTGGAAGATTCGTGTTGCGGCTTCCACTTGCTTGTCTCGGGTTGCTGATTGGCTGACGCATCTGCCCCGTTAATATCCAACATGATACTGTTCCTGCAGAGTCACAACCACTAGATTTGTCCCTTTGAACCTCAACTGTGCCGTGCCCTGGCAGGCGCCACTCTTCGTGTCCATTACCGGCCAAATTGACATCCCTGCTTCGCAAAGCCACAGAACATCAAACATCGAAACCCTGTCCGGGAAAAGATCCGCCGGGCACTTCGAATCAAAATGGTGACCCCACATGGGGACGACTTGTTCCCAACCAATGAAACTGAAAAATGAAAGTCCAGGTGTGCAATCAATATTAGATAGTCGATACATAGGGTATTGTAAAGGGGACCTCTAGCAGAAGGTTCGCTCGGGTATCATCCTTTCCAACTAAAGAAGACTCCGGAAAGGTGGGTATCTCGAAATGTCATGTTTCTCGTGAAAAAGTATGGTTCGTCCGCTCGGGGACTCGTGTATCATCCCGTCGTTCGGATCGTCGTGTGCTGTAGTGAAGTGAAGTTGAGAAGAATGAATGCAAAACAGTGGCTGTCGTGTGAATTAGCCGTAGATGGTCCGCCTTTCCGATCCGATCAACTGTACAATCCCAGAATTGCTATCGACGGTCCCGAGCCAAATCCGACCCGGCTTCCCACCGTCAGGGGTATCATGTAATGGGGGAAAAAGCTCGTTAGTCGACGACGATTCTGAAACTCTCCTCTAAAAATTGCCGCCGCATGGGATATCGTGTTCGTAAGGGAAGGCCAACAAAAGTAATAAAACCAGGGGTATCTCATGCAATTTCCATGTCCTCAATTGGTGCGTCATTCTCAGTAGTTTAGCCACATCTCCAGCGGATCCGTTATTAGTGTTTCTGTGGGCGGTAGTTCGCTGTCGACCATCCCTTGCGAAAGCGCAGGTGCCATGAATTCGTGTTTCACTGGCTGGTCGGTTTCCAGTGGTGTGAACTCGACGATCATGTCCTGGCCCTCCGGGAGCTCCCTGACAACGTCTTCGTCGACGATGATGTGAAGTCCACGGGAGTTGACATGTGTGACCTGGGTCACTCTCTGAGGATCGATCTGAAATTTATTTGATATATTGTTGATCAGGTCTTTGACCGTTCGCTGCATCAAATACACCGCACGGTAGTATTCTTTGGCTGCGTTTTTCTGACGCACGTAGAAGCATGCAACTGTGATCAAGTTAGATAGAGGAAGGTGGACTGGGCTGGATCACTTACCTGGTCGAATAGGTCTTTCAATGGGGGGTTGATAGCTGCTGTCAACATCAACGGCGAAGAGATCCGGCTTGGTGGATGACTCGGCTTCCGTTTTGAAGATCTTGGTTGGTCGCGAGGCGGATCCGGAGTGTTCGTTGTCGTACTCGCTCTCGCCCTCCTCCTGGATGGCGGTTTGCTGTAATTCCGAGAATTTCCTCTTTGGCGTAACCTGTGAAGCTGAGCTCGAGGACGGAGAGCCAGCATTTGACGTAGGGGAATCAGAGGCACTTTGTCTCGATTCCCAGGTAGTTGTCCGTACGATTTCTTTACCCTCTGGATCGTCGCCGGGAAGTTTGACTGGATGTAGGTCTGGATCGTCTTCTGGGTCACCACGAAGAAACAGGACACTGACGGGCCGCGTTGAGGAGAACATGTCTTGCATGCTCACGAGCTTCATCTGCAGGTCCTCTTCGGCCGAGAATTTCATACCTTCAGCCTCGGAATCGACAGACCAAGTCCGTTTGTGCTTCAGCACTTTGCCCGGCCTGGATGAGGGTGCCTTTGCCATTGAGCCACTTCTTCTCCGTTTTCCGGCGCTTCCCAGGCCTGCCTCAGCTTGAGCAATCTGCTGTTTAAGCTTGTCCATCGTCTTCTTCACATGTGCCACGTCGTTGGAAAGCTTCCGCTCTGCACCATGGTCACGGAAGAGCTTTACCTTGGAATAGCATACTTCCGGCTGGTTGCTGGCCGTCGTTTCGGTGGTAAGCAATTCAGTCTTGGCACATAGTCGGACGGGAATGCCTTTGACGCCTTTCGAGTGGCTGAAGTCGGTAGACAAAAAGTTGAAGCGAATTGAGATCGAGCAGTCCGGACCTCCATTGACAGCATTCGGATACCACGTTACGGCAAAGCCGTCGAACGAGGCCTTTTCGAGCTGAATTTGAGGTTTCCGCAAATCATCTTCTCCACCTTGGTTGGGTTCGACATGCTCCACAGCTAGAAGTCTGCCACCCCGCTGATGGGCCTCATTCGAGCCCCGCCCTTCCTTCCAGAGCTGCCAACACGCGCCAGGTCGAGCTCTTTGCTGTTCGTCCTCAAAGGAGACACGGACGTAGGTGCGGTACTTGAGAGGGGCGTTCTGCGCCATGGGAGGAATGGTATCCCAGATAGACATGGTATAAGCTTGGCCTTTGTTGAGGTACGTGATCGGGATCTCATCTGAATGCCGGACCATTGCTGTAGGGGCACTTAACGTTGTGTGAAATCGGAACCTGATTGAATTGTTAGTAGATTTCAGCGGGGAACATGGTGACACTGACTTCTCCCCCATCGGCAGACTGGTCATGCCAATGCTTCCAGACAAGGGCTGTTGAATTGGCTGGTTCATGGATTGTTGCTCAACGCCCAGCTCAGCCTGTGTCGGGGTTGTCTTATGAGGGGTATCGTCCATTGCCACATACCCGGAGTCCTGGTGTTGCAGGAACTGCTGAGGCGCATAAGTCTGTTGTTGCTGGGATGGGACGTGGACGGGAGGTTGCTGCTGCTGGAAGAGGTCCTGAAACGGATGCGGTTGATGTAGGAGATGCGGGTTGAAGTGATGGAGATGCATAAGTTGATCCTGGGCGTGCAGTCCATGGACAGAGTGCGGAAGGGAAAGAGGCGTATTCATTCCCATTCCCGGTGTGTGGAGATCGCCCGCCTGAGGATGATAGAGAGTCCCAAACCCTCCTGGAGTGGGAGTGTAGTAACCGGGAGGCTGGTTGGCAAACGCGGAGAACGCGTAAGAGTTGGGATCCATGAGAGACGGAGTAAATCTCCAAGCGTCGGTGAATGGCTTGGGAGTCGCAAGAGTGGCATCCTGCTCTTTAACTCCAGGTTGACTCTCGAAAGCTCTGGCAAAATAATCAGCGTTGTCGACAGTATCGTCGGTATGCGCGGGGGGGAGATGAGTCGGCGACATGGTCGGCGACTGATAAACATCAAGGGAACGCGATGCTGAGGGGTGGGCTGGATGAAGTAAGACACATTTGAGACATACCGTTGAGATGTAGATGGTTCATCCTCGATCGCCTCGCTTAAAGTTGAAGATCTGCGGACAGGGCCTGCCTCTCCCGGTACAGCTGAGGAGGTCGATCCAGACCCTAGGTCGGGAAAGGTCTCCCTGAAGGCCGCGTACAACTCCTCGTCTGGCTTTTGAGTATTGCGCCTGTGCAGGTCAAGTCAGCTGGTCAGTAACATGGTATAGGCATGCCGGCTGAAGCCGCCGAAAGTGAAACGTGCAGAAGTGGACAGGAAATGACTGACCGATTGCGAAACATTTGCGGCGGAGACAGCGTCTCAGGCTGCAGGACCAAGCGAGGATGAGGTCAAATCAACAGCATGGAGCCATCCGATGGTGTCGAACCGTCGAACTAGACGATGTATTTCAGGCGTCGTGCATGAGTGAGTGGTCAAATGCTCGAGACGAAGTGACTGAGTGATCCGGGGTGCTGGAGTCGATGGGTTGCTGCGCCTTATAGATTGCGTGCGCGTCGGTCGAGGTTGGGCTGAATCGTGTGCTGGGGGTACGAAGACTCGGCGCAAGGCGAGGGAACGGCGTGGACTGGGCTCTCTTGGAGGGTTCGAGCGAGCAATATGAAGACGGGGGGAAAATAGACAAAAGATCGACGAGGTACGAGGTTAAAGGGCAAGGCGAGGTGTAGTGGTGAGCCAGGTGTAGCACGCGGTGGAGCGAGTCTCGTCAAGGTGAAGTGAACGGACCGGGGGTCGTCAAAGAGATGGTTCTGATGGGGCCTCGGGTGCATCAGCAATGGAATTAGCCCTCTCCATGAAGGTTAATGGGGGCCACGGTGCAAGGGTATCGGGAGGAGATGGTGAAGTAGACAAAGGTGGATTATGGGAGTCTAGCGGACGGTAAGAATTGGGATGGGATGAGATTTCGATTTGATGGCAATCCTCTGAGAGAGAACCCGCACCCACGTAGCGAAGGCAGGTACACGGGACTCCGTCCCGGCGTAAGGCAACATGGGCCATGTTTAGTTCGGAGCCTAATCAACGACAGCCTAAGCAGGGATTCCCTGCGCCTAATGCTCTAACTGAGCCACGCCTGGAGCTGCCTACGCGTGTGTCATTGGAGCAACCCGGCCGGAGCAGCGCGTCCAACGGGGCTAGACTGGCAACGAGACGTGGCGTCAAATTCATTTCAGTGACAGCCCGTGGCATCACGAGTGGCACCGCTCGCCGACGACGTGGCTTGTTTCGGCTGAGGTCGCGGGCCCGTGGACCACTACGGGGCACCACGGGCGTCTGACTGGCTAGCCACGGTTTCAAGTAAGGGCGACATCTGCACCTCTGCCACTCTTTCTCGCTCCCTCGTCCCTCTCCGACTCTTTGTGCCTGGTTGATCCGTCCTCTCCGTCACCAAGGTTGATCCTTGCCCTCGTAACGGCTGGTGTGATATTTCCCTCGCGTCCACGTCCCAGGCAGAGTGATCGACGCACAGCCACACGTCCTCGACCAGCACCCCTCTCGCTGTGTGGCTTGATAAGGGTTTCTTCTTCTCGTGCCCAGCCGGTGGAGATGTGGCGTCGCTGTGGCAAAATGCAGAAGAGACTGATCTTGACTCTCCCTTAGCAAATCAAGACGGGCTCCGGCAGCGCAGTGCCGGCTGATTCGGGCTGAGCACGTAAGAGTACTAGGCAAGTGAGGGCATCCACCATGGTACCTGTGGCTTGACCCCTTCGTTTCCTCCATACTACTCATCTCCATCTCGCTTGCCGAAGCGCCTCCCACATCAGACAGCACTGAATTTCTGACAATTCCCCATCCTTCGCTGGAGCGAGATGATGGCCAAATCTATGAAACACCCGTCAAGTGTCTGTTCTTGCCGGGCGCATTTACTTGAATACCCGCACAGCAGACTTCGTCGTCAAGCTCCTAGTAATAATCTGGACTCGATTAAGCATACCTTTGCTGATCATCCCCACGTGCTCAATCAATGCACCTCTCTCCCTTGCTGTCGATCGATCCTTTTTGATTTGGCCTCAGATAGCCCGCTCTTACAAATCAGGCCAATTGTCTTCTCCGGCCGATATCACAAAAGCACAACCGACTCAGTAGCGCCTTGTCCTCAATTGTACGCGTGGACAGCGGCAAAGATCTTCTGGGTGGTCGGGAATCGGATCAGAGAAGAAATCTTTCATCCTCTGTGACATCGTCCAGCAAACTCCACAGGAGGAGTACATACTACTTCCTACCGGCTGTCCGGCTAGTCCACACCTGGATATGACCTCACCCGAGCACCACTGGCGTCAATGCCTAACGAACGGGGAGTGGTAAGCTGGTAGACGAAGTAGCACATCTTTCATCACTTTGGGAACGGGCAGCTGATCATGCCGATGCGTGGTCAGAACGAGAGACGCGCACCGAGTTCGACCCAATGGCTAGACACGCGCTTCTTGTACCTCAAACCACACTGCACAGTGGGCAGCAACTACCGAGATCATTACATCATGGTCTCCCCGTCTGACCAACCGTTGTGGCTGCACTTTTGGTAACATGAAACAGAACGGGCGCACGAAAAGTGCCTTTGCGTGATGGTCAAGTGACCCTGCGACAATCTCACGGCTGATCTCGTGGCTCAAATTCGTCATTCGCACGAGATGCGGTCATACTTTAATTCCACACGCCGACCTCGTCGAACCGTCAATCGCTCCAGCGTAACCCTTTCGCAAGCAAGTTCCTATATTTCCAAGCATCAGCGATTGGCCATTCGGCTCGAACGATGTCGGGCACAACTGGAGCGAGCGTACATCTCAAGAGGCGATGAGATGCCCCTCTATGATGCCCAAACAGTTGAACAGACGAGAGATGATTTGAGTGGGCTCCTAGAAGGTGACGCCGGCAATCTCGATTCGAGCCAGCTGGAACGTGGGTGGAACAAATTTGGGCCAGATAACGGCGCCTGTGAAGCCACGCGAGGAAAAGGCTCCCAGGCTTGCCAACAGGCGAGACGAACCCTCACCCGCTACACAGAGAAAGCCCCACCTCTTGTTCCCATTAGAGTGACCAGCGCATTTGTATCTGCCAGAGAAGTCTCTGAGGCCTCTGCACATAACGATAGTTATCTTTGTTTTTTCGTGCCGCGAGAAGCTGGCACACCGTCATTGCGGAGTTCGGCCTTTTGTACGCTGTCTACGAAATTTCGCCAGGAAATTGCATAACCAACTCCAGTATTTCCCCGAAATGCCAGGACCGGGCCTGTCCATCTGGTAAATGAGCTTCCGACAAGCAAATTTGCCAATCTTCCAGAAGCGCCATCTCCTCTAGCAACTCTGTCGTTGCGCGGTACCCAGCTCCGTCTCTTTCTCGACAGTGTTTAACGTTCCTGAGCGTGCCCACAGAACCTCCAAAATGATTCTCCGTGGACGTATCCAGACCGTCCTATTCACAGGGTACGAAAAGACAGAACGAAGACGTGCAGGCAGGACGCGCAATCAACCGTTTCCGCCGAGAAGAGAATGGGGCCTAGAGTTTCTGGAACACCCAGCCCGAGCTGAAAGGTAACGCCACAATGCCGCGCTTAGTGCGCCACAACCCCCTCAGAAGATCTCTCTGCATGTGGCGCAAATGATCGGCGGCTCTGACTTCCACCCTGTGGCTTGAGCATCGGTCCAGATCTGAGCAGAACTCAGCTGAAAGATCTGCGTAAACCTCAGAACGCGGATATCCCGAGAGGTTGTTTTGCGATTCTGAGTTCAAACTGATGCCGCGAAACCATAGGCTGTTCTCTGGAGGAGGAGTTGGTCTGGACAATGATCTGGAAATTCGGCGAATGCAAGCCGTGTTGGCTTCGTTGAACTTCGAATCCACAGCACGCCCCCTCTTCTCAGCAACCTCGAGCCGGCTCTTCAAGCGGGAGAGATATTCTTCTGGCGCAGCATTGTGCATCATGGGTCCGAACCCAAATCTTGCCTGGAGCAGGCCTTCGACTTCACCTATTGCATCTCCTCGGGTCAATCAAACCGCGTGTGTCAATGGTTTCACGATGTTCCTGTTCCGCGAGTATCACCTGAACACGTACTGAGGAGGGACACGATTTGCATTAGCGTGTGGCGATGGTTTGGACTACTCATCCTTCGCTATTATCAGGGGCACAGGTGTTCATCTAGATGAGTTGGCCACGCTCTGGGCCGAATGTCCTGTTGAGCACATGTAAGCGATTCGTCCGACTGAAGGAGGGGATGTCACGCCTGCTGCTCTATTTTTGTCATCGAATTGCTGTGCGACCGCTTTCCTTTGTCCGGGCGACTCTTTGTGTCAGACCACAGTAGTCGAGAGCTGGAGTCATTGCAAAATTTGACATTGCATGGGAACCGTTGTCTCTTGCGTGCGCAATCAGAGGAACAGGACCCTTTTCGCCGGATTGCGCCTGCCTCTTGCAAGTCCTCAAGCGAATGTGCCAAAGAGCAGAAATTGTTCGGGCGTCCTGCAACACGCTAACACTTACAGGTCGCCGATTCCGTGCGTCTCGTGACAAGCCCACGGGATGGCAAGCAAGGCGGTGCAACGCCTCGCGACTACTCGTACAGAGGCCACTCTTACCAGAGGTTTGCCTGACATGTCCCATCGACGTCCACCTATACACAAGCTGCCAAAGAATGACTTCAAGTGTACACATCGTGCCTTATCCAGGTCAGGCTACGAAAGATGTTTGAAGTGGATTGCAAGCCCTAGCGTGGATCTTGAGCTGGAGAAAGTACCGACCTCAGCGTGCCCAAAGCACAAAGCTATACACCTCCGTCCTTTTTTTCTCTCGCGACGAGCTCTGCCTGGTAGTAGGAGCGTCGCTGCCGAGGAACTAACCCGCTTCGGTGACTTTACCATACCGAGCTTTGAGCGTAGCTACCTAAGCTTCCCAGGCCGATAGAGCCCTCCTAGATTGTCCTCAGAGCCTCGTCTCCTATCATGATCTTCCTTTATTGTCAACGGAACTCGAAGAAGCCCACGACATGGATCAACAGACAATCTTGAGTCAGTCGTTGGAGGCGTTTGACGGATGCTAACAATTTCTATCGTCGACGCGTAAGAGGAGACTCGGTGAATGCCTTGAAAGATAAGCCTCGACTGCCTTCTCTGAGTGCGACTGGCCTGCTTCGGCCTGCGTGAGTTGAGCATTTGCTCGTTAAACACATTCTCGACAAGCCGTCGAATTAAGACTAGCTCAGCCTTCTTTGACGTCGTCGCCTCGAATATTTCCGACTCCCATGACGCGTCGTTTCCTCCCCGCGGATCCGCAATGGACTCTGACGTTTACACCTGCAAGTTGGACGCACTCCAACGGTTGCACTGCTTCATTAAGCAGGTGATGGTGACCTGTTTCAATGCGCGGTCGGCGCAATGGGCTCCGTTCATGACGCGCTCGGTCATCGCTACCAGGATCCGCGGTAAGTGAGCAAAGCTTTGAACAAGCCTTTTATCGACGTCGGTTCTCTCCGTTTACATGCAGCTTCTGGAGAGCCGCCATAGTTCTCTCGTCGCATCCAGTCCGTTATCATGCGCCTCCTGGACATTGGTGTCTCAAGCTTGGCCTGGGGGAGCCTGGTCTTGGCCCAGAATGCTAGCCTCACACACGACAACACAATCTCTACAGAAGGACTCGTGTCCAACGGCTCCCGTTATAATACTCCCCTCCGTGTCGACAATGGCACCTACGGCCCGTCAGTCGAAGAGGTACACTACTTCTACAATTATTGGCCCATTGGTATTGCCGTCTCTAGGCGCTCGAGGATCTTCGTCTGCTACACGCGCGGCGAGTACGACTACACGGTCGCCGAGGTCAACAGCACCACAACGGAAACACCATATCCATCGGCCGGATTGAACTTATCTCCCGATGCACTCAACACAACGTTCAACGGCATCGAATTCGGCAGCGCCAACTCCACAGGCCTAATAAGCGTGCAAGCTTTGTACATCACACCGGCACAGAACGCCTCGGGTCGCCCTGAAACCCTGTGGCTGCTCGACACAGGACGACCGACAATCCAATCCGCCTCCACGGGGAGCTACAGCATGCCCTACGCGCAGCCCGGGGGGGCTAAAGTCGTTGGCGTGAGTCTGTCGAACAATACCGTCTACGCGACATACACGTTCCCCTCGACGGTGCACTACCCCGACTCGTACATGAATGACATCCGCTTCGACCTGCGCCCCGGCCGCGAAGTTGCCTACATAGTCGACTCCAGCAACGAAGGCCGCAACGGGTTCATCATGCTGAACCTTACAGACGGGTCGTCCTGGCGACGGCTAACGCAGCATCCGTCCGTCTTGAGAACCTACAACGCCCTGCCATCGTACCAAGGCCATCCGTTCTACTACCGCAACCCAGGGATGGGGGTTGGCCACCAACAAGAAGGCCTCGACGGCATCCAGATCTCCCCGGACGGGAACCATATCTACTACTCCCCGCTGACGTCGCAGAACCTGTACCGGATCCCCACTGCAAACCTCCTGCTGCAAGACTCCCAATCCCCGCTCGCCGAACAGGCCGCCTCCAACAACGTCTCCTGGCTGGGCCAGCGCGGCGGCGAGGCAAACGGCTTCGAAGGCGACTCCAACGGCTTGGTCTACATGCTCATGCCCACGCACAACGCCATCTACTATTACGACCCGAGCGATCTGCAAGTTCACGGATTCATCCGCGATCCCAGGATCCTTTGGCCCGACAGCGCGAGTATCGGCGATGACGGCTATCTCTATGTCATCATCAACCAGTTGCCGTACCAGGACGAGTGGAATAACGGCGTGAATCTGAGGACCTTGCCGGGCGCCATCCTGAGGGCCAAGCTGATCGATGGAGGGACCAAAATCACGTCCTTGGTATAAAAGGTACAGACAGGTCCGGAATGATACTGGAGATGTGGTGAGAAGGACCGAACCTTACGGACTACGCTTGTCGTTTCACAGTGCGGCAGGGCTTACTCGGCTGGACATAATATGCCACAGCCTGGCTAATGAGCCCTCCATGACTTACTCAGAGGTGTGCAACTGTGCTTCTCGGCGCTCAATACCGTCCATAGCGCCTTATAACCCATGACTTCGTTCTACGGCGACGGTCTAGCGTTTTCCTGTAATCCGCCGGTTTTCCGCCTGGTCGCGGAGTTGGCGCCACTGGCACCACCTGGCGCCCCCGGTTTGCGGGGTCGGAAACCGGGACGGTAAACTATCATGTGCACATTAAGAGGCTCCTAGCATACCTCAGCTCACTTGGTTCGATCCAAGAACATTGATTGATTGGGCATTGAGGCCTCGCTTGCCTTTGACCTTCCTCTTCTTGCCCTGCCTGGCTTTTTACCAATGCTAACGTTTAGATATTTCACACGACACGATATTATTGCGAGGGACGACTTGATTACTACCTCTTCAAACACCGTTGCCCCGTCCGGCTGTGATTGACGGATTTGACACACGTATAAAGACACACGGATCCCACTGTGCGGACAGAATAGCCGCACTACTTCCCAGATGCTCCATGTCTGCTTTCGTATCAATTTCGAGTCCGCCACCCGTGTCGGTAGGACGGAGAAGTCTCATTTCCCCCGATGAAAGTGACGGCACATGAAAGACTACCTACCAGCTTGGTTGCTATATTCGTGATATCAACGCACACCCCGGCTAAGGCGACATGGAGGCCAAGCCCGCTGCGCTCCCAGGCACAATGGCCGATCTGAATGCCGGCGACCACCACCAGCACCCGTCAGAACATCTGGAGTTCATCTCCTTCGACCATATCGAGGATTCGCTGGGTGGATCTCCATTTTCGCAGCGCGCCATCAATGTTGAGGAAGGCAAGGCCACTCGGGCGGTGTTCAGGCCGTTAGACGGCCACGGGGAGAGATCCAGCTCAGCGTCGTCGTCCGGCTTCCCGCCCATCGCGAGAGCAGCCCTCATGGCTACGCGGGCCGAACATGGCATGACGGTTCACGAGGCGGTGCGCATCTACCCCAAGGCGATCGGCTGGGCGGTGGGGATCTCGTTTGCCATTATCGTGAGTCTTCCACGGGTGTGAGAGTCCGAGTAAAAGAAGGGGGGTTGATCGGGTGGCGCGGTCGTCGTTACATACGTGCTTGCAGCTAACTGAGATGGAGTGGCTCCTGCAGATGGAAGGTTACGACACCGCACTGATTACGTCCTTCTACGCCTTCGACGAGTTCCAGAAGCAATATGGCGTGTTGGACGCGGCTGGGGGCCAGTACCAGATCAGTCCAAAGTGGCAGGCTTCACTGAGCAATGGCTCCGTCGTCGGGTCCATCATCGGGCTTTTCGCGAACGGAGTCTTGACCGAACGGTTTGGTTATCGCTACACGATGGCGGGCGCCCTCCTCTTACTTGCGGTGCTGATATTCTTGCCCTTCTTTGCCTTCAACATCCAGACTCTGCTCGCTGGGCAGATCCTCTGCGGCATTCCTTGGGGAGTGTTCTCGACCCTGACGACGACGTACGCCGCCGAGGTCATGCCGCTGAATTTGAGAGGCTATCTCACGAGCAATATCAATCTGTGCTGGCTGCTGGGTCAGCTGTGCGCGCTGGGCATTCTGCGCGGGTTGGAAACCGTCAAATCAACGTGGTCGTTCCGCATCCCTTTCGGGTTGCAGTGGGTTTGGATCGTCGCCATCTTCACCATGACGGTCTTTGCACCCGAGTCTCCATGGTGGTTGATCCGGCGGTCTCGCAAGCAACAAGCCAAGGATGTGCTGCGCCGTCTGACCTGTGGCTTGTCGGACTGGGATCAAGACAACACGATCGCAATGATGGAACACACCGAGCGGGTCGAGGACTTTGCGAGTCGAAAGCACCCGTCCCCCAACTCAGAACGATATTCATTCTCTGACCGGTCGTACGTCGCGTGCTTCCGCGGGTCTAACCGCCGTCGCACCGAGATCGCGTGCATGGTGTTCATGACGCAGAACATGTGCGGGCTGCCCATTATCGGATACGCGCCCTACCTGTACAAGCAGATCGGGTTCGACCAGCGGCGCAGCTTCGACATCACGCTCGGCATGCAGGGGCTCGCCATCTTAGGAGCCTTTGCCTCGCTCCTCTTGCTCAGGTATATCGGAAGACGACGCACGCTGTACCTCGCCGGCCTGACCGTTTGCCTATGCCTCCTCGCCACCGCCGGCGCACTCAGCTGTCTGCCCGAGAGTCGCGCCACCTTATGGGCCGTGGTCGCGTGCATCCTGGCGTTCATCTTCGTGTTCGACGCTACCGTCGGGCCCCTGACTTACTGTCTGGTCGCCGAGCTGCCGTCCAACCGGCTGCGCGTCAAGACGGTGGTCCTCGCGCGCGTGGCATACAACGTCAACTCGATGGTCACCAACATCTTCATTCAGCGAATGCTGAACCCGCTGGCGTGGAACTGGCGCGGGAGAGCTTGCTTCTTCTGCGCGGCCCTCAATGCGCTCTGCCTCGTTTATTGCTACTTTCGACTGCCCGAGACGCGAGGCCTGAGTTTTCACGAGCTCGACATCCTGTTTGAAAAGGGCGCCGGCGCGAGGAAGTTTGCTGCCTTCCAGGCCATATTGGAGGGGAACGGGTATTACAGTCTGACTGAAAGACGGGATGTCAGTAGTTTATAGGCTTCATGGTCAGTACTTCAGACGAGATTTCACCGAATGGCGTTTGGCGGTGAATAGGCTCTATCCTTCCGTAAGCAGTGTTGCCGTAGTCTGTTTTCATACGCAGGCAATCACACTCGACGCTTGGGCGCATGTTTCCATGTAATGCGATAGTAAAGGCAAGGAGTCGACAGCTAATGGTCGCTCGGCGTGATTCATCATGGAGAGGTAGCAAAACGCTGATACGAGCGTTGTGAAGTAGCCTTAACAGCACGAGAGGTCATTTGCTGCAATGAGAAGAACGTGATGCGTCCTTGCAGCAGCTCTTGAAAGTCGACAGCGGACAAGATACTTGATGATATCGCTGATGGGTTGTTTGTTGAGTTCGCGGCTTTACGAGCGTGCGGTGGGTCATATGCGCGCGGTTTCGCTTTCAACGGTGAGTCACAGAAACCCGATATGACAATCCCTCAAGCGAACATTTCGTTGCCCGCAAACTGCAAATTATTCAACCCTCACAACGGCGTTTGCACGAATTCCAGATTGGAAGGTCTAACCAGACCAGACTGATAATGTTACCCGGAGCTTGAACTCTAGCATGCCGCGCGCCACCAAATCCACGCGCAACAGCCCGGGCCTGCCCTCCTCGACCTTCGTGATCGATAATGGCGCGTACAACATAAAAGCCGGGTTTGCGCCCTCAGGCCCGGCCTCCGACGCTGTGATTCTGCAGAAATGCCAAACCATTCCCAACTGCATCGTGCGTACGCGCGACAAGAAGACCTACATCGGCGCACAGAGCCAAGAAATCACACAATGGAGCGAAGCCTTATTCCGGCGGCCGGTAGAGAACGGCCAGGTCGTCAGCTGGGAGACACAGAAGGAGATATGGGATGAAAGTTTCTTCGATGAAAAGACGGCGCGGAAAGACCTTTTGGTGAAACATCCCGAGGAGACTACGTTGGTGTTCACGGAGCCGCCGAACACGATGCCCGAGTTGCAGAAGAATGCGGACGAGATCATCGTTGAGGAATGGGGATTTGGCGGCTATGCGAGGGTCATCGGTAGGTATGGCCGCAATGGAGACTACCCTTGCGGAGAAGGAAGGGGATGGATGGGCTGACGATATTGGCCAGGCCCATCGCTTAACGCGTACAACGACCTCCATCCACTGTTTGAGGGAGAGTCTTACACGGCACCCAACAAGAACAGCCCGTTCGCGGATCTACCCATGGAGTGCGTCCTGGTTATAGACAGCGGCTACAGCCACAGCACAGTCACTCCGTTGTTCAACGGCCGGCCGATCCACCGCGCAATCCGCCGCCTCGACTTCGGAGGCAAGCACTTGACGAATCTGCTCAAGGAGGTCATATCTGTGCGGCACTTTGATCTCCATCAAGACACCAAGATCGTCAACGACATCAAAGAGGACGTGTGTTTCGTCAGTGACGATTTCCGACGCGACCTGGAGAGGACATGGAAGGGCAACAAAGGGCGTCGTCAGAATCCCGTCCCTTCGAAACCCCAGAACTCGGATCATACGATGAACCTTGACCCACCTGCTTCCCCGGATGAAGAGCTCCGCGTCGACTACATCCTTCCTGACGGTATCCACCTGCTCCGGGGCTTCTCCCGCCCGTACGACTCCAGCGCCACTGCCCAAAGACGCCGCAAGGCCGCTGCCCTCGCCTCCGACCCCGAAGCAGAAATCTCAATGACATTAGGCAACGAGCGCTTCTCAGTGCCCGAGATTCTCTTCTCGCCTGGCGACATTGGGTCTAAGCAGCCTGGTCTACCTGATATTGTGATGCAGAGTCTTGGCGTATTGCCGCCCCTTGTGCAGGCGACCATGTTAAGTAACGTGCTCGTCGTGGGCGGGAATGCGAATATCGCCGGTCTGCTGGAGAGATTGGAAGCCGAATTGCGAATGCGGGCGAAGACAGAGTGGGCCGTGAGGGTGAGGAAGATGCCGGATCCGATAACAAGTACGTGGCTCGGGGGTGCGAGATTGGCGAGTAACTGGCCCGAAGTGGTCCGGGAGTACGGTGTCACCAAAGAGGAGTATCATGAGCACGGGAGCGCCTGGGTAGCGAGGCGTTTTGTGAGCGGTGGAAGCGGGAAAGGACCGTGAAGTGTTGTGCCTCGGCCACATTTCTATCGACATTGGGCATCATCAGCACCCTGCTGCTAGGGCCTACCAGCCTCATGCCGAAGGCGCTTCCCAGCACTGTCTCTGTCATCCACTCAAATACTGAACGGCTCTCTCCACCCCCTTCGCATTGATTCCCGGCTGCGTCGACTTTTGCAGACCAATGCTCTCAATACCAGGAACAACACGGCTGCGAAAAGACTGCCCAGCACGAAGCCGATCGCCGCACGCCCGAGCCTGGATTTTGCCGCATCGTTGCTGTCGAGACCGTGGGAAGTTGGCAGCGTGCTGAGCGTCGTGGTGGTGGACGTGGGATGCGCGACGTAATCAGTCTGCATGGGAGCGAAGACGTTGATTTGGATCGACGGAATGGCCGAGGCCGTTGTTGTCGCGATCGCTGCGTCAGCGCCGGGAAGGGGCTACTCGTGAGAGTCATGTCAACAAGCATCCACTCGAGCGGAGGCAAGCTCAACGTACCCAGGAGTGCGGAGAGCCACTGAGTCCCCAAAATAATGACAAACCCAGTCCAGCGATCGCGACGATGAGGATGTTGACTCGTCGGAGTGTTCCTGCGTCTGCGCCTGTCTCTCTGACTCGAGGATGCAAATGACGGGGGCGGTGGTCGCCGGGACGAGGAAACCGAGGGACCGTATTCACAGACTGTCTACTGCTGACGCGAGCACCGCCGTTCTCGTGTCGGTTACGACCGGTGCGTCGGGGATTTCTTGCCCTGCGGCGAGAGTTGACTTGAGGAACCTCGTCCTCGCGCCCAGTACCGCGCCTGGGCTGGGGAGTGCGGGAAGGGCTGGAGTCCTCGAGGTTACCAACTCTGGTGGAGCGGCGATAGGAAGTGGGCCGACGCTCATCCTCGAACTGGAAATTGTAGGAAGGACTGCGCGACTCACGATCGCGTCGATGGTAGTTGCGAGTGCTTTGACAACCCTCGGCTTCCCCTGCGGTCGAGCTGGTTGGTCTACACATCGCTGCCGTAGAGCCTGGCGAGACGCTAGTTGGGACTCGCTCCACTTCGACATTCGCCTCTGGGTGCTGCTCGTCTTGAACATCCTCGCGCGTATGGTCCTTGGGATACCCATGGTTTGAACTCGCACCTACGATCTGATCTTCTTCCCGTGCCAGTCTGTCTTGAGACTTCTGAGCTGGTGCCCTATCGGTGTTGGTCAACACTTCGATCGTTCCATTCGTATCTTCGCCTTGGGATCGACGGGTGGTGGTAGAATCGTCATCCACCGACGATGGACTTGCTAATCGCTCCCCATTTGAATCCGCATCTGTCTCTATATCTTCATAGTAGTGGACACCAGGATATGCACCCTCGGGATACTCCCCCGGCGGATACCTCAGGTTGTCATCATACTCGACCTCGAACGACTGGTCAGGAAAGTGAGGGTCAGTGTAATGATAAGCGTGGAATGGATGGCCTGCACGACGATCCTCGTCGGGAAAATATGCATCCCCCGAGGCATCATATCGGAACCGAAGTCTGTGTCTCTCCCGCCTCTGGCTCTCCGCAGCATATTGACATTGCCGAACGTGTGGGACGGGCTGAGGACCCATGGGATCGTTGTAGATGGCGTCGGTGATGCGAGCTTCTCGACCCACGGGTAGGTCGCTTCGTCGTGGGTGGGTGTTTCCGACCATTGTATTTTTAGGCGTGTTGTCAGTCTCTCAAGGTTCAGTCACAGGAGGGCTGGGGATGGTAATGGGGAGGTAAAAGGGAGGAGGCATGAGAGAAATGAGGAGCTATATAGGACATACAGCGTGCAGTAAGGTGACGGGTGACAAGACGGTGGTGTTTCGTTGGCGACAAACAGAGCTGCCAGCGTCAGGATCAGGGCGGTCATCATCACCATCCTTCACTTCCTTCACTGCTTGTCCTGCGCCGGAGTTTCATGAGCAAGAGGCAGCGTTGCCATTCAGGTCTCCTTGCCAGCACGCGTGCCATACCCGGCACAACGTGAGTAGCGAAGTGAGGATTGTATCCACGGACGACTTGGCGCGTGCACCATTGAAAATAATGAATGAACCTGGGATGCACTGGCTCTGATACCGAGGCGGTGACCATCATGAGCGGAAACGAGCCATACCCTGCTCCGGTCAACATGGCAGCACGCAGCTCTTACGGCCGGTTCTGTCCTTGAAAAGGCTTAGAGAATGCCGAAACCCAGGACACTGCTGCTCGCGCCGCATCCGCGATGAACGTGGGTGACATCGCTGAGAGCTTCATCCCCGGCTCACGGGGTTCCTGTGATTGGCCATACCTGGCCCCTCGTAATGTCCCATGAAAACGCAGGCAGTTTCCATAGCAGCGTCGCTCTTCTGAACCAGCGTGGCTCGACCTTTAACTCTGCACGGGTAAAGCACCCCAGAGATCGCAGCCTGTAGCTAACAAAGTATGCCACCGCGCCGTATGGTCTTCCGTGGTCCACGGCTTGTCTGAAAGAGGAAATTCGCAAATGCCCGGATTACGATCCCCGCAAACTGCACAGCACGAGTAGCCACATCAAGAAATGCGAATATATCCCTCTTCAGCCTAAGCCAACTACATATTCTCTGCGAGATCAACAACCCCGGCGTACACATAATCATCAGTCGAGTGATAAGACGATCGTACCACACGCCATAGGTACCGTCCATCAATAACATCGGTTGGTTCGTCCGGCCGGGACATGGTATTCCTTTCTGCAGCCTCAAAATCTCGTGCTCAATTCACATCATGGAACGCCAAACACGTTTCGCTAAGCCATACGATCCCTCGAAGCCTCGTCGAGCCCAGAACCTGGTTGAAATTGACTGGGAACGGTTCAGAACGACGATAATAACTTATCACAATCGGGGGTACAGTCGCGCGCGGATCATACAGCTGCTAAAGAGCGAACATGGCTTCTCCGTCTCGTAAGCGATGTTCTCCTTAATACCACAGTGCCTTGGAGTCTCTTTTGTCGAAACATGCGGGGATAATTGTCGTTCGTTGTGCCTGACGACTATACAGCCCCGCGCAGTTGAACAGACAGGCAGCTCGTTGGAATCTACACGTGAAGCCAAGAGCAAAGTCATCGGGGAGTAATGGCAGACCTCCTGTTGCTGTCAAAACAGATACCTGTCCACTTGATCCTCTGCAACACAACGAAAGTGTGACTGGCCGGGTGTCTTTCCGGAACTCACATTCCCTGATCGACACACTACCTCCGTCTTCACCGATACATACCTCTAATTCACCACGTGCAGTATCTACAGAAACAGCAGACTCAAACTCCGACTTGGGCCTCTTTAGCTCTTTGGACAGAGCGTCGTTTTGGTCCTCAGGTTCACCTCAACTGCTCCACTCCCCACCAACGACATATCCCTTTCATCTCAATCGGACTACCGCTATGATCATGAGGTACCGGCCAGGTCCTCAAGCGACCACGATCTGGGCGGTCTCGGAGTCACGTCTCATGACCAACAGCGAGTGCGGACGTGGCAGTGCGGATCCTGAATCACAATGTAAAGTTTGGGAACTATGGGAGAGAATGAGCAATACCGCGGAAGCCTTAGCTGGAGACGAGTATTTCGGTGATTCTTTTGACCTGCATCACCTTTGTTTCATACGAATATTTACCGACGCCGAGCAGCTCTTGCTAAATCATGGCCAGGCTGTAGCGAAGGGCGCTGAGTATTTCACGTGCCACGTGGGTACATCGCGAGCGGAGACCGATCGACCACGGGCTTTACAATTGCTCATCCGAGCTGCCCTTGGCGCTGCCAGAACTTGCGGGAACACCGCTCAAAGCCAGCAAGTCGGTTTGATGCTTGAAGCCGCAGGTCACATCGCCAGGCAAAGCAACCCTCCGGCAGCCGTCCGCTCGCTTTGTGTTTTGTTTGGATACTATATCCACAAGTTGGCGGAGCTATGGCCTCGCGGAGATCCTGGAGTCCAAGGGAGCTGCCTGAGCTCAATGGATTCTGAAAATCCGCGAAGATTGGACCCCAAGATGTCTGCTCAGCACCTCTCGACCTTCATCCACCCTGCCATTCTGAATAGAGAATATCTGTTCTGGTCCGCCCGTCTGGTCACTTTGTCCGATAAGCAAGAGCTTACTTCCCCGGTGCCGGAGAGAGAGCTTGGCGAGCTTGGAGAAACCCTCTGGGGTTTTCTAACCAGCGTAAGGAGTTTATCGGATAAATGCCAAGGTAGGTCGAAGCGTTACGAATGGACCAGCTCAGCAATCTATGGCTGACCAGAAACCAGAACGGGACTCGCAGATCAAGGGAGATGAGCTTTCTTTCCTCCTGGAATATCAGGACGAAGTCGTAGCCTTCTTGCAATGGTGCACGACCACCATATCGGAGAGCCAGGCGATCCTCGAGGACACCTACTTCAAGGCTCTTCATTGGTTTGTCCCATATCCCAATGACGAGTTGTTAATCCGGGAAAAACAAGCCGAGGTTCAGTCTATTTTGTTCTGGTTTCTTGTATCGAAATGGAATTTTCTAGGGAGTAAGGAGAACCGAATTGGTCCTTTCCAGCTGGACATACCCGCGGCTTTTGTCCTGGCTTCTCACACTACTACGACTTTGGATGCATTCTTCGCTCTCTCGCAGCTGATCTTCAGTGCCACATCCACTGCCGACGATTCATCTGAACGATACAGAGCCCTGTCGACAAAGGGTTTGTTGTCCTCGCATATTCTAAACCGGATCACACACATAACAATGTTGCCGTCCAGATTTACTCGGACCTACCTTCGGCGCGTAGTGAGCTTCGGGCTGAGCTCTAACGAGAGCCGTCGGCCCCAAAAATCATTCAAACTGGAAAAATACTCGGATTTCGCTATCCTGCCGTCACCTACGGAAGAGCTCCCTCTTCGTATCCCAGCCCCTAAGGTCCCTACTCCTAACTCAACGCTCGAGCAGGGCATAGCAAGACTCAGCTTAGCCACCACAGAAGCAGCACCGGGGTGCCTTTACAGCAATCCCATGATGCCCAGTCCTCTTTCCACGCGGCCCCAGCAATCCCAGAGCTCGCCGGTCCCAGTTGGAAGCCGTGGCAGCTGTCCAAGTTTGCGATACGGTAAGGCCGAGTCGGGAAAACGTTGTATAGATATATTTAAAGTCGCTAATCATGGCAGTTCCTGGGCGTCGGATTTCGTGGACTTCCCGCTACGAACTTTTGATCAAAGACGGTGAGGACGGACTCGGAATCGAAATCGTAGATCTTCCCTTGCCGAACGACTTTGCCGCACGGACCTTGTCATCGCCAGACGAGCCAAAACAGAGTATATCCGCTAATGACAAGGGCGGTTCTGGGGGAATGAGTACGACTAGCGACCGCTCGTCCTGCCTGACTAATTCTTCGAGTATGTCGATTGATACGAAAGCCTTCCGTCGAGACGCCCGCAGGCTTGACGGACAGAGAAAAGCGAAACGCAATATCCGCCACGACGTCGAAATGAGCAGCCCGTCTCGCTCATCGAACCGCAGTTGGGATTTTGAGCATGTCACCGGCTTGCCGGCGCGACCACCTGACGCCGACGCGATCATGGAAGAAGTGGCAGAGCAGTGGAGCGCAACATCGCCTCTACCTGACCACGAACCCGTCTACTTCGCGCACTGCTTCTCGTATGACATCGAAGGAGAGCTCGGGCTGCCATGATATGGACGCGGGGCGCTCAATACGCGATGTCGGGTCACGCTGTGGTGTTGTATCTGGTTCCTTTTAAGATCCGACATTGGGTCCGATTGGGGCTTGGGTAGAAGACGAATTTGGAGCATTGGTGTGGCGTCCGTGGTTGTGCGTTGGCGATAGTGACAGAGTAACTGGTCGGGTGAGACATCTCAGATGTATAAAAAGTCTCATAGTCCTCGGATATTTTTGTCGACTGTAATATTCGCACTTGAGTGTCATGGTTGCTCGACGGCGCCTGTGACATTCCGGCTGCCCTATTCTATACCGGCACGATTCCAAGGGCCCCCTGGGCACATCTGGCTGGGTATTATTGTCCCGGTGCAGCTCTATTCAGCCCGTCATTGAGTACAGCGGCTTCACAGTTCCATGAAAGGGTAGGCAGGTCGTGGCTGGTGAGCGCTTTAATAATCAATTGACTGGTGTTGGACGTGGCGGCTAGACTGCCACTTATTTCAGCCGCCTGAGGCCTGGGATAATCACACCCGAGAGGAGGGTGAGTCGCGAGCAGGTGGTTTTCCAAAGCAGCTCGGCCAGGGTCATGCCAAAGTGACGTCCGAGCAGTCTTCATGTACCCTTTCTTGCGCCGAGGCCAAAATGAGTAAGAACGGCTCGCGCCTCATCCCCGATCGGCCAAAGGGTGATGCCGCCCCGTCAACGCCCTCATGACGCCGGTTAGGGGTGTAATGACAGTCACATGGCTGTACCACGTACTGGCGCTGGTATTGTAAGATATTAGGCTGTAGAAATTACAAGTACAGGCAAACCCTTCTTGAAAATCCATCACATCCGCCATGAGCGACACGGATTAGATGTCAATGATGCTAACGAATGAGATTGGATGTATTGACCATTGCTCTCGCATGCACCGAGTTGATTGCCTGTAACGAGCCCGGCTACCGGCACCACCGGCATACTCGCCGACAGCTCGCTCCTATTATACTTATTTGGTTAGGATAGTACGAGACTCCAAACCTGCGCTAATTACTGAAATCCCCCATCTGAGCCCACTCTTATCAAGTCCCTTTTTTTGAGGATGCGAGATCCGGCGTAGGAGCAGGGAGTGCGAAGGGCTACCTAGGTCCTATGTTCCGAGTGCCTCCACTTCCAGATTTCCGGATTTTCCGCTCAAGCTTTTCTACCATCGAGAACATTCGGACTTGCCTTGTGTAGAAACCCTGCCGTCTCTGCTTTCGTAATGCATTTTGAAATTCTGCCGACCTCGAGGGTAGCCTCGCGTACCCGTTGACATGATATAATATAGCGGACTTGGAGATCCCATGGTTCCGGCGAACGTCTCATGTTTTTAGCTCTAACCTTTCGTTCGCCCTTCACCTACCCCGAGTGACATCAAGTGTCGCGATGGAAACCTACCTCCAGTACCGTCGGATAGGACGCACGATCCAGAAACAACTCGAGTCCTCTGACGTCGAATCTGCACGTCAATTACCATGCTTGTCCCTCCAGAAGACCAGAATTGTCAATGGGCGGTCAATCCTTATCGTCGACTGGGACGGACCAGACGATCCACTGAATCCTCGAAACTGGCCTCTTTTCCGTCGCGTCTATGCTACGCTTATCATATCCGCGATCGCTTTCATGGTCGGTGCTGCGGCCCCCATCGACGCGGCGGTTTTACCTCAAGCCGCGAGAGACCTCGGTGTTAGCGAAGTCACCGAGACACTGGCCGTTGGCATCTTCCTCGTTGGTTTCGGTGCCGGAGCACTCATCTGCGGTCCGTTCTCCGAAGTCCTGGGCAGAAGTGGCACATACATTGTCTCCCTCGTTTTCATGTGTATCTGGCTGATGGCGTCTGCCCTGGCACCCAACATCGGCGCCCAAATCGTCTTTCGATTCCTGGCAGGCTTCAGCGGTGCATCTCCTCTCGTCTGCGCAGGAGGGTCGGTGTCGGATATGTTTACACCCATCGAGAAGACGTACATGTTTCCTATCTTCGCGATTGGGGGTTTCCTCGGACCACCGCTTGGTCCTGTGATGGCCGCCTGGGTACCGGAGTCGCCCTACCTTCATACATGGAGATGGACAGAGTGGATAGCGTTGTTCACCGCCGCCGTCGTCCTGATTTTGGCTTTTTTCTTCCAGCCAGAGACCTTTCCACCGCTTTTGCTGAGCTGGAAGGCAAAGCACCTGCGCAGGATTACCGGCGACAACCGCTACTATGCCGAACACGAGATTGAGCGGATACCACTCTCGACGCGGCTGAGGGTTGCTCTGCCTAGACCATTCATTATGGCCTTTACCGAGCCGGTGATTTTTCTAATTACTTTGTACATGTCGGTTCTGTATATCATCCTCTTCACCTTTTTTGACGGATACGACTTCATCTTCCGAGAGACATATGGCATTTCCCAGGGTATGTCGAACACGATCTTCGTCGGAATAGCTGTCGGCGTCTGCCTCGTTGGACCCTGGCTGCCTTGGATGTATAAGATGACTATACGAGCTCAGAACACAGCCGAAGCGCTGGGGCAAAAGCAATTCGATCCCGAAATCCGACTGTGGTTCGCCATGCTCGGTGGCGCTCTAGCGATACCCATCTCACTGTTGTGGATGGGTTGGACCGCGTACCCTAGCGTCTCGATCTGGTCACCGATTATCGCCTCAGTCCTTTTCGGCTACGGCACCATCATGATTTTTATCAGTTGTTACATGTACATCATCGACAGTTACGAGATGTACGCTGCGAGTGCGCTGACATTCGCCACGTTGGCTCGATATATCATTGCAGGAGGCATGACGGTCGTGGGGATTCCTTTCTACAAGAACATGGGTGTGCATTGGACATTGACCATTTTGGCGGCTCTGAGCGCCTTGCTGGCTCCGATGCCGTACGTGTTTTACAAATATGGGCATATAATTCGGAGAAAGAGTCGATTTGCTGTGAGTCGGGTCGCAGAGGATGAGATCGTGCCCGTCCAGAACGAGTCTTCTGGTTCGTCTTCCATGACCATGCCACCGGAGATGGACAAAGAACTTGCGGACAGGCCGGCGACGGTTCAATGAGCCGTGTGGTTGGCTTTGCGAGTTGCTGTCGATAATAATAGACCATATTTGATTTGGCAAGCGTAGTCACATTGGCGGAAAGCAGAGTTCCCCCGAACGAGGGCCACAGGGAAGTGGGCGAAAGTCAGGATGAAGGGTAAGTATGAAGGTGAGAGGAGGATGAGTGGCAGAGTAGAGTGGTTATACTGTAAAAGCAGCGGCAGTCGCACGTGAAAGTTTTGCATACTCATCTTTTTGAAGCCAAGCAAGCCCGACGCAGAATTCCGACTGATCTTGAACAATCCCTGCCCCTTGGCACCGACAAACCCTCTTCTTCCCCTGATTCAGCACAATGAAGAAGCAGACTGCCACACCTCTTCAGATCGGAGTCCGAAGAACCGCCCTCGTTCCCGTCCTCCCCCGCATCCTCGAAGTGGGATGAGCGGCGCAGACGGCCAGCAAGATCATCTCAATGGCCACTCCGGCTTCATTCTCGCCGTCTTCTGCGTCGTATCAGCGCTGGTGATATGGCCCGTCAAGATCCCGCTCCCACTGTATCCGCAAAATATCATCCTGGCGACGCTGGTGAACACCCGGATAATCGGCCGCCGGGAGTTCAATGCGCTGTCGAAGCGACGTCTCCATCTCCATCTCTCACTCACGACGGCGCCGGTAATTGCGGTAATCCTGCTGCTGGCAACAACGACGATCCATGGCTCAACAATCCGCCTCGGCATCGTCGGCGACGAGAACGTCAAGCCCTACGACGTGCTCGTTCTCTTCATTTCACTCGCCTACATCTCGATCGCCCTGGACGGGACTGGCGCTCTCGAAGCCACGGCATTCTACGTCTCCAAGCGGGGCGGCAGTTCCGGACGGCTGCTCTTCACCTACCTGTACGCCTTCTTCCTGCTCACCGCCTGTATCGTGGGAAATGATCCGCTCATTCTCTCCGGCACGCCCTTCCTGGCCTACCTCAGCCAGCACACTGGTTTGGACCCTACGGCGTGGATCTTCGCCGAATTCATGGCCGCGAACACGGCCTCGGCGGTCCTCGTGAGTAGCAACCCGACGAATATCCTCATCACGGGCAGTTTCGGGCTCAACTACCTGACCGGCTTCACGAAATGGACGGTCCTTCCGTCGCTCATCCCCGCGGTGCTCAACTACCCCATCCTGCTGGCTATGTTCTGGAAGAAGATCCCCCGGACGCTCACGCCCCTCACGGACGATCCGTGGAGCAAACTCCGTGACAAGACTGGCGCATTCTTTCTCAGTGCACTGATGCTCACCACGGTCGCTGTGCTTGTGGGTACGAGCTTCGTGCCAGGCCACGCAGTCGAGGTGTGGATGGTCACCGCACCAGCCGGGGCGATTGCATTTCTGTATAGCTTGGTGACGGACTTGATTCATCCAGAGCTAGGCCAGAAGATTGAAGTTGCCCGACAAGAATCACACAAAGCCGCCGCCGAAAGGGAAAGGACGAGGGAAACAGAAATGGATTTCGAATTGGCCATAATGGAGGCTACAAATGCAAAACCTACACAGCCACCAGTCTCGAGCAAAGATCAGCCAGAGGATCCTGAAAAGGGGGGCCTTCCCCCAGAGTCCAACACGTCTCATTCTCGATCACCAACCCTACCAGCAAGGGACGACGCAGACGCAGCGAAGAGGCACGAAACCAAGCCGATCTGCTCCCCATCTCCATCGCGGTCGCAGCAACAGTTGCATTCCCCATCCGCATCCTCATCCCCATCACCGCAAATTCCCTCCAAAGACGAATCCGCCAACGCGACCGTCACGCCATCTAACTACCCATCATCAGATTCAGCCTCCCCAGCAACGCTGACCTCCCTCCTATACACCCTATCCGCCCGCTTGCCCCGGACCTCCCACACGCTCGCCCTGCTCCCCGTGCCTCTCCTCCCGTTCGCCATGTGCGAATTCATCCTCGTCCGCGGCCTCGCGCAACGCGGCTGGATCCGCGTCTTTGCCACGGGCTTCAGCCGCGCGTGCACCTCCCCGGCCGCGACGGTGTATTTCTTCAGCTTCGTCTCTGCGGCCTTCCTGTGCCCGCTGGCGGGCACGAACATCGGCGCCACCATCATCCTCGTCGAGATCATGCGCCACGAGCGGTTCATGGACAGTGCACACATCAGGCGGGATCCCAGGATCTTACCGGCTGCGATATATGCCGTGGCGATGGGGAGTAATATTGGGGCGTTTGCATATACATTCGCCGGCAGCCTGGCGGGCCTGTTATGGAGGGCGCTGCTTGCCCAGAAGGGCGTGAGGGTCGGGCAGGGGCGGTTTGCCAAAGTCAATGCCCTGCCGCTTTTGATGCAGATTGTGGTGAGCGCGGCGGTGGTGTTGGGAGAGGTGTATTGGTGGGTGGCCTGAGTCACGAGCTCTTAGTTTCGAGTTCACAATACAAACGCTGCTGCTGCGTGCTCGACAAAGTACATAACTAGAGATTATTAGACTCCCACGGGGACCACCCCTCCTCCACTAGGTCGTAACATCGGATAGTGAGACTACATACATGCTGTTGTGACACACTGAGGATGCAGCTTGTGCGGTCCAAACACCGCACCACTACTACCACGACGACACAGACACGACAACACATCCACCGCTGGAGGAGCGTCATACTGTGTCAGCAGTATCAAGTCGCTAGGATGACGCGGAAATACAAGGATGGCCGAAGAGTGAACTTGCCGGTGATGCGTGGAGAGGGGTTGACCGGGTGCGAGAGATTAGTACAGTAAAGCGAGTCAGCAGTTCAAGAGGTTGGAGCGGGCCCGCAAGAAGTCTTGATGGAAAAAGTGGCAACGCATGGATGGACGTTCTCGATTCAATGCTCTGGCCGCGATGAACCTGGGATTTGTATAGAGACCAGCAGCGTGATTGGAAGCGATGATTGGCACTGAAGTTCTTGACGATGGTAAATACAGTATTATACCACGACCCAGGCTGGGAGGGATATCATGCAATTGACAGAGAAATCTATTTCCAGTCAAGATACCTCCAGTTCGTTCGTGGCGGACCCGACCAGCTAATACGTGAAAGATCGCTCAAGGAGCTGAGTGAGTGAGAGATAGAGAGGGCGGACTGGATCCGACCAGACGTCCAGGTATACGGTAGCTAGGCAGGCTGAGGTTACAATGTCGTAATGTCGTCCAGCTTGCAACCCCAATTCAAGGTTGAAGAACTTGCCAATCCTCACTTTTGCGTTTCGTTCTTCTTTTGGGCCTGTTTCAACGCCTCTTCCCTCGCTTCGTGGTCGGCGTGGATCTGTAATAGAGCATCTCAATCGTCAGGAGGACAGCCCGAGTGAGGCAACAGCGGGCTCGCCTTTTAAGTGTGATGGAACTTACATCGGCTTCACTCGGCGTAGCGTTCTCCTCGCTCCAATGGCGATTGTGTTCCTTGTCCGGCAGCTTCTCCTGGGTGAGCGTGGATTCGGGATGAGCTTTGGCATCCGCTGCCCTTTGGGCCCGATGGAGCGCCGTCGGCTGGAATGATCGCACACTGGACGCGAAGCACCTCACTGTCGTCGTCGAGGGAAGTGGGCGGGCCTTTGAAACGAAACTGCTGGGAAGCCTCATGATTGACCGTGAATGCCGAAGGAACCTAAGCGACGACGGAAAGTCGATGGGCTTTTCGATTACAAGAGATAAGCGAAGGGAAAAAGAGAGGGAAACGCCGATAAGGATGTCCCGGTTGAGTTTTAAGGCGAAAAGCTACATACCCATCGACTGTCCGCTGGTCAATGATCGGCTGGTGAGTAAGCTTTGAGAGTGGTGTGATCGACTGAGCGCCGCCCATCGATTGGTCTGTGATTTCCTCAACAATGGCGACAGCTGTGTTTTCATCTTCACATAATTCGCAACGATGACGCTTTGGAAGTCATTTCGCGCAAATATTCGTGCACCATCCTAGACTATCACGCTGTCCATGTCGAGCACGACGTCGCTCATGTAAGCTCCGGCTTGTCCTTTGTGCGCTGCGCCCGATGCGGCAAAGCCACCCCCCCGGGGGGCCACCACTGCTGTAATTCCCATCTATCATCTGTGCATACACCCCACCGGATCTCTGGCTTGCATATGGCATTCCTGCCAGCTTGGCTCGGCTCTGCCATATATTCAGCCTGTCCGCGATAGCGCGCCACGGAACTGGCTACCGGACGTCGTCTCGGGCTGCCCCTGCGCCGGGAAGAGCACTTGATATGGTTCCCTCGCTCTTTACCGTCCCGCACAGGCTCTGGATTCAGGCAGAGTCGGTAAACGTGCTTCTATATAGTTGATGACAAGCCACCAGTTGCCAGAGAGTCTCTCGAACTTCCGGCCACGCAGACATTCAGTGGCGTCGCACGAGACACCATTTCCCTTTTCGAGCAACTACGCCGCCTCCAGATATTTGGCAGTGTCAGAAATCTAGCGTCAAGAAGATTTCCAAGAGTTCGGACTTAAATGCTCATAACGGCAATAAGCTTGTCCACCTTGACCTCTTCAGTCGAATCACTGTGGAACTGGTACAGTAGTGAGATCGGCCTGGTCGGGTTCAAAAACGAATCCGAACGACAAAGTAATATTTGATTACTTACAAGGACCTTTGATCAGTAGGATCAAGGACGCAACTCTCTCTGAGTCCCTTCCCCACAAGATATCGAACCAGTGATATGTACTGACCACCCGACCGTCAGGTGAGTGCCCGGTATGTGACTGTGCTGCTGACAAGGCCTTCCTGCTTACCTTATACGGGCTCTCGTGTCGAACAAATGAGGATTATGTGCGCCACTATTGGGGTGCCGATGACACGATGCAAAAGGAGACGGTCAAAATGGGTAACACACAAGTATATAGTGTAGCTCACGAAACCTCTGATCCGAGCGACATACTCCTGACAGAGCTTGTCTTGAACAGCAAGGGAGCCTTCTTTGACACCATGCAGAGCACCGACCTCCTCAGAGGGTATCCTTTGGCTTTCACAGCCTTTTCTGCTCTCTCTTTTGTAATCTTTACTGTCCTTCTCAAGCGGTACCTTCGTCTCCGTCATGTTCCAGGCCCGTTCCTAGCGAGCCTCACAGACCTTTGGCTCACTCGCAAGTTCTGGTCAGGCGAGGGATTCGCTCAGATCACCACCGACCTCCACCGCAAGTATGGCCCGGTCGTCCGCATGGGACCAAACCGCTTGATCTTCAGCAATGTATCCGCCATCTCCGTCATTTACAGAACCACAGATGTGATGCCAAAGGCGAGTTCACCAGTCCGTTGGGAAAGGAGTCCGCTCAGCTGACCATGGTAGTCCTCATTCTATCTGCCCCTCAGAGTTATGCTTCGTGGACGCGAAATCTCGTCGTTCGTCAGTGTCCTTGATGAGAAGCGGATGAGTGCTATCAAGCGTCTCCTGCTGGGTAATTTTACCATCAATTCCTTCCTCCGACAAGAGTCCGAGCTGGATCAGACACTCTCATCGCTCATAAAGTACCTCGACGATACAGGGAGAGGCATTGAAATAGGTAAAACGTTCGGGTATTGGGCGTTTGACACCATCTCACGGATTGCGCTCTCGGAAGACCAAGCCTTTCTGAGCCAGCAGAAAGACTGCGGGGACACGCTCTCGGGCGCGTCTCGGCGTCTGGCCCACTGGCACTACTGGTGTGCGCTTCCCACTCTTGAGTACCTGATCTTCAAGAACCCGCTGATGCAAAAATTTCAACCATCATCGATCCTCGGCACCCTCGCCGCACAGAGGATGCAGATGAGACTGCAGCAGGAGAAGGAGACTGATCTGGAAGGCCAGATGGATTTGCTGGGGAAGTACCTCGCTGCCAGTCGGAGGGATCCTAATCTGATCAAACCTGTCGATGTCATTGGCTTTCTGGTATCAACTATGCATGCCGGGAGCGAAACAACGGGACAGGCAGTGGCTGGCATTCTATCGGTACTGTTACGGCATCCGGAAAAGATGGCAAAGCTGGAGGAGGAGATCCTGTCGGCTGATTTGGGTGATATGCCGCAATTTGGGGATGCAAATAAACTACCCTATCTGGACAGTGTGATCCGGGAGTTTGGCAGATTCAGAAGAGGCGGGCAATCTATTCTCGAGAGGACGGTGCCGGGGGATGGTGCGATGATTGATGGGATCTGGGTGCCTGGTGGTACGAATGTGTCGGTCAGTACGGCATTGGTCAACATGAATCCGGATATCTGGGGACCAAATCCCGAGCAATTTGTGCCAGAGCGATGGATCGGAATAAGCGAAGAGAAATTCAAAATGATGGATCACGCAGAACTCACCTTCAGTATCGGAAGGCGGATGTGCATTGGCCGCAATCTGGCCATGATTGAAATGAAGAAGGCCCTCGCACGGATGATCAGAACCTTCGAGGTAAGTACACACTCTTTCACGGTCCCATGGATGGCGCAGATGCTAATAGCTTTGCAGATTAGCCCAACAGACCCCAACGATAGCCTGGAGCCCGAAAAACAGGAGGGAAATCGGCCTTTCTATAATTCAAAGTTGAACTTTGTGAGACGCGAGAAAGTCGGAGGAAAAGTTGAAGCTTGAGAAATACAGCAGTAAATAGAGTGTGGCTTGAAGAGGTGAGAATCACTGGCACGTGGTGGACGTCGCAGTGCACGTGAAAGAGGAGTATCGCTTAGTCATCGAAGTCGAGCGAAATCCACGGCTGTTGCTGTGGCAGCTGGTTGAAGTAAACATTTCAATTATCCTCAGATCTGGCGACGACTTTACGACGTCCTCGAGGTCACCGTCAGCGACAATGTCGACGTACTTATCTGAGGACGACCTCTCGGATCTACCAGATCTTGATCTTCTCTTTCCCCCCAAGCCACTGATGGCTACGAGTGCGAATACTGGTCTTCGAAGATCTCCACGTAAGAAGACGGCGAATCAGCTACAGTCGCCTGAAAAGAGAGAACCTGTCGAGTGTACAAGCCCAAAGAAGCGGAACCGAAATGCGGGCGCTCGGCAAGTAGAGGAGACCAGTGCATCTAATCGGGGTGCTGTGTCGAGGAACGCCAACAGCTCCCTCCAAAACATTCCACACCTGCCTCGCAATACGACCGTTTCCGAGACGCTACTCACTTCGAATAACCGCCAGTCACCTACAAGTCCTCAGAAAAGCCTGAAACTCGCCAATTTAGACTCTTCAATGGTGCATTTGAAGGCTATCGTCAGGAAAGAAAATGACGCGGAGCCCACTTTGCCCGCCCAAGCAAAGAAATCAGTGCCGGTAAAAGGGAGAGCGAGGTCCGAGATATCAGTCATGGATCTTGTGGAGCCTGAATCACGGATGTTGAACCAGACAACAAGCCGGGCCAAACAGAACCGACTACACTACACCAGCAGATTCGTCTTGAAGGAGGCTCGTTGCAACGACGACGAAGAGGACTCCAACGATGAGGACGACGAGGAGGACACAGATCTGAGTGGCTTCATTGTTGACGACGACGCTGAGCTCAGCTTCTATAATACTTCTGCCTTGGAGTCGGACGATGAGAGTGATGATCAGAGAAATCCGCCCGCTCGAGCACCCCGAACAGCTCCGCGAAGGAGGTTGCACCGTGGGTCGCCAACTCGGAGGAGGTTGACATTTGGCAATGACGACGAGGAAGAAGGCTCAGACAAAGAAAATCGTGCGGCGAACATTCTGTCGAATGCATTGCAGAATGTCTCGCTCGAGGACAAGAAATCTACAAAGTTGAAAGAAGAGCTCGAAATCATTGACCTCGCCTCTTCCCCTGCCGTCTCTCCGATTTTCAAACTGAACACTCGACCGAGCTTACCATCAACTCAAACTCAGAAAGTCAAAGTTGAGCAAGACTCATGTCTCGACTCGAATCCTTTCAAAGACTTTGACGCGATCCTGAAATTGTCCCCGCCGTCGTCCAAGCCTGCCCTCATGATTCCCTCCAAAGACCTGTCTTCCAAGAAGGCTATTGGATCAGACGATGAAGGCGAGAAACGAGCACTCCCAGAAGAGGTGGACTCAAGTTTCAAAACACCGCCAGCGACGCCACCTCGCTCACCCTCAAAACTCAAGTCACCCTCAAAGCTCTTATCACCGTCTAAGAGACAGGCTATCCCGCAATCACCCCACCGTCAGAGTATGGATGCGTTCTGGGATCATAATGTGATCAACGTATGGAACGATGAGTTCTCACCAAAGAAGGCTCCTGCAGCCTCACCAGGGAAGCGAGGCGTGAGCAAGTTCCAGGCTTGGTCTGACTCAGAGGACACTTTCAGCACATCCGACTCGTTTCCCAGCCCGTGCTTATCACCTCGTAAATCAGGGGTATCCATGAAAAGCCCTGAGAAAGAAGAGAAGAAGCGCATTGCTGAAGCAAAACGTCTCGCCGTGGCGCAAAAGAAAGCCTTCGACGCGAAGAAAGAGCAACTCGCGCTCGCGCTCTTCCACGAACTTGATCAACACGTCGCCAATGGACAACTCGCAAAGCTATCCTCCACCACAGGCGGCGTCAAGATCATCTGGTCCAAAACCCTCCGCTCCACTGCCGGGCGAGCGAATTGGAAACGCACCGTGACCAAATTTTCTGGCTCGCCGATCAAAGGAAACCCAAGCCCAAGTGATGCCGGGGTGAAGATCCAGCATTTTGCATCGATCGAGCTTGCAGAGAAGATCGTCGACTGTGAAGATCGATTGGTCAATACTCTGGCACATGAGTTCTGTCACTTGACGAATTTCATGATCAGCAATGTGCGAGATCAACCTCACGGCACGAGTTTCAAGAAATGGGCCCAGAAAGCCACCTCTCACCTACGCACCACGACCGTCGAGTCATGGCGCAAAGTGGAAGTCACCACGAAGCACAGCTATGCTATCAACCACAAGTACCTCTGGGTGTGTACCGGGCGGCCACGCACCGCAGCTGCAGAGTTTCTCAAGTTGGAGGAAGATGAGGGCTGCGGAGCAGAATATGGGCGGCACAGTAAGAGTATTGATGTCGAGAAGCATCGATGCGGGAATTGTAAGGGGTTCTTGGTGCAGGTGAGGCCCAAACCAAGAGGGACGGTGAGCCCAAAGAAGAAAGTTGCTGCAAGGGTGAAGAGGGAGGGCAGCGCGGAGAGTGCGAGTAGCAGTTCGAGTAGCGGCTCGAGTGGGAGTCAAACAAATCCGTTGCAGACAATGTTGGAGACGATTGAGTTGAGCGATTGATCCAGTGACTGACTGTTGGATTGGTGTTGGGACAGTGTCACTTCGCTGTCATTGTAATGATCACTCTCAGCACGGCTCGACTTGGAAACCTGTTGGATGAAAGGTGGATGAGACGAATGATTGCATAGGGTTGTTGTATGGGGCTGGTATCTCCTTGTAACTTTCCTTCCCGAACACAGCGATGGAGCATGGCGTACCGGAAGGAGCGAGCAGAACAGACGAGGACATATTCAGACGTACGAGCTGTAATTCAGCCGTGCTCAGGTATTCGAACAGTTCAATCCGATATCCGGGCTGGAGGAGGCAATCCAGCCAGCCACGATACCATGTTCTTTACGGTAACTCCAGTAGCTCCCTTTTGTCGCTCGCTGCCTTCTGAGTCCGTTCTCGCAGGATGGTCTTTTCTCGTATGATTCTTCATTCGTTTCATATCTATCTACCTAGCTACCCGCTTGTGGGGGCATATATCTATCTGAGTTACTCGTGTCGTCGAGTGTTGAGCGGCACATCGTCACCACGACACTATCCAAGCCGTCGGCGCTTTCGAGCGCAGAATCCTTGATGCGACGCCATAGTTGGCGGGTGACTCGTCGTCCCTTCGTTCTCTCTCTCCCCCATCAATCCATCCGATATATCCGTCCATTTGTCCGTCCGTCCGTCATGGCGGGCATGTTGTCGCCCAGTCCGCGCAGTCAGATTCGCGCCCTGCTCTGGTCCGCCTCTGCATAGCCATACCCTCGATTTTCCAAGTTGCGGTGCGCTGCGCCGCACTGCGCTTCGCTCTAGACATGAGTACCCCGTCCCCTTCGTATATGTGAGTCTACCCATCCAAAAGGCCCCAATCGCACATCCTCAAAGTCCCCACCACTCTGGCGAGCAGGTCCCGCGCCCTGCCCAGCTCCTCGGCAATCATCCCCTCCGTGGCTCCGGAGTCACTGCTCCCCAGGGCTTGGCCCGCCTGGGCGAACTCCTTCAGCGGCACGGCCACGCGGACGACCACGTCCGTGCCATGGTCAGGCAGGCGGACGAGGAGCTGGACCTGATGGACCAGAGTCTGGAGCGAGCGCGAGGCGTGCGAGGCCGACGAGCCCGTGGTGGGGAAGTCGGCTGGCGCTGAGGCGGCGGCGGCGGCGGGATTCGGCTGCGCGTTAGGGCCCGCGCGGGTGTCGACGCTGTTGATGTTCCCGGCGAGCATGTACGCCGGGTAGCGCGCCAGGGAGGGGTCCACCATTTTCACGGGCTGAGGCGTGGGAAGGGCTGAGACGAGGGTGTCCGGCGGGGAGATCACATCTGTGAAGTGGGATTTCGTGGCTTCGAGGTCGGCGTCTACGCTTGGTTCGGCGTTTGGTGGTCGCGGGCTCGCGCCGCTGGAGACGACCGAGGTGGTGACGCTGGTGGTCGTTGTCGTTGTCGTCGTGGTGGTGGTGCCGTCCGGTGAGACTGCGGTGCGGGTAGCGGGAGCCTGGCTGGGAGCGTTGGAATTGAGTTGCGCGGAGGCGGGGGTGGTGGAGATATACGAGTTTATCTCGAAGATAATCGAGGTGAGGGTCGTGGGTGAGAGGAAGACTTCTTGGTGGTCTGGGATTTGGCGGATGTCGCTGTTCCAGAGATGAGTTAATTTGGCTTTTCTTCTCGACGGGGGGTGTTTACGAGCATGCGAACGAGGGAAATGAAAAGCATCGACTGTGACCTCAAAGAACCATGAGCCGGGATCGAGTTGTTTGGCGTTCTCTCCCGGCACGGTCGTCGATGTGCCATTCTTTCCCCGCCGACGAGATCTGGTCTCTGCCTCAACACACGCCCCTACCACTTCCTGGTTGACGGTCGTGGCTTTCAAGCAACACCGCGTCTCCATTCCAAAAGATAACTCAGATTCGGCTGGGCCAACTTACCTCGAATCAATCAATTCGACAGGCAACTCAACAGTCATCGCTCCTCCATAGAGTTGCCGAACACCGTACGTAGTCGCCATATTTCAGTCTACCGAGCTCTAGTGAGAGACCCCGCGGCCAAATCGAGCATCAACCTAAAGATCCGTAGCTGATATCGGCCAGCGATAAGTCTCCGGATCAGGAGGATGGGGCAGTCGCAAGCTGAATTGCGAGCAATAAATGTGTCGTCGCCCTCCGAACAGGCAGCACAGGCGGACTGGTGCCTAGACAAAGCTGATCAATGTGCCGAGCGCTTCATGCTCCGTTACAACGACGGTCGATATTGTTGCCTCTTTGCGGCTCGCCTAGCTATCTCCCTCGTCGGTCTCCGAGTCAGGCACAAGAAGATCAGCGGCTTGATGACGAGGCTGAGAAAGTTTTGCCGAGAGTTTCCCAGCTGATCAGACGCGTACCACGACCCGAACTCTTTTTCGTTGGAAGTTTCCTACCGCTATGGCTTTCATGGGAGACAATCTGGGAGATTTTCAATCGGATTTTTTTGATACTTTCTAGACCAACCAATTCTTCAAGACTCGCTAGACGTCACTGATGCTCTAAACTATTTCCTAATGACTAGAGGCCGTGGGCAACCATGAATGTGGGATAGGAACGCCTGGCCCCGTCGCACATGATGATGCTGCTACCCAAATGACTCGCGCCGACGTCCCTGGAGCTCATCCCCTTACAATAGAATCATGCCCGCTCCACTAACGAATGCAACTGTGACAGCAGCGACAACTGACAGGAAGCCGAATTGGCTGGAAGCAGAGAAACCAGGAACACCGGCATTTGGACTGCTGCTGCCGCTGCTAGAACCAGATCCTGAACCAGAGCCAGAGCTCGAACCCGACCCGGATCCGGACCCAGATCCACCGGTGCCACTCGGTGCAGAGGTGACCGTGCCAGTGCCTGCACTACCAGCCTGGCTGATCAAAGAAGCGCAGTTCCCAGTTGGGGCAGTTGGGGAGGCTGTTGTCGCGGAGCCGCTGAAGTCGCAAGCCGAGGCACCGTTCCCTTGTGCAGCTTGTTGTTCGTAGTAGCTATTAAGTGCCCAACCAAGCTGTTGTTCAGGGTTACACATGCCGTATGCGCCATAGTCGCCGGTGGTTGCGTTCGCGGTAATACCGTCACAGACACCATCGGCCAGACCGCAAACGATGCCGAACAATTCGCCAACATCATCCGAGTCCACATTGTTGGGTCGGCAGGTGAGAGCGTTGAACATACACTCGCATAGCTCCTTGTTTGGTGTAGGCGGTAGAGAGGACGAGGCTTGCCAGTCGTTGTTGACGGTTGGGCATGCCGCTCCGGCGGTGTTGGTAGGATTGTAGCTGGCCGAGTTGACTCCAGTCGGCGAAATCTTTGCAATCTGGCTGGACAAGGCGTTGAAATCGGCGAGGGTGCTCACTGAATTTCCGTCCACCGAAACAAGGCCAAAGTCGTTGACTTCCTGGAAGTACATGTAGACGATGCCACCGGACCAGACAGGGGTCATTTGGGGGCCGTACAAGGCCTGAACTTCGGTGAACTCGCGAGGCTGGACGGTATTGCATCCGTACTCGGCGAAGAAGACGGGGACGTTGTAATTCTTGAACTCTGCCGTTCGTTGATCGTACCCAGACTCTGTGTAGCTGGAATCTCCGCACCACGAGTAGATGTTGTAACCCCAGAAATCAATCGCATCTTCCGGGTTTCCACAGTCAAAGTAATTGGCCAGGTTCTCGCGGATTTCTGCATCGTCGTTGGTGGCATAGCCTACTCCTATCGTGCGATAGTTCTGTTGCTTGATGTAGGCCTTCATGTCCCGAACGGCAGCTTTGACAAAGGCACTGGCATCGGTGTTGGTATTGTTGTTGGACACCTCGTTTCCTGCAAAGAAACCTAGTGTGTTTGAGTATTTTGACAGGTTGTCGATGACGGCAGTGTAGCGAGCGTAAAGGTCGTCGTTCCAGGTCGGGCTGTCACGGATAATGGAGTTGCCTGGTGACGACAGATCCGATATGACATAGATGCCAGCGTCAGCTAGCAGGCTCATGCACTCGTCATGGTTCTGGGTGGGGTCGATCGCGTAGGTTCGAATGGTGTTGGTGCCCAGCTGGACGAGGTAAGGGATATCTCGCTGACATGTGGAGGGATCGGCGAGAGGATCGATATAGTTGTCATCGTCGCCTGAGGTTGTGCCATTGCCCAGATAGTCCTCTATCGCGGAGGTCAACTGATATCCTCACCAGATGATGGAGTGGTCAACATACGTTGGTAGGCAATGCCTTTCATGAAACTGCGCCATGTCAGATAAGGGACCGTGAAAGCGTTGGCGAACAAGCAGCTGCACTCACAATTGCGTCCCATTAGTCTGGTAGAAGAATTTGGAGCCCTGAAGCATGGCACATCAGCACAGTTCCTTGCCCAGTGGCACAACGGAGAGAATATCGTCGTACTTTAATCACGATCGGGTCCACGTCTGCATATGCGGACTTGACCAAAAGAGCAGCGCCAGCGACAGCAGTCGCAGCGGCAGAGAAACTCTTCATGCTGAAGATGGTCGGGAACGAAGTTGGGCTACAGTACAGTCCGGCCCTCCAAAGTGGTGTAAGGGGTGTGGTCAGGCCGCAGTGACGACAACAAGAATGTTGTTCCCCGGGTCAAGTGGTAACGGGCTCTCACTGCCAACAAAGGCAGGAACGAAGGAACAAAGTAGGCCCGCAATATGGAAAGAGTGTCACGAAGGTGTAGTTGAACGAAGAAAGGTGAAGAATATACAGGCTGGAAAAAAAGAGTGCAAATCTACAGAGTACATGCAAAACACTGCTGGCGACAGCGACTTGAATCAAGGGGAAGGGGAGGTAGAGAAGGGATAGCGAGGCATCCCAACCCGAGACCATTTTGGGCCAAGTTGGGTTCGGTACGGAGCACGAGTTACAACGAGCAGTCGGCCCAGGCTCGCAGATTCAGTTCTCACAGGCACGGATGCCCACGTTCTCGGTGCCTCTCTAGGTGGTGTGCACCCCAAATCCTCCTCTCCGGGGGCACGTTTGCGCCTGCACCAGTATTACTCCTCCGGGGTACCTGAGGCCAGCCAGATCTGGGCCTGGCATGACACGATGTCTCAATGGAGCTGTAGATCCGTTGTTTGATTGGGCGATTGTTCGCGCAGATCGCGTTTCGTTTGCATTGTCCGCAGCTGCCGGCGCAACACGACGCTGGCGACACGCGTCCTTCCCCATCCGGTTTTTCGGCCACTCAAGAATGCTGGCGTACTGGATCGGTCAGTGCACACATTTCTGCGGATTGATACATAGTTGCTGGTTGCATGGGCTAGACGGCCGGGGTAAGTATAATGGCGCCCTCAGTGTCAGGATGCTGCTGTCGAAGGGTGCTAGCACCGAGCAGCAGAAGGGAGTCATCGACTTATGAGCTGCATAACTTGGGACTCGAAATTGTTGACTACAATTCCTGACTCCTGAGCTCCTGACCGGACACCGTGTTCCGGTGCTGCAATCTCGCCAGTTCAGTGGATTCGTTCAGCTCACGACTATCTGCGAGGTGGACCTGCGAGTTCCAAGATGAGGGGCTGCAAAAGCCTCTGTCACTGCTCGGACCAAATAGGAACAGCGATTTCTCCATGTCGATGTTTGATATGGCATATAATGCAGCACGAAACTTATCGTTTGCCACAGCTGAGTGTAGCAAATGAGAGCTGATGTAGTGGAGGGGGAACACTCCGCGTGTCTCACCATTGAAGCCGTGGTTGCATGATCTTCCCACACTTGTCTCGAGAATCTTCAGACGTTGGCCTGGTCCTGGAACAGCGAACAGGCTCTCCGCGCAGTTCCTCTCATTTGTCCAAGACCGAAATTGGTTGTCTGAGTTGCTGACGATGTAACAAGGTGATTGGCGAACGGCCCCCTTTTCCAGTCGTCGCCTTTTACAGTCGCGACTTCGGTCGATGACGGCCTTATCAACCTTAAATAGCAATTCGCCACTCACAGCCATTTGTTGGGCTATCGCCAGCCAAAAGCTTGTTTCACGTTCCATTGAAGAGCTCCAACGGGCTGCGATGCGTACCTACATACTTCCTGGGCCAAGCTACAGAACAGCGGACTAGTTGCTCCTATCCTTCCCCGATATGTGAGGACATTTCCAGGGTGAAAGAGATATCTCGGTCAGGGACGGGGTGACTGCTGAATCGAGTCAGGAGGAATGAGACTGCAACGAGAAACTTTTTGAGGTTGAGAATCTTGAAAATTGAATTGTCCCGGTGCCCACATCTGGATATGCACAGGTTCCACCCGGTGTGAATCGTTGCCGATCTATGCTCCAAAGCCCACAAAATCCATGATGGCTTTTCGGCTGGCAGCCACGGTGGAATTGAACAAGGACGGATACTACGGAGTACTCGTCCACAGTACAGGAAAGTCGATGTGGTTTGAAGAATGATAGTCATGCATATCTTGCCTCTCGATATGCGGTATCGACTTATCAACTCGTGGACGATGTCGGGACAAGTGGCGCGAGCCACAGGTCATCGAATCATTGTCGGATCCCCTGAGCAATACGGAGGCTTCAACTGTATAAACGAGAAAACAGCACGCCTGCCAGCAAGATAGTCGGCATCTATTACACCGTGTTATGCAGCTTACCTGCGGCGTTCAATGGACCGATAACTCCCACAGTACAGAGTACTTGTATATTGCTGCGCCCGAGAGGCCGCGTTATCAGAATGCGCGCATCTATGTATCCTTGAAAGGCCGTGGCTGCTTGCTACCCTCCCTGCTTACTATGCCTTAGCGATTGGAATTGTGCATCTGCGTCCTGCAGATTAGGACAATCCGCTGCTGGCACTGGAGGCGGACGGATAGGTGCATTGTGTCGAGAGACAATTTTTCCGAGACGCAGTTGAGATCTGCAACACAGAAATCCCACGAGATGAAACAACTGCCGTGTGACCTGCTTTTCAGACTGCATCCAGTGGACGGGAGCGGGTATTCTGTACAACAGCTCTTCAGTATTCTGACTGCCGTGTTTGTGGCAAGGGACTGATTGAGCCTGTGCAGATATGATTGCCATTTGACATGAGGCTCACAGTCTCCGAGGTTTTTGCATAGCCACAGAATTACGAGCGATCCCAGCCCCATCAGGATAAGGTGTGCCAGAGATAGCAGTTCGGCTGCATAAGGGCGGGAAGCCTGTCCGTAGCGCAATAAGCGATGTACGTTTGATAGCATGATGACGCTGGGCGAGTGTCGCAATGAAGGAGTCAGGAGCGAATTGCAAGGGACGAGCGAACATGAGGGCGTTAGTCGGCATGAGCGCCAGATGGGCAGTGGATTCTGTGTCGCCAGCGTGGGGACTGACAAAGGATAATCAAAGGGTGTGGCGAAGCTCGTGGTTCCTGGTTGTGCCCACCCAGCCCCTCCTTGTTTGCAGCTGTTCCCTGGCTCAGAGCAGCCTTGGTTAGTGGCCGGAAGAAGATCAAGCTGCCACCAAGCTCATTTGCTCACACAGCACGGCACCCCTGTCGGCCGAAATCACAACCCACAGCTGGGACGGGGTGGATTTCCAGGCCCGGGAGCAGGACCACCCAAATTTCTTACCCACTGCACACGCCTCACGCAGCATCCGGCCCCTTAAGCCCGAAACAAGCAGGTCTGGCACCACTTGCAGTCCTTGCGCAGTCTAGCCGATTCCCCCCCAATCCTGCTGTGTCCCCTGTCCTGCGGCGCGCCCAGCTTCCTTTGTGGCCTTCTTCCATTATTCAACCCAGCCTCGCATTTGCTCATACTCAGCAATTGTTCTTCGTACTGTCGTTTCCCCCTCCTTGTTGTCTTCACTCGCTTCTATCGCTGCGAGAAGAAGGGTGACAGCACGAGGGTGTTATCATCAAAAGTCTTGGGAAGGTGCGAACTGTCCGCTCGGCATCCGTAAAACGAGGGCGTCGCTGCACGCAACGCGCCTTCCGAGCAGGACATTGGCTGAGCAACCAAAACGCTCTTCCCCCTTCATTCGTTTCACAACAACCGTCACTCAATTCCACCTGCGACCGCTTCTTCCTCTTTTCACTGCGATCTCAACGCCTGAGGCAGCTTGTCGGCTTCTCTGCTGTCTCTTTCAACTATTCGAGAATAGACCGGCACGATTTCACCAGCGACTCTGCGCACTTTTCAGCATATTTGCCTGGCTTACGCCCCTAACAAACACTCGCTGCTTACACCTGCATCACAACTAATATCACCACCACTATCACCACCAGCTGCGCCACTATCTGCACGTACTACGTATTGACCAGGAGGACATTGTTCATGGGACTACTGTAAAGTACGTGGAAAACAAGCGATAGCTGCTCAGTCCCATATTATTCACCTTGTTACGAACAATCAGGCTGACTTTTCCCTTGTCCAGGACCTCAACCAAACATGTCTGGCCATCCTCACCAGGGCGGCTATGATGATGGCTACGGCGGCCAGCATCATGGCAATGACGCCTACTACCAGGACGACCAGCAGCATGGTTACCATGACCAATATGACTACGGTCACCAGCAACATGGCGGCGAGGGATACTACGATGAATCGTAAGAAACACTCAACTCCAAGATACCGAGCCTTCTTGCTAACACCTCGCAGTGGCTACTACAATGCTGATGCCTCGAATCCCTACCACAATGACGGCGGATACTACGAGGGCCATCAAGGCTACCAAGATGATTACTATGATGGGCAATACTATGACCAAGGCGCTGCCGGCCAGCAAAACCACCAAGGCCAACGCCCAAGACGCCGCGGACATGACTCTGAAGAGGACTCGGAGACATTTAGCGACTTCACAATGAGATCAGACATGGCCCGTGCAGCTGAAATGGACTACTATGGTCGAGGAGACGAACGATACCATAGTGGCTACGAGGGCCAAGGAGGACGTGGATACAGACCGCCGTCCTCTCAAATATCCTATGGCGGCAACCGATCATCTGGTGCATCGACTCCTGTTTACGGGATGGATTATGGCAATGCACTCCCCGCGGGCCAGCGCTCCCGCGAACCCTACCCTGCCTGGACCTCGGATGCTCAGATACCCTTGTCGAAAGAAGAGGTTGAGGACATCTTCTTGGACCTGACTGCAAAATTTGGATTCCAGCGAGACAGTATGAGAAACATGTACGATCATATGATGACGCTGTTGGACTCGCGTGCATCCAGAATGACACCCAACCAAGCTCTGCTCTCTCTGCATGCGGACTACATCGGAGGCGACAATGCAAACTACCGCCGATGGTATTTTGCCGCCCATTTGGACCTCGACGATGCAGTCGGCTTTGCCAACATGAAGCTCGGAAAAGCCAACAGGCGGACACGCAAAGCTCGGAAGGCAGCTGCGAAGAAGGCGAAAGAGAATCCGCAAAACGAAGAAGCGACCTTGGAAGCCCTCGAGGGTGACAATTCGCTCGAAGCTGCAGAGTATCGGTGGAAGACAAGGATGAACAAAATGTCGCAGCATGACCGTGCTCGTCAGATTGCCCTCTACTTGCTCTGCTGGGGTGAAGCAAACCAGGTCCGTTTCATGCCTGAAGCGCTTTGCTTCATCTTCAAGTGCGCGGATGACTACTTGCACTCTCCCGCCTGCCAGAACCGCGTCGAACCCGTGGAGGAGTTCACTTACTTGAACAATGTCATCACTCCTCTCTACACCTATATCCGAGACCAAGCCTACGAAATCATCGACGGAAAATATGTTAGGCGCGAAAAGGATCACAACCACATCATTGGTTACGACGATATCAACCAGCTCTTCTGGTATCCGGAGGGCATTGAGAGGATTGTGATGACCGACAAGAGTCGTATCGTTGATCTTCCACCTGCCGAGCGGTACCTCAAACTCTCTGAGGTCAACTGGAAAAAGGTCTTCTTTAAGACGTACAAGGAAACGAGATCCTGGTTCCATTTGTTGGTCAACTTCAACCGTATCTGGGTCATCCACTTGACGACTTTCTGGTTCTACACAGCCTTCAACGCTCCGACGCTGTACACTAAGAATTATCAGCAGCAGTTAAACAACAAGCCTCACGCACCTGCCCAATGGTCAGCAGTCGCTCTCGGTGGAACTGTCGCATCCCTGATCAATATCCTCGCCACCCTCGTTGAATGGTCCTACGTCCCTCGGAAATGGGCAGGCGCGCAGCATCTGACCAAGCGGCTTCTTTTCCTCATCGGTGTCTTCGTCCTCAACATTGCTCCCAGCGTCTACATCTTTGGTGTCAAGCAGACGGGAAAGATCTCCTTGATCTTGGGTGTCGTCCAGTTCCTTATCGCCCTGGCAACCTTCTTCTTCTTTTCAATCATGCCTCTCGGTGGATTGTTTGGAAGTTACCTCACCCGAAACAACCGCCAATATGTCGCCAGTCAGACGTTCACAGCCTCTTACCCTCGCCTCAAGGGAAATGACATGTGGATGTCCTATGGTCTGTGGATCATGGTCTTTGCAGCAAAGTTGGCTGAATCTTACTTCTTCCTGACGCTGTCGTTCAGAGATCCCATCAAGATCCTGTCCTACACCAAGATTCAGCACTGCCAGGGTGACAAGATTCTGAAGGACTACCTTTGCAAATACCAGCCCCAGATTTTGCTCGGCATCATGTTTTTCACCGACCTGATTCTGTTCTTCTTGGATACCTATCTGTGGTACATCATCTGGAACTGCGCCTTTTCGGTCGCTCGATCATTCTACCTCGGTGTTTCTATCTGGACGCCCTGGAGAAACATCTTTTCTCGACTTCCGAAGCGTATCTACTCCAAAGTCTTGGCCACAACTGATATGGAAATCAAGTACAAACCGAAAGTGCTGATATCTCAAGTCTGGAACGCCATTGTGATCTCCATGTACAGAGAACACTTGTTGGCCATCGATCACGTCCAGAAGCTGCTCTACCACCAGGTTCCTTCGGAGCAGGAAGGCAAGCGCACACTCCGAGCACCGACATTCTTTGTGTCTCAGGAAGATCACTCGTTCAAGACTGAATTCTTCCCATCTCAGAGTGAAGCCGAACGCCGCATCTCGTTCTTTGCTCAGTCGCTCTCCACACCCATTCCTGAGCCTGTTCCCGTCGACAATATGCCCACATTTACGGTTCTCATTCCCCACTACGGGGAGAAGATCCTACTATCTCTGCGTGAGATTATTCGTGAGGATGAGCCATATTCTCGCGTGACACTGTTGGAGTACCTGAAACAGCTCCATCCTCATGAGTGGGACTGCTTCGTCAAAGACACCAAGATTCTTGCCGACGAAACTTCGCAATTCAATGGCGACTACGAGAAATCTGAGAAGGACACCGCGAAGAGCAAGATTGACGATCTGCCATTCTACTGCATTGGTTTCAAGTCTGCTGCCCCAGAGTACACCTTGCGAACTCGTATCTGGGCTTCGCTCCGCTCTCAGACTCTGTATCGCACAATTTCTGGCTTCATGAACTACAGCAGGGCCATCAAGCTGTTGTACCGTGTCGAAAATCCCGAAGTTGTTCAGATGTTCGGTGGTAACTCGGACAAGCTTGAGCGCGAGCTCGAACGCATGGCGAGACGTAAGTTCAAGATTGTCGTCTCGATGCAGCGCTACGCCAAGTTCAAGAAGGAGGAACGAGAAAACACAGAATTCCTGCTCCGTGCCTACCCAGATCTGCAGATCGCTTATTTGGATGAAGAGCCACCGCAGAACGAGGGTGAAGAACCACGTCTGTACTCTGCTCTCATTGACGGTCACTCGGAACTGCTGGAGAATGGCATGCGTCGACCCAAGTTCAGAGTTCAGCTTTCCGGCAACCCTATTCTTGGCGACGGCAAGTCCGACAACCAGAACCATGCCATTATCTTCTACCGTGGTGAATACATCCAGCTTATCGACGCCAATCAGGACAACTACCTAGAGGAGTGCTTGAAGATCCGAAGCGTTTTGGCCGAGTTCGAGGAGATGACCACAGATAATGTCTCGCCGTATACTCCTGGACTTGGTCCTACCAAGACCAACCCCGTCGCCATCCTTGGTGCTCGCGAGTATATTTTCTCCGAGAACATCGGTGTTCTGGGTGACGTGGCTGCTGGCAAGGAACAAACCTTCGGTACCCTCTTTGCTCGTACCCTTGCTCAGATCGGTGGCAAGCTCCATTACGGTCATCCTGATTTCCTCAACGGCGTCTTCATGACTACTCGTGGCGGTGTTTCCAAGGCTCAGAAAGGTCTCCATCTCAACGAGGATATTTATGCTGGTATGAATGCTCTCATCCGTGGCGGTCGAATCAAGCACTGTGAATACTACCAGTGCGGCAAGGGTCGTGATCTTGGATTTGGATCGATTCTCAATTTCACCACGAAGATCGGAACCGGCATGGGTGAACAGATGTTGTCCCGCGAGTACTACTATCTCGGCACTCAGCTCCCCTTGGATCGCTTCCTGTCATTCTATTACGCCCATCCTGGATTCCACATCAACAACATGTTCATTATGTTGTCGGTGCAGCTGTTCATGATCGTCCTCATCAACCTGGGTGCCCTCCGACACGAGACGATCCTCTGCTCTTACAACCGCAACGTTCCCCCTACCGATCCCCTCAAGCCCACTGGCTGCACCAATCTCAAGCCGATCATGGAATGGGTCCAGCGTTGCGTCGTGTCCATCTTCATTGTGTTCTTCATTTCGTTCGTACCGCTAGTGGTGCAGGAGTTGACCGAACGTGGCTTTTGGCGCGCTGCCACCCGTCTGGCCAAGCACTTTGCCTCCGCTTCTCCAGTCTTTGAGGTGTTCGTGTGCCAGATCTATGCTAGCTCCATCCAGCAAGATTTGTCGTTTGGCGGAGCTCGATATATCGGCACTGGTCGTGGCTTTGCGACGGCACGTATTCCGTTCGGCGTGTTGTACTCACGATTTGCCGGTCCATCGATTTACCTCGGGGCTCGGTCTTTGATGATGTTGCTCTTCGCCACCATCACGGTCTGGGGCGTATGGCTATTGTGGTTCTGGGTGTCCCTGCTCGGTCTCTGCATCTCGCCATTCATCTTTAATCCTCACCAGTTCGCATGGAACGACTTCTTCATCGACTATAGAGACTACCTCCGATGGCTGTCTCGCGGCAATTCTCGTTCGCATGCCTCGTCTTGGATCGCCTTCTGTCGACTTAGTCGCACTCGTCTTACAGGCTACAAGCGCAAGGCCCTCGGTATCCCCTCGGAGAAACTCAGTGGCGATGTCCCTCGCGCGCAATTCACCAGTGTCTTCTTTAGCGAGGTTGTGGGTCCTCTCGTACTTGTCTGTCTGACGTTGATCCCTTACCTCTTCATCAATGCACAGACAGGCGTTCAAGGAGCGGACTTGAAAGACCCCACCAACTCTCTGATCCGAGTGGCCATCGTTGCATTTGCCCCTATTGCCGTCAATGCAGGTGTGCTGGCCGGATTGTTCGGTATGGCTTGCTGCATGGGACCTGTCTTGAGCATGTGTTGTAAGAAGTTTGGCTCGGTCCTTGCGGCCATCGCTCATGGTGTTGCGGTCATCATGCTCCTGGCTTTCTGGGAAGTCATGTTCTTCCTCGAGGGCTGGATCTTCGCCAAGGCCCTTCTAGGCATGATCGCTGTCGTGGCTCTCCAGCGGTTCATCTTCAAGCTCATCATCGCCCTTTGCTTGACAAGGGAGTTCAAGCACGATACCTCCAACATAGCATGGTGGACTGGCAAGTGGTACTCGATGGGCTGGCACTCGATGTCGCAGCCTGCACGAGAGTACCTTTGTAAGATCACTGAGCTTGGATTTTTCGCGGCTGATTTCATCCTTGGTCACATCATCATGTTCGTCATGCTGCCGGCCCTCTGCGTCCCCTACATCGACAAATTCCACTCGGTTATGCTCTTCTGGCTCCGCCCTAGGTATGTGACTCCTTATTTGTCTTACTGTTCCTATTACTGACTCTCCCCTAGCCGTCAAATTCGACCGCCCATCTACTCGATCAAGCAATCTCGCCTCCGAAAGAGGCGTGTTATCCGATATGCTATCTTGTACTTCATCATGCTCATCGTTTTCCTTGTTCTTATCATCGGACCGGTTATCGTCCGCAAATACATCAACAGTCTGCCATCTATTCCCATGGACCTCCTACAGCCCACTGGACAAAACAACAACGACACCACGACCGGTATCACAGGTTCTGCGCTGGTCAACTTTGGACAAGATGCTGGCACGGCTGCAGCGACCCAAGCCGCTGCTACGAGCTCCAACTCGAACGATCCTTTCAGCTTCGGCAACGGCGGCGGTGGGCGCCTCATGCGGTGGTAAAGAAAGCGGTGGTCTCTGTACAAGTGAGGCGCATGCGAACGGAGAGGATGCGCCAGGATACGGCCACTAATGGAATTGAATTCTGTTTCGGTCATTGATCCGAACCAGTTAATGATTGAAATGGCATAGACAAGCAGCCTGTTGCTCTTCAGCTGGAAGCCAGCAAATATTGGGGGGTACCAAGGCGTCGAAGGCGGTTGAATCATCGTTTTGTTGCTTAGAAATACTGTACATGACAATCAAAACAATTGCATAACAAGCAAGCGAGAATTCAGCGTGCCCATCCTAATGCGTAGCCTAGCGAAGCCGGTGATGCCGGAAATTTGATGATGCCCCTGAAATTGCGGAAGCGAGTCACGTGATGTTCCGCGTCCTGCCTTCCGCGACTCTGACATGTCGAAAAGGTTCAATCCTCCCACTGCCGCCATTTATTCTGTTTCCGCCGCAGTTCCACGACCCCGACGAGATCGCCAGCTAGTCGTCGACAATGGACCCTCACGACGCGCAAGAGTATGTCACCAATATAGCGAATACAGCGGCCGAACAGTTCCAGAAGATCCCCGGGTCGGCCATCTTCCTGCGTTATGTGCAATCGAGTTACCAGAATGACCCTGTCCGATCCGCCGTTGAGCTCTTTCTCGTCCTGTTTGCGATCCGGTATCTGCTTGCTCCCAAGTACTCGACGAAGCAGAATTACGTGAAATTGTCTGAAGAGGTGGGCACACACCCATGTCTGTTGGAGAAAACGACCACGGAAGCGCTGACCGCGGACTAGGAGATCGATGATCTGGTGGATGAATGGACCCCGGAACCGTTGGTCGCAAAGACCACACCCTTTGAAGAAGCAGAACTGGAAAAGCGACCTGTCATTGTCGGGTATGTTCAAGCCCGGGGGGAGGCGCTTGGCCGTCTACTTGCTGAGTCTTGCCAAACAGACCGAGTGGCCCTCGCTCCAAACTTGCCAACGGCCGCACCGTGATGAACCTTGCCTCGTACAACTTCTACAACTTTCTCTCCAACGAAACACTGAAAGAGCGGGCCATCCAGACGCTGCGGACGTATGGAGTCGGCCCCTGTGGGCCGCCGGGCTTTTACGGCACGCAGGATGTGCACATGAAGATTGAGGCGGATATTGCAGCATTCCTGGGCACGACTGCATGCATAATCTACGCGCAGGCTTTCTCCACCATCTCGTCGGTCATCCCGGCGTTTTCGAAGCGAGGTGATATCATCGTAGCGGACAAAGCTGTCAATTACGCAATCCGGAAGGGCATTCAGATCTCGAGGAGTTCGGTGCGATGGTACGAGCATAATGATATGGAGGATTTGCAGAGGGTGCTAGCCAGGGTGACCAAAGAGCAGGCCAAGAAGCCGCTTACGAGGCGGTTCATCATTACGGAGGGGTTGTTTGAGAACACGGGGGACATGGTCGATTTGCCTAAGATTGTGAGTTATGCAGAAAGGAGTCGCGGGCTGTGCTAATTCGGTCCTGCAGATCGAGCTCAAGTTGAAGTACAAGTTCCGCCTGATTCTGGACGAGACGTGGTCATTCGGCGTGCTGGGACGGACGGGACGGGGCATCACCGAACACCAGCATGTCGATGCGGCAGAGGTCGACATGATTGTTGGGGCTATGGCAGGACCTCTCGCCGCTGCCGGAGGCTTCTGTGCTGGCTCAGATGAAGTGGTGGAACATCAGCGCCTTTCCGCCGCGTCCTATACATTCTCCGCTGCACTACCCGCCATATCCGCCGTGACGGCAAGTGAGACACTCATGATGTTGCAGACTCAGCCGGATCTATTCATCCAGTTGAAAGAGAACATCAAGGCAATGTGGCAACAGATCGACCCGCGGAGTGACTGGGTGTACTGCACGAGTGCTCCCGAGAATCCGATCATGCTGCTTGTGTTGAAGCCTGAGGTTATTTCGTCAAGGAGGTTGAGCATCGAGGACCAGCAGCAGTTGTTGCAGGATGTCGTGGACGAGGTAGGCGGTTCCCATCCCGCCATTCATTGCTTAAGAGAATGAGTGAACTAATGCTTTGCGCAGTGCCTGTCACAAAATGTCCTGATCACGCGCGTCAAGACGCTCCCTGCAGGTCCCTCGGGCGCCAAAACGGACATCTACACTCCCTCTCCAGCCCTGAAAGTATGCCTTACGATCGGCCTGACAAAGAAAGAGATTGAGAAAGCGGGCATTACCATTCGGCACGCGATTACGAAAATCATGACGAGAAAGCGGTGACTGGGCGGTCCGGCTGGTCACGACTTTTAACCAGCGCTCGCGTTGAGTTTATTGCTCCTTGTACAGTATTTTCTTTGCCATCATTATATACTTGTAATAGCATGAAGGTTGGGAAGACAGAGTTGAGCTCACACCCTCTGGGTCCTGCATGGCGTTCGGGTTGACGGCTTGGAACTCCATGAGCGTGCCGCATCTTGGAATGTGCAACATCTGAGGAGACTTCGGGCCGTGATTGATGGAAATATAGTCGTATCAGCTGTAGGATATGCTATGTAATGCCACACTGTCTTCGAATGCTGCGCATGTGCTCTTTCGCGGCCCAAGCGAAAGGCCATGCCTGCTTGGTCTGCCACAGACGCAAAAACTCCAGGGATACCGACGTCGTCATCACTCGTCATCACCTTCCAAGCAGTATTCCGTGGACACCTCGAAGCCATGGCTGAATGCCACGCGAGAGTCTACGTCGCTCATTTTCCGGATCAAGACAATTAAGCGACCCGGTTCTCGCTTGGAGAGCCGAAGTGTGCCACGGATATCGATCACCGAGGCATCGATCATCACCATATCAGCCACGTAGCGCACGTTCTCGTTTCTTGCAACAGCTGAAAGAAATGAGCTTCCTATGGAAAGCTTTCGGGCCCGCAGTTTTGTTATGTGTTGGCGTCGCGGGTGGACTGAATACATATCCAGGGTCCCCATGCAACCCTTCGCTTCCCATTCGCTTAACCGTTACATCGAGGGTGTCAGCAAGCGAGCGCGAGCCAGGATTCGCTTTGGAGGACCAGTGAAAATGAGAGGTAAGCGAAGAGACTTGGTAAAAGTCGCCTGAGGAAGCGAGAGGAGGACGAGAGGCATAAACAATTGAAGAGAGTCATTCATTTCGCTGGGCAATGAGAGGAGAAATAATAATGGCGAGAAACACGGTTTATCAGACGTGCTGGAACCCGCAAGCAGAGGAGCATAACTTCTAGTAGCAAGGTGCCACCCGGCGTATCTATCTTCCGGGCTTCAAGAGGAGCTGAGGGATAGCTGAGGAATGGGTGAGCGATCACCAACGAAGAGTACGGATTCATATATCTTTCCATCAACGGACCAGCACGCTCCACCAACTCCCCTTGCACGTCCTCTTGAATCACGAAACGCCCAGACTTTAGAAGCTGGAATCCTATTGCAATACGAAGTCCACGACCCTTGTTCTTTGGCTGTTCGATCTGCAGAAGTCGCGAGCAACAGCCGGGCTTCCCAAAAGCCCCTCAGCATGCAATACGTTCCCTTGCCCGTACGGGTAGCGATTACTTCTTGCTATGTGGCTTCGCTACAGGAGCTGAATGTCTGTTCCGAAACATTACAGACCAGAGCTCCAATCCCACGACGGCGACAGAGCTGAGTGCAACTGGACGCGTCTCCCCGCATCTCCCGCGCTTTCAGAACGCCTTCGAAAACCGGTTAATTCCACGCCCGATTGCGGAGTTGCATGGTTCATATTGCCCTCTGAGAAGCCGCCTCAAAATGAATGCTTCTTTCAGCTTCAGCCATCGCCAGGGAGGACACAACTGGGGACTTCGCTATACCTGTTCCTGAGCTACGGTATCGAATGATGGTTGAGATGATAGCCTGGTGCACACAGCTTTCATCGACTTTGGGCTGGCGGCCTGAGTCTGGAGAGCTCGTCTAGGTAGGCTGAGCTGAAAGAGCTTGCGTTAGTATACGGTAAGTCGTGTCGAGGTAGGGACGGGTGTTCAACAGCCAGGTCCTTCGCCAACGTACTATAAAGCTGCCATACACAGTCTGTCTGCTCCTTGTGTAGTCAGTCGATCAATTGCTGCCACAACAGCTCCGAAGCGTCCCCCGGAATTTCCAGCAAACATTCTTCTTCTGCCTCGATACCAGATCCCCAGGGCTCTGCATCATGTCTGTTCCTACTCAGCCCGCGTTTATCCATGTTGGAACCTGGGATGATGAGACCAGAAAGCATCCGGCGATGAAATGGATGGAGGACTATACTCTCAACTTCAACAAGCGTGGAGATTGGGGTCAAGATGAATGCGACTGGGTGAGTCATTTACCTCTAACAACATGCCAGCCCTGCTCGAAGGCCGCACATTCCCTGAGCAAGCCCCATGCGCCTCTAACAGTCTCCATAACCGATGTCTCGCCACAGTTTTCTGCCGACTTCACGCTCGTCAAGCCCGACGGATCCTCCCACACCGGTAACGCCCCGGGCTTCAAAGAGTCCAAGGGCATGTACCAATTCTTCACGTCGGAATTCCACGAGCCATATTTCCTTGTCACATGGGAGACACCGGACGGATGGGGCATGATCGGGCAAGCTCACCTGTTCGCCAACCTCCTCGGGGAAGCAACGCCTCAGCAGAAGACAGTCAAAGATTTGCAGGGACGGGAGTGGGATGTCAAAATTCCGGGGGGGTTTGCCTTCCAGTATGTGAGGCAGGAAGGGGCGCCGCACGATGGGATTGTGCTGAAGAGGACCGAGATTATGAGTGACAGCATGCCAGCGGTGCAGATGTTGATGGCGAGAGGGGTGATTAAGCAGTAGGGCGAGTGATGTACTTCAGCTGCACCAAGTCGTACAGGGTAAATTCATGGGAATCAACGTGATGAACAATCGTCGCCGGTGGAGATTTAGTGACGAGGGAACATTTCTGGACCGCCCAAGTCGCGTTGGGCAGGGGTACCTGTCTCTCGTGATGAGTCCATCTCTTCAAGATGATCTATTTTCCCTCGTGTCTGGTAGCCTGGGTGGTGCTGTCGTATAAGTGGATGATTCCAGAGTGCCCAGGCACCGCTCGATCCTGACAGCGACTCGACACAAATAGATGGGTTGCTGTCGTTGAGAACCGAGTCTGACTGTGGCCGTATGCTCAATGTCTGGGCGCCGCGTGAAAACAAATCCGGTACGCGTAGGGAAACTGTACCGAGTAGTTGTGGCCTAATTGGGTAAGGCTTGCTCCCGTCCCTCAGCCGCCTATGCCGCGCACCAGCTTCCTCAATGTCCGGTATCTCACATCGATTTGACATTATGTACGCGCTGTATCTGCACCTGGACCTGCATCCAGATGGGCAGCCTCATCTTGGACAATCCTACCAGTGGAGCAACGAGAAGAGAGTCGTCTCCTGCAAAATAATTCGATCCTCCGGCACAGCCCCAGCAGGCAAGTCTCCGGAAAGGGCACCGACATTCCGATGGCTAGCCTCATCGCAAAGCTCACTCGCTGACATGTTTAGAATCGACGACATTGTCAACCTCCATGACCCCAGGCCAGAACTCTCCACAATTCCCCGTATTCAAGGCCCTCGGTACCGAAAGCGCGTCGGTGTAGGCCCGCTCACATCAGATTTGGCTCTCTGGCTGGGCTTCCCCGGCTAGCGACCTGGTCTTGATGCTGCTTTTTAGTCGAGACTCGCAGGCCCGGCTTCCTTGCTGATCTTTTGTATGCACCTGTCAAGCACGGATTAGCAACAGAGCTTGCGCCCGAGACGCCAAGGGGTTCTGCTTCATGCTCCAGTGCTGATCCTGGGGCTGGCTTAATAGGTCAACGTGGGGTTCATGGACAACAGTGCCCAGCCTCTTGCCCGTGTCTTTCCTTACGACTGCCTTCTGTAATCGTGTTCCCACGGAGAAGAAAATCTTCACTGTCTGGCCCAGTCTATAACAGATGACAACCTACTGTCGGGGCCTCAGCTGAATTGCTAACGAAAAACAAGGCCTGGCGGAAGTACGTATCCCGATATATCCACCTCTCGGCTAGAGGATCGAAGAGATCGGCCTGACCGTGGAATGCACACGATTGGCGAGCAGTGCGACGAGCAAGTCAGCGGCGTTCCAAAAGCAGTACTGCTGAGCCACTTTGTCCCCAGTACATGCTATTTCGTGTCGATGCAGCGAGACGAGGGAACTAGGTGCAACAATCTATTCAGGGCTATCCAAGAACTCCGATCGCTGTACGAGTGTTCGACAACTATGGGCTATAAAGGCTCTCCTCTAACGCACCAACTATGAACCATCATCAACTGTCTCTCAATCCACTCACTCGACGACGAATTTCCTTTCGACTTTCTTTGGGTCTAATTTCTGCTTTCCTGTTTCCTACAGTCAATCTTTCCATTCTTCAAAAGCACCATGAGGACTTCAGTTATTGCCGCCGCCGCCATTGTGGGTGTTGCAACTGCCACAAAGGGGGGTTCCGGCTCCAGCCAGTATGGCGGTTGGGCCTCGGAATCCAAGGACTGCCCCTTTGTTCCATCCCCCGACCAGTTCGTTCTCTTCGCCGATAACATCCAGACCGTGTCGCGAGTCAACAAAAACAAGTCGTTCCTCAGATCCCAAGATCTCTACGTCGAGACCCCCGGGGATCTCGCCACTGCATCCAGCTTCACCGTCCCGGATTTTGCACTCGGCGCCAACTGCTCTTTGAACTTGGCCGTCCCAACCTCCGACCAGGTCTACGGCGACCTTAGTCAGGTGACATTCAGTGGATACGGGAAGTAAGTGACCATTACGGTCGTTCTTGACGATTTCTTTGATCCCAGTGCTATGTTCTGCCCCTCCTCCCTGTATGCCTCCAGCAATTGAGTGGACCTGTCGCTAACTTAGCCTCCACAATAGCTTCAACTTCAGCCGCCTGGTCACCAACCTCCCCAGCAGTGGCCTGACCGCCAACACCCTTGGCACCGAAATCCCCACAGGATCTGAGAAGGTCATACCAGGTGAACTCCTGACCCTAGCGAGCTTCCCATGCCCGCCTCCCGGCACGCAACTCCCCGGCATCATCGACTCCATCGACTCTGTCCTCGTCGTCAAGGATGCTCTCGGACCGGTCTGCCTGTCCGGTCTGTTCGTCATCATCGAGCCCGTCGGCAACCCGCCTGTTAGCCCACCACCTCCAGCTGCCCCCTCTGCTCCTGGCACATACCCCACTTCAACGGGTTGGGGTTCAGCCAGCGGCGTCTACTCGTACAGCACGTACAGCTCTGCCGCCACGTACACCAGCGAGTGGCGCTCTTGAGCAGCGTGACCGTCAAGACACAACACACGGTTGATCAACGACGTCGGGCATTGGACGGAGGCTAGTTGGCAAGCGTGATCCGGGTCCGATACACACTAGTCACCCAAGTGAGGGTGGGGCGCTTAGAGCGGACAGGACGGGATGGGACAGTTCTCTAAACGACAGCATAGCATCTCTGGCATTGGCATTAGCATTGGACATGTGCATTGTGGCAAGCGGCGCCTTCGGGATCATATTACTACTTATTAGCTCGTCACGTTATCACTTACACGCTACTTCCCATGCCGGTTTATTCATCCATTCATACATCCGTACGTCCATATATGGCGAGAAGGCGAAATTCAGGCGAAATTCCAATCCTTTTCCCAGCAATAGAGGTTGGTGGTCACACTCATTCGGGCTCACACGATACAATGAATGTCACGGACATGAGCTCGAATTCCATCCTTATGGACAGACTAACTGACTTAGTGACTGACTCCTGCTTGTTGGTTTGCCGGTGGATAGGATGGTTGGTTGACCTCATACGCATAGCCCGAGTTTAGTTCTCCATTGCAGTGCAATGCTAGGGCTGCAGACTCCGGCACGAACGCATTCTCTGTATGTGCTGTCCTTGTTAGAGACTCGAGATCAGGACTTCCACAGTATTTTGCACGGTGCTGAATCATGGACAGAGGACAGAAGACATGTCACAGGCGGTAAGGGAGGCCAGGAACAGGTGAAAGGAAAGATGGATAGGTCCATCTCATTCTACAGACACGTCGCTTGAATATACGCCTTAGGGAGCTAGCTCGGTCTGACGTTGGCGATGTATATGGTTTGGGCTTATTGTACATGACTGTCTCTCTCTCTGTGTGTGCATTAGAACTGCAGTGTGAGTGGTAGTGAAACGTCCCGACAGCATTTGGTATAATTGGAAGCAGGAGGCCAGGAGCCCCGGTGTGCCATTAGATTACGTGGTACGGTAACATGGAGACGACACTGGGACGCAAGCAGCACGACGACGCCGCATCACCACCACCACCACGATCTCTCACTGCACAAGCGGGACCATCCACTCCCTCTGGAACCGTTTCTGAATCTCCATGGCTTCCACCGTACTGCACGCCCTCTGGACGCGCGCCACAATCTCCATGGCCAAGATCTCGGTGTCGCCGACGAACGTGATGGCCTCGCAGGGCTCCATGTTCATGCGCTTGGTCCACGTCTTCTGCGTCTTCAGACCCTTGGCCTCCGTCTTCAGGAGCTGCAGGTTGACTTTCTTTGCGGGAGCGATGGCGCCGCCGATGCCGACCTTCAACATGACGACATTGCCGCCCATTTTCTTGAGTCTGCTGTCCCCGGCGGTGTCGAGGAAGCGGTGCTCGACCACGTCGACGAACCAAGGCACTGCCCCGACCCCGGGCCCGGCACCGTGACCCTCCCCGCGCGACGACGAGGGGACAGCCCACCTCGTGAACACGACCAGTTTGTTCTGCTGCATCAGGTTGTTGGTGCTCCAGACATTGACTCCGACGAGCCGGCGTTCCCAGCGCTTCGTGCTCACGATCCCGCCCCCGCCGGTGACGAGGCCCAAGACGCCGAGGAACGCTTTCTGCCCGCCGGTGAGTTTCTTGTCCGGATCCGCGGCGTCCATTTCCTGGATGAAGCTTTCCTTGCTCTTTTGCGCCTTGGCCAGCAGCTCGTGCTGGGCCGCCGAGTACAGCGGGAAGAGGGGGATGTGCGCCAGATGAAGGTAGGCAGCGGTGTACCCGCCAGTTTGGCCCGCTTGTTCCGGGACGCCGGCCTGGGCGGCGCGCGTGATGGCAGCATCAATTCGCTTGGTCGGCAGTCTGTTCAGGAATGACAATGGCGATTGGTCTGTCGCGGCGGTTGGGTCGAACAAAGTATCGGCCATTGTTGAGTAAGGCGTCCACGAGTATTGAGATTGCGGAACAGGTCACCCCAGAAGAGAAGCGCGCCGCAGAGGGAAAAAAAGCGAGAGAGAAGGGAGAGCTCTTTATGACTTTTCAGGGGACTCCAACGGAAACGCAAGGCGAGGTTGAGTAAATGTTGTGATGGGCAGAGGAGTTCGCCTCAGGCTCGACTCCGTTCTGATATGCAATATCTCGAACAGTTGCTTGCTGCGCGATGCCGTCCCAGACGGCCATGGGGGCCATCATGTACATCGACGGGCTCTTTGGACAGCCCTCCCATGTCGGGCGGTTCATAGCCCAAGGGATATAAACGAGCGACGACTTGGTGCGGTCCAGGCTAGAAGCGACCTTCTACCTACCGACCTACCTACCGCGGACCTAAGGCTGCTTCGCCCGTGTGCATATGCATGCACCCTGGTTGTTTGTTCCGCCCTATGGCTCGTGTTCTGTCGAACCAAGCTCGCGTGACTGGGAGACGACTCGTGTTCGTCTCAGCTGCCAAGGCTTCTGGCTGGAAGGGAACATCTCTCTGCCTCGTGAAGCTTTGATTAAGCTTCCGATTACGAGGCTCGTGCCGGTGTTTTACTGGACCTTGACGTCGGCTCAGCTAGGGCTGGAGCGTTCAAGTCTGTATCGAGAATTATGCACGTAGGTGTTTTGTGTCTCGGACCCCATTATTGGTTGGCGAGCACCAAGGTTTGGTATCACAGCCCTGTGGCCATGTCTTCGTGATTGTAGGCCGGTAAAGGCTTCCAGCAGAAGTTCCTCATCTTGACTTGTGGAATGATTATCACCGGATATAAGGCTGCATGTACGGCCTGAGAAAGTCAAAGTTGCCCAGGTCCTTGCAGAAAGAACCCAATGGCAGATTCGACGGTGGTTGCGGTTCTATTTTTGAGCCTGGATCGTAAGGACTCGACGACGAGTCCAAGTTAGTTCCCCTCGTCAGGTTACGTTAATGATAGTGCGTGTCAGGGGCACGTCCAGAAGTGGAAAGGGATCGAAGAGACGGAGACCTCTTCGTGGTCGATGGCGAGCTCTGGCCGCGCAAGTCGATGCAGACGGAACAGGTCAAGAGAGCACTTGTAGGCACCTCGTCGGGTCCAGAAATGCGAGACCAAAAGACCCGACCATTTGTTCAGGAGACTGGAGCAGTTCTCGTCTAGGTGTGGTTGGGCGGGTTCTGTCACTTGAGTGTACCATCACCGTGCTGGCACTTCAGTCGCTGTAGATCCATATTCGTTTCTGTTGGATCCAGGTAAATAAGATCATTTCCTGATTACGTGAAATATGAAAATGAGGCTGTGATGGAAAGTGAGATTGCACGCGCCCAGGCAGATGATGGAGTCGAGGTCGAAAGGATGCAGCAGATTCATGCCTCATCCCAAAAGCATCTTCTCGATTTCATCATGCCCCCATTCCTTCGCCAAAACCAGTGCCGATTTACCGTCGTTATCCTCTGCCTCCCTATCTGCACCGGCATCCAACAGTATTCTCACCACCTCCTTATGTCCCCATTGCACTGCCAGATGGAGTGCTGTGAAATCGCCGTCCGGAACTACCGCTTCTATTTCTGCTCCTGCTTGTGACAGTATCTTTACCATAGTATCGTAGCCTTCGCTCGCCGCATAAAGGAGTGGCGTCATACCCGAGTCGTCTGCCGAATTCACATCTGCTCCAGCCTTGATCAATCGTTCTACCACTGAGTCGGATCCATATGTGGCAGCCGCAATCAAAGGGGTCTCATTTCCCATGCCCCTTCCTTCGCAACAGGCTCCGGCATCCAGCAGTATCTCTACGACAGCATCATCCCCCGATATTGCTGCACCAATGAGAGGGGTTTCTCCCTTCCTTTTATCCCTCGCTTCCAAGTTTACTTTGCCAGTATCCACTAAAGCTTTAACTACTGCTTCGTGGCCATTTCTGGCAGCGTACCAGAGTGGCGTCCTGTCGAGGTAGTCCTTTGTGTCAACGTTTGCTTTGCCGGTCCCTAGTAAAAGCCCTACCGTTGACACATGCCCAAACTTCGCGGCATGCGAGAGGGCTGTGGCCTGTTGTGAGTCTTGTGCCTCTACATTAGCCCCCTTGTCCAACAGCAAACGTACCGTCTCCGTATGCCCGCCCTTAGCCGCTAGTATCAAAGGGGGGGTAGTCCTGTTGACTTTTATCTCCGTAGCTTCGATATCTATGTTTTCGATGTCGAGCAAGAACCTGACTATTTTGTCGTAACCATACATGGCGGCTATCGATAGTGGTGTGGCATGCTCATAGTTGCTGGACTTTACGTCCATTTTTTCGACTTCGACCAGCCGTCTGACTACAGCCTCCAGCCCGAGGGAAGTTGCTACCGTTAGGCGGTCGGTGAAGTAAATGTAGAGAACCAAGAGTTGTTCGTAGTATGCGCCTTTCCATCGCTTGTACTTCGAAGACAGTGGATCGCAAAGGGAGACTGCGGAGGCTGTTAATTCATCGTCGAATAATATTCCAGCTTCGCCGAAGTGATCGAACCAGTAACAAGAGGAATATTTCATCAAGGCCTCACCGCCGGTTTCCTGTATGTCAGAGAGAAGGTACCAAATGGTTCTCTCAGCCAGAATCCGATGTGATAACTGGGGGTCTAAGGATTCCTCCCAATTGAGTTGACCGTCCTGGCGATGAGGCGAAGAAGTTCTTTTCACCAAAAATTCTCTGGCTGTCTGATGAAGTAGAAATACGTGCTTGTCTACAACGACGACAAAGAGCCCACAAAGGTCTCGAAGTGTGACTGGGAAACGATCCTCTGGCTCGAGTTCTTTACCGATATCATGGAATGTTTGGTGGCTTGGTTGGATCGCAAGTATCAGAGCCAGTTCGGCCAGTGACAGCGGTTCCTTCGCAGACAGGACAGCATGGAGGAGTATCCGAGCCTTTGATTGATTTGAGCTCCTATTCAGAATCTTATTGTAAGCTTCGTTCACGGTTTGAGGGATGCTGCTTGTTGCTCTTTCGACGTTCCCTCGCGTAAACTCGTCGAGTTGCTCGATGAAATCAAGTATGAGATGGACCCAGAGATATGTACGTTGGGGGTTTGCAGTCAGCCGTCGTTCGAGAGAAGAAACCTCGTCCAATTGCAGATCCCTACGGTCACCAATCTCCTTAATCCTGCTCTTGACAACGATATCTATTTCTCTGGATATCTTCTTAACCTCGTCCTCATTTTCGCCGCTCAAATGGATGGATGGAAGACGGCTCTCCAGGGGGCGAAATCCACGTTGGATGCTACCGTAGGGTCTGCTTGTACATAGGAACTTGAGATTCCGATATTTGGATCCGTTCGAATACATGCTAGTGAGAGCGTTGATGAGCTCGCGGCGGTCGGTTTCTTGGCATTCGTCCAAAGCGTCAAGGACACAAACAATTTCCCCAGCATCGTTGTCGGCGACCGCGTCGATGAACATGTCCCATAAATCGTTGAATGATGCAGTGAACATGTGTCCGTCCCTTTCGCTTTTTTCGAGAACCGAGTCACGCAGCAATCTTGGCTTTTCCATGAAAAGCTGACGAAGAATGGCGCAGAGAGCATTTGCGGAGCTTCTCTGGTCGGGAAAGTCGTCCTTGAAGAAGAAGTAGCAAGTAGTTCGTGTGGCGGATGTTGGAATGACCTGATCCACCAGGTACTTTGACAATACCGACTTTCCGGCTCCTGGGTCGGCCGTCACCCAGAGAATTCCAAGATCCTGGTTCTCGTTCCATGACTTGAAACGATCATGGCTTGTGAACCACTCGCACGTTCCAGGTTCGCGCTCTCGGTTCCTGTCCTTGCGGTCCTTGTAAGGACAGGTGTAGAGGGTTTTAAAGAAATAGCTCAGTCTCTTGTCGTGGTCCGTTGTCTCTTGCCAAACGCGTTGCCGGTCTTGAGCCCCCTCCATCTTTGCGAACCATTGTTTCATCTGCACAGAATCAATGTCACTGGTGAATTTCCTGGCTTGTGTCTCGGACCCTTCAATATCTTTCAAGAGCCCAGTCCACATGCCATGTCCTGTTATACCCTTCCACGTTTGAACTATCGACCGATGCCGCAGATGACAAACCGCACGAGCTTGGAATTCGAGGATCTGCGAGTACAGGTCTGTCAACGTCGATTCAAATTCCTGTTGGAATTTTGTCGCTTCCTCTGGGTTCAGGATGGAAAGACGTGCGTTCGAGCGGTAGAGTTTCTCCATGACAGGAAGACGGCAAATTAATGTGGAAGTGGTGTGCAGGCCCTCAACAATGGCGGACTCTTGCTCTTTGGCGGTGACGAGAATCTATGGAGAAATGAGCATATTCGATTCGATTTCGTCCAACGAATTTCTAAAAGGAATCGTGTACACGCTCACCTTGAGAATCATCGTTGCTCCCGCACACGCAAGAGCTGCGGGCGGACATGAAGAGGCTGCGGCATTGACAAGGTCTTTGACTGATAGAATGGCTTTGAAGGATCTTTGAAGCAGATCTGCTACATCTCGTGTATACTCTCCCACTTGGAATTTCCACTTTTTATCCTCCAATTCCCTCGTTTCCACATCGATTAGTTGGCACAGCTGTTTGTGTCGATCATGGGCGTCGGCGGGCTCGAGCTTCGAATCCAGTCGTTGTCCTAGGATTTGCAAGTATTCCCCGAACACTTTCTTCTTCATCGGATCGCATTTCAACGCTTCTTCGGCTCTTGCCCACAGGTTATCAGTTGCCTGGAGCGGTAGCACCGGGGTTGCCTGCCTAGCCGCTCCCGCGGCTTGGCCAGAGCCATTAGACAAAGATCCTTGTCGTTCTTCTGCATCGCGTCCGGATTTAAAGAGGCGAAGGCTGAGTCTCGATGGGCTCTTGAACTTTGACCTCGACTTTGAATCCTCGGCTTGGCTGGCTCCAGAGCGTGATCCAGGTATCTTCAGCCTGTCTAACGCCGGCATCTTGCCCCCAAAGCAACTCGGCAAGGCACTGCGCGCTAGCTGCTAGCTTGAAATATATGATGGCGATGCATAACTGAGCACTGTGCAAGACAGAACAATAGATTTGGGCCTCATCAACAATGGCATTGATTCCGTCAGGCTAAGGCAGACGTGGGATGGCGGGGCAAATCCAGCCTAGCCGCTGTTGGGCCTCAGCGACCCAACCCTCCCCAGACAGCTGTGAGTTCTACCACCTGATACACCAGTGCTGGATCTCTGACAGTGGGATCCCGGCCTGGCATCCTGGCGGTCTGCTGCAAATACGGATTCCAGAAGTTGGATGTTTAAATGCTGAGCTTCCAAATCGCTGATTGGGCAAGCGTCTCCGACGGCGAGGCTGAGGCGAGGCTGACGCCAAGATGAGATGACGTCGCCCCAGATCCACCCTTGAAACCGCCCCGCGGACAGTCAACCTCGTGCACCCGCAGCCTCGAGGTCCAGCTGTCTGTCTCACTGCAAACGGCAGAAGGCTTTGTGACCTGCTTCCGGTCATGCGAATGCTATCGGCCCTCTGCACGCCATGGCGCACTTCCTTCGAGGCAAGCAGGCTGGGATCCAGGGCGACTTGTCGGCTGGTGTCACGCCAGAGGCCTTCATGCTAGACGATGTATGTCCTCCCCGTGCTGCAGCTGCTACCGGACAAGAGAGACTGACCGCTTCCCAAGTTCGCGCGCTACGGTATCAACTCGCAGATATCTGTCCTTGCCTATAACGCAGTGCAATCCCTCCTCGCCGTCGGCACCAACGAATCCTCATTCGGGCCTGGCATCGTCTATGTCTTCGGCCAGAAACGAGTCTGCGTGACATTTACTCCTCCGCGACGCTCCTCCATTCGAGATATTCAGTTTTGCGCCGACAGACTCATCATACTGGACAGCAAGAACGATGTCAGTGTCTTCAACCTCGAGTCGAAGCATTTGCAAGCCAACTATACGCCTCCCGGTCATGTCACCGCCATCCTGACCGATCCGAGTCTAGACTACGTTTTCTCTGGATTGCAGAATGGTGGGTGGCGCCAAGGCCGGATGGGCGAGCGAGGAGAGCGAGGCTGACAACACGGCAGGAGATATTGCGGCATTTGACCTCGATCGCGAGAATATAACGGCCTTCAAGATCCCAAATCTCTGGCGCGAGCGCAATCCCAGGGCGCGGATACTACCAATAGTGTCGATGCAGTTTCACCCTAAGGATATTGGCACGCTGCTCATCGGTTATTCCGAAGGGGCCGTCATCTATTCATTCAAGCAGAACAAGGCTGTCAAGTTCTTCCAATATGAACTTCCCCGTGGTGCTCGCGGCGGAGACGCAGATCCCGCGACCACAAACAAAGTGAGGTACCCTCGTCTTACACACGCACTGTGGCATCCAACCGGCACATTCATACTGACAGCCCACGACGACTCGAGCTTGGTATTCTGGGATCCTCGTGACGGAAGAGTTGTTCATGCCCGGACCATCGAGGAAACGGACGTCAACGTTCCGGGAGCAGGTTCATCGCGTCAAGAACTTCCCAGAAGCCCCATGACCCCTCTGAGCCCGAGCTTTGGAGGTACTGTCAAGGAGCCCTATTTCCACATAGCATGGTGCTCGAAACAGAATCCCGATGACACAGGTCTGCTTCTGGCTGGTGGTTCTCCGACAACGAATCCAACCCGAGGTCTGACGTTCATTGAGCTCGGGCCGACGCCAAACTATCAGACATCGACTTGGGATTTCCTGGCAGGCCACTTTCGAAATCCCAAACGAATACACGTCCTCCCGACCCCGGCTACCGCTTCGATCAACACATTCCTTCCAATTCCCCGCTCGTCTCCCCATTTCACAGGCTCTCACGACCCTATAGCAGTCATAACAGTACTGTCGTCTGGCGAAGTCATCACGCTCAGCTTCCCTTCAGGACATCCCATTACACCTACCAATCAACTCCATGTCTCTTTGTCATTTGTGCACCCGTTTGTGACTAAAACAGCACTGGCGTTTGTCGACCGGACCAGATGGCTCGGTATGCGCGAAATTCGCCAGCACGGCCCACTCTTCTTGACGGGTGGTGCGGAAGGAATAAAACCTCTTAAGCGACACGAAAACAGAAACGTCGTCCAAGCAGCGCATGCTGATGGCACCATTCGAATCTGGGATGCTGGGCACGGCGATGTCATTGAGAACCCGGGCGTAATTCAAGTGGACTTGGGCAGGGCTGTTGGTCGCTGGGACCAGCTCGAAGTCACGCAGATGAGCATGTCAGGAGCGACGGGAGAGCTATCCGTTGGTTTGAAGTCAGGCGAACTAGTCGTCTTCCGGCTCAACCGGAATCAATTTGCAGGAAATCCTCCTTCACCTCCAGGCCCAAATGAAGGGCCGGGAAAAATGCAGGATATCAGCAAGCGAGCAGACCCGGGTCTGAAAGAAGGCCTGTTGCCACTAACCATGACAAATGACCAGCAAGGCCCGATCACTGCTTTGCAGCATGCGGATGTTGGCTTTGTGGCTGCAGGTTATGCGGCAGGTGGAGTGAGTATAGTTGATCTTCGAGGCCCAGCTATCATCCATACTGCTGTGTTGTCTGAAATGGTCGCCGGAAGTCATCGTCGAGGTAGTATCAGGCGATCGGCAGCCGCCGCGCCGTCATCGGAATATCCCACAGCATTGGAGTTTGGGATCTTGACCTTGGATGGCGACGGTGAGTGCTTTGGACAGTGTGTGTTCCGGAACGTACTGACTATGGCAGACTACTCTTCACTCGCCCTCTTTGTTGGCACGTCTCGCGGTCGCGTTGCTACTTTCAAGATCCTGCCATCCCCGACCGGACGATACTCTGCTCAGTTTGCAGGCGTGGCAAAGATCTCGGACGACCGAGTCATCTCGCTGTGTCCAATCGACTCTCATACAGGTGCCCCAGCATATGCTTCCGGCCACGCAATGGGCGGGTTGCAGTCTGGTCGCAAAGTTGACGGTGTTCTCGTGGCAGTGACGGTCTCATCGGCCCATATCTTTCGCCCCGCGTCCGCAAAGGGAGCCTCCAAGTCCTTCGACAACTATCTCTGCGACTCGGCCACAGTAGCTCGCTACGAAGACCGTGGCTATGCGCTCGTTGGTCTCTTCGGCGACGGCGCTGCCCGAGCATTCTCCATCCCCGCACTGAAAGAAATCGCAAACACAAGGGTAAACCATCTCCTGGACACGAAACGGTTTGGTGATGCGATCGTTACTCCTACTGGTGATATATTAGGCTGGGCCGGACCAAGCGAGCTTGCCATAGTTAATGTCTTTGGCTGCGGCACGTCCCTGCCACCTAGCACAGATCGTCTGTACGATGCTACGAAAACCGTCCCTCCTCGACCTACCATCAGTAATCTGCAATGGATCGTCGGCACCCAATACATTACACCTTCGGATATGGACATCCTAATCGGGGGGCCCGACCGACCACCTTCTAAGAGAATGTTGGCCGAGATGCGTGCCGCTCAGGAAGCCGAGTTTGAACGACAGCGTGAAGCAGCACGGACGGGCCGGGCGCCGAAACCGGATCAGAACCAAGAAGGCTACTGGGCATACATGCAACGACAGATTCAAGAGAGGACGGAGAACCTGGGCCTGGCCGAGGATAGTCTCGACAGGGCTGCCGAGAGTAGTTCCAGTTGGAGCCAAGGGGTGGATAAGTTTGTGGCCAAGCAGAAGCGGGCGGCGGCATTGGGGTTCATTGGAAGTAAATTGGGGTTATAAAAATGAGCGGCCAGGGGGACACATTATGATTAAATGAGCACAAGGCGAACTGGTGGATGTGGATAGAAGTGGATCAGACGGTACGTCCAAAATCAGCTTCCTTGACCAGAGAAGATCAGCTTGTCAATCCGATAAACTGCGAAGTGTCGTGGAATCTATTATGGAGCCAGTCATCGCATTCCGTGCTGGAGCATCTTCAGCTAGGATCACAGTTTCTGGCATCCTCGTCCAAAACTCGCGTCACCTTTACTCAATTGCTGGACCAGTGGCCCTCGCGTTTGGGGGAACCGCTACTTGTTGTTCTTCCGAATAGCGGTCTTCCGCCGCGATCGCCAGGACTTCTGATTTTCCCATAGCGGTTTCTCGGTTCCTGCAATATATGCCTGCGATGGTTTGCCCAGTCTCACATCACGAGAACGCCAAGGGTATGGAGACGGGACTGTCTTGCGTCGCCCGACTTGCTCGCTTTCACTGACTGAATGATGGAGTAATCGAGATTGACAGGCCGTCTAGTCTTGGCATACAGGTATCTAACACAGTATGGAGTACTTACTTAGCTAATCTGACGTGTCCTGATATGTTCTTTGTGAAGGCAAGTCTGGGAGCAGCCAAGTCGACCGACCTTTAGACAAAGACCACTCCGGCCGAGGAGAGACGAGGGAGAAAGAGGAGGTCCAAGCGTCTTCCGACAACAATGCCCTATTGTCACTCTTGCGGCGCCTCTTCCAGAAGGTGGTCTGATGACACCATCGCCGTCACCGTCACCACCGCATTGTTCTCATACGCAAACGGCGACGCCCTTGAAAGGAAAAAAGGATGGCGCGGAAGTTCGATCAGATGGAAAATCGACATGACGGGGGCCAACCAGTCAACACATTCATTGACCAGCGAGGACTGGGGGTACGAGGATGAATAGATGATCCAGCCATTGTAGGCACACAGTACACAGGCCAGCTGTGCGTCTTTCATTGTTCATTTATCCCTGCAGTCTCGAACGGGCACCGGATTCGGCAGTCTTCTCTCGGTGGGTTCACAGGTTCGTTGCGTCGCATTTCATCGCATTGCTTTATGTCAGTTCACTTCACTTCGATGCTTTGTCCGGTCGTTCGTTCTCTGTGAGCCCTGCCGCCCTGCTTGCCTGACACTCTGGACTTTGATCTGAGTGAGGGGGGTCGAGCTCGCTTGTTTCAATCTGATAGTGGCTCTCACTCTCATCCAAGTGACTTTTGTGGGTACTGTTTGAAACTGGAGGTGGAACCACGCATCCAAGCGAGCGAATCTTCCAAGTCAAGTTCCTATAGCCTGTTCAGATCAGATCAGATCAGACCAGACACCGAGATTCGGAATCCCGGCTCACTCAAACACATCTATCACCCCCTAAAAAAACACCGTGGAGAACAAAATGAAGAAACTGGTTCGCCAGCTGTCGACTCGCACAAAAGCGCCGCTCGCCCCTACTGTCGCGATCGGTACAGGCTCCCCAGGAAACGAGGCCGAGTCTCCACGAAAGAGTTCGCTCACGAGCCCTATCCCACCCAACACGGTGATTCACTTCCCGAAATGTCCGCACACCACACCCCCGACGCCTCGACCCGCATGCATGCCCTCGGTATTGAGGACCCAGATAACCGAGATATCTTCTCCCGCGGTCGCGGAGCTGGCGACTGGAGTGGAGGACCTCGAGATCACGGACTTGGGTCCAGCACCGGCAGCATCGACATCGGAGTCCAGGGAAGCCATTGTGCCCGCTGGAATGGACGGGCCAGACCAGGACGAGCGCGAGCGCGATCTCGAGCAAAGAACATCCGCAGCCGCCGCCACAGGAGAGAATGGCATCAAGTGCTCTCAGATCAAGAAATACTTCTCCACCCCCGCGCGCTGTCTCGACTGTTCCCTCTCCCTGGCGCGCGAGCGCGAAGCCTACACGCGTGACTTCAGCGCCGCGACGTTGCGCGAGCGCCGACTCCGGCTCGTGGAGCTGGGCTCCGCGGCAAAAGCGGTCTGCCAGGTGGCGCGGGTCAAGAACGCCGCACCGGGCCGGTCGGACGGCCATCTCGCGAAAGAGGACATGGCGGTGTTGGACAAGATCGAGGCCGAGGAGGCGGTCTTGCGGGCGGAAATGGCCGATCAGAGGGCCAGCGTCGAGCGAGAGGTGCGGGCCATTTGGGCGGACGTGCAGCGGGAGTGGGAGGGCGGAATTCGCGAGATCGTGCGAGGTGATGGGACGGGCGAGGCGGAGGAGAGATGTGTTTTTGTGGTGCAACAGAGGGAGGGAGAGCGCGCAGAGGGGGAGGAGCCAGATGGACTACAGGTGCGGTGGGTTCCGAACGAGGCTTGAAATGGTTGACAGAGGGTGTGTTGGGCAGATGAAAGGGTCGTCGATCAGTACCATTCCTTTCATGTCACATGCAATGTACCGGTGCTGGATTGGTGGTAGATGTAGAACGGGAGAATTTCCTCCTGAGGACTCCACGCTGATACATATTGCACAGGTGTGTCATAACACATAGAATAGAAACGAATCATTTCTCATTACCCATTACCCATTACTCATGCCCTCATGTCCTCATGTCCTCATATCCTCATACTCGACTCTTGAGATAGTCTTTCGCCCTCAACTCAGCAAGACATCCGTCGTGTTAAACGACCGCGTGATCTCACTTCGCATCGACTCCCTATTCAATGACCACAGACAGACGCCAATCCTTTTCCAGGTCTCTCTGTCGCGACCCTCCTCCCGGGCCTGACGCGGATACGCCAGCACGCCTAACCAAGCGTACTGCTCAGGCTGGCCGCCCCCTTGCAAAGACCCGATCAAGAAAACCGACACGCGCGATCCGTACGCGTCTTCCAAGGGATCCCCGATCTCGTTCGCGGCATTGCCAACGCTAACAAAGTGCTTGGCATCCACGTCGGTGAACCCGCTGGGCAACTTGGCGCGATTCTCCACCGTGGCGTCGAAGTACACGTACTCGAAGAGCGGACGGTTGCCCAAGTGCCGCGTCAGGGTATTGCACAGGCTCGGGAATCGGATCTTGGATCCCTTGAAGCGGGCGGCGCGTCGGGTGCGTGAAAAGGACATCTCGCAGTAAGATCTTGGCGTATACGTGATGCGTCCTTCGAGCAAGACGCGCAACTTCCTGTGGAGGTACCAGCTGCGGCCCGGGCGTGGGTTCGCCAGGTGGACAAAGTTCTGGGCAAAGACGGGACAAGCCTTGTTGAGGGCCTCGCCTAGCTGATCTTCCAGGTCCTCGAGGCTGAAGCTCCCGCCTGGATCGGCGGATGTGCCGAGCACGAAGCCAAAGACCTGCATGATGCCGTAGATCCGGTCCTTTGGCTCGCGCGGATTGCGGATCGTGGAGACTGCATACAGCGAGATGGCGTTGTTGTAGCATGTGCAGCGGACGCCGGCGTCGTCGAGCCGCTGGATCGCCTCCCGCGCCTTTTCCACGCCCCTCGTGCCCAAGCTGCTGCTGGAATGCTCGATTTCGTAGTGCAGGTCTTGAGCAATCTTTTGATACCCTGAATACATGTCGAAGAGGGAGCAGGGCCGCAGTTTGCCCCTCGCGCCCGGGATGTCGATCGAGGAGGCGTCTTTGAAGAGCAAAACCGCGCCGGGACGCAAGAAGGATTCCTGAAGCACCCAGAGCGAGGAGAACCACGGGTCCGAGAAGACCAGCCTAATGTCCTGGAGAATGCTAGTCACCCAGTTCCGGTCAGGTCTTGGTTCAGCCTTCTTTCGATCGAGGAGACGTGTGAGGATCGGCCTGATCACCTCTCTTTCCGAGTGGCTCAACCAGATGTACACCTGCCTGGCTCGGCGGAAGATGGCGGCCTGCTTGCCAATCTCGCTCATCTTGACCGCCTTGTTCTTTTGATCGATGCATGCCACGTCCAGCCAGATGTGGGAACCTCCCTGGCTGACGCGCTTGACGACCCGATGGAACGCCCGGACTGTGAAGCCTTCGGGGCGCACGGCGGGAACATCCCACTCGACATTTTGTACGGGCAATGCTTCGCCGTGCTCGGTCAGCCAGCGACCCCATGTGTAGCTCAGGATATTGTACGTAGGAGCCTCGGTCCCGTCGTAGGTGCTGTGTCCCGACCTTTTGATCGAGGTCAGACGGTCGCCATGGACGTGGAGAAGGCGGCGTGGCCAGTAATTGTCCGGTGTGGTGATGAAGTTGTCTGCAGACATGGCATCGATTCACGAAGGCAACATCGGGGTACGATCACGACATGTAACAGAAGCAGATCAGAATCTCGCGTTGTCCGGGGTGCGAAGATGCACAAATGCAGATATGGGGCAGGTTGATAACGAGCTCTAGTAGGTGTCCGCGTACGCAAGAGTGGAATGGTTTCTCAAGCTTGAAGATTGATTTGCATCGTGATGATGGCGAGGCTAGGTGAGTTCGAAGTGAAACGAACATGCCACGCAGCCCCGCACTTAGCGCCTTCCATATCAGGGTCGATAATGAGCCAGTGGCCGTCGATATGTATGGAAGTGTAACGATGCCTTAAGCTTGCAGAGGGATTCATATTAAAACAATAGTAAAGCGAAGTGAGTTTGAAATGAATTCGTAGCGAACGGATATGCAACTGCGGGCCCGCACCTAGCGCCTTCCGTATGAGGATCAACAACGAGCCTCAGTGGCCGTCGACATCCACGGAAAAGAGTCGAGTGGCCGAGACGGCCCCGAGGTTGACGGGTTCATCCCAAGCGATGTTACATATCATGCCCCGTCTGATCCTTGGACAGGGAGACAAGCCGTGGTCGCTGGCGGGATCACCTGCTGTGGATAATCACAGAGTATGTGATGCATGCTGAGTCAGCCTCCGCGGTAGAGCCTCGCAACACGAGACTCGCCTCCAGTGTGCCAGATGATTAGCATCAAAGATTGATTGCGCCTGGGTATCTAACTGTAATCTACTGTCGGAAATAGCGTAACAAAGACACATACCCAACCCGAACAAAGACACCCACTCCCTTTCCCTTGTGCCGCCGCACGCAGCCTCGCCGCCCTTCCGCTTTCAGTCTCTTCCCGCCGCCTCCCTCAGGGCCTTCGACTATTCATCTGCCGTCGCAGCAAGGAACCGCAAGCCTCGGTTCCCAAAATCAACGTGCGGGACTCCTTTCTCATTCATCAACACTTGAATGAACTCGGGCCCGTATGTCCGCTCCAGCTGGGAGAACCATTTGCGGCTCCGGGCGACAAAGGCTATCCTCCTCCTGCTGCCTTTGGTCAGAAAACGCGCTTTTTCCTTGTTCTGACACGATGTTTGCCGCTCGGTCTTGTTGGGAGGCGCCTTGGCACTGCTCCGGGTCAACCGCGCCTTCGTCACGCCCTTGGGCTTCGCGGCTTCTTTGGCGGGAGCCTTGCCTTCCCCTGCCTGTTTCTTCGCTGTCGCGGCTTTCTTCGACTCCTTGGAAGCTGTGGTCGGGGTTTTCTTCGGCTGAGTCTTTTTGGTGGGTTTGCCCTTTGCGGGCTCTTTCTTTTTGGGCTGGTCCTTTTTGGCCTTTTGCTTGGTTGTCTTACGCTTGGGTGAAGCAGGGACGGGCGAAGTTCGAGCCGGCTCCGCCTTCTCCTTCCGTGACCTGCTCTTCCTCGCCGAGGCTGCCGTTTTCTCCAGGGCCTTAGCCTTCGCTGCCTGCTTCGATGCCCCAGCCTTTCCCGCGCCCTTGGCTGCGACAGCGTCTTCCTTGGCCTTCTTCTTCGCCGCGGCAGCGACTTCCTTTTCCTTCTTTTTTGCGGCGGCAGCGTCTTGCTTTTCCTTCTTTTTTGCGGCGGCAGCGTCTTGCTTTTCCTTCTTTTTTGCGGCGGCAGCGTCTTGCTTTTCCTTCCTTTTTGCGGCGGCAGCGTCTTGCTTTGCCTGCTTCTTGGCAGCAGATGTTTCTTCCCTTTCCTTCTTCTTCGCCGCCGCCGCTTCTTCCTTTGCTCGCTTCCTGGCATCGGTGGCTTCCTTCGCCTTCTTCTTTTTGGCGGCAGCAGCAGCAGCATCCTCTTCCCTCTTCTTTGCAGCCGAAGCCTCCCCGACCGTGAGCTTGATAGTGATCTTCGAGCGCGTGCTGCTTGAAGGGTTTCCCTGCGGATTCTGCTCCGCGTCCTTCACGATGTTATCGATGCTCTGCTCCAAATCTTTGCCTCCAAAGATCTTCATCAAGTCATCATTGATGGGCCCGGGGTAAACCGGCGTCTTCCCTCTTGTGGTTGTCGCTTTCGGAGATTTAATGCCGGGGGGCCCAAGTCTCTGGATTGCAGCTCGGTTGATTTCAGCTGCTGTCGGTGACTTCATCTCGTTCCGCCGAGGCCTTTTCGTTGTCGGTTTCTTCGAATTTTTCGGTTCAGACTCTTTTTCAAGCTTTTCAACCTCGTGGGATACGAGCTCGCCCACTCTTTGCTTTCTCCGGGCCGAGGGGTCGCTGGCACTGGAAGTACGGGGTCCGGCATCATTCACAGCGTCTTCACCGCCGCCACCGCGCACGTCGGATTCGGGCTGGGTGTATTCTGCTGGTCCCGGTTGCGTGTAAGCAGGTCGTTCAGGTGTCCTGTCATTCTGAATGATGTCAGCAACATGTTGCATATTGCATGCGACACTGCAGCCAGTGAGGTGATGGAAGCCCACTGCCCGATGAGATGATGCCGAGCGGCAGGAACATCAAGCATTGAGTACGCACCGCGCCATGAGGATTGTCGTTCATGAAGGCATCGTTTGCTGGGTGGACAGTCGTCCGCGCAGGTTTCTTGCCTTTCTCGTCTTTCTTGGTGTTTCCTCGTGTCTATTCGCAAGTTAGATGAGAGATGATCAACAAAACAGGAAGAGATTGACAACTCATTTGAGAACCGCCCGTGCCACGGGATAACTTACTTTCACCATCGTAATTATAGCTGTAAAAGATTTACGGGGCCTTTCTGTGCTTCGATGAGAGACACCTTTGCAGGAACTACTTGAGCTCGACTAGGGCTAGTAGAGAAGTACAGTGAGAAGGGACACCACAACCAGCATGGATACAGCCTCATTTTGAACTCCCAAAGCTGAGACCATGAAGTGGAAGACAAAGGATATGATGGACGACCAAGGGAGACATGTCAAGAAAACAAAATCCAGCACCCCATGGACAAAGGATGCTGATGCCGCAAACAGCAGCAATATCGTCGAACTCCTGTCACAGGCAGTGGACGCCGGATCAAGGACTGAAAGAAGAGTTCTGGGGGGCATCGACTTCGACTCTCTCTTTCCCATTGCGAATGACGGCAAATCAAAGAAACGACTGTCTGGACGCGTCGAGCGAAAAGTCCGACGGCAACCTAGGATTGGAGAAGGTGAAATAGATCTTTTCCTCGCCATATATCCGCCTCGAGTACAAATAGCACAACGGCAACCACAGGTGCCCATGTCATATACCACTCATCTTGCTCGAAACATCCAGTCAACGTCGCTTGGGGAAATAAGTCCGATATAGTCACAATCACACATTATCCAGGGCTCTTCTTTCTCCTTTCACGGGTCATCATCAAGTCATAATCGCCATTGGGTCGTTGTTGCAAAAGAAAGACGCGTCCCTCTAGAGGCTGGCTTTGATGTACTTCGCTCGACAAGGAGACGCGGTATGTGTTTATAAGGTGGTGGCAATTCAGCCACCAAGTGCGGTGCTCTCAACATTCCTTAATTTTGCGGCGAGTGTGGTATCGTAGAAGTTGTAATAGGGGTTTGGAATGCAGAATGTAGAGTGGCGTAGAAGCGTCTCGGCAGTCGGTCGATCGGTTGCGTTGCTATCGTCTCAATTAGTATCATCCAAAGCACCATTCAAGAGCTCGATACTCACACTTGGAAACAATCGTACATGAAATTCAACCCATCAACCGTCGCTGTTGACTGGACTTCTTCCGGAATCGGCGGTGCTTGGCTAAGACTTCCAAGCTTGAAGATGGCGCCGATGGCTTCTTCACGGCTCCAAGGCCGTTTCCCTGCGAACATCTCCAGCACCACACAGCCAAGTGACCAGATGTCGACTTTGGCACTGTAACCTTGTCCTTGCGAGCGGACTACCTCGGGAGCCATCCAGAAAACGGAACCCTGCATGCTGTTGGTCACATCGTTGCCGTAGATATTGTCGGATTTCTTGGAGATACCGAAATCGGAGATCTTGCAGGTGCCATCCAGGTCGAGCAGGATATTGTCGGCTTTCAAGTCTCGATGAAGGATGCCCTCTTGGTGAAGATACGCCAGTCCTTCCAGTGTCTGCCGTGTGAGCGAGCGAACCACAGCTTCCTCGAACTTTCCATGTTTGCGAAGACAGCTTCCGATGGAACCACCAGGAATATATTCGAGATAGATGCTGATGGAGAACTCCTTCCGCTCGCAACCCAGGTATTGCACGATGTTGGGATGTTCTAGATGCTGCATCGTATCGATCTCTTGATCGAGAGCCGCCACCATTTCCTTGATTCGATCCTTGTCTTGGCCTGCGGCCTTTTGATTGACCTCGACTTGCTTGACGGCCAAGAACTCACCCGTCGTAGCATTCATACCGAGATATACACGTCCGTACGTACCTTTCCCAATAAGCTGACCACGGATAATCTTGAACGTTGCCTGCCGCTTCGGCGTGTCATCCGTGGGGACTTCTTCTTGTGGTATAGGGTCGAGAGTGGATAGACGATTTCCCGGTTTCGGTCTGATCTGAACGATGTGGGCACCGAACATCTTGGTTGATTTCCGACGGATTATGCCGCTTGCATTGGTCTCCTGCACTCGTGCTGCAATAGAAGGCCCTCTCCTGATGCTCACATCGTTTCGTTTCTGCGCGACTTCACGAATCGACTTCATCCTGCTTAGACCGCCCGTCGATTTGCCAACTTGCCGCTGAGCGACACTGGCGACCTTGTTGCGGTCCTTAGCCTTCAGTGTCGACTCATCGGAGCCCAATGTATCCGAATCATTCTTGCGGCTGAACTCGAGATCTAAACCAGCAGTCCCAAAAGTGACTGCCTTCGAACGAGTCTCAAGCGCATCAAGGGGATCTTGATCAGACGATCGCATAGGAGAATTATTGTCACCTTTTTCTTCGAGGTACGGCTTGTCAAGATCGACACCGGGGAAGAATTCATCGAGATGGTCGACGACGTTTTCTACCGCAGGACGATTTGCCCAGATATCACTGATAAATGAGTCCCGCCTGCTCATTCGATCATCTGGAGACTGCGCCGAACCGCTGAAACTGCCGTCGGAATAACTGCGATCATAGCCTTCTCCGCTAGCCGTTGCGCTCTCGTCGGCGGGAGGACGCATGCCGCTAGATGAGCCTGGCGACTTAAACCGTACGTTCTTGGCCGTATTTTGGTCCGTGTCAACAGTCAACGTTGGTCGCTGGTCTTTAATGCGTGGCGGGGTAGCGGTGCCGGTGCTTGACATCGACTTGTTGGTCAGCGGGATCGCAAACAGACCATCATCCGAGTCATCGTCCGAATCATCATCCCTGGTCGGGTGAGGCGAAGGTGCAAATGACACGTTTGTCTCCTTGAACTCGAGATCAGGGCCATACGACTTCCGACTCTGGAGCAACGGGCGTGGTGGCGACTCGGTCGAAGGACTCACTGCTGGAGACGGTCTGAACCGTCGAGCATTATCTGCAGCAGCGTTCTGTGGTCGGCTATCTCGATTGAAATCGCCGAACCCTTCTTCATAGTCAGGAACTTTGAACAACATATCACCTTTGCCCCGAGTGAAATCGGGACGAAGAGACCCACCTGAATTGTTACGACCATAGTCGCCACGACTTCTGTCTTGTGGCATTCCCTGACTAGCCAGGGCAGCGGGCGCAACACTCATTTTGCCCATATTGGCCAACGCCGCTCCAATGCCTCCCGCCGGGGTAGCTCCGAAGGTAGCGGATTTCTTCTTGTTAAGTTTCCCATCTTCCTCGGCAATTGGGTCAGAGATCCGCTTCAAGGCGTCAAGCGAAGATCTGGTTCCAGATCCTCGAGCCCTCAGAGAGTTGACCTTGGTCAATGTGGTAGATTCCGCGGGAGCCGTCGGAGGGCGACGCACCGGGACGAGGTTCTCGACCTTCTTTTCCTCAAAAGGCGAATGCCTTGGGCTGTCAAAATCAATGACAGTATTCCCCCGAATGCTGTTACCACTGTATGTGGCGCTCTGTTCCTTTTGAGCTCGACGAGATTCCAGGTATGCTCTTTGCTGGGCTTCGGTCTTTCGCCTGTACTCTTCAGCCTGCTTCTGCATAATCAGCGGATCGGTGGTCAGTGTATCCGCTGCGCCTGGAGAAGTATAGCCATTGCGACTCATGCCGCCCGAAGAGTTCGACTTGACCATAGGCGCGCCACGCTCGACAGCGGCCTTGTGGCCAAAAGAGACGCCAAGCCCAGCTGTTTGAGCTGGAGGGCCATGCACCGCTGACAGTGTTGGGCTCCTCACGTACAGCTTCACGCTGCCCAGAGTATCTGTCCGACTGCGTACGGCGACGAGCGCATTATCGGAAAGAGCGCTTTCGTGGTCGCTCTGCCCAGGCTCGGTAAGGAAGATCTGCGCATACTCTGCATCTGGGATTCCAAGCTCAATGCAGATAAGGCTACGCAAGGCAATTGCTGTTTCCACTTCGGTGACATCGACTAGCCGATAGTTCCAGAAGTCCGGCGTCACAAAGATATATCTTCTCGCGACGCGAGCGCCACGACGGGCGGTTGCTGGAAGGCGTTCATCTTCGCTCACCGTCGAAGGAGGACGTTGCATCAAACCCAAATCGCTGCCGTTTGCGCCAGGCTTCGAGAGGATCTTCCAGGGTCCTGGACTTGTTGGTGATTCCAAAGGATGATCATCAGGTGGAGGTTGGCTATGTTCATGCCTCTTCCTCATGAATTTACTGAGAAAGCCCTTGCTGTGATCTTTACCTCCAGGGCCCGGGGTGTAATCATTGCTCCAGGTCCGATGAGCTTCCAAAGGCGATGGTCTCGTCGCCTCTTGTGCATCGCGCCTCTCTGCATAAAAGCGTGTCGACTCAATGGCCGTATTGGAGCGGGTTTGGCCGGTTGCATACAGCATAGAATCCGTACTATTGTTCTTGCTGTGGTCTGGGCGCTGGGACTGAGAAGAAGTGCTGGTAGCTGAAACGGGGACTGCGCTACCAAGGCCGGGGCTGGCATTTGGGGACGCTTCAAACGGCTTCGGCAACAAGCCGGTGGAACCGTCACCAGAGAGATTAGGGCTATGTCGGCCGCGGCTGTTCAAATTGTTTAGAGCACCTCTGGTATAATCCGCGCGGCCTGTTGCTGCAAAATTCTCGGGGGGTTTGGCATCGCTGGGAGTTGAAGAGGCGCTGCTGTGTTTGCTCAGAACTGGCATTGTGCTGCTCCGAGGCTGGGAGGTCCGGTGCCCCAGACCGACCGGAAACTGAGGAGGCATCTGCTTCCCCGGACTGCCCTCAGGACCAGCGGTACCAGGCGTGCTACCAAACTCGGATCGAGGGAGATGAGGCGAATTCTCCAAGGTGCTTTCAGTCCCGGCGCTTGGAATCATGCCAGACTCACGCCGTCTATGACCGATCCCTGCACTGGCCGGCCCTTCACCACCCTGTTCCACCAGGCGCGAAATGAGCTTGCGCAACCTCTTGCCTTCTTCCCTTTCGCGACCCTGGTCCCAGCCAGTATTGCTGTTGGAGCACACCTTCGCAAGCTGCGGGTAAATTGTTTGATGCATCATACCAAGATTCCCACGCCCATTTGGACCGCGGCCCAGATCAAGAAAATCGGAGCCTTGCAATTTCAAGACCCTGAACGTTTCCTGCCAATCATTTGAGAAGCCATTTGCTGCCAGCCAGACGAGCACTCGGTCAAGCGGCCATTGTGACGAGAGCTCGCTGGAGTTGCTGCCTGTCACGGCGGCACTGTGAGCGCGCTGTCGGCCATCGGTGCCCGTCTGGGGATTAATCAGGGTTGCCGTAGGAGGTCCCGGGGAGATCGGTTCATTGAGGTCGCGGAGCGGAAGAGTAAAGGATGGCTTGTTGGAGGAAGCTGAAGCCGCACGGCTTTCTCTGTTGGCGATATCGGGATTTGGCTGGGTGGGGTTGGGATAGGAATAGCTGTGCGAGGTAGATGTGCCGTCCGAATACTTTTGGTCTGAATGTGATAGCGACGGTTCGGATGTAAACTGGGTGTCGTATCTGGAATACGATGCATAGTCGTCGAGGGGGGGGATGCCAACTCCAGGGCCGAATGAATCTCCTGTGGGGATAAAGGTGGCAGAGAGGATGGGTTTATCATTCTGCGGCGGCGGCGGAGGGATGTTCAATTGGCGCATGCCGTAAGGAATGTGCTGCCCTTGGGGCTGGTTGTGATTGAAGGGCGGCGGCGGAGGTATATTCTGGCCCATCCCCGGTCTTCCCCATGGCTGCTGCCATCCTGCGCCTGGGAGTCCAAACACTGTGCCTAATGGCATCGACGATGGGTGCGGCCCTGGGGGAGGGGGAGGCAAATTTGACCCTGGATATGGTCGGGGAGGAGGCGGTGGCAGATGTCCCATGGTCCCTTGGCCTGGTGGAGGCGGAGGGCCTGGGATATACTGTTGTCGCTGGTTGTCCATGATTTGGCTGTTCGAGACCATACTCCAGTGGGTGTGATAGCCGATTCAACTATAGCTGTCAATATCACGGCCTTTGACTGACAGATGCAACCATATCTCGTTCTCTTTCCTGACTTCCAAGCCTTCAGCTCCCGCTATTGTGAGTGAGCGACCGTTCCTCGATGGACAGTCGCAATCGCACTTGGGTCCCTGTATCGTGGAAGACGAGGCACTCCTCTTGAGATGACGCAGCTCACAAGCGCATGGTGGCCGTCGCAGCTCGTCACCACTGACACAGCTGATATGCAGCGCAAGTAGATATCGAGGAGGGAAGGGTGAGGAATGCCACGTGGAGGCGGACAAGTGTCAAGTGGAAGATGGAAACCAACGCCGGCAGTTATCCAATGCCGCTGGCAAGAGGCTGAGCTGTAAGCAGCGAAGGATGGCGACGGCGACAGTGAGATTCCTCGTGGTCAAGCGTCCGTCGCAGTCTGTCGGCGTGGGAGATGTGGCTGAACTGCGGGAGGGAAGGCTTCGAGGCTCGAATAGGCTAGCCTGAGGCTGGGAGTTTGCTGCCGGGGGGCCAATTGAGGGCCCGGAATAAGCGCGCCCTCAATCTGTACAAGTAATATACGTGAGATCGAGTATATTGCCGGAGAAGTCGTCAACCAAGCCAACGGGCTGGTTCAGGACAGCTCGGGCGCTCGTACGAGTACTTCCTGCTTGTCCACTGAATTAGCTCGTCGCATGTGCGCTGCGCCAGTGATCTTCAGGCCCATTTTTGTCTGCCCAGGCGGGTGCCGAGTTCTGTATGTAGCTGGGCGGGGCTCCTCCGGAAGAACAACCGACCTTCCAACACCTTCACAAGTGTAAACACCATTTTCGGATTTACCAAAGGGTCTGGTACTGGACAATTGTCCTGATTGACGCGACCACTGCATGACTCTGCAGCTTACAACGCGGACTCACATAAGATGCTTGCAGTGTTGGATAAAGCTTCAACAGGGTGTGGTGTTGCAGTGGGCTGATTCTTGATCTCGACATCATACCACTTCTGCATCATGTCGCTCCTCGCCCCAGTCTGTCTGCTTCCACTGTTCCAATGAAAGAGGTCTCGTCGCATAAGGATCTTCGAAGCTCCAGAGCTTATCTTGCTCCTCCACCTGTGCCTGGTGCTGCCGTCCCGTTGCAATCCGCGGCACATGTGCTGCTGGGATTCTTCATAAAATCCCATCAAGTCCTTGACTTTGCGCGTTTCTCCTGACTGTCTTCTATGTCCATCATTGTATCCTCTACACGTGTTACAACATGGCTGCCAACAGCGATATACGAACTTCCGAGCTGAAAGAACCCGTCGATGTGGCTGTCTACCTGTTTACCAGGCTTAAACAGATGGGCATCGACTCCATTCATGGTCTGCCCGGCGACGTGGGTCCTCCCTTCTCCCAAGGAACAACTCCCACCGGAATCGTCACTGGTTTCTTTCGTCGCTGCTGGCACAGGCTTACAGAGATCCGCAGTTCAACCTGGTAGCCCTCGACTATATGGAGGGTTGTGGCCTCAAATGGGTCGGCAACTGCAACGAGCTCAACGCTGGGTACGCCGCCGACGGCTATGCCCGAGTCAAAGGGATGTCGGCCATTATCACTACCTTTGGCGTGGGCGAGCTTTCACTTCCCAATGCCATTGCAGGAAGGCAGGCAGTTTCCCCTGTACTGAAAGCCACGATCCGGCTGACGGTCATACTAGCTTTGCCGAGTTCGTACCGGTCGTGCACATTGTCGGCACTCCAAGTACTATTTCTCAAAAAAATGGCATGTTGCTCCATCACACTCTCGGCAATGGGAACTTCCATGTCTTCGCCGATATGGCCGCCCACCTGGCAGTTGAAGTCGCCAAGTTGATCGATCCTCGTGACATTGCAGCTCAGATTGACCACGCCCTGCGCGAATGCTACCTCCAGAGTCGCCCAGTTTATTTGACGTTGCCTACGGACATGGTGAGACGGAAGGTTGAGGGCGAAAGACTCAAGACGAAGCTGGACCTGAGTCCCCACAAGAATGAACCGGACAGAGAAGACTATGTGGTCGACGTTGTGTTGGGGTATCTGAGCAAGGCGAAGAATCCAGTCATCCTGGTCGACAGTTGCGCGGTTCGTCACCGCGTTCTCGACGAAACCCACGAGTTGATTGAGAAATCCGGGCTGCCTGTTTTTGTGGCGCCGATGGGTAAGGGCGCCGTGGACGAAACTCTGCCCAACTTTGGCGGCATTTATGCGGGAGCCGCGTCGAATCCCGGTGTCCAAGAACGCGTCGAATCTGCCGACTTGCTTTTGACCATTGGCAGTGTCAAGTCCGATTTCAACACCGCCGGCTTCTCCTACCGAACCTCCCAATTGAAGACAATTGACTTCCACAGCACATACACACGGGTACGATATTCGGAATACCCCGGTGTCGGCATGAAGGGCGTCCTTCGCAAACTCATCGATAGGTTACCGAAACTGAACGTCCAACCCGGTCCGACACCTCCCCAAAACAAGATTTCCGAGGACACGGGTTCCGGTACATCTGATATTACTCATAGCTGGTTTTGGCCCCGGCTCGGTCATTGGCTACGGGACGGCGACGTTGTGCTCACTGAGACCGGGACGTCCAACTATGGCATATTCGACACTCGATTCCCTAAGAATGTCACGAACATCAGTCAGATTCTATGGGGCAGCATTGGGTATGCCACGGGGTCCTGTCAAGGCGTAGCCCTCGCCCTGAAAGAGTTGGGTGGAAACCGCCGGACAATTCTATTCACTGGGGATGGCAGTTTCCAGCTCACCTGCCAAGAAGTGAGTACCATGATTCGACACAATCTCAATCCCATCATTTTCATCATCTGCAACAACGGCTACACCATCGAGCGCTTCATACACGGGATGGAGGCAGGTTACAACGACATACAAAACTGGAAATACAAAGACTTACTCCCAGCATTTGGGGCGAAGGAAGGTAACTACAAAACATACCAGGTCAGGACAAAGGACGACGTGCAGGCATTGCTTGACGATGAGAATTTCTCAAAAGCTCCCTTTCTGCAGCTTGTCGAACTGTACATGCCGTGGAACGATTCACCAGCAGGCCGTAAGTGTCCAGTTACCACCTCTCCACGAGTCCTGCAGGCTAACCTATCTTTTCAGTTTGTGTGACTGCCGAAGCCAGTGCCCGCAACAATGCCAGGATGCTAGAAACATCATAGACTACCACCACGCAGGATGATGAGACAGAGATGACGGGGAAATCCACTGCTAGACATATTAGAACCTTAGAGCCTTAGTAAAAGTGGGAGCACTAATAATATTGTAGACCTATTTCATCTCACCGAGAGATTTATTGCCCGCCACCGCCTGGGTGCACCTTTGGTGCCTCTTTGTGCCTGGAATGTTGAGCCGAAAGTCGCCTAATACTGCCTGGGGCTCTCATGTAAGCAACCTGCTGGACGCCCTCCGATTGGCCTCGTACCATGAATCTCGAGTCGCAGCCACGATACTCTGCATCACACGCCGAGATGCTGCATGTTGGGCAACTTACCTCATTCTCCCTAAATTCCTTGGGAAACCGGCACGGCACACATCAAGCTGGTCAGCCAGTATCATGATCATGGCGAATTGCGTCTTACCTTGACAATAGCCGTTGTAGAAAGAGACCACAATGTGCCTGATGCACACCGGTAGCACTCAACCTGGCTATCAGGCTCTCGACCCCGTTCTACCAACAATCCCGCTGTCAGGTGAGAGCACCGACGTCGCGTCGTTGAACTGGTGACTGCCCAGCGACACGTCTCGAAAGGCACGCTGCCTTGTTCCACTCGCCCCAAATGCATCAAAAATCGACAAGGCGCAGTTGACGTGGGCATTGTGGCCGCGCGACGAGAACCTGCTCGTTCGTCTTCACCTAGATCTAGCGACTGAAACCCACAAAACGCCCCATCATGTCAAACTTCGAATCCCCTACCTCCAAGAAGGGCGGTCTCGTCCGCAGACTCTCAAAGCGACCTCACAACCTCAACCGCCTTCCCTCATCCCACATTCCCTCGCGCCTCCGTCTTGGAGACGACGCCCAGGACGACGTGACTGCTCCTAATCGGGGTCGAAACGTGCCCGCATCGTACATGAATCAATCTATCTTTTCCATGATAGCCGCCGCCGGGTCGCGGACAGACTTCAACACCCGATTTGACGAGTCCAGCGACAGTGAGGAGGAGATTCCCGAAGAAGAGCAAGAACAGACAGTGGGAGATGATACTTCACAACCAGTTGCCGTAGAGGCCGGGCGGATAGTGACGACGACAGATGGGAAACCCACGAGCGACAGCAAGATCAAGCGTCTCTCAAGCCATCGCCTCGTCCAGTCACTGCCACGTCTGTCAGTGCGGTCAACAAAGAAGAAAGAGAAGGGCGTACCTCATCAAGAGCGAAGTCCTGAGAGCGATATCACCTCCAAATCCTCGAGAAGCAACCCTCGCGAAGCCCCAGTCCTCAGCAGGTTGATCACCGCCGAGGCGGCATTCCAAGAAAGTGCGGAAGCCGACGAGCAACCGGCAGATTCACCGGAGGCGCACAAATCAAGAAGTAGAGGCGAGTCGACGCCTCAAACACTGCTGGCCATCCGGCTGATGGAAATCTTTGGCTTTGAGAGTCCCGAAACGGTTGTGGCTGAATATCCATGCTGGTTGCTGCAGAGCGTTCTTTTGCAAGGCTTCTTGTACATCACCAAGCAGCACATCTGCTTCTACGCATATTTACCCAGGAAGTCGAATACCACCGCGAGAACAGGATACCTGTCGAAGAAGGGCAGAACAAATTCCAAGTACAAGAGGTATTGGTTCTCCTTGAAAGGCGACGTGCTCTCGTACTATTCTGACGCGTCAAACCTTTATTTTCCTTCTGGAAACATCGACCTCAGATACGGCATTTCTGCTGCTCTCTCTGCAGACAAAGAGAAGAGTAAGCAGAAGGAGTGCAAGGAATTCTCCGTTACGACCGACCACCGTACGTATCACTTCCGAGCCGATACAGCTACATCCGCAAAGGAATGGGTTCAATCTCTACAGAAGACAATCTTCCGCTCTCACAATGATGGAGACAGTGTGAAGATCTCGCTACCTGTGGACAATATAATCGACTTTGAAGAAAGCCCAGTCGTCGAGTTCGCCGAAACAGTAAAGATCCGAGTGATTGAGAGCGAAGATTCCTATGCCATTGACGAGGCAAGTCGCCCAGGACTGACATCTGCTTCACTGCTAACTTCCTCCAGTATTTCTTCTCCTTCTTCAGCTTCGGTCAAGATGCGCTCAATGTACTAGGAAGCCTTCTCACAGAGGCTCCTGGTAGAAGAGAGTCTGATGACATCTTATCGCCGGCAAGAAAGGCTGAGCCCCTGCCGAGCCCAAGATCCAGGCCCGCTCCCATTCGTCAGTCCTCGGATATGAGCACAGGCAGTGCCAGAGCCCAGTCGAGCCCGCCTCTCAAAGACAGTGTTAGAGCCACACTGCTACCATACACAATTGGTGATGATGGCAGAATGTCTCCGAGGATGAGTGGAGAGTTTGCACGGGGTAACAGTCCTTCTCGTTCAAGCAATGATCTTACTGGTGACTATGGTCGAGCCAGCTTTGAGCGCGGTCGGAGAAGTGGAAGCACTAGTCGACTCGAGATCAACATGTCGAAGCGGAGCGGACGGTCACCACTGGCGAGACATCATGACTCCGAGGATTCATACGTTCAGTCAATAGACAAGGAGACAGACTCGTCAACTGCGCCTCTGTCACCCCGAGCAGAAGCACAGATGTCCGCCAGCCAAATTCTGACTCGAAGCGATGTGTTCCATACCCCAGCTGTCCACCGAATGGATACTCTAGCGTCAATGTCAACCGAGCCATCGAGAAAGTCCTCTGATGGTGGAACCATGCGATCGGGATCTCCACAACGAGGACAGATCTCACCCGTCTCAATCCGCCCCTTGCCGGATCATCACCAAGGCCGTCGACCCACAGTGCAGACTGAAGCCTTGCTCTCGACAGAAATGCAATCCGGCCAGAAGATGCTTAGGAACGATTCGTCGCCCACACTGCAGGATCTGGTAAAAGCAGGATCCTATCCGCTACAACGAGCGGGTGCCTTCGCCGACTATCTCAAAAACCGCTCGAGTTCGATGCGAAAGCTGCTGGCTACAGAGTCCATGTCGTACCTCGAGAAGGTGTCTGGGATGTGGGCCGGCAGCAGAAAGCACTATGGCGAAAACGAAGGTGTTGTCTCTGAGGACAGGGGAGTTGACCCCGAAGACGAAGAAGCCAACGTCGGGCATGGCGATCGTTTCCGCGCGCATTTCGCTCTGCCTGCGACAGAGAAGCTGCAAGCAACTTACTTCGGCTTCCTGCACCGTGTTCTCCCTCTCTATGGTAAGATCTACATCAGCAACCGTAAATTCTGCTTTCGCAGTCTCCTACCGGGCACACGTACCAAGCTGGTCCTACCCCTGAAGGACATCGAAAACGTGGACAAAGAGAAGGGCTTCCGTTTCGGATACCACGGTCTGGTCCTCGTGATTCGTGGGCACGAAGAACTCTTCTTCGAGTTTTCCTCTGCAGAACACCGCGACGACTGCACGGTCACCCTCCTGCACAGTCTAGAAACGGCGCGCTACATGGCCGAATCTGGTGTTCTAGCAAGCCACGATGACGACGATGCAGAAATCGCCAAGGAAGAACACCGCAAGCTCCAAGAAGCGCGGCGCTCCTCCACAGCAGGAGGGGAGCACGCTCTTGTTTTACCAGATACAGTAGAGGCGATCTACAGCCACAAGCACGAAGAATCCTCAGCCTCCCTCTCAGCAGCCTCTGGCCGCCTCCTCTTCGGCATCGACCCCCGCGCCTCGATCCTCAATCTCTCCAAGCCCAAGACCTCCCTGCGCGTAACCTGTCTAACAATCGGCTCCAGAGGCGACGTACAGCCCTACATCGCGCTATGCAAAGGACTGTTGGCCGAAGGCCACCACCCCCGCATAGCTACGCACGCCGAGTTCGAGCCGTGGATCCGCAAGCACGGGATTGATTTCCGCCCGGTGGACGGGGATCCTGCAGAACTAATGCGCATCTGCGTCGAGAACGGCATGTTCACTTATTCCTTCCTCCGCGAAGCAAGTACAAAATTCCGCACGTGGATCGACGAGTTGTTGACTTCGGCATGGAGCGCATGTCAAGACTCGGACCTCCTTATCGAAAGTCCCAGTGCGATGGCGGGCATCCACATCGCCGAGGCCCTGGGTATCCCCTATTTCCGCGCGTTCACCATGCCCTGGACGCGGACACGGGCATATCCCCACGCCTTTGCGGTCCCGGAGCACAAGATAGGCGGCGCGTACAATTATTACTCCTACGTCATGTTCGACAATGTGTTCTGGAAAGCCATCGCCGGACAGGTCAACAGATGGCGGAAGAAAGAGCTCGGCCTACGATCCACGAACTTGGATAAAATGCAACCGAACAAAGTCCCGTTTCTGTACAATTTCTCCCCAATGGTAGTCCCCCCACCGCTGGATTACAGCGACTGGGTCAGAGTCACTGGGTACTGGTTTCTCGACGAGGCAAGCGACTGGACGCCGCCAGCCGATTTGACACACTTCATCAAAAAAGCCCGCGAAGACGGTAAGAAACTGGTGTACATTGGCTTCGGCTCCATTGTGGTGTCTGACCCTGCGGCCCTCACGAAGACCGTGGTCGACTCGGTTCTCAAGGCTGACGTCCGCTGTATCCTCTCGAAAGGCTGGTCCGACCGGCTGGGCAACCCCGACGCAGTCAAGGCTGAGGTTCCCCTCCCCGAGGACATTATCCAGATCAAGTCCGCGCCACACGATTGGTTATTCCGGCAAATCGACGCGGCGTGCCACCATGGTGGTGCTGGCACAACAGGCGCCTCGTTGAGGGCGGGTTTGCCCACGGTTGTGAAGCCATTCTTCGGTGATCAGTTCTTCTTTGGGTCGAGGGTCGAGGACTTGGGCGTGGGGATTTGTCTGAAGAAGGTTAATGTGAGCCTTTTCTCGAGGGCGCTTTGGGAAGCGACGCACAGTGAAAGGATGATCGTCAAGGCGAGGCTGTTGGGGGAGACAATTAGGAAGGTTAGTATTCTCGACGAACGGGGGCCTGCAATGGTGGACTGGAATCGATGCTAATGACTTCTGCAGGAAAATGGCGTGCAAACAGCCATACAAGCAATCTACCGCGATCTGGAGTACGCCAAATCACTCGTTAAGGCACGCGCGGCAATTCAGCAGCAAGGCGCCGTCACAGCCTCGGGAGCAGCGGGACTCACGGCAATTGACCTGCTCGATGAAGGAGGCGATATTGAAGAGAGTTGGACGTTCATCGGTGATGAAAGTGACCCGGAATTGCAGCGACGGATTCAAGAATGGGATACTACGGGCGGTGGCGTCACCGCTGTACGTGGCAGAGCGCCGCGGGTCAGTATCGATCGGGCAAGACTGGGTGCTATGCAGGATGTTGAGCCTGTTAGAAAGGGGAGCGTTAAGAGGTAAATGACGTTTGGATGCCCAGGCGACGTAACAGGGCGGCGCTTCAAGAAAAGTAAAGCCATGAATTGAGATGAGGAAAGCGAGAGGGGTGTGCAAGTCCAGGGCCGTGGCATCTGAATAGTATGTCGAAATGGCCATTGGCAGGTCAGGGGAGTAGCGATGTTTGGCAACTGGATCGCGGCCAGTGTCGATGGCGATTACGGCTGGAACCCTTAATGGCCTCGAAACCAACCGAGAGTTAGAGGTGCATTCGGCAGTTGGTTTGGACAGTTGTGTGGATGGTAATGATGTCGACGATTGCACAGCGTGGGCGTTCAGGAGCAAGCGGCTCCATGGTGTGCTTGCTGCAGCGACCAGTGGATTTCACACTCTTATTCCTGTGTCTGAACCCAAGCAGGAAGTGGAAACGGACATGGCGTTCCGTGGAGATTGATTTGGAGGGATCAAAGGGATGGCCGAAGGCGTCACCTCCCTGGGCCTTTGGCGTTAGTACAAAGGGAGACATTTCCAGCTTGATCTGATTTGCTGCGGATTCAACGACGTTATGACGCTAGGGTAGACAGGAGAATCGAAGACGCTAAGATCTTGCATGAAAGACGGGGATGGGTTTAGACGGCGTGGTAATGAGATAGGGTTGATACTGCCGATTCATCTTGTCGGGCCTGTTCTTTTCGGTCTGCATGTTGGCCTCTTTGACTGGGATTCTGGCGTGCTCTTGTTGACCAGCCCGAAACGTAGGAATTCCTCCGTCAAGATCAGAACGATGATTTCCTGAGACCAAAATATAGAGGGGTCATCAAGAGCACACCGCCGAGCAGGGATGAAATGGGGGCCCAGAGCTGCAAGGTCTGGGTAGAATGGGTTCCAGCCGCTTATAGATCACGGTGAGGGCTGTCTAAGCCGATAGAGGTGGATTAGAGAGATCAGTGTTGACGTCAACTTCAGCAGTACGAATATCCTCAGTAGCAGCCGGCTTGGGGGCAGAAGTTGTTGCCTATTGCGGTCCAATCATATGTACTGCGTCAGCTTTCTAGTCGGCACTGTTCGCGGCCAGATGGTCAACTGCCACTGAACCTTTTAAGAGCCGGAATGGCAGACCTCGTTTGATGTCCGTCCCATCGAAGAGGCCGAGCAAAGCCGCTCGGGGCGACATGGCTGCTGGACGCAGGGTTCAGCCCAAATCAATCCGTCTGTCAGGCAAAACTGGGGAGACTGGGTTGATCAGCTGGTGACTTTTGCCGAAGCATGTGTTGAAAGCGAAAGCGAAAAGAGCGAAATGCGGCCGTCGCATGACGCGAATATGCGAGCACCATGCGGCCGGTTACGAAACTGGCGGTGTCAAGCATCCAAGCAATAGGACCTCAGACCGAACACTGTCGAGTATCAAATCACGAGGTGAACGTTCAGGCGACGGTGAGATTTCGCTGGGGGGGCGAGTGGAAAGGATTTCAAATCCGAGTGGCATTGATTGGATCAGGTGATGGAAACAAGAGGATGATGGAAACTGTTTCCGAGTTGACTCCGAAGCTTCAATTGGTACCTGCAGAAGAATGGAGAAGTGAGCGAAGGCAAAGAGCGTGGAATACGCCGACCGGGCGTGTTGTTTCTGGGCCGGGTTGATGGAAAGCATATCCGACACCAAAGAGGAAGGTGTGAAACAGCCCGAGGACTTTGCACAGTGTTGTATTCGTACTCTCCATACGCGTGTCTTCTTGCCCCTGCCTCTTCTTCTTACTGTGCTGTGCACACGTATTGTCCTTGGTGGTCAGTGGCAGTTAGGGTCACGCACGAGGTTAGTAAGTGGCGGTGGTGGCGACGATATACAGCGTGGTACTCGTGCGAGAGGGCGATCACAGAAACCTCGCAACGCATGGGCAGTACTGGGACTGGGAATGGGCTGGATCTGCAAGGAGATAGCCAGGACTGGTCGGGATAGATTGTACGTAAAGGTTTACCTCCCCCCAGATAGCCCTTGGACAGATTTTAGCACTGCACAAGTCGGCGCTTCTTGGGCGTCTTGGGGCTCTTGGGTGTTCTAGAAGCCATCAATCGGAGGATTGCCTTGCCTATTCCAGGGTCGCAGCCCCTGTCGCCTCGAAACCATCTCGAAATCTTCATCGCGAGATCGCTCGATTCAGCGGCGGCTGTCGTCTCGAATACCTCGTCCTGTGAAATTCCCTCTGCCCAATTCGCTTTGCCTCCCTTCGGCCCTTCTCCGTCTCTCACCGTTCGAAGGCGTTTTGCCGTGCGCGTGAGATTCTGCTCAAGGGCTCCCCACATGCCTGGCCCCCAGTCAGATGTGTGCTAGCCACTCCGCCTTTCTCTGTTGTACCACAGGACGGAGTGTCTTCTCCGTCCGTCTCCAGCCCATCATTTGTCCGATGCCCTACTGACTGTACACGCCCCACCGCGGTTGAGGGATTCCAGTTCAGCTCCAGGGCCGCGTCGCCATTACTCAGGCTCCAGAAGCTTGACTAGCGGCATAAGATCGCCTCCCCGCCATCTCCGAACCGTTCGCAGGTGCCGCTCCGAGCGCGCCATAGCAGTCGTTAGCCCTCGCTCGCTTGTCACGCACTCATGGCGGTCACTGGCCACGCTGCGCGGTGCAGAATCGAGGTCCTGCATCACGTTCTAGTCGAGGCCTTTAGGTGTCGACCCCCGGTCGCGTTGTTTCCACGGGCCAGTTCTGGTCTGTTCTGGTCGCAATGCCACTGGAGTCCACTCTCCATCCTTCCGAGTCCCGACCCTCCTGGCGACCCACTGCAGTAACGATTGACCGACACATTCGAGCCCATTTTGCCAGTACAACGACACTTGACCACTGTCAACTTTCGGTCGCGGCGCAGGCCCAGTAGAATTCGACCCTCTGGCGGACCAAACCACAGCTACCCGTCTACCACACAGCCAAACCCAATTCGCCGTTTGCCCTTGACGTTGCGCTTGCCCCTGCTTCAAACACTTGCCCACGGCACTGCCACTGACACTGTGCGCTACCGCAACGTCCACCCGGCCATCCAAACCCACTCAATTCTTCCTCCGAAACTCTAGTACCACGAGATCGGCCACACAGATCTTTTACCTCGATACATCAACCCGTCAATACCCTCGTCCCCTTCCGAAATCTTACTCGACCCTTCTTCTATCCTTCCTTTCTCTGCGCGTCTCGACTGCTATGTAGACTGTGGGAATCGTCGCCGATCTCCATCGTCAACCCTTCCGCTGGACCTGAGGTACCAACTGACCCGATCGAGCCTCGAGGATACAACCTCGGCATCTCGTGATGAAGCCTGGCAACCACATCAGCACCGGTAGCTTGTCTCCACCTAACTCAGCTTCTCCAGCGGGTGTCGCCAAAACTACACTGTTGCCCATTTCTCGGTCCAGCAATTCCGCCTGGGAGAAGCCCGAACGAGCTCGCACCAGCCACGCGTGTGAGCCATGCCGGGAGCGAAAGACAAAGTGTGATGGCTCCAGACCGGCATGCCGCCGGTGCCTCCACACGGGGACGAGTTGCTTCTACGGCTATGGAAAGGGTTGGAGGAAACGAAAGTAAGTCTGCGCATGCTGGGACACTCGTCATCGACGCGTCTATTTTGACCGTCGTGTCTTCTCCAGCATTGTCTGTGCTCACTCGGAATTGCAGGACCGCGGAAGATCTGACCGCGACTTCGCGCCGTTTGGCACGCTATGAAAGCCTGCTCAACGAAATCCTCCCGATGGTGTCCCCTGAAGTGCGCGTGTTGATCGAGGACGCGCGCGACAACGTGAGCCGACAAAGTTCGACTGTTGAATTCGAAGCGTCGACGCTGACACTGGCACAGGACACGGGCGGGTCAAACAATGGCTCTGAGACTAACGAGACCGAGCAAAATCTCCAGCCGCCGACATTGCTCAAGAACGAGTCGAGCATGTCTGGATCGAGTGCCAGGATCATCCTCCCACTGCCGGTACCCAGCCTTGGTGCTGGGGCCAGCCCACTTGCTCCAACAGCTTCACGTTCGTCAACATCGTCAGGCACATTCGAGCCTGTCCCGCCTCTCGCGAATGCCAACTCGACCGGCGGCGCCAATGTTCAACCGACACAACGGCTGTCCCCCGACGCTAACCCCGTAACACGGTTGCCGTCTATTACACCTGATGGGCAGCTGATAGAGGCCGGGGCCAGAGACCGTTCACCGACAACTCTACACCGCCCGTCCGATTCAGCCGCAAGCTATGGTCAGGACCGTATGGCAGCTCCGCCGACCTCTCCCATTAGCCTTGTGTCCCAAGGAGGTGCGTTTCCCGGACCACATCCTGGACGTTCACATACTGACTGCCGGAGAAGAGACGGCGAGGCCACTACACTTTTCCCCTGGTTGAAATCCGCCGAGGCTGCAACGGTCCGAAACTGATGCTTCTGCACATTCCTCGCAGGCTCACTCATTTACACGTGCTGCATGCTCCTCGGTCATGATTTCGATCTTCATGGGCGTGTCCAGGGGATTCTTCAGCATCCCAGCCTGCGACGACGTCGTTCTGCAGCCTAGACCTCGACGCAAAATCTACCGTGTACAGCAGCCTGCACGGTGGGGAAACTCCTGCACCCATCCAGCCTGCATGTGGGTAAACACTTATCCTCGATCATCACAGCGTCGGCCTATGAAATTCAAGCTGCATTGTATGAGTGTGCAGTACCCGGCAACATCCCCGGAATCTGCAAGGAGCTCTGCGACGGGTGGGCACTGTTCTGTGTACGAGTACAAGCCAGCCAGGGCCATAGTCACCATCAGTTTTGCTTGTTGGCTCATCGAAAAAATTTCGCTCCATGCAGACTTTTGAATCTTGCTCAGGATGCCGCCATACCTCAACGGTATTTTGAGTCACGGGAGTGATGGCAGCAATTTGGGGTGCAAGATTGGAGGCGCGCGAGCTGCTGCAGGGTTCGAGGAAATTTTCGAGCTTCGTCGGAAGAGAAAGAAACCTGGCGGCTCCACAGAGCCCAAGTGCTCTCTTGGCGCAGACACTGCACGGCATTGGCCTCGTCGGCCTGGATTACCCTCCCATTTCGTTCCGTGCGAGGGTGGACTGCTGTTCCGAGCGTGACACGTCATACAGACGCGAATCTCACTGGATTACAGCCCGGCCGCCAAAGTAAAAAGAGGTTACTGTGCTGACCAGAATGAAACGCTGTCATCAAAACGAACGATGGTGTCACTGTCGGTGTATTACGGAGCGACAGCTAATTTTGAACGGGGTCATTGGTAAGATCGACGGACATGCACATCCGGACACGAACAACGATCGGCTCTCCAATCGTCTTAGCATCAGTCAATCCTGGATCAGCAACGAGCAAAACTTCGGCAGCGAACCGTCTTGCTTTGAAGGGAACTTCCAGGCGCATGTCGCCGATCGGGCACGCTGGAGAACGCCGATGGCGATCGAGAGTTTGCAGTTGGAGAAGCCCTCTCGCAGTCTCACCACTCACGGCAAAGGTTGGCAGCCGCCTGGTCCCTCACTTTCGCGACAGTGCCGGTTGATCACACGGCTCGCACTGGTGCACGTCCAAGGGTTAATGGGCGAGTACCGGCGATCGGTTTCACTAGCCATCAACTGGTATAGCGATACGGCCTCAGACGCCTGCAAAGGCTATGACAGAGCATAGACTTTGGACACATTTCAATCCGTTTCTTGCCATTGCATTATTCTAAGGCGACGTGTTTCTGCCTGGCAGTGTCCTCACACACTTAGTAGACTTCTGCTCTGCATGTTTGCGTCCGCGCCATCCAACGCCACCTAGTTGCTGACCTGTATGTGGCAACATGTCAGTCACGACAGCCGTCTTCGACCGGTAACATGCAACAAGGGCGATACGTAGGGCCATGCTGGAATGCGGATGCCAGGGATACATCTGCTTCTGGAAATGGAGTTTTGGGAAGAACCGAATCCCTTGATGCGCTGCATCTTTCCAGCTCCCTGAAGCGTAGATCACAAGTCCTTGTCGTTCCTTTTGTTGACATTGTAATTCATCGCCACCGCATCCATATAGCCCGCCAGCCCGTGACGCGGCGTGGCGCAATGACCTTCTCCTAGGTGCTGATAACTTTCAGGAAGACAGACGTACCTTGTCAGGAACATTCTTGCCCGTTGCCTTTTCGAACATATCTCTCGCCTTGTCGGTGACTTTTTCATTTACCGAGCGCGATTTTGCTGGGTCAATCTTGCCTGTTGAGCGCCAGATGAACAACACATCGTCAGCGCCTGTGCTTCGGGTCTCTCCAGGGAGAAGTCGACTAGGAGGGAGTTCGTACCTTGGCCGAACCTCTTTTCAGCGGCATCCAGGCCTATTACAGCCACTTTCGTCAGCATTGCCACGTCTTCTCTTCGTCTCGAGTGCATGTGACTTTACCCTTGTCAAGGTAATCCTCCTTTGGTTGACCAGCGGCTTGTCCTTGGTTATTCATGTTGGGAGTAGTTCAACTGGGTTCTGTAATATGCTCGTGCTGTTGTGCTAAGACGTAATGTGAATGGACGAGGAAATGGATATGCGGCTGTGAGCCGGTGATACACCTATATAGTCATTGAAGCCTCCACTTCTGCCATCATCATCATACAGACCACATGCTCCTCTGCCATATCGAGGAACAGGACGCGCACCAGGGCATACTGCAGGAATACATCATCCTACATTCAGCCCAAGCATGTCACCCAATGGATCCCAGTGACATTCCTCGTTGTACCACCCGGAGACCCTGATTGGGAGGCTGCGGCACACAGAGGAGACAATGGACAAGGCAAGAACAAGTTTGACTTTCCCAAGGTCAACGAATTCGTGCGGAACGATGGCAGCCCGAAATCTACCCCGCCGACGTCATTGTTGCCGGAAACGAAGCAGCTCGAGAGCGAAGCTCCTGCCAAGCTTTGCTCTTGGCATTGTCGCGCCTTTCTCTTCTTGAAACGCTCAAGCAGCTTCACCATCGTTCGGCTGTTCAACCCTCCGGACGCTCGCGCCTTTCCCTCCTCCTTTGGATTTATCGGGAGACGTTACGAGTCTCACCGTGGTGCTGTGGCTGGTATCTTTCTCTCGATTCGGCGTGGACTGCTACCGCCACAGCCCAGAATCAGATCGGCCATCTCCATGCGCGGACTATCTCAACCTCAGACAACTTCCTCACGCCCCTGCACCGTGCGTCTAAGATTGCGCTGGTCCCCAGAGAAACGCCTTGTCCTCATTCTGCCGCCTGAACCGGACTGACTCCGCCGAGGTTCTGGCCCAGCTCGCCAAATCCAAGATTGAAGCGCAGCGATCTCAGTTGGACACACAGGCCCTTCTCCAGGTTTCCTTTTCCGCCGACCGCCCTTGAGCCTCGAACGCTATCCGCCCGGCAACTGCCAGTTTCCGACTCATGGAACTAACCTCATAGACAAGGGTCCCTCTTTCTGTTCGTCCCTGACACATACCCACGGGAAAAGTTGAAACGATCACTCTCTATCTTCCGGTATCACAATTTGTAGGACGTTGAGTACTCCCATCTCACTCATGGCCTCCGTACGGAGTACCGAGATGGAAATCGGGCAAGCGAGGCTTCGGATCTTCACACTTCCTTCTTGGAAGCGATCTTACATGGCAGAGGTAGATGTATATAACTTCCTCTCCTCCAGCGCTGTAGTCCAGTTCCATCCACAAGCCAATTCACCAGCACTCGCATTCCATTCCTTTCCAACAGACTTTTGAGAAGTCCTTCCTTTCTTACAAGGCTGTGCCTTCCATTCTCTCATTCTCGGGCTTTTGATAAGCTCTGATTCACTTCCACGACGCTGTGCTGGACACTCTCATTCATCCAATTTAGCCATTGCAACTTGTCTTCTTCGAGAAACAACTATCTCTATCCAAGATGAAGGCTTTCACTCTCTCTGCGCTGAGCACCCTGTTCGCTGGCTTGACGCTGGCGCATCCGGTCGACCTTGCCAAACGTTCCGGTCGATTCTCCGAGGTTGATATCACCATTCTGCAGTTCGCTTTGACCGTGAGTATCCCTTCAGGATGGACCTTTGCTTTCGCAACGCATAGACTGAGTATGAGATAGCTTGAGCACCTCGAGAACACCTTCTACCGGGAGGCTTTCGCCAGCTTCCAGCTTCAGGACTTCCTCAATGTTGGTTTCGACGAAGAATTCTTCCTCAACCTCCAATTCATCGCCTCGGACGAGTCCGCTCACGTCGACTTCCTCATTGCGGCTATCCAGTCTGCCGGTGTTACCCCAGTTCAGCCCTGCCAGTACAACTTCCCAGTTACAGATGTTGCTAGCTTTGTCACCGTCAGCGCCATCTTGGAATCCATCGGCACCAGCGCGTATCTCGGTGCTGCCCCGTTCATCAGCTCACGCGAGATTCTCACTGTTGCCGCCAGCATCATGGCAACCGAGGGACTGCACACCAGCTTACAACGAAGCTCCCTGGGTGCCATTGGAGCGGCCAGCCCATTCCAAACCGTAAGTACCTGGATCTCCGCCCTGCTAAGCATGAATGTCCTAACGGCCCGCTAGTCACTGGACGCCAACTCGGTCTTTACCCTTGCCTCGCAATTTATTGTTTCCTGCCCGCCATCGAACCCGCCTCTGCCATTCACTGCTTTCCCTGGCTTGAAAGTCAACGCACAACCTTGCTTCAACGAGGTCGGAATTGGCAGCCGTGGTGGCTTCTCTACCGACTCGGTCGACTATGCCACCATCGTCTCCGACATCGAGAGCGCGACTGACACCGCCACTGCTTATATCTCCGAGGTCACTGACACCGCCACTGACTATGTCGATACCACCGCTGAGTACACCACCGACTCCAGCACTACCACTGAGTACGTCAGCACGACAACCGATTCGTCTGTAGCATACACCACCACCGATGCGTCGATGACCATGGAAACTGCCGAGAGCACCACCACCACCGACTCAGCTGCCGCCTACACAACTACCGCTGCCTCGTACAAACGCAGCCCCCTAGAGGCTCGCTCATTCGTATCCTCCTGTGAAGCCCCAGGTGTTGGCTCCTCCATCCAGTTGATCCCCGACTTCTCTCAGTCTCGCGGCATCGACTTCTCGCGGATCGAAATCGTCTTCGTGACCATTGTCTCTGGCCTCGAAGTCATCTCCATCCAGGCCGTGTTCGAGTCCGATGGGTCTATCAACGCGATCATTCCCAGCTCAATTGGCGGTGGACAGGTCTTCATCTTCATCACCGTCGTAGACATCACCGGACGAAGTCTGAGCGACCACGAAATCTTGTTCGGACCCGCCGTGTTCGAGCGTGAGTGTCTTGTCCATTTCCGAGACCCTTGATGTTTATACTGACCTGTTCTAGTCGCTCCTTCATTCCCCAGCATCAGCCAGTAGACTGGCCACTACGGCGAACAAAAATGTCGCCATCGAACGCAACAAGATCATATGTCGACGAATCCGAGGACGGCCTGTGGGGAGGAACTGGGATGCGAAGCCTAGCCTTCTTGGTGGAAAACTGTTGATACCCTTCATGTCGCTCCTTGATGACAACTTTACGTCTGCTTTTTACCACTTTTTGTTTGCTTATGTGTCCTGTTGGGAGTCCGGAGAACGAGATTTCCAAAAGCATGTGCGGGATTGTATTGTATATACATATTGACATCTGCTGATGGGATGCGCAAAGATACCCAGATGATGGCAGAGCACGAGAAAGACGATGGAGCCGAGCCTCTCTCTTTTCAGAGAAGGAAGGTGGTTGAAGAAAAGAACCTGCTGGGAGTGAGCCACTGGCAGGAGGGGAAGCAGGGAGAGTGAGAAAAAAGAAGCCCATGAAAACCGTGGATAGAAGATGAGAGTTCAATCTCATTATTTTGGACAAAAATGTCTGGTTGTGTCTGTTCCCTCGTGCTCATCGTCGAAGTAGCGAGCACTGAGTGAGGATATCGTCGCCGACGGTCCGCATGCTTGGCAGATGCTCTTTGTGACTGGATACAAGGCAAGTTTGGTCTGCGTGGCCGTTGAACAATAGGGTCCGTGTGAGAGGAATATCGTTCTATTGCCAGTCAGTGCCATAATCCGCCGTAAAGATTCTCTCCTGATTCTGCCGGCATGTCCTGCCCATCCAGCTCATGAGAGTCTCCAAGATCCGTTACCCGCTCGAGGCTCGACGCTTTGGGAAAGATCCGCCTGTGTAAAATGCCTGTGCGTGACCTTTCTTCAAGAAACAGGAAAGGCTACAACATCCGCATTCCTTTGACTAATACTACAGGAACTGACTGACGGGATTCCAAATCTCGAGGCAAACCGCCGAGGACAGGAACGTTGCGTTATTAGGTATTGTCTGTTTCACATTTCACGTTTCACGTTTCAGGCTTTGTCACCTCATACACGCCGGTGGTGGGGTGGCGGTGGTGACTTGAGAACGGAATACTTTGTTCCCGGGGGAAAGGGATATCCTCGGAATCGGACGTCGGCGCTGGTTCCCCTGATGTGGACGTGGATTTGGGAGTGTGACTATGTGCGTACGTGCTCATACTATATTGTGTGTGCCTACTGTTGGGTGACTGAGTACAAGAGGATACTGTGTAGGTCGCGTTGTGGCGGCCTGTTTGCATTGTTACACCCGGCCCTGTCAATACTCTGTGCGCTCTAGGGGAGAAACACGGCAGTCAAATCATGAAGCCGCTTCGATACTGACATACAAACTCGTGATAATACTCTCTTCGCTCCCTCGAAACGGCGTCTTCCACTCTATACGTGTGTTCACCACACAGTCGATGCAGACAAGCGGTCACCCCGTCCGGGTGATCCAGGCGCTCTTCCATCAAGCAGCCGGGGACCATGGAGTCGGGCAGCCAGAAAGTCCCCGCCGTCATGCGTGGTTCCAGCTCGAAGGCCTGGACGACGTAGTTCTCCACAAAGACTTGGAGGCGCTTTTCGAGATGTTTCGGCAATGAATACTTGGTTTGGGCGCTTGCGTTTGTGGCGTGGTGCTCGAAAGGGAGGAATTCGGGCACGATCGGGGTGACAAAGTAGGCTTCGACGGCATCGAAGAGTGTGCCATGCATGTCGCGCAGGTCATCGAAGCTCAGGAGGCTGTCCTCCTGCACCAGTTTCGCGTGCACCTCCTGTACGGGGACGATGCCGTCGTCGGCCGGGAAGACGAGCAAGTCCGGGTACATGGCCGAGCTGATGGCCTGGTTCAACGTGGTGAACACGACGGAGAGGAAGCCCATGGTCGCCGTCTCGATGGTCTTTCCCGCCGTATTGGTCATGTCTGGCCAGTGGCGATGCGTGATGCGGCGCAACATGCGCGCGTAGTCGGAGCACATCTTCTGCAACGTGCGGAACGTCTGTCGGGCTTTGGGCGCGAACCGCTTGATCACGTCAAAGTCGACGGTCGAGTCGGCAAACAGGCCCATGAACGTTGCGGCCATGAGGCGCACGACCTCGGATGTCCGGTGGTGCCCGTTCTGCGTCGCCTGCAGGACCATCTTCTCCCCGGCCTTCATGTGCGTCATGGCGGCCTCGAAGTCTTCGTTGCACTGCGCCATCGACGAGAACAGGCGGCAGATGATCAGCCCGACTTCCCATGAACTACTGGGCTCGGTTGCGAACGCCGAGATGGCTTGGTTCCGCCTCGACTGAATCATGGCCTTGTGGTCCGTGCCTGAGACGTAGGTGTCGAACGTCAAAGACACGGCTATCATAGCGTGCCGGACCGACGCGTTCACCCACGCGGCCTGTGGGACGACGAACTGCCAGAAGTTCTGCCACCGTCGCGTCGAGGACAGCAGAGGCGCCGTCTTGATAAGGAAGTACTGGGTATAAGTCTGGTCGAGGGCCGTCGTGCACGGGCTGGACGGCTCGAGAAGAAGAATGTCGCAAGGACGAGCAATTCGCGTATCTAAGCTTAGATCCGCACTGCGGGCGGCGTCGACTTCCTCGACTTGTCCTGCGTGGCCTGATCCCAATCCTGATCCCAGAGACTGGTGGGTGCTACAGTCATCGCTGATGGTCAAAGATCGCAGCGATCCGTCGACGTAGTCGGAATCCGCACTCGACGCCCTCGCCTCGACCTTGACGATGCGAGGCGGCTCGCCAGGCTCAAACACCCACGCCTTGGGCGATTCGTAGCCGTCGCACGGGAACTTATCCCTCAGGCACCGCGAGCAACTAGGCCTCTTCTCATCACACTTCTTCCTTCGGATCTTGCACGTCTTGCACCCGGTTCTCACTTTCGGGGCCCATCGCCGCTGTCGCTTGCCGTGCTGGGGAACTGGCATTGCAGCTTGATTTCGTGGACGAAGGTCTCAAGTAGCATTTCGCACAGCCTGCGGTTTGGCATTCGTGCCTCGCTTGGACCGGTGGGTGACACCATCGACTAGATTTCGCTTTCTTGACAAATCCAGGCAGAACGTTCCAAGTTTTGAGGCATTTCGTGGTTTTGCGCATCGGGACCGAGAGCGGCACCGTAGTGGACCGACATCGGGTGATCTGGCACGTGAGCGCACGTGCTGGCCGGGGCATTCGGGTGCAAACCCGTCAAACGCTGCAAAAGCTGCAAATTATCAAGGCACCATGCGCCTTCGCCAACCACGCCAACCACAGCAACTTACCTTTACGCCGTGCCTGATTCGACAACTCGCTCACGAACCCCTCCTCCATGTCGGCCTCAACGCCGACGAACTTCCCGAAAGTGTGGGGAGACGGGGAGTCTTGACCACCTCCCATCTCACGACTGCCCCGGTAGAAGAGATGAGTTGGTGACTCGCTTTCTAACCTTTGGTCATTCGTTGGTTCTTTCTTCTCTTACTTTGCCACTGGGATACTTCTGCTGTGCTTCAAGCTCCCGAGGTTAATCGTGGGAAGAGTTGGGTTCTCTGCATTTTATTCAGTCAACCAAACTTACAACAGTGTCATCTAGCGGAGCCCACGTTACAGGAAAAGCAGAAAAGACTTCACACGTCTCGCCTCCTTGCAGCGAGCCAGCTCCGAGCAGACTTTGAAGATGGCGGACAAGAAGGGCGGCTTCCAGGAAGCACGGTACCTTGAGTTCGTGCGCTCTTCGGAGACCATGGGCGTCGATGGCAAACCCATGCTCAACAGGTACTCGACACATCTCACTCGGGAGCATGACTTCCCCGGCGCGCAGGCGATGCTCTTTGCCGCGGGCGTGCCCGACAGACAAGCGATGCAGACCGCTCCGCATGTCGGGATCGCCAGCGTCTGGTGGGAAGGCAACCCCTGCAACATGCATTTGATGGACCTGGGCAAAGAGGTCAAGAAAGCGGTCCTTGCGCGGGGGATGCTGGCGTGGCAGTACAATACCGTGGGCGTGAGCGATGCCATCACCATGGGCAACCAGGGCATGCGGTTCAGTCTACAGACTCGAGAGATCATCGCCGACTCGGTGGAGACGGTGACGTGTGCGCAGGCTCATGACGCGAACATCACCATCCCGGGATGTGACAAGAACATGCCCGGCTGTATCATGGGGATGGCGAGGCATAACAGACCGAGCCTGATGATCTATGGAGGCACTATTGACAAAGGTTACTCGGAGACGCTGCGACGGCCCGTCAACATCGTCACCTGCTACGAGGCATTCGGCGCGTATCGGTACAATACCTTGCGCCAACCTGATGACGGCGGCGACACGTCCAAGACGAAAGACGACATCATAGACGATCTGGAGCGTCATGCGTGTCCCGGTGCAGGTGCATGTGGCGGTATGTACACGGCCAACACCATGGCCACGGCCATTGAATCAATGGGCCTGTCTCTGCCCGGGTCCAGCTCGACGCCTGCGAGCTCGCCAGCTAAAATGCGAGAATGCGCCAAAGCGGCCGAAGCCATCAAAGTGTGCCTGGAACAAGATATCACCCCCAGCAAGCTCATAACGAAACAGTCGTTTGAGAACGCGCTAGTCATGACCATGGCGCTGGGTGGGAGCACAAATGCTGTTCTTCACTTTCTAGCCATGGCTGTCACGGCGGGTGTCGATCTCACTCTTGACGACTTTCAGCGGGTAAGCAACAAAATCCCGTTCCTCGCAGACCTTGCACCCTCAGGGAAATTCCTGATGGCCGATCTGTATGAGATTGGTGGCGTGCCAAGTGTGCAGAAGCTGCTGATTGCGGCTGGTCTCCTCGATGGCTCCATCCTCACAGTCACTGGAAAGACACTGGCAGAGAATGTCGCAAACTGGCCGAGTCTGCCAAGCGACCAGGTCATCATCAAGGACCTGAAGAGCCCCATCAAGTCAAGCGGACATATTCAGATTCTCAAGGGTAATTTTGCACCCGCGGGCGCAGTGGCCAAGATCACTGGAAAAGAAGGTCTCAAATTTACAGGCAAGGCAATGTGCTTTGACAAGGAGGTCGAGCTCAACGAGGCACTGAACAGAGGGGATATCCCCCGCGGGGAGAATCTCGTCCTGATTGTCCGCTACGAAGGTCCGAAAGGTGGGCCGGGTATGCCGGAACAACTCAAGGCCAGTGCCGCCATCATGGGTGCGGGCCTAACAAATATCGCTCTTGTGACGGACGGGCGCTATTCTGGTGCCTCTCATGGATTTATCGTGGGACATGTCTGCCCAGAGGCTGCTGTCGGGGGACCAATTGCCTTGGTCAAAGATGGTGATGAGATCACGATCAATGCCGAGACAAATACCATCTCGATGAATGTCACGGATGAGGAGTTGGAAAGAAGGAGGAAAGAGTGGACTCCACCGCGGATGGTTGTGACAAGGGGCGTGTTGGCCAAATACGCCGCGCTGGTAAGCGATGCCAGTCACGGTGCTGTCACCGATCTGTTTTAGAGGTGCAGCTACAGAGAAAGACACCAGATTGGTGCTTTCTCCGCGAAAATGCTCATCGGGGACGTGGTAGCCATTTTGAGATAATCAATAACGGGCTTGCCTACGTGTTAGAGCTTGATCAACGGCTGGACTGCTTCAATTCCAAGATCATGAGCCAAAGCTCGCTTGCTAGTGACACGTACTGACCCGTAGCAAGAGGGTAATATGAAGGAGGAGCCTGGTATTAGTTACTTGATCAGACCGGTAAAATGGTCAAACGGAGCCCGTCGTCTCCTATGCATGATCGTCATTGAGCGGGAACTGCAACCAACCGTGTGAGTGAGCATTGATCGAAATCCAGGACATAGAAAGAGGTGTCGAAGTAATCAGTACTCGTCCCGGCACGCGAAAGACGTGCTGCCACGTCTCTAGGTCTTTCTGGTCGTTAGGGATGTAAGGATAATTATGAGAGAGACGTGGAAGAGTGTGGGAACACAAGAGAGGGAATGTTGGCGGCGATTGTCGCGGGGTGCAACTTGGCGAAAACTCCTTCCCAACCTCACTTCAACTTCTCTTCTCATTACCCGCCTGGCGTCCATGAGCATCTACTGTAAGTTTACAGTGCTGCTGCATACTTCTGTCTGATGTTCTCATCCGGGAGGAGTCTTTGATCGGCGTCGGCAACCCTTATCTGAAATGATCAACATGGAACTGCTCTTCCGGAAAGCAATTGATCACCTCGTATCCTCATCCTAAAGTAGATCTGTTCCAGGGAATCCATATACGCGCCTGACAGCTTCAGAATTCGTGGACTGCGGAAGAAGGCCGAGATATTGGCCGCGATCTCTCTGTGATCACCCTGCGGTGTGTTGTCTGCGCCTACGGAGGCATGATACTCGGCCCAGAGAGCTCTCGGAACGAAAGGCTCTCTATAACACCAGACATAGACGATTGGGCCCACCCTGAGCTGGCCATGAGAAGAAATCTCAAACTATCTGTCACAATATTGGGCCATTCTGGACGAGGCGGTGCTTGGCTGCGATCCTTGCCTGTTCAAAACCGGAGCAGGCTCATGAATACAACATGAACCCTACCAATACCAAGTCTTGTCGATACTTTCCAGATGGTCATGATATATTATACTTCCGTCTCCGATGTACTTTTGTTAGCTGATATGCCGCTACCTACAAGGACTGGGATGTATTCCCCGTACACTGCAAAATCGACCGCACAGCAGGCCAGTAACAAGCTCTGTCACCATCAGCGAATCCAGCGTGAGCCTTCGACATAAAACATGCAGTGAGGCACGGGTATGGGATCCGGGGCTCAACCTTCAACAAGGACGATATCCCGCCCCAAGTCGACCGTTTACCCTCGCCAGTGAGGCGCTAACAGTGACAATGCCTCGATACTGTTTGCGAGTTGGATAAAGAAGTGAAAGCCAGACAGCTCTGATGGACAGAGGAGCAAACTCTAGGTTGGCAAGTAGGTGAAGATTCAATGGGGAGCTATCTTGTTCGACAAAAGCTGTCATGGGGGTCTGGCAGTATATGAAGTGAGCCATCTCTCTTTTTATTCTCACTTTACCTTCTGCTCTGTTTGCCTTTGGCGACGGATTTTCCCTCCTGACCATGATGCCCGTCTTGCCTTCAATTACCAAGAAGATTCTATCACGACTTCGTCAGACGACATCAACTCCTCCGCACAGTCTTCTCTCTGATCAGCCCGGCAAAAGGGAGCTACCTCTCTTCGACAATTTGCCAGAGAAAGAAAAACGTGCTGCTGTCGCTGAACTTCAGAAACTCGCTTCTGAACAGCCTACCGCTAACACAACGCATCTTCCTGCTCCTTGCCACCGTCGCTTCAAGTGGAAGAACTTCGCCATGGTTCTTCTCGGACTCGGCCTCGCAGCCTTCGCCGTTGTGGTTTCGGTTGTCGTCGGTGTCGACACTGACAAAGACCCGGACCTGACCGCTAAGCTTCGCATGGCCAACACCAACCTCGACCGTATGAAGCTGCTCCCAGACGACTCTGACTGGTTCTTTGATTTCACCAAGCAGGATAAGTACACCTTTTCTCCTGGTGGTGTGATCAATGCCAATGCCGCTACCTTTCCTGCCACGGTGGGACAAGGCATGACATTGGTAAGTCAATGGTTACTGCCACCCGTTTCTCTGAAATTGAAACTGACATTCTACACAGGCCATGCTTAACCTGGGTCCATGCTCCATGCTTCCACCACACATTCACCCACGCGCCGCCAACTTTGTCGTGGCCATCAGCGTGAGTTTCCATCACCTGGACAGAATCTTTGCTCCTTTCCTGCCAACATTGATCCAGGCTAACACAAGTTCGCAGGGCACAACCCAAACCTACATGATCGCCGAGAATGGTGCCCGCACTGTGACGGCAGTCCTCAAGGCAGGCCAGATGACTATCTTCCCTACCGCCTCAATCCACACCATGATGAACATTGGTTGCGAGAATGCCCAGCTGATCGCTGCCCTCAACTCCGATGACTCTGGAACCACTAACCTCGCCAATGCATTCTTCTCTCTTCCAGCCAACATTACCAATCCCGTCATCGGCAGCGGCCCTGGCACTCAGGACATCTACAGCCGAGTTCCAGGCATCGGCACTGGTTCCAATTTCGGCCCGGAACAGTGCAGAGCCGCATGTGCCAAGCAGGGGAAGATGGTCAAGCATGAGTGGTAGGCGAGCCGTAAGAGGAATCAAGGGCTTGAGATAGAGTACAGGAGCAACTGTGGTGGCTTTCTGGATACCTACCAGTCTAGAGCAGCAGAGAACTGTCTTGGAAATGGAACCCCAAAATCAAATGTCATTAAGTACATAGACCCACAAGAGCCAGGAGAGCTGGCAAGAATTAGTTCTGCGGCAGCAGAAAGATCTCCAGCTGTTCGGTCTATCCCACACACCTCGTTGCCCGATTTCTACTTTCACAATGTCATGTCGCATTCTATTGAGCCAAACTGAAGTCCTGGTTCAGGAATACACGGTAGATGACCTGTTGGCACGGTGGTTTAACTTTGTTTCCCAAAATGAAGCGCTGAATGCTGGTATCCATCCTACTTGCCCAGCGCCGGGCTCGAGGCTTCTGCAACCAAGTATGACTGGCTTCAAAGAATGGTCCATTCCTCTTCCTTCTCCTTTTTCCATCGTCTGCGACCCTCAATGCGCCGGTCGCTCCAGGGTTTCTACCTATGGTGACGCGACGGCGGGCGGGTGTGGGCTTTCGTTACCCTCCTTGGCGTGTTGTCGCCCTTTCCTCCCTGCGCTCACTACGCCTGTCGGAACTGCCCTGCCGAGCCGCTGCATTATGCTTGACGGTAGTTCCGCCACACCACACCGTGCCGCCGCATCCCGCCTGACGATGATTCCTCCCATGATAGAGACCAAAGATGACCCAACTGTTCTCTACTTGTATCGATCGCTTATCTTGCCCAAGCCGGCAGGGTCTCGCCGCGACCCTCTGGTATTCTTGGCTCAGGGGGTTCGATGTTCTTGATTGCTGGACAGGGAAGAGGTGGATTAGCATACGCACACGTATCGCGCGGAAAGATGTACTCGAGAGACTTGCGTGGATGGACAGATATCATACAGGGAAGATGTAAAGAAGGCAAAATTAGAGACTACGTCAACAGAGGGGGGCTTCTTACCTTGAAACACCCTCTTGGCCAGCGAAGGTTTCTTCTCTTTCTGTGCGTGCGCCCTCTCCTTCTCACTCATGATAGAGTCCGTGGAGATGGAGGCAGTGTCAAAGGACACGTTGGGCTTGGAATCTGAAGAAGGCATCCTGGGCAGTTGCGGTATAGAATTGCTGTTCTGTATGAAGGTGGTCGTGATGGAGGAAGTGACAATCGTCCTGTAACACGTAGTAGGGAAGTTCAGCTAAGCTTTGCTTTCGAGAAGTTCTTGTCAATGATCTTGTGTGCGGAGAATGAGAGAAGAGACTGTCTCAGGAACACAGTCAGGCAGACAAGACAGGCGTCCCTTTATACACGGGAGCCATGCGCCCTTTTCGATTCACAGTGGCCTGGTCAGGCAACGTGCATATGAGGACCAGCCTCCGTATACGACACTCGCGCGACGATAGGTCAGCCCATTGACTTGGACGACAACTTTAACCTACCGTATCCGGCAGCATGGCAAAGCATTGCACAAGGCTTGTGAGCTGGAGCAGGGGGTTCAGGGTGGATCATTGCAAACGCGGAGCTAATGCTGCCGGGTTCGGAGATGGTCGTTGGTGTAAGCGACGTCCAGGTCCCACACGCGACCAAAGTCGGTATGAGATCTGACTCATAAGGATTTTGCTGTCAGCCGAACTTGCATTCCTGTGACCCCTCGAGTTGGTGATGCTCTGTATTTGGATGCCGTTTGTACGACGCTGTCTGCGCTGATAAATATCAGCATTGCCACCGCGGCGCAATGCTTACACAGTCTGTTGACCGCCGCGGTAGAAGAGGCGTGAAATAAGCTCATCGTGATCCATTGTTCTAGGCACCGGACAAAAGCTTGGTTGGAGAGTTGGATCGGCGAGCCTCCCAAGGAGAACAACCACGATGGACCGCGACTTGCACAACGTACGCCAGCGCCAATCACATCGCAGCACAACAAGCCACTACAACGGGACCGCCAGGCCGACGTATTTCGTTACGCTTTCTGCCTGACTCACCAACCGTCTATTCTGCGTTCCATTTCGCGTCTTCATGCGTCATCCTCCTTGTCCTCGGCAGTGCCTGGACCTGGCAATTCGCGCGCAGTGCGATTCGAGTCAATCTCCCGGCTTCTGGAAGTGGAAGGTGGGACAGACCTGGAGCGAGACGACTTGGACCGGACGACCATTGAGACCGCAAGGCCACGACCTTCGTCCGCACAACATACGCATCTCCCAATGATGTGTCCAGCGAGCGGCTGCCGTTCTCTTTGGTATTGATACTGCTCCAAGCCATCATGCGAGCCGAAAGCTTCTCGCATATTGGCTCCGGTGGGGCCTGATGTCGATTGTTAGGCAACCAGGATATTCGTCGCCTGCGCTGCAGCAACAACGAGCCTTTCAACCTGCAATGGAGGGGAGATCGGGCTGCAGACCATCCATCGATCCATCGATCTATTAACTTAGGCATCAACGTATTCGCATTCACACGGCATATCCACCTGTCGTAATGCCCGCTTGCTGCTGCACCTGATGCACTGAGCGAGTTCAAACTTTTCTCCTTCCGGACCGCTTGAGACGACCTATTTACATTCACTATCGACGCAGGGACGTTATCGATCTACTCGACTCGCCAACGGTCATGACGTTCGATGGGATGTGCTACGCTGCGGCTGTACACAGAGAGCCCTAGATACTGTTGAGTTTCGTCCCTCGAATGATTTTAGCTTCTATCGTCGGTTATCCTCACGCCCCCATGCAATCAATGGGCACCCAGGTGTTGACTTCAAAAGGCACTCCTTCATGTCAAGTCCCAGTGCTGTCCCCTGGCAGACAGCCCTTGGTAGGTCGCTGAAAGAAGCTCGACCGTAAAGCGCAAACTACTTACTAACGAGAAGAACTACTTGCTTGCTGTGCGCCACCAACTCTAGAGATACAGTGCAATATTGCATCATGCTTAACTTGAACAATGCCATCAATGCAGCCACAAAGCAACACCACCTGCAGCGTCTCCAGCACAAAGGGAATGCAATTGTCCTCGCAGGACAAACAGTGGACCACGGTCGGATGGGTGGACTTTGTGCCTATCTCAACCGACCAGACAATGCTCGCGACGCACACAAGGAGGTCCTGAACAGCTACCTCAGCACCGCACATAACACTTGCTCAAGCAAACATGGCCCCGTCTCATTTGAGCATTGGCTTCAACAGACTAGATGAAGCCGCGCTGTTAGGATCCTCGTCTTCCTCTTCTACTTCCTCTTCTCTTCTGTTCACCTGCGTAACCCCATCCCCTTCACATAGTCTACCAGTCAATCTGATTAGCCAGACGACGCGGACCCCCAAACCCAGTCCAACCGATCAGCCCCCAGACAGTACCAATGACGAAGAAAGTCCTCCGCGCGGCTCAGGCCCATCACTTCCCATGCGTTGGTCCCAGACGCCGTCCTCCAGGTCGACAAACACAACGACAACAACTACAACAACAGCGCCGAACTCATGCACGCTTCAGAGGCCGCCGACCCGCTCACCGACGTAGAGTTCGAATGCCACAATGCCCACAGCTTCCGCCACGAGCACCACCACCACCACCTTTCTACGCACGAGCCGTTCGGATGTTTCAAGAGACATCTCAGAGTGCGCACATGGATATCTTCATTGCTGTCATCGCTGTGGTTATCGTTGCTGTGGGCGTGGTTGTGTCGATGGGTGGGCCTCGGCATGGACAAGGACAAGGACAAGGACAAGGACAAGGACAAGGGCACTGAGACCGAAACCGGGATTGACATGGATGCTACATTTACCTTATGTGGTCTTTGTTCTAGACGAAAAACAGATTGGTGGTGCTGCAAGTGGCAGGCATGGATGAGATAGGATGAAAATGAACAGGGGTGGACGCGGAATGGCCCCCGGACGAGGGCGAGAGCCAGAGCCAGAAATCCGGGTGGACGATGGGGCAATGGGCAGTGCACACTTGGGAGTGGAAGCTGTTGGTCTTGCGTCCCATCCTCGTGCGCCGCCCACGACCGATGGACACACCTCGCAACTGGACGGCCGCAAACTGAAAATGGACATTTCGGGAACACAAGGTCAAGGGGAATAAACATGTGTACCTCGATATTGAGCTCACCCGCATCTAGACCTGCCTCCGTCCCCGCGTGTGGCCGTGCCATTCACGAAGTGCATGAATGAACAAAGACAGAGAAGATGTTTTTTTTTGGGCGAGAGTTGATCGAGGCCACGAGGGAGACGTAGTGTTGGAAGATATTGGCGTGGATAATGGGCGAGATCCTGGAGCGTCTAGAGGTTACAGAAGACGACGGCGCAGACAGTTCCCCGGGGTACCTTGGGATGTCAACAAGGACATTAGTCTTCGAGGCCCTTGTGCCCAGCACCTTAAAGAACTAGGGGCGAAGACGCCTTGTTTGGAGTATGTATTGAGTTCACAGTGAGTCGAAATGTTTGTTGAAACTTGCATTCGGAGATTGACAGCGCCGTATAAGAGTGAGAACCTCCCTTACAAAAGCAAGGAGCCCAAGCGGAGGTATACCTTACTCCCCTAAGATGAGAAAAAGTTATACAGTCATCACCATAGCGCGGGATCTTCGACGTTTAAGATCGACCTACTTTGCACAAGTCTCAGAGCCCCCTTCTCCAAAACGAGGACTCTCGAGAATGGATTTCGGAGTGTGCTCGCATGCAGTTGTTCAGCACCGTTCCACTGGCCGCACGGGGCACGGCAGCTCGCTGAGGGACACATGGATTCTGCCCGAATGCGTCAAGAAAACTGGGGGATCATTCATGCCTGGTCGACCGACGCTTGCTGGTCTCCAAAAAAAAAAGTGCGCTCCATTCCCAATGCTATACATTTTCATCTCCTCCTAGATTGCCCATTTCATAGCTATTACTCCCCACAAGTGGTTCCGCGGACCCATTTGCCGCGTCTCCCGCCGGGTTGGTGTTCTTCTTCGTCGCGGGAGTTCCAAAACTTATAGGCTGCATTTCTCTGTACCGACATGCCCAAACGCCCGTAACGATCATTAGTGCCGCGCTCGCGGCCTCAAGACCCCACCATAGCAGATTCGTAGGCAATGCGCCGGTGTAGAAGGACGTGACGAGCAGGTGAATGAAGTGGATTGTCAACGCGAAGTCCGGGACGAGTTTCGAGCGTGAAATGAAGATGAGGATCGGAATCACACTTTGTTGTTCCCTGTCAGCAAGGTCCCCCACGGTAATCCAGTCCACATCCCCCTCTTCCCAGCCCTTCACGGGTAACCCGACGAGGTAGGACGTATACGTACGTGACAAATCCGTTGACTACACACAGAAAGCCCACCGTCCAGCCGAGCGTATTGTCTCCCCTCACGCTCCGCCAGTCGAGGACCAGGTCCGGGGAGAAGTTCTGGCCGAGCACAAGCGACACGAACACGGCGAGGATGAAGAACGTCGTGTAGTACCACAGCTGGAGGATGAGGATGGAACGCAGGATCTTGAGGGGTGGGAGTTCTGTGAGGGCGCCGGATCGGGGTGGTTTTCGGCGAGGGCGGGGCATCATCTGACGGGGATGCAGTGTCTGTGTGGGATAGCAACTGTTATTGCCGCCATGGGTGGAGGAAATGCGCCTGTCGGTCCGAGATCATCGTTGCGTGGCATGGGTGAAGTTGTCGAGGTGTTCAGTGGGAAGATGATGTTGGTACCTTGACTCCGCACCTCAGCCACAGCCTCGTCACGTGCGTGTGAGGCTGGGTCTTCTCCAACTTTCTGCTTTCGACTGAAGCTTGCGGGCTCGGAGAATACTTCAAGGACATCATTCACAGTACGGAGTACATGAGTGCATGCACTCACGTTGATTGCACAACTGCTGGAGATTGACTGCAGGGTGACTTACTTTCCGACACCTTGAGAAGATCTCAAGGGGATCACCCAATCAAACGTTATCGACAAGTCCATCTTCTGTGCGTTCCCGTCTCTCCGTCGCCGCCGCGCATCTACCATGACCTGGGGCCTCCCCTCCTGGCTAGGAGGATCCTCCAACCCGTCATTACCACAATCCGCAAACCAACCCCCTCGATCGAAAGACGGGGGCTACGTCGCCCCCGACCGCACCTCCCGAGAACACTGCTACGAGTCCCGCGACGCCTTCTTCCAATGCCTCGACCGGAATGACATCCTCGATGCAGTCAAGGAAGACGAGAAGAGTAGGAAACTTTGTCCCGCAGAGGTGGTCGCATATGAGCGGGATTGTGCGCGGAGTTGGGTAAGCTGGCTGTCACGGCCCTGAAGCGTGCGAGGGATGAGTCGACAAAGACAAAACTGACCCGTGCGGCACAGATCAAGTACTTCAAGGAGAAGAGAGTGATGGACTACAAGCGCGATCGCACGTTAGAGCAGATTGCTAAGGAAGATGCTGTGGCATCGGCAAAGGCCAAGGCAGAGAGAGGAGGGAAGTCGTGGTTCGGGTGAGGATAGGTCGACAGGCTGAGGTACGGGGGCGTCCATAAGCACCGATGGAGGCTCGCGAGCCCGTGCACAGAGTGTTTCGCATCGTATAACGAGACCGTGGTGCTGTAAAAGGTTACATGGCATGGTATTGCATCAGGTGGGGAGCCTGTTTTGGGCCTATGGTATGGTGGGATGATTGCACACGCTGCGCTTTCTTGAATCGGACATCTTCACTCCTAGTTTGGAGTGGCTCTGGGTATACACATCTCAACTCTTGAGGGGCGGGGCAGGGATTCTTTCCAGATGCCGTTCTTCCTATCGACCGAGCAAGCCCACGACACTCCCAACCATTACCGCGGCCTCACGCTCCCAGTTTTCGACGATTTCTTCTCCCTTGGTCGTGGCGGTGCCTCTCGCGTCTCCTAGTGTCACAGCCCGAGGGAGCCTTGAGCCTCGTAGGACGCACTCTCGGATCTCAGCCCTTACCGTATCACGCTGACTGCGGAGCGTGCGTGCTGAAATGCCGCCTCGATTGAGGATCTCTTGAACCCGTGTGGACAGCGAGGAGGCGAGCGACCGCCAGAAGTAGGAAGGCAATGATGCTGTATCCAGAGCATTGAGAAGGAGCTTCAGGAAATTATCCGTAGGCTGTTTGATGGCGAGAGTGGTTTCGTCTTCATCCGAGGTGTCGTCGCTGATTGTGAGTGTGTCGATGCGGGCGGGCGCCTCGGACGCCAACATGGGGTGCTCGGGGGCCATTATACTCCGCAATAGTGCTTCTAAGGCCACGACATTTTGGCATCTTGCGCTAGTCTCAAGTAAGGCTCTGTCGAGGGTCGGCAGTTGCCCCAGTGCCCGCCCTATAGACGCTGAACTCGAAGTGATGGCAGTCTGCAAATATCCCTGCAGTGCACGTATCAGATATTCCGGCTCGAAGTCCTTCCTGGCCATCTTCTGTCCATCCAATCGTGGGGCTGGAGAGAGAAGGTACAGTATATGCGATGCTGCGCCGAATCGAGCACGGCTGTCTTCCACCTCACGATAGGTAGGCGCTGAGGTTGTTGAAGCTCCACCGGGCAGCGAGGACAACGTGCTCATCGAGAACTCTCTCACGATTCGTCGTGCGAAATCCAGGATCCTGGCCTCTCCATCCTCGAAGACCCTCCCTCGTAGGGTCCTCACAAGGTTGATACGACCCAGCTCTGCACCCTCGCTGGCCATGATATCGCGAAAGGAAAGAATTGACAGGCTCGCGCGGACGATCACACCATGGTCTTCTCTGCCGACACGGGTGCCTCCGAGGCCAGATTCATTGACAAGGACCTCGAATTGTCTGGCCAAGTTGAGAACACGCTGCACACTTCTGCCAAGCCTGAGGACTTCCCAACTCCGTTGGGCGAGGGTTTGGGCCTCGACGGCCTTCTGGTGCCGAACAAGCACCTCCTTCTCCAACCGTTCGTAGCTCACATTCAGTCGTGCTCGTTCTTCCTCGACTTTAGACAGGATCCGTTGTGCCGCGGCATTTTGGGTCGATGTGTAAGTTAGAATATCAAGTGCTGAGCGGGAGGTGAGGGTATGAATATGTGAGTCAATTTCTTGTAGGTCGAACAGAACACGAGATAGCGGCGTGCTAAGATCTATCACCGGGTCGGATGGATTGTTGGTTGCAAGGACGAGGCTGTTGGCGTGTGCATAGGGCGAAAAGTCATCGGAGGTGAGAGAGTCGATGTCAATGTAGGTTGATGTTGTCGCGGCGCTCCCACCCGGCACCGGATCGGATGTAGTCATGGCGGACAATCAGATATTGTTGGCTTGCAAAGAGATCTTTCCACACTCGTCACCGTCCTAGTCCGTGTTTAGTGTAGATGGGTGTAATCATCCCCAATGGTCTCTACTGTCCCAAGTCTGAATTAAGCTGACAACTGTAATTCAGAGCCCGATCGCCTGTCTTGCCCTTTTAAGTGTGCCAACCAAAGATTCTAGTTGCACGCGAGAGAGGCCTTGATATGTTCAAGTCTCGCTGCAATGGCGTTATTGGTCGATGGACGGAAATCTGAGGTATAATAACGGATTGCGGTCGAGATCAAAAGTACATCGAATGATGGATAATGGATGTTCCGGCAAGGCTGAAGTTTCTCCGCTGGTTTCAATTAAGTGGCAGTCTCCCGAGGCCAAGGGGCTGCCTCGTCCAAAGTCACAGTACGGAGGGGGTGTCACTACCAACAGAAGTGGTCTTTGTGTCTAGTATTTTTCCGTAACTACATTCTACCTAGACAGTTCGGTAGCTGCACGGATCATCACTGCCGTACTCGACCTAAACAGCAAAGGAAGGGTTACGGCAGGCAGGCGATGTCGCACCTCCAGATCGGCTTCCACAGGTGTCCTCACTTTGTCACATGCAATTGTGCTATCTTAGCCCCTTACATCTTTGAGGCGATAGTATGCCGAATAATTGCTAAATAAGCCGAACACAGAACATATGCATGGACGGCGTGTACATCAAGACTTCAGAACAGGTCATCTGATACTTGAACCACAAATGTCAGAGAAAGAGGGTTGGTGATTGGCGCGGTTGCTGAACTCGGAGGGTACCTGACGAGAGTGTGCCTGTTCCTGGATCGAGCGAACACTTGAGGCGGCCTCTGGGCTGCGCACAAGGAGGCGACACTATCCGCAGCACGAATTATGTACCTGACCTGGTTGAATCCTGGGATCTGCCAAAAGTGTTGATTGGACTGTCAGACCCGACAGACCCGGGCCAGTTGAGTGCGGGATGTATGCGGTCAGCGGAGAAGGATAAGGATGGCTGTCAGAAAGGCGCCCCAAGTCTTGGATGTTCAACGAACAAAGAGGTCGGGACAGCGGACGTTCCACATCTTTAAGCTCTTGTACGCGCACCCAGGGTGAGTCAGGCGAGGACATATACGAAGCGGAATGTCAGACTGATGACGGGCTCGGCTTCGTTGTTGGGCTGCATGGCGAAAAGCCGATTCACTCGAGCAATCACGAGCGGCAGTGTGAGTGGGATGACGGGAGAGTCAAACGTAGGGTGGTAAGAAGAGGACAATAGTGACCAAGGACCAAGCCAGATATGTCGTCCCACGAGTTCACGGCCACGCAGGCAGGTCGCAGGTTCATCCTGATGGACCTCTCTTGGTCAAGTGTGCTGCTGGAAAAGAGCGACGACGGGTCGAAGGGGTGGAGGAAGAGGCCCTTTAAGATTCGCATCGTGCATTTGAGTGGCCGCTGTGCTGATCTCGCAGGGATGCCCGCGAGGCTAATGCTGCACATCAACCGCTGGCGCAGTTTAACTGAAGGAGCCCGTGGGCTGTGCCTTGAATCTCCTCCAGCCATCAGCCTTGCCCCGCCAATCAGCCTCTACCCCTCGCATCGTTCATCCTCTGGTAGCCGCTCTCCAGGCGTCCCAGGCATTTGCTTGCGACAGGCACAAGCCCAGGTAGAAACGAGCGGTCTTTGGTTCGTTGATTTTGCCCCATCCTGAGGCTGGATGTCTAGGTGCGTGCATAGCGACGGCAGCCATCGGCTCACGGCTTGCACAATAACGCAAACTTCGCTCAAAACTGCTGCTGCTACGCCTGCCCGCCCGCCCTCGATGCGCCTTGCTGCAACGGAATGCATCGCACATGCCCTTCGTCCTTCCTCTCTCCCATCTGTCTGAGACCCTCTTCGTCCCGAGAAGGTGCTGACTAAACAGAGAATCCCCTCGCTCCGGTCATCCCACCTGATACCCACCGGCCGCTCAGCACGGTTTGCCCTAGGCTCGTCATCTGCCACCAGCCTGGATCTAGTCCAGGCTCCACCATGCACACCAGGGGCACGTCTTGCCGCCAACAATAACTCTCCTCCCACCTCAACTACCCTTCCGAGTCCTGCGTCCGCGATCAAACGCATCAAGATCGTGCCCTTCTTCGTCGCGAGTCGTCGACTTTACCTTCTCCGATCTTTCTCTAGCTGTTTCATCACTACCCGTTTCTGTCCTTCGTCATCCCCTGGCAACTTCCCTGGCCACGTTGATCGTATGGCCCATCGGCTTGCGCAACCGCAACCTTGCTGAACCCTTCGCGCGGAAACCCTAGTCTTATCACCGTGCTCCAGCCCCTCCGAGAGCGTCCGTTGACGTCGCCACCCGTTCGACCCTTTCGCTGCTGAATCTTCCCATCTTCTTCCAGGCCGTCGCCATTTCCTCTCCGTCGCCGTATCCATCGCGAGGCGAAACATAGCGCAGCCTCACCATCGACAAGCTGCTCCGAATGTGTCATTACTGCGTGGCGTAACGCCGCAGCCACTCCAGTGCCTGGAGGTCGCACTAACCCTGCCTCACTTCAGGCCCCACGATGGCAGCCATTTCCAGCCTTGTCTTAAGCGACAACTTACCGTCAAAGGACAGAATGGAGGAGTTGGATTCTCCTACAACGCCACGACCTGGCCGATACGGCCCGTCGGCGACAAACGAATCTAATGTGGCAATGATCGATCATGCTCTTCAGTCCCGGGCAAGCTCCTCCGCGGATTCCCAGCTATCGAGTCGAGGAACACAAACTGGCAATCATCATGCCGTGGAACGAAGAGATAGTGAAGAGGCAATATCCTCCACCATGGATATGGACGATGATGAAGATGGCGTACCCGGTTCGGACAACGATGCCGAGTCGGGCGAGGCAGACTCTGCCTCGCGAAAGAAGAAAGGCCAGAGGTTTTTCTGCACGGGCTACCCACCCTGTAACCTCAGCTTCACTCGGAGCGAGCACCTGGCTCGCCATATAAGGAAACATACGGGCGAACGTCCGTTTCAATGCCACTGCAACAGGCGATTTTCGCGGCTGGACAACCTACGACAACATGCTCAGACTGTACATGTCAACGAGGAAATCCCGACCGACTCCCTCGCCGCTACTGGGACTCGATTTCAACGGCAAATCCGCACCGATCGTGTCAGACCGACGGGTCGACCGCGGACAGGTACTGGTGGGAGTACTGGAGGACACAGCCGGGGACATAGCCGAAATCTCTCCGCCTCAAGTATTGGGTCGACATCTTCCAACTACAGCGTGGTGACGGAGGGCAAGAGGCGACCGCCGCCGCTGCTAATGGCCAACGACAGCACGAGTAGGCCAAGTCTGGGCATCGAACCACCGCAAACACCGCCTGCTCAGTATCGGGGATACAACCCATCTTCCCCCAGTGGTATGAGCACACCTACCTCTGCCAACTTTTCCGCCACTCCTGGGAGTCCTGGGTTCTTATCGTCTATGGCTTCACCTGTTTCGAGCAACGCTCGCCTGGGTGGTTTCTTTGGCTCAAGGCCCCATGCCCGTCGCTTGTCGGTACCTTCTGGTCCCAACCCCTATCAAAATCAATATCCTCCGGGTTATTCTGTGGGGTACATGAGTCAGATGGGCCCACCTAGTTCTCACGCCTCTTCGAATTCCAGCGTATTTGCCAGCCCTACTTCAACATCATTTCCAATTGGCGCCGGCCAGCAAATACCGCCGGGCGAGGACTGGCGCAGACGGACGTGGCACGCCTCCACGTATCCTGCTGGCAATTACAATTACAGCCGCCCCGCCACAAGCGGGCTAACTTATTCGCAGACCCCAGACGCCCCTCAACCAGCACATGCGCAACATGCAACAGCAGCGGCGGGTCAAGCCCCTCGGTTGCCGGGCATTGAGAGTTTCGATCATGTACAGCATCGCTCGTATACTCCTCCTCGTCGCCAGCCCAGTCCTATGCAGATCGACCCCAGCCTATCATCCGCGCCGCTCAGCACGGACGCTCGTGCGCGCCCTGGTCATGTGTCGTGGGACGGCCAACGTTCCAGCCAGTACCCCGAGCTTGACGATCGCGCGCAAGCTGCAGTTTCGTGGGGTCAGCAGACTTTAAGCGAAATTCAAAACGTTGGCATGCGGTATAATGAGCCGTCCAAACACCCCGACATGGGACCGCCACCATCTACGATGACTGTTCAACAACACCAACACATGGCACGCGAGGCCCTCGATGGACAGTCACAAGGTAACAGAACGAAGAGGCAAGCGTGGTACGGAGGCCCTACGCCGACCCGGACATCCCCAGAAGACTCTAGCAGTAGCGATGGTGTTCCTACACCTGGCATGGCGGCAGTCGAAGTACATCCCATGATCATGTCCAATAGCGGTTATATGGAACCGCAGCATGGCCATCTACCCCCTGACACGCATCAAAATGTCAGTAACCTCTTTGATTTCCACTGTTCCTTTCCATCAGCGAAACTAACCATTTTACAGGCGTGCCTCGCACCGGCTCCATATATCGAACCTGGCCATCACCAGCACCCAATGTCGTTTGGCGGCCGCAGTGGCCATGGTGGGGAAATGAACCGACTCGAAGCTCTGGTGGCGGTGGCCACCAGTGGTGACAATAGCGCCCGATGATAGGGCGCATCTTCTAGACATTCGATGACGACCTCATGGCCGGTGTACCAGACCCAACGGATCGACAGACGGCCTTCGAATCTATTCCGGTGACCGAAGTGGTGGCATATTTCGAGACGCAGCTCTTCTGATTAACCGAGTTCTGACGGCCTGCATATCGAGATACCCCTAACGACCCTTCCTCTTCTGACATTTGTTGCCTGATGTGTTGATGGCTTGTTGACGACTGCATGCACATGGTTCACGACTTCTTGTTTCTGATGCATACGGCGTACAGCGTTGAGCGTTTAGCGGCGGTCTTCTGGGCGCCTTACGAAGTCGAAATACCCACGATTAATTCATGATCATGTCGTTTATATATGAAAGGCTTGGCATTGGAATCTCGCTTCAGACGATGCTCTGTGTGCCTCAATCAAGAAATTCGCTCCTCAACATCCGTGATTCACAGCTTAGGCTTGTCTGTTTGCCACCTGAGGAGAGACAAGTTACCCGTTGCCTGATGTTCGTGTTTTCACCTCGTTCCGTGCAAGCACTAGCTAAATGGAGAGCTTGGACTCCTTCCCGGGCCATCTTGTCTGTGTTGATCAAAACTCCTCTGCTGCGCGGCGTGCGGTAGCCCTTGAACACCCTCACAGTTCCGCTGTAGAGTTAGTTTTGATCGTCGCTGAAGGTGAACGCCGAGCTGCACCAGAAGCGATGTTTGCCAAGGCCCTAATACCTTCTGGAGCTGGATACGCACGTCCGTCAAGGCCGGCGGCAACGGTCGCGTGTTTGCTTGATCTCGAGAAGCAGATGTGCAGAGTGTGCAACTGATCTAGCCTCGCCATGGTTGCACCAATGGACCAGGCAGAACGACTTCTATGCCCCAACCACCATCCACGACGCGTTGTCGAATTCATGAAGCAGGTCAGTTCTCTCCAGAGGCCATTCGGAGATGAAGGAACACACCACAATTTTGGCACCCTGCGCGAAATTAAGCGGTGTCACTAAATTTCCGGCGCCAGGGCGACGGATGTAAGTACCCGGAGCTATTTGTAAGGAAATCCCATGTCAGCCTCGCGGCTGAAGACTTGTAACGGGTTGGGAATGGGATCTGACAGATACCCGGTCGATAGCAAACATTTCGAAGTTGGCCCTTGCAAGGCTTTACGCGCTCATGAAAGCACCGATTTGATCGGGATCTTGACCGCGTTGGCTATGAGCGATGGCCGTTGTCGCTTGAAGCTCGGAGAGAGGAGGCTTTGGCGTCACACAGCATGCGGCAGCTCTGCGAGATGTGGTGTGTTTCCTGTCCTCCCTCAACATCCACGCCCACGTGGCGAACCTCTGACCCTATCTAAGATCATCGTGAGGCTAAGGCTGAATCTGGCAGACGTAGTGAGGATGTCACCGTTACAGACACACTTGAGTCCGACGGCGAGGGGCAGATAGGTGCACTGCAGGTGTGTTACCCCGATGACAGGCTTCCAGAAAGAGGTGAAAAAGGGGCATGAGGGTCTGGCAGAGAATGATATCGAGCTTGCATTGGCGATGAGGTTGTGACAGGATGGAGCCGTCCGGTAACAACGAGGCTCTAACAGTGAGTTTCTTGCTGCCGGCAACCTTCAGCCAAGGAAAGAACTCGCAGGTGAGAAGCTGTCCAATTGTCAATTGCGATGGTCAATTTGTCTTCTTTACCGACCTTGGATTTAACCTCTTCACATCTTCACCTTCACTTTCACCTTCGCTTGGAGGTTGACAATCGAGTTGGCGAGTTCTTACTGACCCTTCTCTCAACGCCCCTCGCGCTCTTTAAAGCTCTCTCAATTCTCACTCTCTCTTTCTTTTTTCCTTCTCTTGTCAATCATCAGCTGTCACTCCTCTCCTTACAGTGCCCTGATCATTCCTCCTTTCTCTTGAACACATCAGACGAAGTCCTTCGGACGACTGGCCAGATCATTCACGCTCTTTAGACCCACGGCCATTGCCACCATGAAACTCTTCAATTCAACTCTGCTTCTGGGAGCGGTGTCTGGACTGTGCCAAGCTGGGGTGTTGGGTATCAGACAGGCGTAAGTAGGCAGCTCAGTCTTAACATGACATGTCACCAACTGATCTCTGTGCAGGCCGGCCCAAACATGCTCTCCAGTGACCATGTGGAACTATGTCACAGTCTACAAAACCGTCACGAATGTGCCTCCCACCGTCACCATCCTTCTACAAGATCCAAATGCGGTTGCAAGCAGCTGGGCCTCAATTGACACTGCGCAAGTCAGCCAAGAGGTCGTCGAGGCTCCCGTCTCAGCCAAGCCAATTGGGACAGTGACCTTTGTCGATTCCGTCCGAGTGTCTGGCTTCGAAGCTACAGAGATGTCCAACACTCCTGGTGCATCGGTCTTCTACATGTCAAAGTCTGTCACAAGCTCAATGGAACCGACGATTGTTGCGAAAGTCACGACTGTCACAGTTTCTCCGCTCCCATTCGCCACATCCCACCAACAAAATGTCCAAGTCAATACGACCACAGCTACTGCCGCAAGCAGCAACGTCCATAGCGCTTTCACTAGTCCCTATGGCGGCTGGAACGGCAGTACCTCGGCTGGCTCTTCAATCTTTGAACCTGCCACAGCAATTAATGGCTCGGCTCCGATTGGCACTGGTGCTTACGAGTCCTTGCCTCTACCGGGAACAGACGTGCAGGCGACCCTCACTCAAACTCAGTGGACATCTACAGTCACTGAGATCGCCACAGTCTACGCTACCTTGCCTGTTGAATCTTTCTACGGCTACGATACCACTGCTTATGACTATGGTACTGACACCTCTGATGCCGGCGACCTCGAGAAGAGACAAACCTGTGTGTGGATTTCTGCTACTATTGGTGGTCAAGAGGTGGGTTGGTGCAACAACTGGGCTGGCGGTTCAACATACACTTTCACTTCGTGGGAAACAACAAGTACGTTCGTTTCGGATGGTTATCCAGCGTCTATTTGCTGACGTGTTGAAGCTACTCCTGGATTCATTCCTGGCATTGGTACTATCACTCATTCGAGCACCTCGGATGGAGCTGCCGCTACAGGCTCAGTGACAATCCAGACATCAACCCCTTCGACAAGCAACCCGCCACCAGCTCCAACAGCCACCAGTTGTGGTGAAGTCGGCCCTTTCCAGGTTGGAGTAAGTGATGGTCTCAAGACAAATGGAACTAGCTGACCGTGAGAAGTTCGATGACCTTATTCCAAATACAAGCAATGAGAGCTTTCTTGGAACGCCGATGATCCAGAATCCATATAACTTCCTGGACTGGGGTGATGGGTGGGGATATGTACCTCCACCGAGCGACCCTTTCGCTCCCCAATCCGGCGATCGTCTTGCTCAGTGGGACCCATCTCTCAACAATACTGTAATGGGCTCTCCAAATGCTGGTAGCATCCCACCAGGGTCAATTGGTGCGTGGACTCGCAATAGTCAACACTACTGGTTCTCTGCCGACTCGGCGTATGTTGGATGCGACAACGGATCGAGAAATCTGAGCCAGTTCTGCGATTTTGTCGCCACGGCTTATCAGTGGGACAATAACACTCAAGCGGAGATTGTTGTAGCGACTCAACATTTCCACATTCCTCCATGCCCGGACCTCATCAATTGTCAGCTCACGATGATCAACTTCAACTACCTGTTTTACAAGTTGTCCACTCTACAGTTCTATGCCAACGTCCAGGGCCAGCTCAGCAAGTTCTGGATAGACAGTATCGACATGAACTGGTACGACAACAGCTGTGAGGCTGGTCTTGCTCGTATCGCGCGTCAGTGGTAGAGCTGAGCGATGTTAATGGGCAAAGCGCGGTATGGCTGGCACATACTGGTGTGGAAGAGAGCAAGGACTTGTGGCCCTTCATTACTCCATACACAACGCATAGAGATGCTTGGGGTATCTTGAGTTTTAAGGTGAACATGTTTCGACGTCGTGCGGAGGTTGCGACAGTACTGATACGACATTGAAGCATACGAACCAGCATATGGGGAGTTTCAAGGAGAGCTGTTGTAATGAGAAGGCTAAGTTGGTCCAAGAGATCAAAACCAGACCATCGAGTCGATAGTGAGACTAGCTGAGAACTGAGCTTGGTAGTATCACTTCCTTTCCATTGTACACGTGTCATGGGTTCCAAGCCCGACGCAGACCAACGCGGCGGAGTAGTGTGGAGGAAGTCGTTGATTTTGCAAGATTCTACAATCCACTTCTAGTCACAGGGTCAATGACCAAGTCCTCCGTGACGTAGAGTATCGATCAATGCCACGATCAGACCAGGCGACATCTGGAGCAAGTGGTGCCCGGGGCCTTGAGCATTGGAAGCATGCCTACAGGAGTGACGTTAGGGTGCGGCTGTTTACGATCTACGGTCTCTGGTCTACGTAGGACGGTCTATATCGCAAGCACAGGCGGCTACAGCGAGGGGGGACCAAAGGCCCTGGAAGGTGATTCGTACATACATACATAGGTCCATGGTTTCAAGCTCGAATTTCCACAACCGAGTGATCGTGATGCTGGTATGGAAGTTGGGGTTTTTTTTCCCATGTCTCTACACGACCACGGCCATGGCCATAGGGCACAACGCCAGTAGAGTCGTCAGTCTTTGGATCTTCATGTCGACGGACCAGCCGGCTAAGCGACGGCATTATAGATAGACAGGACCGACGGGGCCCGACCTTGGAAGATGAAGAGATGATGAATCGTCATCGCGTTCTCCTAATATCCTCCTACAAGCCCCAATGACCCCAGAGCATGGGCATGGATGCACTGGCTGAGCGTTGCGCTTGTCCGGATCTAGCTTGCTGTAGTTATGTTCGGATCACTGATGGTGGTTGAGGCGAGAAAAGAGGATCCGTGTCTCACTCCGCCCAATGCCTTCTAAATTCTAGAGTGTGCCTCGTGCACCTGGGAATGGGGTGGGTGCCGTTGTCTCGTCCGGGGGAAGGAGCATTTGGATCATGCCTCTCAGCCCACATCTCGATAGAAGTTTCTCTTCGCAGGTGTGATGGAAAATAACTGTCTGTCACTGGATGGTCAAGCACATACTCTAGATTCCTCATGAATTCGAACCGCCTTCTTCCTCTCTCAGTTTCCTACGTGCACGGAAGCGAGCCGATGCCTTAGCATTGCGGGTCCTTCTTTCCTCGAGCGACTTTGAGGCCTGCTGTATGTCCGGGGATGTGTAGATGGTGTTGTTTCCCTGATCCGGTGGATTCGGGGAAGCTGACGTTTGAGCTAGGTCCAGTGGGGTTGGTTTCGTCAAGGGTTGCTCTATCTCCTGCTCGAAAAACTCAGGATTCTGGATCGCAAACGAGTCTTCCATCGCCTTGTGGTAACCACGGAGATGCTGTATCAGATTGTCCTTGCGATAGAATGTACGCTCCTCCGCCGGCTTGGCCCAACATTGAACTGTTCCGTGGTCGCCATGGGTTGAAAAGAGGTGATTAGGGGCTTCGTCTGTACAGAACCAGCAAGTCGGGGTTGCAATGCCCTCAGTCCCAGAGACACTGGCGTTTGGGAGCCGGCAGATCCAGACTTTCTCAGGCTCATGCACCGACTTCCTATGCCTCTGACAAGAATATTTTGTGGGAAACCATGCTCCACACAGTGAACAAGTATGGTCGGGAGGCTTGTTTGACGCGCTGGCTTCCATCCTCTCTGTCCTTGCAAACTTGTTAGGCGGGCTGTCGGATTGATCCAACATAATTGCAGGCCTCTTCCGTCCTCGACGTGGGCCGAAAGAGGAATAACTACAGGCTGACATTGCGGAGTTAGCTGGCGAGCGGGATACAACCGAGCCTGCGTCGAAATTGGAGCCTTGCGTGACCACACCGATCGGGGAAGCGTCCCTGGAGTGGCCCTCCCTCTGAGGAACGTCGTTCGGTATAATCACGGATCGTGCTCCATGTGCCACGAGGCCCAATCCTGATATAGACAGAAGATCCACAGAGTCACACGAGGGTGAGATCCCAGGTTCTGTGGTCTCAGGGTAATCATCCTCCTGGCTGGGCTTCCGGTTCGTGTTGATTGTCTGCTGTTCGGTACCAAGACCGGACATGGAGTCTGGCACTTTGTCCTGTCCGGATATTTGAGTTTGTCTGGTTGCGGCTTCGTCGTGATCCTTGAAACACTCGAGCTTGTGGGCGAAACGCAATAGTATCTGGAGAATATCGAGCTCGCATGAAGCAGCGCCCTCTCGAAGACATTCTTTAATAGGGCAGATTAACTCTTTGAACGCCGGTTCCGCATTCATACCGCGCCACCAGTTGACAAAGGAGACAGCAGGAGGATGCGTTGGTTGCCAGAACGAGCCGAACGCAGCGATAACAGGTTGCAGTGACCGTTCTGTGGTGCCGTCCGCCACTAGGGCATCAAGGATGCGAAGCAGGGCTCGAGCAGGGGGGTGTTGTATACTCAAAGGCGGCAGGCCGTTGCTTGCGAGCGTGACTGCCAGTCTGCAGAGCTTCTGATCATCCAAGAGGCACCGTCGACATGAGACCAAGGCATCACGGCACCCGTGTTGATAACGATCTGTTTCTGCAGGAAGTGAATTCAGCCACCAGTGGATCATATCCCCTTGATAATTTGTCAAGCTCTGCTTTCCATTCACATCGCCCAGAGAGTCATCCCACATGTCTCCAGCCGGTTCAGAACCACGGTCACCCGAATCAACGTTCGCTGGGGATGCAGGCAGGACTTCCAAGGACAGCTGAGTCCGGGTCGACAAGACTGGTGTTGGGCGCTGCTGATTCTGCGCGGCGTCTGGTGGTGGAAGCTTCCTTTGCCTTGTCCTCGCAAACCAGTGTTCGATTTGCCTTGTCGATAAACAGGTAGCAGCTGAAAGCTCCTCCTTTCCCTGAGCAGATGGATATGGATATGAAAGGTTCTTGGATAGCCAAGTTTCAAGAATGGCCTTTTGGTCTTTGGACAAACGCCTGGGAGTAGCTGTCTCTGCTTGGTCTCTCGATGGTGTTTCCTCGCCGGCTCGTGGCGGGGTGGTGCTTGCTGCTACGGCAGGCTCAGCCTCATGTGCACAATATCCGGTTGTAAGAGAATCGCACAACGAGCAGATGAGCCAATCCGGATCCTCGATTCCGTTGAAGATGGTGAGGTCCAGGTCAGGCAAGTCGTTTCCACAATCAAAGACATGGTCGATACGATGATTATCGTCCTCGAGGGCCGGTGGACCTGCACCACCGAGCTGAAAACTTACGTCAATCGCTTGCAAAGGCTGGTCGCATCCGTACGCTGAAAACCCATCGATGCTGGCGACTCGATCTTCCGCCACCGAATGAGCCATGGTGGGTGTTTTGGCTTCTGATAGGGCATCAGGCTGCCCGATGCGAAGCAATGCCAGGTGCAGGGCGCAACACCAACAACTTTGAATGTGAAGATGGCAGAAGAGTCAAGCCTGACAATGCACCGAAGAGATGGATTTGAAGGGGTTTGAGAAGTATACAACCACAAACAGTAGAGTGAGAAGAAGGCATGGAGGGTCGGACAGGACGCCGCCAGTCCCAGTCCGGAGTCGACAATTAGGGTGCAACATCACGTCCGAACCAATCACGACGCAGTCTTGTTGCACCTTGAATATCTTTCCCTGGGCGGTGAGCATTCAAGGCGCCGTTGCCATGAAATGGTCATGCGGGTGATTCACTGCCCCCATAGAAGGTTGAGCTCGTGCAGGGAAGCCCACGGCATCATTCCATATGTGCCTTGCTCATGCCCTGCTTCGTGCAGTCAAGTGTCCTGCAGGATTGGATGCCCGTTCTCTGGTTGGCAGGCACAATGCTGCGAGGTTGCGAGGCTGCGCCATCCGACGCTCAGTAGTGCGGACGAGGCTTCAGCAGCGAGCAGCCAATATTTGGCAGTGAAGCAGGTCTACACCTGGAGATAGGTGTTACGCGTGAAATCTCCCACTCAACCTCCCATCTCGTGAGCGAAATGAAAACACTGCCTGATCCAGTAACATGGCCGTCGTAACTGAGGCTCTCACTGCCGAACGCATGTGAGCAAACAGCATGGAGCACCATGTCACCAGAATACACAACGGCTTCCAGGGATATGTAGTCTTCCGTATCCATCCGAGTATCCTTGTTGCTGGCCATTTGACGGAGGGCTAATGGTGAGTAGTTCTAATCATTTGCGCCGAAGCCGAAACTATCGTTCGACGATACCACGGAGACGATCCCATCTTTCCATACACAGAACGCCAAAAGTGAGACACAAGCCCCCCAAAGCCTCCGAGCATAATGTGCTACATCGACCTTCAGCACTATATCCATTGCAAGCATACAAACGCCCAATTCCGCTCGTGCTGGGACTCTTCCACCGGCCGAATAGGACTGGTGACTGGTGACCACAACATCTTCCGCGCCGAAATTCACTCGTACGACAGACTCTGTGGCGCATGCTACAGCGATGCCGTATAGAGAGCAAGCGAGAAAACCGGTAAGGTCATATTCGACCCCTGGATAGAGTGGCGGACTCCCACTCAGCTTACTGTGCATGTCGAATTCAAGGACAGCGGTGAGGTTCTGGAGGCCAACCGAGAAGTTGCACAGGAACGACCACTTGGCTTGAATCACACTCATGGCGGCAGGGTTGTAGCCTGCATGTTCGAAGGCGGCATTGAACGGGAGGAAGCCTTGCGGAAGCCGAGAGATGTGTTTCGCTATAGACCGACACATATTGGAAAGGATGGCCAACCAGTTCCACAGGAGCTGCAAGAGCCTCTGTTCATTTCTGCTGGAGCTGCGTACGATGCCGACTACGTCAATGACAACTGTGATCCCACCACGAACGTCAAGGAGATTCTTCTATACTTCTCGGCTTGTGGTCATTTCAACGGCTTGTGGTGTGAGGAGCTGGCCGTGCAAGACGGTGGTGTCCTGGCTCGCTGTGGGTGTGACAGATTTGACGAGAAGCTGGCTGGGAACCAGTATGCCGAGAGTGCAGATCCGTGCCTGCTGTGTCGTAAAGTACGACAGCCAGAGGATCGAGCTTTGCTCGGAGAGATGGTCAGAAAGATCACTGACGAGCGAGAACTCGCGTTGTGGCCTTGTAGGCAACGACGCCCGTACAGCGAAGTAAGATGGTAGCACCACAGCGCCTGGTTGCAGCAGGGCAGGGTTAAGCGTACGCACTGTTGGTCTTCTCAAGATGGAGTTGTTGAATTGTCCACTTTGGAGTCTGTGTGTCTTCGTACGCAGGTTGAGACATGGAAAAGATGCTCGTGCTGCCGGCCGTGGCTCCCTCTCAGTCCTTCTCCTTCCCCTTCCCACCCTCGCTTTCTGGCAATTTCCCTTGCGCCCGGAGCTTCCTCTTCTCGGCAACGTCCCAGTTGTGCACTCTAGCAATCGCAACTTCCAATGTCGTGATCTGAACCCTCAAAAACTCTAGATCCTCGTCACAGGCGGTCAGGCTTTCCTTTGCTTTGTCCCATTTGGCTTGCAGGAGCTCTTCAGCTTCGTCGAGAGGGTAGGCGACCATAACATTCGCCCCGAGCCAGAGGTATACTTCGTCGATTTGCGCTGGCTTGATGATGGCTTTGGCGTACAGAGTGTCCTGGAGGGAGAATGTCGTCTCGATCTCGTGGCCGGAGGGCTTTCCATCCCCAAGTAGATCATCATCTTCGTCAAGACTCAACTCCTCGACCCCGCTTGTGCCTTTCTTTTCAGCAAGGTCCTTCCTCTTCTTCTTCAGAAACTTGACGACCTGCAACGTCCTCTTCATTTCGGGCAATTTCTCCTTCAGTCCGATCGATCTTCGCTCCAGGTTTTGTTGCATGAATGTGTATTTGGAGACCATCTCTTGGAATCTTTGAAGGGTTGGTTCGACATCTTCAATGGACTTGACGTAGTCGGTCACATTGGACATAAATGGGAACGTGGGTATGCCTCGCGGATTGGTCGTCGTAGTGTCCATTGTCGCGAATGGTATAGATGGAAATCATACACGTTGGTGGTAGCAGCAGGTATGAGTCGTCTTATCAGACTAACAACGCCACATTTGTCTCTTGGATCGGCGTACGCAAACCTTCTGGCAATCTTGAGAGTTCGATTGTGAATTTCGTCGAGGCTTTAGACGGAGTTCGACTTGAACCTCGCGGACTTTCTATTTCTCCGGATTCGCGAGGCTGAGGTCGCGAGGCTGGCGCGACGACTGAGTCATGTCCCAATTGAAACTACAGGACAACGCAAGTTGCAGGGACATATCCATCCGAACATTGAAAGAGGTGCACATCGATCAATGAATTCCAATAGATGGTTCCACTAAGCGATGTCTGCGTCTAGCTGCTTCCTCATAAACATTGCACGGGCCGCTAGATGAATATCTGCGGAGCCGATGCTCTATGGGGAGTGAACCTGGACTCTCGCGTAAACGGAGCGTTCTGATAAACTCTTGCCCTGCCATGACACAATGACGAGCCGGCCAGACTCTGTCTTCTAGGCATGGCTTACGAGACAGTTGAGCTCAACTCGTGGTAATCCAAACGGAAATACCTGCCTTTTGTGGCACAGGGGCATCCTATCTGACTGCCGTGTACTATTTTAGGTGATCATCGTCTTTACTGATTGATTCGATGGTAGCCTAATTAAGGCAATCCTCCTCGTAACACATCATATACAAGACCCGTCGGCAGTGAAGCAAAGCATCATGCAGGGCGAGACGCTCTGCGATGGGGGCCCCAGAGCCATGAAAGTTCCTCCTTGTTTTGGATGAACAGAACGCTAGATATTCAAGATACAGGTACAAGGGTCTCGATAAATTGGTCTTGGCCAGTTCCAAAAGGGCACGACACCAACACAAACACAAAAGACCTCGAGACCAGCTCCTAATACCGTCGACAACCCCCAAGGTCTCAGCGGCTATCTCTTGTATAAGGCTGTATCGATCGAAGTGTATCGCTCACACATACATTTTTTCCCTCTTCAAGGCATCGTCGCACTGCTGCCAACATGCCGCCAGCTGCGATTACCGATTTGCGCCCAGCAGGCTCATTGACCTCGCTGTCCAAGACGCCAGAGAAGGAAACACACGTGCATGGCATGCAGGACAAAACCCCTCTAGCTGCAATCTCTCATGGGGATGTGGTACTGCCAGGAGTTCCACATTTCGACTCAGTCTCTGCTCAGCGTCAGTGGCAGCTAGAACACATGGCGGCAGCCTTTCGCCACTGGGCACGCGAAGGCTATATCGAGGGCATATCTGGCCACATCAGCGTTCGGGACCCTGGAAGCCATGACGTTTTCTGGACCAACCCTCTTGGCAAGCACTTTGGTCTCCTCAAAGCTAGCGATATGATTGCCGTCAATATGGATGGGAAAGTTGTAGGAGGAAATCGCTCCTTACCCCCCAATGCGGCCGGCTTCCTCATTCACAGCGAAGTGCACAAGCATCGTCCGGATGTCACCGCCGTATGCCATGCACATACAGTTCATGGCAAAGCATGGAGCGTGTTTGGGAAACCACTCGAGATGCTGACTCAAGATTCCTGCAAGTTTTATAATGCACACTCCGTGTACAATGCGTATGGTGGAGTGGTGTTCGCTGCCGCAGAGGGGGCAGAAATTGCGAAAGCTCTCGGTCCCAGAAATAAAATGTGCATCCTCCGCAACCACGGCTTACTCACTGTAGGCAAGACAGTGGATGAAGCTGCATTTTTATTCTTAAGCGCCGAACACGCCTGCCAGGGTCAGCTCCTCGCCGAAGCTGCGAGCCAGAACGGGAGGCTGGAAAAGGTTGTCATCGTCGACGAGGAGGCCGACTACACATTCCGCATGGAGAGTGACCCAGAAACATGCTACGCTGAATTTCAAGCATATGTGGAATGGGAAGATCACCACAGCAACGGAGACTTCAGAAAATAGACAGCTTCTCAGGTTGGCAGATTGTTGGGTGCCGCGGTGCTGAAGTGTTGAAGGTCGGGCCAGCCAACGATGAGCTTCGATGTCGCTGAGATGGTTGTAGGTGTAGAAAAGACTCCAAGCCCCCTCACTCCTTCACTGCCAGCAGTGTATGATACGAATACGAGCAGATATCCTAGTATATGGTCTGACGGGTCTCGGACCTCTCGAAAATGACCACGTCCTATACTCGTAATTGCGACACAGGAGTGGTGGGATTCTGCCAAGTGCTACTCCACTCGAGAATTCGCGGGCAGCTGTTTCCATTAGGAAGGATCTTCCGGTGGACTTGCCTGAAAAGCTACTCGTACTTGTACGAGGTAGACATTGCAGAGCTCGCCTGACTTGGTCGGCTGCAGTCAAGCATCTCTCTTCCTTTGCTCCAAAGAAAAGCCCATGTCGCATTCAGCATGAGAGCGCGGCAACGATTCGGGAAAGTTATTGTCCCTGCTATCTCACACGTGTCTCCCTCATTTTGGGCGACTGCGTAGAAGCCGGCGTCAGAAGCCTGACCCTGTCCGGAGGCGTTGACCACACCTGTGTCGGACCCCCAGCTATGCCTCCTTCCAAGGCAAAATCGGGAAAGAAACCATCGTCCAAAAGGGCCTATGCTTTTGGAGGCTGCGGAACGTGTCGCAGGCGTCACGTGAAATGCGACCAGGTGAGGCCTGTGTGCCTCACCTGCAGAGCACTCGGCGCCGTATGCGATGGGTTCAATGCCGAGTTAACGTGGGTCTCATTGAGCAAAAATCCTGGTTCGGACAGGTTGGCGGTTGACGACCACAGTGCCCAGGCGGGCAGGAGGCATCTCTACACTGGTAGGATCGTGTCAGTGTCAACTCCAGGGGATAATCTCTAACCTCCTCTTTATCAGAACGTTCGCGCGCTGCTATGACCAATGCCTTACAGTCCGGGTTGGCCTCAAGGTCCATTGATGAGTCGATTTCTGCGCTCGAGGCTCGTACGAAGGATGTCATCGCTGATTCCAGTAGCGGACTCAACGTCGGGCCTTTTGGGGTGTTCAGTCTAGGACAGCCGTTGGTCAGCGCAAACGACATCTCTCCATCAACACAATCCGTAACAGCGGCTGCTGATGACGTGCAGACCACCACACAGGTCAATCCAACCCTGGCACTTGATGCGATGCCCACTGTTGAGTCTTTCGAGTCTCTTGATCAAATGAATGACTTGCTCGATTGGTCTGACCTATTCAACCTGGATTTCAACGATGCCAATATTCTATGGCGCAGCTTGGATGACGACTCAAACGCTCCTGTCAATGCTGTAAAATCTGGTTCTTGTGACGCCGTCCAGGGAGAGCAAGGCCTGTTCTCGAGGAGTGCGGCAGGCAATATCACAACTCAGCAGGGACTGGGAGAAACTCTTCTGGCTGATGCACCTACAACTCTGGGTCCAGAATCAAGAGAGCTCGATCTCAGCGATGCCCATTTTCTCCTGAAGAATTTCCGTGATCGAGTTGTTTCTCATATGCAAGTTATGCCTCCGCCGAAAAGATCACCATGGCAGATTCTCAATCTGGATTCAGCATTTCTGACTCTTGCGCGGCTAACGGTACTCATCGGAGAAAGGGTGACTCATGCTGCTGTCGCTAATCTGCAAGCTCTACTGGCATTCTCATCAGCCGATATGGTTGTTCAACAGTGCCAAAAATCTCCAGGTTGCCATTCTCGCTGGCAGAGTTATTCCACGTCAGCCATTCAGATGGCGAAAGTTAATCTTCAACAATCTCTAAGAGATGAGTTTGAGGGTTCAAACACGGCCAAGTATAAAGACCAGCTGATGGCCATCATGGCCATGTTGGCTTTCTCCGTAAGCGTTGAAATGCTTCACGGACTTGATTCGAGGTGACACTCATCTCTCTCTAGATCGCTTACAATAAACAAAATGACGCTCGTGCATACATGATTGATGCAGAGCGGCTCCTGCGTGTACGTGGTTTGGGCAAACGCACAATCTCGCGCCGGGCGAGATTGCTACACCACGTCTATACGTGGACAAGGATCATCAACGAAAGTACTTATGTCTTAGGGAATCATACACCTTCTGAGCTCCACACCACACGCATTGCAGAACCGCACCCGCAAGTGCAAGAACATGGATACCAAACCACAATTTTCCACCCTGCTGGCTTGAGCACGAGATTGGATGATTTCCTCCGTCTGGGAGAGCCTGCCCCTGAGACAGACGTCGATATGGAACCGGCAGCTGCTTCGCAAACCTCTCACCTCCGAGACATTCACTTGGAGGAGGCTGGTGAGTCTACAGGAACACTGTATCCTCAGCTATACGGAATCCGCGAGCCTTGGTTGCGGCTTGTCTCACAGACTACGCGACTGGCAAACACCATCCGCTACTTTGAGCACGCCGCGCAGCCACCCCATGGTGTGACATCTTTGGAGTTGCAAAAACAGCGTCTCGAGGATATGGTGGGTGCTTTTGTCGGCGCCGATCGACAAGATACCCCATTCCAGGGCGGCGGTTCTGGGTCCCCACAACCAGAGCAACCCGCAGCCTATATGCTGAGAGCTTTGAACTCGGCGTTGATCATCTTCTTCTACCGTCGCATTCGAGATGTGAGCCCTTTCATTCTCCAAAGCCACGTCGATAATGTCATTCGGGCTCTTCAAGGTTACGAATTGTCCTGCGACTGTTATGGAATCCGAGGACCGGGCTGTCCTTGGCCAGCGTTCATCGCGGCTTGCGAGGCAATGTCCCGCAGCCAACGAGATTATCTTTCTGGTTGGCTGGGAAAAGCCGCAACGCTTACAGGTTTTTCACGATTTGAAACTGCCCGAAGCTGCGTGCATGAAGTCTGGACGCGTCGGGACAACGCACGCCCAGGAGGTAGGGATCGAAAAATAGGCGACCAGGTCTGGTCATGGATGCATGTCTGTCGCGAACAAAACATTCATGTACTTCTGTCGTGAATGACTTGACTGTTCACGGAGAGAGTTCCAATCGGTGGAACACCACTGCTTCTACTGGCTGCTTATATCTAGGATCCCTGCGTTCTCTGTTATAGGCCAGCCATGATCGTCTGTGTCATCATAGCGAAACCTTGACGCCTGCATTTTCCAGCAATTTCGCAAACTCCGCTCTAGGTTCCCCAGTCATGAGTTTGAAAGGCTTGCGGAGACCTCCCGTTTTCCACCCCCTGAGCTCCATGCCCGTCTTGATCAAGGAGGGATAGTTGTATCTTTCCAGTAATTCCTGAATAGGGTAGATTTTCTTCCAGAGCTCTCGACCTGCGGGAATGTCTCCCTTGACGACAATCGTGTCCCAAAGTTGAGCGGATAGCTCGGGAATCACGTTGGATGCTCCCCAGACAGATCCTTTACAACCCGCGACCAAGCCGTAGAAGGTAAGGGTATCCGCCCCGTTGAATGCGGTGATTTGGTCGGACAAGGCGAAGACCAATTCGGTGAATGCGGTGGCGTCGCCTGAAGAATCTTTGAGATATTTGACGCCATATTTCGACAGGCCCGCTATCTCTGCTGGACTCAGCTTTAAGCCACTGGCCTGTGGAACGTTGTAGTAAACGATATCCAGGCCGGAGACCTGATGAGCTTCGGCCATCAGCTCTTGCAGTTGTTCGAGGTTCACCGGGTCGTAAAAGGGGGGCACAATCATCAGTGCTGAAGCTCCGGCCTTGGCCGCGTGGGCAGCCAACTCGAGGGTGTCTTTCGTGGTTGTCGAACCCACGCCAGCCACCACTGGACCTCTTCCTGCCGTGTATTCAACGACCAACTCGATCAGCTGTTTCCGTTCGTCAAGCGTCATAGCTGTGAATTCGCCGGTTGTGCCGGCCGGCACTAGCCCATGGCATCCAGCATCAAAGATTCGGTCAATATGAGTTCGAAGCAGCTCCTTGTCAATGGACTTGGTGTCCTCTGTCCATGGCGTAATCAGGGCAACCAGGATGCCGCCTAACTCGGAGGGTCGGGAAATCATGGTGTATCAAGTGCCGGTCTCTTTGATTCCCAAAAAGAAATAGTTGTTCCTGGGCCAATTCACCGTGCAGATTTACCGCCGTAAAGGAAGGCAGAGGGATTGCTTTATAAATCGAGCAGACTTGCCAGGCGACAACGGCAACGCCATTACGACGCAATAAGTCAATCGTCGCTTCCCCGAATGGCTCACGTAGATCCCATACGGCGACCAAGAACGGCAACCCAAAGTGCTTGGACGGACATGTCAGTCTTGGTGCCTTGAAGATGCCTATCGTAGAAGAAGAGGCTGGGGTCCAGTGCCGATGAGGAGCATATTGTGACAAATTGGGTAACAGCTTCCGGGTCTGTGGGCCTCGGGCATTCGGTTCGATAGTGTGACAGCCTTGTGGTAATAATCTTCCAACTCTTATCGCCCCCCGTGGAGGTAGGCGAAGGTAGATCCTCCTGCCGCATGGAGCAGGTTGATTCCTCCGACTTTTTGGGGAATGGAAGAGACAAAGCTGAGCGAATTCCTCCAGTTATCCGAGATCATGCAAGCGGGTTTGGGGCGCCACAAAAGCTTCGTATTGAAACAGAGGACCAAAAGTTCCCAGTCATCACGCTCTTCATCCTCCCATGGTGCCGTGTAGATTTGGCCACACAAACTAAGATATCTGAACAAGCCGCCGCATTTGCAGGAGCTCAAATCCATGGCTAACCGACCTCCGTCTCTGGATAAACATGTTTTCACCGTGTCCGATCTCGAACTATTTGGAGTCCGAAATCTTGCGCCTGATGTTCGAGGTCAGTAATGTCGCGCTGTTGGGAAATGATGGCTGCGTGCTCGTTTCGGTCAAACACGTGGTCCAGGCTGACTTGGTGATAGATTACTATAATGAAGGTTCTATGGACTTGATAACGTGAGCAAAATCGAAGAAGAGGACCAAGCCAGCTCGTCGATCCGGTGGTGCTAATCATATCTGAGCCATGAGCAGGCTTCGCGATAATGTGGCTGCATATGATCGTTATAAGATTATCCCCAGAGTTCTACGCAATGTTTCCAACATAGATACAACTTCTGAGCTGTTTGGCTGCAAGGTTCGCCGTGTCAATGTCTCGTCAGACGCATCTCAAAATCCCGCGCCATGCTGATGGATGATTCATTCAAGGTCCAGTTCCCTTTGGCCCTCAGTCCTTCAGCAGCGCATCGTTTGGCTCATCCCCTCGGTGAAGTTGCGACCTCCCGTGCAGCAGCGACCATGAACATCGGCATGTGCTTGTCTTCATACTCCAACACGTCGCTGGAAGAGGTGATTGCGCAGGGAAAGGGGAACCCATATATGATGCAGATGTGCGTCGTCAAAGATCGGGCCTTGACAAAACAACTTCTTGACAGGGCTGAAGGTGAGCACTGATCTGACTCCTGCACGTTTCGGCCATCTAATACCTCGAGCCCCCAGGCGCAGGGTACAAGGCACTTTTCCTGTCGGTGGACACGCCTTGTCTGGGCCGACGGTTGAATGAATTTCGCAACAATTTCACCCTCCCGGAGCATCTGAATTTTCCAAACATCCTATCCTCGGGATTCAAAGAGTTCGACCACACTCAAAATTCTCATGATTATGGTATGGCAGCAAAGTCGCATGCAGGACTCCAGGACTGCGCCGTGCGTTGTCTGACTTGATCCTATCTATTCAGATGCCAGCTTGGAATGGAGCGAGATCATACCATGGCTGAGAAGAAATACCAAGATGCAAATCTGGCTCAAAGGGAGTGAGTTCGACAATCTTCTGGACATTCTCCCCAAATCATGGCACAGCTACAGCTGATTCTCTCCAGTTATCTCGCCGGCTGACGTTGAGCTTGCGATACGGTACGGCGTGGATGGCATCATCGTGTCCAACCATGGTGGCCGACAGCTGGACGGAACACCGGCCACGTTGGACGCACTTCGAGCGTGCGCACCCGTAGCTCGTGGACGAATCTTAGTGGCTGTGGACGGCGGCATCCGTCGTGGATCCGACATCTTCAAAGCCCTTGCTCTTGGAGCCCAGCACGTCTTCATCGGGCGCACTGTCATCTGGGGGCTTGCTGTGAGCTGCTATCGAGCCGCTGTCATGACCAGCGCTGACACAATGGCTATAGTACAATGGGCAGCAAGGTGTAGAGCTCGGCATCAAGCTTCTGCTGGAGGAATTCAAAACCACGATGGTATTAGCAGGGTATGCATCCTTGCACGATCTGTTGACGGTCCACGGCATTGCATAGACTGACATGTTTAATACGCCTGCAGATGTCGCTCATTGAAGGACGTTTCACCAGATTACCTCGCGTATATTGGAAGCTCGGGTCGATTATCCAAGTTGTGAAAATTGGGAGGCAAGGGAAAGCTCTCTGTCCAGGCGCAAGACATGCCCGAGGTCCAGACTAGTTGCATATGAGGACGGCGCAGCCCATCGCAATCATCCTACCAAGGAGTAGCTAGAGAGCATCCTCTCCTGCTCGTAAGTGCGGTTGGGGCTTGCTAGGGCTCAGAAGAACTAGAAAAAGAGTTCTCTCATGGCAACGGCGAGCCTATATATCTCAATCAGTAACAGGGATTTCGAGGCCGGAATCTCGACACGAGGACTTTCCATTTCCATCTCTGGACCTGAGCGTGGCCCTAAGCCTCGCTGCATCAACCTGAGATGCTCCAGCACGTGACTGAGCATGGTGCATTCGGCCTGAGCAACGGATCAATCGCGCCCACATCTGGGCCAGGGGTCCCTGTTCCCGGCTCTCGCCTCTAATAAAGGAACAATCTTAGCGCACCTGGCTGCCTGACAACTTGGAGGTCTCCGGCCGAGAAAATGTAACAACAGTCGTTTTTAAGTTAGCAGTCATTTGAATAAATTTTGGCCACCACAAGTTTGCCAGGACTCAGAAAACCCATATGTTAGTTTCCTGGGCCGGGGCATAGAAAGGGTTACGTTACACGTATATCCGCTGATACTAGACGGGCCAATTTAAAGTAAATTCAGCTCTATGTGCCGCGCAAGATCCAAATGCACCGACCCATTAGTAAATTATGAATAAGCTCAAGTCTTACAAGGCTAAAGTCACGTGTTTAAACTGAGCGGCAGGCTATGGCTGTCTCCGTGATTGCTGCCTCACGAACAAGGCTGAATCTCGAAACCCCAAGGCAGACATTTATCAATTCTTTGCACTCTGGGCTTTCGCTTTGGCTTGCCCTTGCCTCTTTTTGATAGGAGATCATCCCAAGTTCTGCGAGCAGATGTCTGCCAAATAGGGTTGACACTGAATGTTTTGACCACCTGTCATGGGCGACCCACTCTCAATCGCCGCCGGCGCGGCCGGTTTATTATGCCTCGGTTTACAGAGTACAGAGTATCTATACAACTTCTACATGGCGTTCCGAGATCAGCATCAGGAGCTCGCTCGGATCACAGACCATCTTGGCAGCCTTCTTGAATCTCTCCAGATTATCGACGAGATATTGCGCGTCCGCAAGAGGCGGCCTAATGAGCAATCAATCATACAAAATATCGAAACATCCATCACTCGGAGTGAAGACATCATTCGCGCGTTACAAGATGAGAGTAATAAATTCAAGAAAGAGCCCGCTGATAATTGGAAAGAGAAAGCAGTTATAGTTGGACGGCGGGCGGCATATCCGTTCAAACGAAGCACATTAGAAGACCTCGGTGACGACGTCAACGATTTTCGCGACAACTTATCAGTCGCATTGCAGGCACTTCAGCTGAAAGAGCACCAGAACACACAGAATGATATTGGAGCGGTTGCCACTATTGTCAAGAATCTACAAGCGCAAACAGGTAGTACCGATCTGCGACAGTGGCTGCGTGCGCCAGACGCAACCATCGACTTGAATATTGCCAGTGCTAAACGGTACACGGGCACAGGCCAGTGGCTGGTCCATAGCACAGCCTATAATGCATGGCTGCAGCAGGAAAATTCTTTTCTCTGGCTGTACGGTTTCGCTGGTTGTGGCAAGTCTGTTCTATGTTCCACCGCTATTCAGCACACCTTCAACTGTCGACATTCCGCTGACACTGCGGTTGCATTCTTCTTCTTCACCTTCACTGACGAGTCAAAACAAGATGCGTCAGCAGCGTTGCGAGCATTGCTGTTTCAACTATGCTGGCAGGTGTCTGGTCTAGAGATGGACTTGACCCGCCTGAAGGCATCATATAACCACGGCACACCTCCACTCCTGGCCTTGCAGGAGTATTTACGAAAAGCTGTGACACAATGTCGCCATGTCTACATCCTGCTCGATGCACTAGATGAGTGCCCTGCTGACAGACCACGAGCCGAAGTACTGACATTAATTGAAACCATGCGACAATGGGGGCTACCAGGATTACATCTACTAGTCACCAGTCGAGATGCCCCTGATATTCGCAGCCGGATGCCGTTTCCAACACTTAGCCAGAGCGTTGGGCATATTGTGTTAAAGAATAAGAGTATTCAAGAAGACATATCCAAGTTCGTGTCATTTCAGGTTGACCATGACTGTCAGCTTCAGGATTGGAGTGATCATCGGGAGGAGATCAAGAGCTATCTTACTCAGCATGCAGATGGAGTGTAAGAGGCCTTTTACTATCAGTCATTTTCATTGATATAACCTGACCAATGCCTAGATTTCGCTGGGTTGAATGCCAACTCCAGCCGCTACGGCAATGCCCCCGAAGCAAGAAATATTTACAGAAATATCTCCGCACACTGCCGAAATCTCTTGGTGAAACCTACGAGCGGATGCTGTGCGGCATCGAGTCACAGGAGGAAGCGCAACAGATCTTGTCACTTTTATGTTACGCTTCCCGACCGTTGTCGACGGCCGAGGTCATCGAGGCTCTTGCTGTTGACATTAATGAACTCGAGTGCTATGACCCAGAGCGTAGGCTCACCGCTGGTGCTGACGACCTCCGTCGAATTTGCCCTGGATTGATCGAGATTGATTCGAGCAGTCATACTGATCAGAAAAGAAAGATTGAAGTGAATACAAGCACAATGGCGACCGATGTGGTCCGTATTGCTCACTTCTCAGTCCAGGAATATTTACTATCTGATAGCATTATTAAAAGTCGGGCGGCAAACTTTGCGCTGTCAGGGCCATTACAGCATGGACAGATTAGCAAAACTTGTTTAATGTACCTCGGTCACCATGACTTCCTGCAACAGGATCTCAGTTCAGATCTGTTAGAGAGGTATGCCTTTGCGAAATATGCTGCAAACAACTGGCACCATCACTATCGACAAGCTGACAGCCAACTTGCCGAACAGCTATTGGACAGGGTCATCAACTTGTTGACAATACGCCAATCGCGGGAGCGTTGGCTGCGGCTCCACGACCCAGATCAACCGAGTCACAGAGAGGTTAACTTCCACAATCCAATCGTGGATAAACCTTCGGCGATATACTATACTTCCCTACTTGGCCTGGACAGTGTCCTCATGAGGATCCTATCTGTGACAGAAACTGATGTCAATACACAAGAAGGCCATTACGGCAGTGCGCTGCAGGCGTCATTATACCAAGGTCACCAGCAGGTAGTACATCTACTCCTCGACAGGGATGCAGATGTCAATACAAAGTATGACCCGTATGGCCATACACTACAGATTGCATCGTTTTGTGGCCACCAGCAGGCGGTGTGCTTGCTGCTGAAAAGGGGTGCAGATGTTCACGTACAAAGCGGCTGGTTTGGTAACGCACTGCAGGCGGCGGCGTCCTTCGGCCACCAGCAAGTGGTGCAAATGTTGCTTGACAATGGTGCTAATGTCAACACACAAGGTGGCCGCTATGGTAATGCACTACAGGTAGCATCACTCTCTGGTCACCAGCAAGTGGTGCAGTTGCTGCTAGACAATGGTGCTAATGTCAACACACAAGGTGGCAGCTATGGTAATGCATTACAGGCAGCATCACTCTCTGGTAAACAGCAAGTGGTGCAGTTGCTACTGGATGCAGGTGCCGATGTTAACATACGGGGTGGCTGGTATGGTAATGCGCTGCAGGCGGCATCACTCTCTGGAAACCAGCAAGTGATGCAGTTGCTATTGGACAAAGGTATAGATGTCCAAACAGAGGGCGGTGAACATGGTAGCGCACTGCAGGCAGCGGCGTTCTCAGGCCACCAGCAAGTAGTGCAGTTACTACTGGACAAGGGTGTGGATGTCAATTTAGAAGGGGGTCAGTGTGGTAGTGCGCTTCTGGCAGCGTTGTGGAATGGTCATGAGCACATAGTGCAGTTACTATTGCTCAATGGTGCTAATGTCCATACGCAGGGTGGCTACTATGGCAATGCGCTTCAGACAGCATCATGGAACGGTCATGAGCAGGTGGTGCAGATGCTTCTGGACATGGGATTGGTGGTTGATATTCAGGGTGGTACGTACAATAATGCGCTGCAGGTAGCATCTCTACGTGGCTGGAAGAGGGTTGTTCAGCTACTGCTAAATCGAGGTGCTGATGTTAACGCACAAGGAGGTGAGTATGGCAATGCGCTACAGGCCGCTTCATACTATGGCCATGACAAGGTAGTGCAGATACTGCTAGAGAAGGGGGCTAATGTCAACGCACAAGGAGGTAACTATGGTAACGCACTGCAGGCTGCATCAGTGCGTGGCTGCGCACAGGTGGTGCAGATACTACTGGACAAGGGTGCTGATGTTCATGCTCAAGGAGGCAAGCATGGCAACGCGCTGCAGGCGGCAGCAATAGAGGACCACAAGAAGGTGGTGCAGATGCTGAAGGATGCGGGAGCGGATGGCCAATAGGCGAGATAGATTCTACTGTACTGCAAGGCGCTACAAGGACATCCGACAACCTTGTAAATCCTTCATCATGCAGATCAGTAGCATCTCAAGGGCTCCCTTTATCTGGAACTTTCCAGCAGGCTCATATAATTGTAGAAAAGTACCTCTATTGCCAGCATGCTCGCCGTGTTACCTTCTTGATAAGATTCCTTGTATAGGTTTCGGCAACGAAGGTCCGTGGTTTCAATTGTGGGCGTGACAAGTGACCACCTGTATATTTGAGCAGAAGCCGGGGAAGACGACATCAGCAAGGCTCTAATGAAGTGTGAATGCCACAGGCCCCACAGTCGTTACGTGCAAAGTGATACCAGACCCTCACGTAAAATAAAGAGAGATCATGAAGAGCGCAGTCGGGCAACATGTATAATCCGTTCCGCAGCGTATTCTTGGCGATCGTGGGTCAATGCATGAATATGAAGACCGACTCGCTCTCGCAGGGTCAAGGAGGGAATGCGCCGTGGTGCCTTCTCAGGAACCCTTTAGAGCCTTCCTTTGGGCCCTCGTTAAAACTTGACAGTCTGGAGGGACAGAACTTGAGCCACCGCCCCGACGTGGTCAGCAGGGTGAGCTGGCACAGCCGAGCCTGAGCCGACGTTGAGTCGGACACGAGCCAGCCTGAGCAAAAGCGGCGCGAAGTTACGTGGGATGGAAGGGGGACGGGCGTCAAGATCCCGGTGCAGAAACAGATAGATGTTATTGAAGTCGACGTATCTCCAGGAATTTTCCGAAACCATGGAGAATGAATGGTCCTGCAGCTTGATGCGCCAGCGCCAGCTCTAGAGCCTGACAATCAACCAGGAGCTACGCAATGACGTCGTCCCCAAGCCGTACTTATTCGAATGACAGGTCTAGATAGATCTGAGGCAATTCAGTGGAATCGAATACTTGCCTATTTCGCCAGGATGGTCCCATGCAAAATTACCGTGAATGGTAAGTCGGTCAGCAATGCCGCAGACGGTGAGGTGAGACTGGTTGGGACTGTTGACGCCGATCGATAGGAAGTCCTTGCCGCGTCATTCCTGAATTACATGGCGTAGTTCCCGATACAGCCAGCCTATTAGTATCCATCCATTTCGGTGACTGTTCACCCCATCGAGCTTGGAGCGCGTGGCCATGGCGATTTGCAAAAACAGACGGATGTGGATGTCGGAGTCTCATGCTTATTCGATACGCTATGTGTCGCGGTGCCCTGTATATCTCAATGGCATTTGCCATTTGTTGCCGCTCATCTTGATCACCACAGGTACATTCTCGACTTCCGACGACCTTTCGGGGTGGAAAAAATGGCTTCCCTCATCCAAGAAATGAAAACGCCCAACGGGCACAAGTATCAGCAGCCGCTGGGACTGTTCATCAACAATGAATTTGTTGCGGCTTCGCCTGGAGCGCCAACTATCACGTCCATCGACCCAGCGTAAGCAATTTTCCGTCTCTGCTCAGCAAAATCGAGAAAAATCTTGCCAATATAGGCTATGTAAAAGCCCATGCTGAGTTTTTTTTTGAAGGACAGAGGAGCCAATTGCCACAGTCCAAGCCGCGTCCGCAGCCGATGTTGACAGGGCAGTCAAAGCGGCCCGGACGGCCCTGAAAGACCCATCTTGGGCGCTGCTCTCCGGCACGGATCGTGGAAAACTCATGGCACGAGTGGCCGACCTCATGGAAGAACGAGCTGATGTATTCGCGTCCATCGATGCATGGGATAACGGTCAGTGGGACATGTCGCAAGCAAAGCCCTTCTTTTCCCCGATCTTGACCTTCTAACCCATTCTCGTCCGCAGGGAAACCCTTCTCACTAGCTCGAAGCGAGGATATTCCAGAGGCCATCAGCGTTATTCGATACTACGCGGGATGGTGTGACAAGGTTCATGGCCAAACGATTCCCACGACACCTGAAAAGTTTGCCTACACTATTCGGCAACCTATAGGAGTTATTGGCCAGATCATCCCATGGAACTATCCTCTATCAATGGCTTCCTGGAAATTAGGCCCAGCGCTGGCTTGTGGTAACACAGTCGTCCTCAAGGCCGCTGAGCAGACCCCTCTCAGTATCTTGGTGCTTGGCCAGCTATTCAAGGACGCAGGATTCCCGCCTGGCGTAGTCAACTTCATCAACGGTTATGGTCAGGACGCCGGTGCTGCCCTAGTTGAGCATCCACTGGTGGACAAGATTGCCTTTACCGGATCAACCGCGACCGCCCGAAGAATCATGTCCCTGGCAGCGAAGACTTTGAAGAACATTACTCTGGAGACAGGTGGAAAGTCGCCACTCCTCGTCTTCGACGATGCCGACTTGGAACAAGCCGTTAAATGGTCACACTTTGGGATCATGTCGAATCAAGGCCAGATATGCACGGCCACGTCCCGCATTCTCGTTCAGCGAGGCATCTATGAAAGCTTCTTGGCCAAATACAAAGAGACTGTCCAAAAGGTGTCACGCGTGGGGAATCAATGGGATGAGGAGACGTACCAAGGGCCTCAGGTGTCGAAAGCTCAGTATGACCGCATCTTAAACTACGTTAAAATCGGCCAAGATGAGGGTGCACAACTTGTCCTTGGAGGAGCGCGTCATCAGATAACCGGACACGATGACAAAGGATTTTTCATTTCGCCCACCGTCTTTACCAACGTTGAGGACTCGATGCGCATCTATCAGGAAGAGGTCTTTGGCCCGTTTGTTGTCATTTCGACGTTTGAGGACGAGGCAGAAGCCATCGCCAGGGCTAACAGCACTACCTATGGACTCGGGTCCGCCATATTTACCAACGATCTTCGCCGAGCTCACCGAGTCGCAGCGGCAATAGAAGCGGGGATGGTCTGGGTCAACAGTAGTCAGGATTGTGATTTCCGAGTTCCCTTTGGGGGTGTCAAACAAAGCGGCATCGGGCGCGAACTTGGTGAGGCTGGACTGGAAGCATATTCTCAGATCAAAGCCGTCCACATCAACATGGGGAATTTTCTCTAGTTTGCAAGCCTACAAGCAGCTCCGCCGGTGAGAGAGTCATGCTTCAGCCAACGCGTGCTATTATACCAGAGTTTAATACAGGGGATCCCACTTCACAGATACTAGAGTGCCATCATCTGTGGTCTCCTTTGAACAGTCAGCCTTCCGCAAAGATTGGCTCATCCAGATCAAGTGCGACGCCGATCAGATGCACAATAAGACGACCGGCTGCCAAAATCCCGGCCGGAATTGCAAATACAGCATCCAGGTTGTGACCATGCGGTTTCGCAAGAGAGAGGACGCCCGGTAAAGTCGCCCCTTGATTAGATGGATCCGATTGCATCCAAGAACATAAGTCACTTCCGAAATGCCTGCCAGAAAGGAAAGCGATGGACCCACCGTATTCAACAGAATGGGAAGTCTCTTCCTAGCTTCCAGGCTAACCCCGGCGGAATACCTGGCACCGAGTCGTGAGTCGATAGCTTGGTATCTCCATAGGCTTATCCGTCTTACCCCAGGTTATCGGCCCTCCTGGTCCCACCAGGCGGACCTGTGGACATCCCGAGATAGTAATGCATCGCAGAAACTGTACTAGGGGTGTATAGCTCAAGGCTGTCGTCCTATATAATGACATGAATTGGGAATGATGTTCGGCGAGCGTTCTTGTTATCGGTCTTGCACCGCTATTCCTTGCGCCTGTCCGCACGACAAAAGTGCCCTTTGTTGGTCTCAATGGACCTCGATTCCAGTGCAAAGGACTACACGATGAGCAAAGACACCGAGTTGGGCCTGCAACCCATCTCGTCCGCTGCTACAGGTGCGGTTGTGGACATTGGCCACAGCATTGAACGGCAGGCCACTCATCGAGGCCTCAAATCTAGACATGCCCAGATGATTGCTCTAGGAGGCACCATCGGCACAGGTCTCTTCGTCGGTTCGGGCCAAGCTCTTGTCATCGGTGGCCCTCTCTTCTTCCTGCTGGGATACTGCACCATCACAATACTGGTGTATGGCATTGTAAGTCCGCCGGGAAGCGACTGCGTCGATATAATGGAGCCCGAGGCTGACCCAACTTGCATCTAGATCACAGCAACAACGGAAATGAGCTCCTACCTCCCCGTCGTTGGTTCCTCAATGGCCTACTACGGCAACCGGTTCTTTTCACCTAGCCTCGGTTTTGCGATGGGCTGGATGTATTTCTACGTCTTCACAATCACCGTCCCGGCAGAGATCACTGCGGCCAGTCTGGTGGTGGAGTACTGGAATCCACCCGTGAACATTGCGGTCTGGATTACAATCTTTATGGTCATCATCATCGCTCTGAATTGTTTTCCTGTCAAGTACTACGGGGAGACCGAGTTCTGGTTTGCCTCTCTCAAAGTGTTTGGCATCATCGGACTTCTGATCATGGCCCTTGTTCTCATCCTCGGCGGCAGCCCAACTCATGATAGACTTGGGTTCCGCTATTGGCACAACCCGGGACCGATCAACGAATATCTGGTCGGAGGGGCCTCTGGCCGACTGTGTGCACTGGTTGGAACAACCACCTTCTCCGTGTTCGCTTTTGGATTTGCCCCAGAACTTCTGATCATCACCGGCGGAGAAATGGAATCGCCGAGACATAATCTCCCCAAGGCGGGTAAACGCTATTTCTGGCGATTGATCCTGTTCTATGTTCTCGGCGCTTTGGCCATCAGCATGATCATCTCCAGTGACGACAAGCATTTACTTGGAGGCGGTACGGGCGCAGCTGCCTCTCCATGGGCCCTCGCTGCCAGAAACGCAGGCATCAAAGGCCTGGCTTCCGTTATCAATGCCGTCATCTTAACCTCTGCCTGGTCAGCTGGGAATTCGTATTTGTTTCTCGCCAGCCGGTCTCTATTCTCTATGGCCGAGAGCGGTAATGCCCCGCGAGTCTTTCTCAAGTGCACCAAGTCCGGAATACCGTGGGTGGCCGTCGCGACGTGCTCTACCTTCTGTCTCCTGGCCTACCTCAATGTCTCATCGGGTACAACGACGGTGTTCAATTGGTTCGTCAACCTCATCAACACAGGGGCTTACCAAAGTTGGATTTGCGTCTGCATTGTGTATCTACGGTTTCGCAAGGCGACTTTTGCCCAAGGCATCACAGATCTCCCCTACCGGTCTCGCTTCCAGCCTGTCATGGCCTACGTTAGCGGCTCGATGTTCACGTTGTTGATGTTGCTGGGCGGCTTGAAAAACTTTGTCAACGGCAACTGGGATACATCCAGCTTTCTGACGGCCTATATTGGGATCCCCATCTTCATTGTGTTTTATGTTGGCCACAAGGTCACTTGGGGACGTAAGGACCCTATGGTTTATGCGCCTGAACAGGTCGACCTGTACAGTGGGTTGGAAGAAGTTCTGGCTCGAGAGACAACAAAAGAACCTCGTCGAGGTATCGAGAAGATCAAGGCACTATGGGAATGAAGCGGACGCTGGATGCTACGTGGATCAGTAAAGTGTTTGTATCCCAGAATGTACTGACACAACCAGGGCAACCTTGCCGTACTATCCTTGGTTTTTTTTTTCGAAGAGGTGCATGTCCCATTTCTCGTCTTCCACGTGAACGGAAAAATTTATAACAGACATGGACAAATCCTGTTGCTGATCGTCAAGGCGACTCTCTTCTGGCCTGCTGCTGCTTGAGCAACTCAAGCTGTGCAGGGTCACGTCCGTCTTGCAGTCCACAGTTGACTTCTTCAACCAACCCAGTCTCCTGGCTGAAAATCCACCCGGTGATCGGTATGGAGGGCTTGATCAAAGGATGGTTTCTCAGAAATAGCACATCCTCAACGACGCTGGTCTCTAAGATCTCCGCCTCTGTCGCTCCTTCCTTGGGCGAGGAGAACGGCAAGTAAGCCATCGACTCGGCCCAGGGTTTTGCGCCGTCTAGAAACAAACCGCCCTTCGCTGCGGGATCGTTTTTGATGATCATTGCTTTAACCCACTCGTCGGTGAACCTGAGGGCGCCACATCCTTTTATCCCCCAGTCAGCCATGTCTCTCAGACGGTAAGGCCAAGCTCCCGTCATCTCCACAGCCCGTAAACACTGACCTGTATGATGGATCACTTTCAACTCCCTGATCTCGCTCACAATCTCAATGATCGCGATCGTCCTCAGAACGTCCTCGCTCGCAGTTCTCCCACCTCCGTTTCTGATCACGAAGGCCTCGTTCTCACCCAGCCGGAAGAACTGGTCAGGACTGCACCGCGCGTCGCAGCAGGTGATGATACCCACACGCGATCGGGCACCGGCCACCATGTTCTCCTTGTGGAAGAAATTTCGAGCGTAGTCTTCGTTCGCCGACTTGAAGTCGTATGGCGCAAAGGCCAGAAATTCGTCGTGGCCCAGGCCTGTAGCCATGATTGTGGGCGGTCGAGGTTGCAACGAAACGGGGGGTATCGAGCGAGTCTATCTGGTAGGAGTTGCGGCGACAATGAGATCTGATCAAATAAGTTTTGTGAGCTCAAGTTGAAGGCTGATATGTGTGCGCCCTCGAGCCGCGCTGCCGCCGGCTCCTGTCCAATGTCCAGACACAGACATCCGGTGTAGAAACCCAGACCGTCTTCGCCGTATGGTCATTGTTTGCGCATCTGGCGATAAGCTCATAGCCGCCCACGGAAGGAAGGAGTTCGGTTGCTTAACTCCTCTCCTCCCTCAAACACCCACCGATTGCTATGATCCTCTTCCGATGGACTCGGATCTACCCCAGGCAAGCAGCGCCCTGTAATCCAAAGTCGGTACACACAGCCGCATTTCTCAGCAGCGGAACCAGAAGGTGGGATCCAACCTGACCCAGCGGTATCACGGAGAGCCACTGGGTTGCTTTGAAAGCCGGAGTTGCGAAGGCCGCGGTGCGACGCCAGGCGGTCGTTCAGAAAAGACCGCTTGCCGGCTTCGCTGGAGACGAGAACGATGCGATATTTGCTGTGTAGAAGGGGGAAATTGTGGTATGAATCTTGTGATAGTGGCTGAGATAAGCCAGCGGTCGAAACTCTTGCGGCGCCGAACGCCATCCACGAATGTAACACGACGCCAACACACTTCCAATATGGTCTCGGATATTCTTTAGACGGAGAACCTGTACTTGGTACTCATTCTCGTGAGATCTACAACTGTGGGACCAGCAGAAAGCTCCCCGCGAATTCGCCTCCCAAATGAACCCTATGGCGTCCTTTGTTGAATTGCGGCTCTGCGTGCTTGACGTGAGGATTGTCCCACTCAGGAAGCACCATCGTCTTGCCAGCTATCTGCAGACGAAGCGCTTCTCCTTTCTCGTAGACGATACCCATGGGCCAGATCCCAATGTCTAATTCCACAACTTGACCGGGAGTGACGTAGTCCGCTCGCACATGTGGATGAACAGGCCAATACTCGGTGGATTTCTCGGGATCGAGTTCGCGGTGCGAAGCCCGCAGCATGCCGGTCGGGCCAAGATACTTTGTGGGATTGACGTTCGCGACCTCTTTGACCGACTTCACACTCAATTCGTGGAGAGGGACATTCGACTGCTCCATGAGTTCACCGTCGAACGACACCTTTCGCAACATGACGTAGATATCAAGATCGTTATGTTCCAGACAGGACACGAAGATCTTCAGCTTCGAAAGGCCGGCGAGTGTGGTCTGCTCGGGGAAGACGTAGTCATAGGCGAGGATGTCACCGGCGGTAGAATCATAGGAATGGACTGTGCTGTCTGTGCTCGGTGTGGTCTGCAAGGTCTTCTGAGAGGTGAGATACAGCTTCGTATACCTCGTTCGAGGAACCGGATAATCCGTTTCGACTTGATCGTAGAGCGGATACTGGCATCTCGATCAGCAAGGATGCCCTTGACAACGGGGGGGGGAGCGAGCCAGAGTTCACCTTCTCTCCAAACCGATACATCGAGATCCGAACTCTCGGAGTGTTCTCCCAGCCGTTGTCTTCACCCTTCAAATATCGGGAAAAGAATCGGTCCAAGTCATCCACCGAGCGGTAGTGGTAGTCTTCGTACCATTCCTGGTGGGGATGGATTCTCAGCCACTTCTGATCGGTGTTGGTGTATTTCCATGCTCGGAGCGAACCCATTGTATGCAGCATGGAGGAGTACGAGCCCAGGATGTAGGAAGGGACCTGGATCTTGCTGAAGTCAACGCATTTGGATCTCCAGTAGGCATCGTAGAACTCATGAGCTTGACCCATCTCCACAATCGACTCCTGCAGGCCGCGACCTGTGAAAGTGTTAGCGACCAACCTGCGGCGCCCTGGTTGCTAGCAACAGACCTGGAACACCCCGAAGAACCCACTTCAGGAACGGCGCCCATGGGATACCGCCGCGCCGACTCACGTCTCGATACAGATCGCTGAAGCCTTCCCACGGCGCAATTGCTTTGAGGTGAGGAGGCTGCTCCATAGCCGCCCAGTATTGCACAATACCAAGCCACGAGTTTCCCGCCATCCCAACCGCGCCATTGCACCACTCGTATTTGGCCACACACTCAATGATGTCGTAGCAGTCCTCGCCTAAGACAAACTCGTGAGCTCTGAGAACGCAATCATCGAGGGTTGTGGAGCAGCACCTTCCTTGCGACCGAAAGTGTGCAGATTTCCTTCACTGTTGAAAGAGCCTCGAGCGTCGGGATGAAGGACGGCGTAGCCTCGACGACACCATTCATTTGGATCCGGGCTAGATGTGGCCAGTCAGTCCGGGTGAGCACGGTTAGGCAAGGGGAACTTCAACCCTTCAAACTTTTCAAGACCACTCTGACGATTCTTGGGGACTCCGACACGGTATGGGACCACATCCATCAGGTTTGCACCACTCCCACCTTTCCCATATGGCGAGTGAGCCATGATGATAGGGATCTTCTTCCCACCTGTATCTGCAGGCCGGTATATATCCGCATATATCTGGGCGAGAGTCAGTAATTGGCAAGCCGTACAGGGTGTGAGAGGCGTGTGGACATACCTTAACGCCATCTCGCATGACAATCTCGATGTCCTTCTCGAATATGATGTCGAGCTCGAGCGGCTTGTTCTCCGGTGTTTTTTGCCAGCCTCGAGGCAAGACAGAATTTTCGTAGCCAAAGGGTACTGAAACGACTTTCGGATCTCTGTTTGGCTCGTCTGCTGGAATAGCTTCCTGCCAAATCCACCCGAATCCTTGGTCAGGGATTGAACCCTTGTTATAGCCTGGCCAGGACTTGTCAATAGGCATGACGTTCCTAGCACGGAGTATGAACTTGGTGATATGCAAGGAAGGGACGCTATTCGCATAAAGGAGCCAGCTTCAGTAGACAATCTTCGCCTGTGGACAGTTTGAAAAGGGCGATATCAAGAAGTTAAGAGGAAGCTCATGGAGTATGCATGCATCCGAGTCCGCTTCTACGCCGAGCACCGTCGCCGGGTGGCCATTCAAGTCGAAATTCCGAGCGGCGAAGGACGAGCAGGTCTTTACCTTGGCTGCACCATCGTACGGAACAGATGCGCTGCAAGGCAAGACGCGTTGTGAGGCCCTGTTCCGGCCTTCTCAAAGCGCCGTGTCTGCCGCGCCAGAGATGCCATGCTTTTGGAGGAGAGAGTGGGCATGATCGGTGCACGGCCCGGGCAAAGCCTCTGGGGTTCACGTTCTACAATCGTCAACCTGCCAATTCCGGTTATGTGATACCGCATTGAGATACTCATTTTGAAAGGTCACTCGCTCTCCGCTTGGTTTGAACTACCCCTCTGCTACCTCGTACTCGAGAACGACAAACCTGATTGTCTCATATCGTTTGATCCTAGTGGGTGAGCGAAGGCTTGAGAACGGGCGCCAGGGGACATGACAAGTCGCCTGCCTTTGCGCTGCTGTCCACGTAATCTTGGGTATAGCGGTGCGAGAGGAAGCGGCGATTCGTCTAGGGCTACACGGGGTCGTCCAGGGCGACTGTTCTTCGGTAAGTACTGCGGACAGCTCCTTTACGATTCCTTTACCTTGGAAAAAACAGTGTCGGCCATACACAAGATCGCGAGGTCTCACGCAGATAACGACTGATCTGTCAGATCGGCTCGAATAGGGATATAGCCGGGTTCGGCCTCAGTTCCCTCGGAGTGTTCGAGGGAGAACCAAATTGACCGAAAAAGATGCATGCCTCGGTTGATTGCTCACTTGCAATTCACAACGGCATTTATAGGCCAAATCCCAGGACATGGGGTGCGTGGTAGAATGTCAGGCGACTGTAGGCATCCTCTAGACAGCAAATCCAACCGACCGACTGATGTTTTCAACGGACTATCGCCAGCCATCAGGCTTGTCTCCTTCGTGCACCGCGATGTCGACCAAGGTACAAGACGACATTGCCGCCGTCCATAGCGAGAACAAGCTTCAACACACCGAGACTGCAGACAGTGTCATAAGGCCCGTGCCACGCGACATCTTTGAGAAACTCTGCCTGAATCCGGAGCCTCCTGGATCAGGTTGGCTGTGTCGCACCTTTGCCAACACAATGCCCATGGCACTTATGGGGTTCTTCATCTCCGCTTTGCCAACCGGATGCATCTTGCTGGGATGGAGAGGTTCCGGGGGAAACGGCGCAGCTCTTCTGTGAAGACACCTACATGTACACGCCTTGCACGCAGAGAAACATCAGCTGACCCGCGATCGCTCGCTTTCCAAAGACCGGTCTACATCTTTTTTGGCGGCATTGTCCAAATTGTGGGGCGGTGGGCGAATGGGTCATTGGCAACACCTTTTCCTACACCATCTTCTTCACCTATGATGTTTGATGATCGTCACCAGAACGGGAGGCACGAGAGTAAGTTCGGTGATCTGGAATTTCCCAATTGTCCCCAGAAACACTGCGACGTCGAAGCGACGGAGGACGTAGCTGGTGACGCAGCTCCGCAGCGGCGACACGTGGGACATTTGGCGCTGTGGCCGCGTGGAACATGGGCAGGAAAAGCAGGTGAGAGACCTAGTTGACAGACCGTGAGCGTGAACGAGCACATATGGTAACTTCTGTCTGTCTGTCTCGGCACGTGTACCCTTACCTCGTACGGGATATTGTGCCATTCCGTGACCAATGTGTGTTGAGAAATCAAATTTCAGTGTGAGATGACCGCGGCTTTAGGAAAGCCTGTCGTACCGCTGCTGAAAAGGTAGGCGTCTTGCCGGTAGACCGAGGGATAAAACAGGGCAATGACGAGGTCGTTCCAAGCGTCATGCGAGCCGTGGACGCGCTGCGGCACATCCTGCGACCAATTGCCGACGACGGCGGCCGTGATGGACATCATTTTCAAGCCGGCGATCACGGGAGTTTGGAAAGTGCTGGCCACACAGCTCGTGGCTGCGGCGCTGGCAGAGATCAAAGGCATGGCTGCTCCGAAGGACGATGATGGACGGAAAGGGAGCTTTGGTCGAGGTCGACCGTGGTAGATATAAGTGAAGACACTCCCTGCCGGGTTTGTTGTTTGGCCCCGTGGAGTAGCAAGCCTCGGTCTCTTGAGATAGGACATTCATTTAGAAGCCTTTACGCCTTGATTGCTGTCTCAATGCTAACATTTGCTTGGGACCTGCATTCATTTGGCCATCTCACGCAGTCTCCCATACAGACACTAGTTGCTCCTGGCTAATTCCGGCCTCAAACCACGGGGATGTAGGGGTGAGAGGCCAGGAAGAAAGATCCAGGGATCCAGTGGCCGAGACCTCGGGCAATTTTGATATGAGGCAGCTCTCATAAAACTCGTTATGTCTTAAGAAACAAATGGGTGCTTCTTCGCTTCGGTTGGGCAAAGGCGCACACTGCGTCGGAATACGGCGCGTCGCTTCCACCTTAAGCGAGGGCTTCCCGCTGCCAGTCATACACCGTGTTGGCGATCAGACATACCACACGACGAACGTCGCAGGATCATAAATCAATCTCTGATGATGAAACACAAGGAGTAGTGTGGTGATAATTTTACTCATCATTCAATTTTCTACACAGCGCGAGCTGTGGGTTGGCTACGGGACAACGCTTTCCTTACCCCTCAACAGGGAATCTGCCATTTTGTTGCTCGTGAGAGCTTCCACATGTCTGGTACCAGTATTTTTCACAAGGTCCAATCCTCAGCCAATTTGCGTAGTGTCTCAGCACTCGTAAGTCTTCATGGTGTATCGTTACACGTCTTGGGTGCCCACTCCATATCTCCTGTTGCGGTAGCAGTAGCCGCGATCCGTTGCGCCCCAAAAATCCAAAAATCCAAAAGCATGTCATTAGAGTAAACATTGTCTGTTACAATGTCATACATGATGTTTCAGTCTTCAGACGTCCTTCATCTCAGCTTCTGCTGGGTTTCCCATCGCTGGCGGCTCTTGTTCATCTCATCTGCGTCAAACGCTGGCATCTCCGGAGTAGCTTTTTCCCTGAGAGAGCGCATACTGTTGCTCTCGGACAGCGTTGTGTTAGAACGCATTCTTCGTATGCTCAACTTGCTCTTCAGGCTACGATCCTTTCCAGGGGTGGTCGGAGGTCGGTCCGAGTCTTCCATAATGGACATCATGTTCATGACCATATCTGTAGGATGTGCTGTTGGAGTGCGAGGACGCTGATCGTCCTTAACATTGTTTCGACTCTTGATCTTTCGCAATTCACGGGCGATCCGCTCGAGGGTTGATCCGGAAGATTTGTGCGTTACAGTGATGTCGTCATCCTTTGGTGGAGGCAATGGCTTCTCGAAAAGATCCTGATCTTGGGAGACTTGGCGACTGTGGTTACGGCTCCCGTTGCTGAAGCTGCTGCTGGTGCTTGGTCTGGTTGTGTGGCTTCTTTGGCTCTGAGTCGACTTGTTGCTCTGAGCAGAGTTGCGATTGGATGAGCTGCCGGATCCGAAAGAAATAGCAGAGTCAACTTTTCGCCGGCCTTCTTCCTCGTGATCAATGGAGTTGAACGACACGGCAGTCGGCGACTGACCATGACCTGTGATGTCGTAGCACTCTTCAATGATACTGTTGGCCAGGCTAATATACTTGTCGAGGGAGTCGCGCAGGGTGACCCAGCCGTTTGCATCTTCCTTTCGCTTGGCGTGGTTCATCAGGTAGGTCAAGACCGATGGTCCCGTCTTTTCCACTGCTGTGATGTATTTGAAGAATTGGTTGCGCTGCTGAGTCAGTATCTGAGGTGTCAGCTGCGCTGTGGGTTGAACGAAGTGACCGGCGTTCATGTTGATGGGAGGATAGAGGGTGTTGAGCATGGCAAGACAGTTCCCTTTATCGAAGGGAGTCAGTGACAGTTCGTTGATAAGCGTCCAGCGTCGCAGTCCTAGATAGACTTGGGTGTAGAGTGCTTCAACCTTGCGCTCCCTCTCTTCGATATCCATGACCCAGCGCAGAACACCTGGGTACTTCTGTGCGAGTTTGTCTCGGTGACTGATGTCTTCTTGATCAATACCAAGCTTGTCCAAGGCTGCCACCACCTCCCGCCGGCGTCGAACTTCCAAGTCCTTGAGGTAGTCCATCGCAGTCAGCGCTTGAGGGAAGTCGACTTGGTCGAGTTCGCGTGGAAAGCATCGCCGGACGAAGCTTGTGATGAAGCTGGGAGGTAGGGATGCTGGTTGAGAGGGGATTTGCGATATGTGTTGCACGAGGGTCGCCCTCAACTGAGCAGCGGCAGTCATGGTGGTCATGTTCTGTTGCTCCTCAACGGCCGCCGGAGGTTGTCGGGGGAAAGCATTTCCAGGCACTGATTTTGGTGAAGGGAGGGGTGTACACTGTTGATGTTGAGTCGTGGCATTGAGAGTGTACATGGTCCGCAAGGGTATCTCATAGGTGCCGGGATAGGTCAATAGGTGTTCCAGTACCCATGAATACGCGGCACCTCGGTTGTCTTCTTCCTCGACGGATGACATGTTCACGTAGGCGGCAATTCGAGCGCGAGGCTCCAAGCTGCGGAGAGCTGCCGCGTCGAGTCCTGGTATAACAGTTGCAGAGAGATGGCCGTAGAAGTGAAGAGAAAATTCTCCCGGTGCCCAGTAATTCGAGACCCTTCTCTTGACGTTGGCGCCGATATGTGTCTGTACCACCTGCACCCCGTCCAGTTGTCTACGACAGACGGTATTTGTCAACGAAGGAGTGTTGTGAGAGGGTGAAGAATCGGACGCGAATACAGCGGGTGGACCCGAACGTCGTGCCACCGTGCGGCGTGACGAGCCGAGAAATACCGTGGAAGTTAGGGTTTGGTGAAATCAAAACAACAGTGAACTGATGACGACTGCTGAAAGGCTAAAACGGAGGATTTCTGGGAATCCTTGTATGAAGGCTGCTCGAAGGAAAGGATCGAGAATTGGTAATGGTTAAAGAAGGACAGAAGGCACTGTCGAGGAGTATCCTTGGAACGACTGATGCGACAATGAGTGTGCAAGAGAGTGAGGTCGACGCGGTCCGGCAGACGGATGGTATTCTGTCCACTCGATGTGGTGTTTTGGTGTCTCGGAGACTGACCTCGAGTGTTTGTAAAAGAGTGAGTCTTGAGCCTCGAGACTTGAACCTTGGTTCTTGAAGAACCTGCAGCAAGGACTTGGGCCGGTGAAGTAACGAACAGACGCTAACCACGGGAACTGGAAAATGCAAGATTCTGAATGCTGTGGAGACAGCCGGATAGTGACTGGGCCGGATTCAACTTCGGCTACAGGGGGGAGGCATGGGTCTGCCGCTAACTCGGTAGGGATCTTGTTCACTCGTAGGCTTAGCCCATAGCTGCCCGATAGCTCTGCTTTCTCCCGCGCGAGCGGGTAAGTTATTTACGCTGGTGGTTGGAAAGTGGCTTGACTCGAGTCTCCAGCACACCTGGCATCGCACTTGATCTCAGTCGATTCCGAGTACTCGTACCCAGGGATGAGCATTTTGTCTCGCTGGTCGATCAACGCTCAACGACAACTGGGGTGGTTTGCTCCCTTTCCATCCCGCCGTCTTCCGATCGACGCTCCATCTGATGTCAATCATTGATCCTCGCTGTCACACTCATCGCGTGCAGAATCTCGGGCTGCCCCGTAGTGTCTGTCGCTCATTCCCCTTCACTATTATGACCCTAGTCGCCTTCTTGAGAGTTGAAAGTTCGAGTCTGATACATGTCGTCCTTGGCACGTTCTCGCCCGTCACTTAGACTTTGGGCTATCTTCATCGTCTTAATTTGGTCTTGTAGCGGACTATCAGGCTATCGATAATCCATCGCCCCAGGACTGAGGGCAAGCTCTCTTGTAGAGCCTAGAGATCCTGGCCGTTCGAGTGAACAAGCCAGTGAACGACCTAAAGACTCGCTCCGTCGTCCCCGTCGACACAGTATTGGTTCGCTAACACGCGACCTCTAGCCTAAGCCCCTTTGCGCTTTGGCGTCCATTCGGATTCAGGCACAATTCTCGGTTCTAGCCTCACCAGCCTCTAGCCCGTACAAAGTCCAACGCTCCTGTGAAGCACCAACGGAATCATCTCCCATCACTTCCATCATCATTCCGCTAACCACGGGGCAAGTTGAATGCTACCTGACTAGACCAGAATCAGCCTAACAAGTACAGAGCTCTGTGCTTACTACTCATATGGGACAATGCTCTCATCTCCAGGAAGAAATAGCAGTACTGGGACCTCTTTCGGTTGTCTTTCGTGGCCAGTGGGCTTTCCGCCCCTTAAGGTGGCTGTGATGCACTCGTGCCCTGTCAGATTACGTAGTACGAGTACTGGGTATACCCCCAACGAGACACAAACGGAATTCTCCAAAGTTGAAGAGGGCTGAGGCGTCGAGTGTAAAGATCTCAGTCCCCTGATTCACCATGACGTGTGTTCTGTAGGTGGCTGTCCTGTGGCATTGAGGGGCACCAGGCTCCAAATCCTGCCTTGTCAGGGCGGGCATCTCCCACGCCAGGATTTTCACCAAACAGTCAGGAGTGGAAAAGTCTGCCGACACCTGCAGGGGGTTCAACCGTTCCTGAGCTGCACCATACCACAATGAGGTTCGCGCGGCAGTGCGTGCCCTTGTCCCAGGGTGCCTGAAAGCTGCATTCGCCAGGCCAGGGCACGAGGAATCGCAGGGGTGGCGGGCAAATCGCAACCTTGCGCACACTACTCGTAATATCGCCGATAGGACGGCCGCTCGACTACCGCTGCGCACTATTCCAGGCTACGTTGGTGCCTTCTACATCCTGCGTAGGGAGACGTTCTTCAGACTCCCGCTCGGTCAGGTTCGCAGATGCTTGCTGTCCACTACAGAATACATACCCTGAGACTGCCAGGGCTCCCAGCACGACGCTTGATATTAATGCGACTGAAACTGGTTCGGTATGTCTCGATCCGAACCAACAACACACACGACGTGCGCTTCCTGCTGTTTCAAGAGCGTGTGACATCTGCAGGAGCCTGGCTCCAACAATCCCGCCCACACAAACCCGAGCAATCTCCTCACCATTTGCTGTCACGTAAATGGCATTTTTGAGAACGGCGGGCACAAGTGCTCCACGCCCGGCAACATGATCGAAACGCTGACCTGAAGAATCCGTTCGGCGCACCAGACGAGGGGGTCAAAGTCCGAAAATTCAAGAAGCTGGTGGAACGTGCGGGATCCCGAGGCCTTTAGCTTGTGACTGGGCGTCATGTATTCACTGTTTGTGCAACCCCACGGCTTGATATCTCGCACACAACACGGCCGACGTCCCTATTGCTTGTCCAGCTCTCCGCTTGCTTCATCCGAGAGCAATCACAGTACACAGCACTCGTAATCTCCTGGGATGTGGAATGACCGTTGTTGAAGCGTTTCTGAGAACTCGTAATGTGTATGAGTACCTGAGCAGCCTAGCAGCCGTTTTGGAACCCTGCTAATGATCAACTATGATCAACTACGATCAACTGAAATTATGGGTACGCGTACCAAGTCCTGCTGTCCCGGGCGCACGGTGCTGCTACCCAAACCCTAGCAGGGAGGATCCGTTGACCCAGCCTAATCCGTTTCCAACATCGTCACACTATGCTCTGAAAGGGGATGGCCTTGTTGATCGAGTGCTGGAAACATAACAAACGGCGTAGATCTCAACACGGATTGGGGATGGGATCCAGCCCTCTGACCATGGCCCGTCTCCTTTGGACTCTCCCCTCCTGTGGTCGCTGGTGCTGCGGTGCTGAAGATTCATCGCCCCCATTCCCATACTATTCGTGCTACCTCGTATACTGGGTCCCTAAGACTCATTACAACATCAATGGTGCTGACGAAACACACAGCGCTATTGTGCTTCGAAACCTCCGCCAGGCTCCGTGGCTCCTTGGAGCAGACAGTAAAACCCCCTTTCGCCATCCGGATGGACAGCGTACTACAATCATAACCTCTTCAGGCGTCGCTCTCTTCTTCCGGAGAGCTTTTCCCACTTTGCTCTGACTCGGCTAGATCGCTCAAAGCCCACTCGCCCAGGAATCCTTCCTCTTTAACAGGACTGATCAGGTTGACCCCGTTCTTCTCCGCCCACTCCACCACTTTGGACCGATGGACGATCATCGTTGCCAATTCCTCGGGGTCGGCTTCGGCGACTGGGGCCTGAGACGCAGTCGCGGTACCGTTCGCTTCACTCGCCAAGGTCCTCGTGTTTTTCCGTCGCGGCAACGTCAATTTACAGATTCCCATTTCAGTCAGGGCAGCAACGACATCCTCACCTAACATGCCGGTTCGATCACCAATCTCCTTAACTGTCATCTCCTCCTTCCTCGGCTGGACAGTTTTTCTGCTCCGGCCATTGGCAGTATCAAACACTCTTCTCGCATCGGCATCTGCGCTTTGACCCATGATGAATCGAGCGATGCGTTCGGACCAGAACCTCAGGTATGATTTCCTGCCCATGGCGCTCAAGGGCTTCTCAGGGCCTCCAATCACTCCGCCTTCCCACTCCCATCCGCTGAGCTTGTAGGAGATTGCCATCAGCAATTGGCCCAGTTGACGGTGCTGGAAGGGCGGGAAGATCAAAATGCATGCTAGATTGTTGGAATCCCACGACAGATTCTCTTTGGAGAAGAAACCAAGCACGCGTGTTTGGTAGAGGATGTCATCCTCGTCGCCTGCGTTTGTAGACGAGCTCCGTGTCCGCCCACGTGTCTTTGGTGGTGCCGGAGACGGTGCATTCTCCGGTTTGGTATAAGTCAGGACGTAATATTTGAAGCCGCCGGTGTCAAAGAAGACGCTCTTTTGCTCGAGGAACAATTTGCCAAACAGCGACAGGTTCTGGCAGTACAATTTCTCCTTTTCGCCGTCAATTTCCCAGACTGCGTAGCCTTCCCATTCGTAGACTTTGAAGGCCGATTCCGGCACTGGTTGGTTGTGCTCTTGCCCTAACGAGCGGAGACGGCGATGATGGGCGAGGTGCTGGGGTAAGTGTTGCTGGACAGGCGTGTAGCGAAAACAACACGGACAGACGTGGAGAAGTGGGCAGACCGGTTCCTCTACTCTCATCGAACTATGCTGTCCGCTGTGGTGCCCATGAGACCCATGGCCATGCCCGTTCCTTGAGTCCGACCCCGACGTAACCGAGCCATTTCCAAGTCCTGGTTGCTGAAGGATAATGCTGTCGGGGTAAGGGGAGTAATACCACGCGTCAAAGAGCAGATTGCCCAGTACTACTTGATGGATGTTCCGGTTAAGAACCCTCAACGAGGCGCGGCGGGAGCGGTGAGGTGAGCCTTCTGGAAGGACCGCGGTAGAGGTCGTCGTTGCTTTGTCTATGGCGGAGGGCATTGTGATGGAATCATCGCTATGCGGGAGATGCGCATCTTTGGGCAAGGCTTGTTATCGTCGTGTCCTGGCCGCGCTGTTCAATGCTACGTTTGCCTGGGAACCAGAAGCCAGTTGTGTTCCTCGGTGTCGATGATGTTCGTCGTTGAAGTCACCGCCGCACTTGTTCAAGCAGCCAATCATCGTCGGCGGTGGCGTGGCTCACAAAAGGCCAGCATGTTGAATTCACATTCCTGACAATGACAGCGACGACCCGCTTCTCATCTCACGCTCTTTATTCGTTTATTCCCCTCTTCATCTCTGTACACTGCTTCAGTAGATTTCGTTTCTGTCTTTGTATTACACCTGCGAGGACCACTGCACTGCTATGCAACCATGATTCTTAGGATCCAGCGACTCGCCCTCCTGACCCTGTTGGGCCTCTGCATCACCTCTCTTTGTACCGCCGAGGTCGTCGATATCCCCTCCGATGCGTCAGCCTCTTCCTTAGTTGCGTCCGGAAAGGCTGCCCGAGCCCGAGGAGCTAACAGCGACGCCCTCGCCTACTTCGATGCGGCCGTCTCCAAAGACTCCTCCGACTACCTCACTCTTTTCCAACGAGGCATCACCTATTTGTCCTTGGGAAGGAACGCGCAGGCCAGCGCGGATTTTGACAATGTATTAAAATTAAAACCCGGGTTTGAAGGAGCACTGTTACAGAGGGCCAAGATCAGGGCGAAGAATGCGGATTGGGCTGCGGCCAAGAAGGATTACCATGCGTTGGGAGATCGAGGGCTGGTGGATTTGGCACAGTTGGAGGAAGCCGAGGGCGCAGCCTACCTTGCGGCCGAAGCAGAGAAGAGGCAAGACTGGGAGGCCTGCATCAACCAAGCTGGAATCGCCATCATGACAGCGGGCACGGCCCTGTCTCTGCGGCAACTGCGTGCGCGATGCCGACTTGAGCGTGGTGAAGTGCAGGAGGCTCTCAGCGATCTCCAGCATGCTTTGCAGATTCATCCCGGTCAGGTCGAACCCCATCTACAAATATCGGCCATGTTATTCTATAGCCTGGGAGACACGAAGCTGGGTCTGGATCAGATCAAGAAGTGCCTGCATTCCGACCCGGACTCGAAGCCGTGCAAGAAGCTCTTCCGAGAAGAAAAGACCATCTTTAAGCTGGTGGATGAGGTAGGGGCTCTGTTTGAAAGGAAGCAGTTCAACTCGGCGGCCAAGTTGTTGGTGGGCAAGGGCACCGAAGATGAACCCGGTTTGCTATCGGAGCTCAAGTCCAATATTGAGTCTCACCGTTCAACTGGAAACATCCATGCCAAAGCACCGTCGCACTTGTACACCCACATGCTCGAGAAGACTTGCGAGGCCTACATGTCGATGAACAACATGGCCAAGGCCGGCATATACTGCCCCGAGGTGCTGCGCGTGGACTCGAACTCACTCCAAGGGCTCCTGTACCAAGCGCAAAAACAGATGGACGCCGAAGAGTTTGATGCGGCAATTGCCACGCTCAACACAGCGAGAGACAATCATCCCGAAAGCCAAAACACAATCAACTCAAAACTGCATGAAGCGCAAGTGGCCCTGAAGCGAAGCAAGAACAAGGACTATTACAAGATCCTTGGAGTCTCTCGTGGCGCTGATGAAACAACGATCAAGAAGGCCTACCGCACGGCGACAAAGACCTATCATCCAGACAAGGCCGCTGCCAACGGGATTTCGAAGGAGGAAGCCGAGAAGAAAATGACGGCGATCAATGAGGCCTACGAAGTGCTCAGCGATCCCGAGTTGAAAGCCAAATTCGATAACGGGGAAGACCCGAACGACCCCATGGCGAATCAAGGAGGCAATCCTTTCCACGGGAGTCCCTTTGGTCAAGGCGGCCAGCAATTCTTCTTTCAGCAAGGCGGTGGTGGACAAAGACAGTTCAAGTTCTCGACGGGCGGGAATCCATTTGGAGGGTTCCCTTTCGGATAGACCCAAGATATCTGGTCTGTTTCACGGCCTTGTACCCTGCGTATTCCTTGTCACTTTACGAATTGATACCCCATGCCTCTCAAGCTCCAGCCGTTTCTCGTGCTCTTTCAGATTCAGACTTTTGGATTTCAAGCCACCACGGTTGCAGCATTTGCGACAAGGCCAAAGCACTTTCCTTTTCTCGGGCCAGCCTTAACTAGAGTCGACCTCTTCTAGCGTTGTGTGTCTCAGGCCGGCCATCTCCCTATCACAACAAGCCAAACTCTCTTTGGGGCAATCATGGAACGCGGAATGATGACGGCTACAAAGCTCACAGTGTGAAAGTTCAGCGTAAGGACTCCATACCTTGCCAGGCACAAATGCGCGAGCATCTGTTCAGGCATAGCACCGCGATTATGCCTAGTCTACGGGTATGCAGCTTGAAAATCCCCGAACAGCTTAGATCATCGAGTCTTCGGGCTTGACAAACTCCCTCAAACAGTAAAGAACACCACGGGGACGCTGCGCATGCATATGCACGATGCAGCTTCAACTAGCCCAACCTCTGCCCTTGAAGGCTGCACGGTCTCTCAAGCCGGGGATGGATTTGCGTCTAGGAGAATACTCGAGACGCCGGCGCTTTGTACTCCGCATTCGACTACTGCAGACTAGTGGTATACCCCTGTCAACGCCTCTGCCAATGAGTCAAAAGCTGCAGATGGGCTGAGACCTCGACTGGTGGTGAAACACTTGACACCTGCGACTGCTAAGCGACGTGAACTCAAAAGGACGGTACGTGCCCGTGTTTGGCAGCGGGCTGGGAACACTTGCAGCGATTTTCACATGCCGGCCGAGTACACCCAGGGTAATGCTCCCTCCAGCAATCTGAAGGCGTCCGCAGGATCAGAGCACAGAACTCATCACATCGCTAAGAGCGTTAGCTGGGACTGCGTGAGGGGAGCGTGCATCAAAACACGAACTTCGGCAGGATCTTTCGGCCTAGGCTTCATGATTCATGACAACGAGGACAGCCTCCTCGTCAACAGCCTCCGGGGCCTGTTCCGCACGAGTCAGTCTCGAGACTAAAGGCGCCCAAAGGCTGTCGTCCCGGGCACCCATCCCGGACTTGCAAATTGCTGCCCATGCAACGAGACATTAGCTGGTGATGCATGTCCTCTATCGGCAGGAATCTAATACTAGAACGGGCAATACTCCGTCTCGGCCATCCCCGGGATGATAACAAGATTCTGAGCTGCGAACACCCGCCCGTGCCGCCCTTGTGGCCCTGTCCTTGCTGCAGCAGCGCCAAATCATGGGACCTTGTCAGTCTGAGACGTACAGTAGACATCGACGCTTGCATGTCACAGACAGACGGGAACACGAATGCGGCGTGCGAGATGTGTACGTCAATCGCTGTTGTCGGAGGTTCGCTCTTCCGTGATCCAGTGTTGCGAATTTCGGACGTCGAGGGCATCTTGACGGGAATCCAGGCGATCTTCCTGGCCGGTTTCGCGGTGCGGCTGGCAATGGAAGACACGATATCCGGCAGCTCTTTGACGCGACTTGGAACATATCAGCTATTACGAAGTACTGGAAGATGAAACAGTGCGCATAGACAGATGCTCGGGCTTGGGCAAGTAGGTCAGACTGTCGTTCCTGCTCTCGGGCAAATTCATGGTCTTGATAACGCATCTACCTGTACGGAGGACGGTGTATTAGAGTTCACCGTTCACCTTTGCACCTTGAGTAGCCTTGCCCCCCACCCCCCCCCCGGCGGGAAGAGCATGGTGCCATGAGGACGGAACGGCTTAAGCTTGGGTACGAAGACTTCGACAAGAAGCCGCAGCCGCAGCCTCACCAGCAGCACTGTCATTCAGCGCTGCTCAGAACTGCGGCCGACATTCCATTTCACCCAGTCTCTTCTTCACTGTTTTTAGCTCTGCGCCACTTTCGCACAGTCTGTACACGGCGCGAAAGTACAGGAATCTGCTCATGGATTTCGCAGTCCGTCAGCTCCCTCTTTCCATTTTCGACGGTCGGATGAAGTACTACAACGCAACGCAAAGCAAGACGCAAACGCAGCAGGACTCAACGATAACGCGGTGGACGCAGATCATCAACCCTTACGCGAGGACGCTGTCGTCGCCGCCGTATTGATGTTGCTGCAGCTAGTGCTGTAGAGGCGCGGCGTCTCATATGCATACACAACACCCCTAGTGGAGGTTATAATATTTTGGGCCTAAGAGTTCGGTCCTCGGAGTATAGAACTTCGAAGGGTGGAGTGCTGCGCATACGATTGAATCTGTCCAGAAGCTACGCGATGGTGTGAGCCGCGGAAGTGAGCGACTGAGTGAACATTATCACGAAGGCCGTGCTGAAAACCTACACCTTTGATTTTGATTCATGCTGGGCCCCCGACGGTGTCCAGAATTACATACCTAGTTATGTACAGTGCTCTGCGCTGCTGATCCGGAGCTCTCAAACAACGTACATACCCTCATCGTACTCTAGTCCTCCTCTCGTCGTCTCGATTGTGATATAATGGGCCACTTAATATGCTCATCGCTGAAGTTTCGCTTTCTGGGACTACACACCAAGCATCCGTGCCTGCCTGTCTGTCTACTGCGTCCAGTATAATACTGCTCAAAGCGAAGCCGCTACTCAGAGTTGAGGTCTACCGACCGTGGGGAAATGGTAGATTGGGAGAAAACAAAACGGACCGGTTCCCTTCCGCTGCTCATCCTTGGATTCGTGTTCCTCTTAGTCGAAAGTAAGAGCGACACCTCATCAGGCTTTGTTCTGTTAGAGATTGACAGCGGCTCCAATTAACAGGAGGGCTCTCATAATAGATTGGAAGGACGTTGTGCAGGCCTGAGTACCTCCGCCCGGCTTGACTGCCTGTTCGACGTCAGAGAATGTGGAATTCGATATGAGTCGTAGGAGAAATATCCCGCCGGCGTGTAGAACACACTTCGTCAACATCATTTGACTGGAGGTATCATGTCTATTAAGTCTAAGCCATGTCTTCTCTCTCTCCCTCTCCAAAAGTCCGTCACACTCGTCCCATGCATTCCCGTCATCTTGCTCATCATCTCATCCGCAGTATGCCCACTGTCTCTCCGAAAGTAAGAATACAAATCATACAGGCAGTATGTGCCATGTAATGCACTCGCCATGCAATGCAATACAGTAAATGTATAACCTCGTGGAATCGTTAGTCGTACAGAAGTGAATCTTCATCGGCTGCGCGTTAACTTCTTCTCCATCATCGTTCATCGGGTCGCGTGCTCATTCTCCTGAGTCAGAGGTGTGGCCACTCGGTACCGCAGTTGTTGTACTCCAGGCGCAACCTGATACTCTCTGAGCTTTCTGGTCACAGCAGCCTTCGTGTTTGCGCGTCAGCATGGACAGCTTGCCCGAACTACTGCTGGCTTCGATGTCGATATTCTCCGGTGGTTGGAAGATCGAGCCCACGGCTTTGCGCTCGCTTCTAGCTGGCTTCAAGGTGTCGTCATTTGGGTACGACAATTCGGACGGCCAAGTTTGTCCGGAAGATGCTGTGTGTGTCCGCGTCACGGTCGCATGCGCTTCAGACGGATTCTGACCGGTAACATGAGATCCTCGATGATGAGTCTTTGGCGATGTTGGTGGAGAACTTGAGCTTCGTGCCTTGCGTTTCCCGTCTGAAGGCTTCTCTGACGGGGGCTGATTGCTGACGCTCTTGTTTTCCGCATCGCAGAGCTGCCAATCCCGGCTGCCGTCGCTGGCATCCGTCTCTGTAACAAGACTGTTTCGTCGAGATCGTCTCCTCTCATCGGCCTCGCGCAACATCTCTGCTGGTCCCTTGACGATAGCACCTCCCACTGCGAGCATGATCGCAACACTAAACTTGCCCCAGAGTAACAGGGAGCGACCCCAGCCATCCTTTGATTCGGCAGCTGCGGGTTTGGAAGAAATTGGTTCGCTAGACCTCTTAACAGACTCTCCGCTGGCATTGGTGATTGGTGCAGGAGCAGCCTGCGAGGCCACTGTGCAAATTTCACTCGCAGAAGGACGATTGGCATCCGGATCGCAGTGCCGATTTGCAATGCTTTCCCCATCATAGTTTTCCCAATCACATTCCAAATACGCCGAGGGTGGTTTTCGGTATCCGATGAACAATCCTAGTACCCACCAGCTCAAGTTCCCAAACATTGACCAGTTCGAACGCCAGGCATTGGCTATCACACGACGTGCCAAAGCCAGAGGGTCTCGTCTGAAGCCTTGAATGTAGGACGTGTACCGTGACAGAGTCGCATAAACCGTCTGGATCGACATAGCCGCCAAGGGTCTTGTCCCTATTCCACGATGCTGGAGTATCTCGAGCGGATTGCGTGCTCGAGTCGTGCCTTGTCTATCGGGAAGGACAGACTGTCCATTGAGCGGGTTGCTGACCTTCACCTTCGAGGCAGAAGTTGCTGGAGGAGAGTCATGATAATCGATGGCACGCGGCTCGGCCTTCATGTGCACGTCATCTGCATAGTTGGTACTCGCCCGTCTGGCGTCTAGAGCTGAGCTAGTTTTCCGCCGCTTTCGAGGGTTGAGCGAAGAGTCAGGGAATGCATTGTACGAAGAGCATCCATGCGCGCTAGTCCGATGCTGTGAGAACAATGGCCGTGGGATTTCAACGTTGTCACTTAGTCCAACAGGACTCAATGCATCAACCTTTGAGCCACTTTCCTTGTTTTCCGAAAACGACGAGATTGTCTTCCAAACCCAGGAATCGATTCCTGGATGTGAATGACACCCAACAGGGCCTTGGTCATTCTTATCCGGCAGGTTGTTGTCATCCTGGATCGGACTTTCGTAGTGTCCTGATTGGTTCGACAACGGAAGTCTGGCCAAAGTCTCGTCCAGTGCACCAAGCCGGAACTGGTTTGCATCTTCAGCAAAGACTTCGTCCAAGCTCTGGAAAGCAGGACCAGGCCGACCACTGACAATATCGGGACTTGAACAGGTCGCCTCGCTATATCCGCCCATAGTTGGCTGCTCAGTGCGTGGTACGTCATATCCACTAGTCTGAGAGCAAGACCGAACGGGGACGGAGCGGGTTGGTGATGCGAAAGGCGAATTGGAAGGGAGGTTACCACTGTCGGCAGTAAATGTAGGCAGGAGAAGAGGCTTGAGCTGCGTAGATCCCGGCATGAACTTTCGGGGTCTCCGCTTTGACGGATTTCGTGAAACGGTTTGTGATGTGCTTTCAGCCCGAAAATGACAGCCCGCGTCCATGCTTGGACTTGTTAGAACATGGGAGGCCATAGTCGACCGTCTCGAACCAGTGCAACTAACCACCGGGGCACAGGACTCCCCATGCCCTGAGCATATGGAGCGTGTATCGTCGAGGACTCGCGGGCTTGAGGCCAAGGGCGAAGAAGGAATCTGCGCTTCAAAGTAGTCGGAGGCGGCCATCGCGGGCGAAAGCAGCATGGACTGCGGTCTGCTGTAGGTTTGACATGTTCGCATCGCTGGAGACGAAGGAACTCTTGGAATTATCAGAGACATGGGACGTGCACTTCGTCTCCTGGGGGTGGGAAGCTCAATGCCGTGCTGATTTTTTGTAGGTGATAGTGCAAGAAGCTGGGTCAAGACCTCGTTCCGCCTGGTCATGTCACGGTTGGTGGCCTCGAGACTGAGCTTCTCATCTTCCAACTTCTCAATCCTGGCTTTCAAGCAGTCCAGCGCGGTTTGATCCAATCTCTTTTCCTGACAATCATATTCGAGATCACGGATGGTGGATTGCTTGAGTTCGACGTCGTCTTCCAGATCCTTAATCCTCCGCTTGAGCTTGAGCTCGGTTTCAGCAGACCGTTCAACGGCTTGTTGCAGTTCATACTCGAAAGAAGCCTTGGTAGACTCGAGCTCCTTGTTAAGTCGCTGAATCTCTTCTTTTGCCTTCTTTAGCTTGTCCTTCCATGGCAGATGGGTGGTTGGTGAGTACATGGCATCTTTAACCGTCTGTAGCTCATTCTCAATGTGGTCAATATAATCGTCTGGGTTAAAGGTGGGCTTAGCCAGAGACGGCTTGCGGCTCAGTGTTCGGCGCTTGCCAGGCGACCGTCTCTGGATGTTGAGCGAGCCTTCCCTGAGGCCCATGGTCGGTGAATTATCTCGTACAGAATCCGGAATAGAGAGTGTATGGATGTCGCTGGAGGCGTCGTGGTAGGTCGAAGGTGTGTTTGAATGCGTATCGGGCGAGTCCTCGAAGACTGGAATAACGGCACGCCTCTTCAATCCCCGTATACGATATGCATTGAAGTTGGAGATTTCGTTCAGGATAGCTGACTCCGTGGAAGCATTGCTCAGTTCTTCTGCCTTGGTTTGAGCCCAGTCATTCTCATCCCTCCTATGAAATCGAGAAGGAAGGTAGGGGGATTCGTTCTCGCCGGTCCGGTTCAGCTGAGAAAATGGGGTGCTGATGCCGTTAACAGACAGCGACTGGGCAGAGAACCTTGCGTGGCGAGTCTGCAAAAGTCGCTGTTGCCGAGTGTGAGGAGCCGACTTTGGAGTTGTATTGTTAGGCTGGCAGTCGCGCAATGACGGGGGAATCGATCGAGACCGCGAGTGAAGGCTGTAGGCAGGTGACGGAGGGTGGCCGTGAGCGTCGTCCATGAAGAATTATGTTGTCATGGATATCCGGCGCCGACAGGATGGTAAGGCATGCTATTGGTCTTGAGACACGGCTTGACGAACTGGTGAGGGTGGCTTGCTGCCAATGACATTCACACAAGATAAATTGCGCAATCTGCAGCATTCCAGGCCTCGTCCTGCGAGATCTGATGCAATAGGGCGCTCCGCGAGCAAAGGAATGCGAGAAGTGAAAAGGCTAATGACTGCTCAGCTCAGGGTGAAGAGAAGCGTTGGAACATGAAAACCGGATCATGAAGAAGAGTGAGCGCAAGCAGGAGCAGTTCTCCTCTCGAGCTGTTTACTTCTTTCCTGTTCCTGGCGAGCTGCATGGAAATCTCCGTCTACGCCTGAAAATCTTACCCGGAGTGTTCGGGAAGCTCGCTAGAACGGGGTGCTGTAGCCAATGGGCGCAGACTGCACTTTAACTAAGTCAGCAGTGGAGACCGGGACTCGCAGGTCTGCCGAGGCACGGGCGCAGGCGCGTCATCACGTGGTCGTTGGCAAGCTGCCTCCACCGCGTCGCCCTTACTTCCACCTCACTTGCACCTCTACAAACTGCCGTCTCAATACTCGTCTCTTCAACACGTTTAAAACTGGGCTTCATGTGTGTCTGCAGCATGACCGAATATGGCACATACCCTTGGTGCCCCTACTCGAGCCATGTTGCTTTGTCTGGACGTTGCCCCATAACCCAATCACTATTCAACCGTCAACAATGCCTTTATTGTCACGCCAGTGAATCTATTTTATCCTCTCTATTGTTGCTCACTGCTGTCTGCAAAGCCCCCAGCCAAAAATGTGACTGTCCCAACAATGCCTATTCACAAAGGAGCACAAGGACGTCTTGCTTATTGTAAGTTATTTTGGGATGGAATCATCAGAAGGTAGGTCCATATCAACCCAGATATGGGCGTTTGCTGTTGATTCGAAGCATCACATAACTCCTCTTCCACCTGCATCTTCGCCAGTAGAAGACTTGTTCCACGTATTTCATTCAACACTGTTGTAAGTATATCTTTTATACTCCCAATGTGCAAAGTTCTCGAATATCGATACACCAAGTGTAAGAGGCCTAGAAGTAAGTGTCCCCAAACTCCCCGCCTCTGTCATATCGCCTAGCTGCGATAGACACTGACTTGCGGCAATTATAGACGCAGGACCGGACTATGATGAATTCGCCCCTGAAAATCTTTGTGATGGTAGGAGAGAAGGCATCTTCAAGGCCCCATGCCTCATTCAAGTCTGCGAAAAGCATGAGGGTGGTGTGGCCCAGTACGATATTGACGGCTCTAACGTTTCCAACCTCAAGTGCACCCCAACCGTCGAGATCGTCTATATCAGGAGCAAATGCCGCTACTGCGGCGGTGACAGTGCCGGCCACTACGACGTGGACGCCGAAAAGAATAATCGGATAATGCGCAAGCCCAAACTGATTGTTCGCACTGGCGCAGACTCGTCGTTTCGGTCCATGGACGATTACAACGTACATGTGCCGCAGATCCCGTGGAAGGACCCTTCTTTTCGTATGCCTAACTGGAATCCTACAATTCCTCGAGAAAATGCGCTGGACGACGATGAGATTGTCAGTCCTCTCACTGTGAAGGAGCGCAAGCCTACTGGCATCGTAAGTCACCCTGTCCCGACCAAGTCCGAGTTCATGTTTGTGGCCTTGATTTCTGTCCCAATCATGACGCTAACTTCCCGGGAACAATAGATGAACCCCAACGACGAGCCTGAAGAATGGGTGGATGCCGACTTGCGGCCCATAGATCTCCTTGAAAACCACTACGATGAAATCAGCGATCGGCCAAGTAGTCAAATTGACCGCATCCTCTGTCCAGAAACGTATGATGAATTATCTCAAGAAGGTTTAGAGTCGCACGGGTCGCAAACTGGCTCGCAGTCACCACAGGAAGGGGGTTCCCAGCCTCGCGGTTCCGAAGGAGGATCGCGACTCAATGACTCTCGGCTAGAGGACTCTCAGGAAGAGCCGTGCGCTAAAGAGTGGCAGGGAACCTCCCAGACCAATGCCCAAGCTACAGGAGGTGCAGAGCCACCCCCTTCACCGCCACGAAAGCGATCTGGTTGCTCGGATAGCCAAGGCCGCAAGGGAAGGCGATCGTCCGGTAGCTCGGAGGAGTCCGAAAAAGGCTCTGCACCATCTCCCCGAGACGATGCAGACGGTCCAGATGGCGCGGCAAAAGCGGCGCTGACAGTGACGCCACAAGCACTATCTCGACAGCTTTCACCGCAGGAAACATCACCAGCCATCGGACCCCAAGCTGAGGGTAACACTCGCAACGTCCAGCGAAACAGACCTTTAACAGATAACACCGCCACCGCAGACTTTGAGCAGAAAGTATACGCTCAGACTGAATTCAATGGGCGACTTTTAGTTCTTCAGAGAGTGCAAGGGAGTACTGATTTTGCTTGGCGCTGGGGTGACGACTTTAGCATGACCCTGTTCTCTCTGGCGGAGATGGAAACGCTGTTCCATGACTCTGTCATCCATGATGAGGAGGAGGTTGCAAGGCTCTTGGAGACAATTCGCGAGGACCGTCTGGAAGGGCTTCGTCGAGCTGCAGCTCGGGAAGAGCTACGAGATCACTTCCACTTCGCCGGCTACGAAGTGTTGCCAGACGACGTGTTGGACCAACTCTTGGAGCGCGCTGGCTGGGACGGGCGAGCTGTGTACGACATATGGCAGAACATAAATGAGCCCATTCCTTCAGTGGAAACTGACCACGCTCCGAGCAACGCAGATGCCAACACAGAGCAAGATTTGGCGCATGGCGATTCTAGCTCCGGTGCAAACGGCAGAACATCGCCAGAAGTACAACGCACGCCAAGGCGGTCTTCAGGGCCTTCAGCCTCCCCGTCGGCTCCTCGAACACCGACCCCTTCCCTCGATCCCGAAACTCTGTTTGGACGTAATACAGGTATGCCAGCACATATACAAGAGATGATGGAGCACGAGCTACGTCAAAAAGATGAAGAGGCTGAACGACACCGACTTCAACGTGGACGCCGACGGAAGCCTGAAACCGGAGACGAGGACGGATTTGTAGAAATGGATGACATCCGAGCTGGATGCCAGGCAAATGCCCTTAGTGAAGGCGAAACAGACGGACAGGTACGTCAAGCCCCAACTGACACTCCACACACACCTCCTCCATCAAGCCTTTCGGAGACGGGTGGAGCGGTCATGGGCGTTCATTGGCGCAAATTCCAGCTAACAAGAGAACAGGACGAACGAGAAGAAGACGAACTACGCCGCAAACGAGAACACGAACGGTCACAACGTAACGAGGACGAAAACGAACTCGAGCGCGTACGGCTCAACCGTATCCGGGATCTCATACGCCAAGAGCGGGAACGTGAACTGGTCGAGAGCGGCAAAGCGCTTCTTGAACGTCCTCGCGTCAAACGGAGAAAGGCCAATGACGGCCGAGCCGTGCCAGCTCCTCCGCCACCGGTTCAGCCTCGCATGAGACCTCACACTCGGAGCATGGGACCCCCAACGGAGAGTGTTCACCACATGCTCCTGCGACCTAGACAGAGACCGGCTGCATCGTCTTCCGCGCATGCTAACCCTGCACCTCCACCAGCGACGTCCAGCAATCCTCCCACGGCCTCGGGTCGAGGCCGTGGCCGTGCTGGCAGAAGCAGAACCGGAGGCCGTAGAGAAGCAATCGCGACCACCAAGGGAAAGCCTCGAAGTGAGAACGGTGTCCAGAAGACCGCCAAGACGTCCAAGGGGTCGAATAACACGCGGCGAACCTGAAATTTGACGCTAAAGCGATAATATCAATGTCCTGAAACAACAACAACAAGGCGGTAATCTCGTACGGTGCCGTGGTTGTGTGAGACGCCTCGCGCGTCTCTATGAAGAAAATGTCCGACTCGGTTCTTGACTCTGACTCTGACGCTGCTCAGTGAGCAGAATGGCATCTTGCAAGTGTGTCGATGGACGACCTACGAGACCTGCACGACGTGGCATGAGGTGTGTGATATGGCATGGTGTGGAATGACGTGGGAGATGGGATACGTACTCGGCGGTTATGATGGGACTGGACAAAGTGTACAATACGGGCAATCTACGACAAAGGAACGCTGTTATGCGTACTATCTATGCAATTGACCGAAAAGTTGGATCGAACACGCGCGGTGTGGACATTCCGGCACGGAGAATATGCAGAGCCATCAAGGCCGTCCCAATTGGGGCCAAATGGACGGGACACACGATACGTCGATGAGTATGACGATGAATGACCACGACTTCAGTCAGTGTAGCCGGTTAATGCGCTACCTATGGGCTATCTCATGTCATGTACCTATGTACCACGAATATCATCACCATCGCAATTAGACCAGCATGGAAATCTTCCTCGGGGAGTATTTCCTATTCGACGGTGATGGTCGGCTCGAGTCGTGTTCATGGCCACGCCGTCCACGTCTATGCGGAGGCCTGAGTCAAGTCGGGTGACATACTTCTCAAGGTCGCTCTGATACTCGGACTGCACAGAGAGGCAAGTGAGTGAGCGGATAGTGACGCGAACATGGACGAAATGCACTGCCGGTACGGCAAAAGGGAAGAGAAGGTCAGACGTTTCAACTCGTTTTATTTGGCATTTCATAAAGTTTCAAACTCCGTCAAGCATCGAGTCTGTCGTCGCTGCTCCGGCAGCTGAGACTCCCCGGCCGTAAGTGGCTGTGCAGCACCTCGTTGAATGCTTCATTCAAGCACCTGAACTCCGCCGGGCAGGATATGTGCTTCCACCACGGCGCCGCGCAAGCCTGCGGGAAATTCCCCTTACCGACGTCTGGTCCCTCACGCAGTAGGCAATCTTCAAACCGTGGAGGTATGCACATTTGACTGGCAACGCTCGGCGGGCCCCAACTCCAGGCTCCAACCGTGATTCCGAATCCAGGTCGCTCCGCCATGCTCCGCCGCGAATCCATCCCGCCGGGAAGAGTGCACTCATAAGCTCATAAACGCAAACGCAAAGGGGGGGTATCTAGTAGCACCGATGAACCAAGATCCAGATATCAACAAGAAGCTATCTATAGTGTAGCTGGCCAAAATACTCGAAATAAGGTAGCACATGTTGTTGCTGTCGTATCGTCGCCTGATGCTTTGTGCGAGTTGGCGCCGTTCATGCGAATCGCGACAGTGCCGATGCCGCAGGATTATGTACAAACATTGTGTCTGTGAAAGGGATAAGCCGGCTTGTGGCATAAACTGCCAGACATAAATCGTAGAGGTCGTGAGGGTGAGATTGCAGATATGACGATGTGGCCGTGACGAGCAAGATCAGAATAGATCAGTCGTCGCCATCGTCGTCGAGAACAATGACTGTTCTCGTGTCGGTTGTTCGAGAAGTCGCCGAGGCAGACGGTGCTGAATGTGCTACTGTCGGCCCTGTCGCCGCTGGAGCTGCTGGAGCAGGCGTCGCTGCGTGAGACGTGTTCGAGTCAGGCGTGTCTCTACCTTCGTCCTTCGATGCCTGCACCAGCCTGGGCTCCCAAGTACCATCATCTTTGACAATAATGGCCTTGGCCTTGGCAGGCAGCTGGCCATTCTCCTCCAAAGTCTTGCGGACTCGCAACAGGAATTCGTCAATGACGAGCATTGGAGGTCGACAATCGCTCTTGCAAATTGGACAGTGCCACTTGTCAGGACTCGACAGACCGCCGTCCCCGACGCGACTCGACAGAAAAACCTCGAGGTCAAAACATTCTAAGTGCCTGCACTCTGATCCTCTCACCGGTGTAACCCACATGACAGACGTGAAGGGGTCCACTAGGTCAATGCTCATGGCCCGCTCCATCACCAATTCATCGTCTTCCTCTCCTTTGTTCTTCAAAGAGTTTGTGATGGCGGCAAGAGCGTCTGCGGCCGAAATTCGAGTCGGCATTTTGAGGAGCCTCTGATAGTCTGCTACGCAGATGATTTCAACTGCCATCAGAAATTCTAACTCCGCCTCTTGGGGGCTGAAGACGGCGCCAACCACAATCTCGTTGTCGCCTTCTCTGACCATCTCTGTGATGTCGGTGGCAAGATCTACGCCGTAGTGAGCTTTCCGTCGGAAGTCGACCGCATGACATTCGTTGATAGAGACAGAGAGACACTTTGGCCATTTGGTCGGTTGAGTGCAGAACTCTGACAGCGTGGGCTTGGCCCGCCCTCGTTTCTCAGCAAAGATGACAGCCTTTAACCTAAATTGCACATTTCCATCTGCGACTTTACGTTGTGGGATCAAGAACTCCCCAAAGGGAGCCAGGGGAGTCGCCCTCCTCAGCCAAACTTGCCGTGGAATGTGCACGTTCCATCGAACCAGGCCGGAATCTCTCGTAATGAACCGAGGTAACTCAATAATATCTTCCACATACTGATAATAGCGAGAATCGGATTCATTGCCCTCTAAGTCTACCACCTTATGATACTCGGGGCTGCGGAGCTCGGCTTGATGGAGGGCGAAGAAGTCAGGATTGGGCACAGCCATCTGAGCCAAGACAAAGTCTGGATCGGGGTGAAAGAAAGGCTGACCCTGTTGAGGGACTGCGTGCTGTTGAGGCTGTCCATGGTGCGAGATTGCACTGTGCGGAGCTCTTGGAGCTGGCAATATCGGTGGCGTCATTTGATATGAACTATTGGCTGTTGGTTGCGCTCGGGTGGTTGGTTGAGGCCACACACTCGCAGGCGCGGGCGTTGAATTGGGTCCTGCAGGTGCACTTGCCCTTGTCGGTCTGGGCGGACTTGAGGAGTGCTGGGCATTCGGAGGCACTTGCATCGCGGGAGTCCACGGAGAGCCACGAGGATTGGCTGGAGTATGGTAAGCTGGGCGTTGCTGGAAATTTGCAGTTTGGGGGGACTGCTCAATTGCGGGATACTGCTGATGTCTGACAGAATGCGCGGCTTGCTGAAGGGCAGGGTCTTGTTGTGCCATAAGGTTGCTTACGAGCTGGGGTCCGTGACCTCGTTGCTGCTGAATGGAAGCGGAAGGCATTGAGTCAGGGCTGGCGATAGGCTGCCGGATTTGTGTCGTTGGCCCGCCAGGACTCAGAATGCCGCCATCACGTTGCTGATTGCATTGCGTGTTTCCTGCTGCCATCCTGGCCCGGAAAGCTGCAATTTGCGCTTGTGCGTTCTGTAACTGAGTCTCTGGGAACCAAGAGTCGTTTGAAATGTTGGAACCATTCCATCGAATACAAAACTCAGTCCTCCCACCCCTCTGGCGCTCCCCTACGATCATCAATTTCCCCCAATGCGGTTCAGGAGCGCGTCCTCCATCGGGAGGATGGCGCATGGGCCCCATGGGTACTGTCGCCGGCGTGCCCGGGCTGACCTGGCCATGCTGATTAGGCAGTGCTTGACCGGATTTGTTCCCGTTCCAGTTCGTACTTCGAGCCTGCGACTGCAGGTTTGAGTAAGTAGTCTGAGGTGGTCCAAGAAAATTCGAAGATACACGGCCGAGGCCTGGTGTCCAAGGGGTCGGGAGGGGGTGTGAACGGAGTGTCGTCGAGTAGGATTGTTGTTGACGAGTAAGGAGGTTGGAAGGATGTGGCGGCGAAGTGCTGAACTGAATGGGCGAAGAGGAAGTTGGGATGAATTGATCCTGTCGAAACGGGGGATCTGAAGGTCTAGAGGTATGGTGAGCAGGTGCAAGTGGCTGTGAGCGAGGGGGGTGGGGGAGGCCGCGGACGTTGGCATGCGCGTCCTGGGCTCCAGAGACCGGGCCATTAGAGTTATACGTTTGCGCCGACTGGAGAGCTTGAGCGACGTCAACAGATTGCTCTACTCTATCCGGCGGCATTTCCATGCCTGCATTCCTCCCAGCCTGGTACTCCATGAGTTGTTGAGCATATACGTGGCTCCAACGGTTGACGATTTCATCCAGCTGTTTGCCATGGTAAGCGTTCAGTTCAGCAATGCTTATGGCTGAACCGGCTGGATTGTCCATTTCGGCTGAAAACAGCGCCAAAGCCTGTCGCAGCCAGGCTTGATCACTAAAGGTCCGACGTAGAATTGAAAGGAAAAGCGCCTTTTGTAGGGCAGGTGACGGCAGCTTCAAGCAGTATTTGAATTCGGCAGGACAGGGCGGGCATTTTCTCTTCAATGCGGCCTCACGCAGAGTGGCAAAGCCAAAAGTCAGATGGTAGAGGAAACAGCGGACGTCCTCAACCAGTGACACAAACTCACGGCTCTTGTCTTGAAGCCATGCCTCGAGTGGTCGAGGGAACGTCAAGAAGACTTGAAACACCTCCGCAGTCAAATGTTGGTTGGAACCTAAAATCTGAGCCAGAATTTGCATGCCTTGAAAATGCATTTCGTTTAAATGCAGCTGTTCAAGGATGTCCTTTCGTGCGATTGACCAGAGACAGAACAGGCTGTGAACCAGGAGAAAGAAGGAATCATTCAGCCGACAGGCGTCGCGCATCATCTCAACCCGACGGCTGTCAATGATAAGGCGTGGATCGATAGTGGGCGGGCGAACTGCAATTGCTGCCAGTGCCGACTCGAATATTTCACTGAGAGTAGCCATGTTGGAGGTTATGGGAGAGTCTTGAGGCGTTGGCAGCTGCAGCTGGTGATCAAGCATGTCCCCGCTCAGTCTCGCGCGGCTTCTTCGCTCTTCCGAGAGCGTGGCATCAGCGACGCGCTTTCCACGGCTATCAGAATTGTTCACGTCGGCTGGAGGAGTGGCGCCGACGGCCGCGAAATGGTGTCGAGTAGAGGGATTTGACGGGGCTTCATCGTCGGTCCGGGAGGCGCCTCGAGGACTGCTTGCTCTGTAGAGGTCGCTCTCTTCGGGAGATGCATTCGTTGCAGGCAGTTGTGGAGGTAAGATGGATTCTGGAGACCCAGAGGTGAATAAACCCTCAGCATGGTCCCCACTAAGTGTCAGTATCTCTGCCTGGAAGTTGTCTTCTGCACTTGTACTTGGAGTTGTATTCAGATTGGTGGCCGACGGCTGTACTGACACTGGCGCTCTCGATAAGTCGTCAATCTCGGCGCCGCCGACGACGGGAGGGCCATCCATGCCAAGGGAGTTAGAGGTTGGTATTAGTTGTCCTTGATGTACATGGGCTGTTGGCTCATTTGCGGATATATAAGGTAACCCCGATGTATGTACTGTCGCCTGCTGCCGTACGTTTTTATCCACCTCAGCCGTAGCTGTTGCCGGCCTCGATTCTCTTGCAAGGTTGGGGGAGGCATGAGAACTGCATGGCTGAGTTGCAGTCACAACGGCTGATCCTCCACCTGGAGGTGCCGTAGGTACAATGGTAGTTAACCTCTGTGCTCTTGGTCTCTTTGGTGTGGCATTGCTGTACTGGCGGGCTGGTTGAGGCTGCACGGTGCCTTGGTTGGTGCCTACAACACCATTGACCATCCACGACCTCGGGGCAGTGCCCAAAAACAAGTTGCTCGTGGCATTGGAGAACTGAACTGCGCCTGCTCTTAAGGGAGAACCTGCAATGTGGTCTGGCATGCTTAATGGTTCTCAACTCATGCTTGGTTCCGGGCGTGGCAGAGAAGGCGGTAGCGGTGGGATAGGCGGGTGAAGTATATCTGCGTTCCCTTCACCCCAGGTCAGATAGTTTCACATCGAACAATGAGGGACCGAGATTAACTGACTCATGCCGTGATGTACCATGGCAGGATTTCTTTAGTTCTCTGTGCGCGAGGCACCCAATTGTCTGCGACAAGTCGTTGGGTTCAATTCGCGGCGATCTAGACGAACTGGGTGGATATTGGGAGGAGCACGGATGAGCCAAACATGCTTTGTGGAGTGCTGCAGCTCAAGCGCCAGGAAGACCAAGTCATCGCTTGCGGGGAAGGCGAGGGCTCATGATTAAGACACGCTGTAAGGCCAATAACACCCTGGGCACGTGATTGGCCAGGAGTCGACAGTTGAGGTCCGCCTGCGGCGTCTCGCTTTCGCTCTCTCCTCCCATGGCTCGGCCGTGTCTGGGTATAACGGCAACTAGGAAACACACTCGTTCACGAAGCAATCGGGTCTTTACTGTGTAACGAGAGAGTGTACTTGCTGAGTTCCCTTGTCACCGTCGCTTGCTATGACGCCTCGACTCCGCTTCTGACAGTGATACACATTCCCGGCCGCAACCTGCCTCGTGTGCGACCGAGTTGACCGACCTTTGCATCATATTTCAACCTCCCCCATGACCTCTACCCTGTCACTCTGCTAGAGGCGCCCTTCTCTATCATGCAGGTTTCTGTCACTGCGCGTCCAGTCGATCTTCCGACGAAACAGTTGCACCTGTTGGGCTAGTTGCGAGTCGCGCTCGGATCGACGACAGGGTGGTTGAATATGTCGGGCTCTTCGCAACAGCGGCCGAAGGCTGCTCCACAGCCGGGTGATATCTTGGTTGCCATCCGTGGGTTCACTTCGCCGTCACCTACGATGGATGATTGTTGACGCTGACTGGCCCCAGACGACTTCGATGCGAGAAGTCCAGATGAGTTGACGCTTCGCAAGACAGATCAGATCCAGCTGGTCCAAATGGACGAAGGTTTTGGGGATGGCTGGTACTTGGGAAAGCACCTTGGACAAGGCACAACGGGTCTCTTTCCGGGGGGTATGTCATTCATTCTGTCAATGGATCCATCAGTTGCCTCTAACTTACGCAACAGTCTATACTGCGAAACTCCCACCACATTTCAGTCCTGTAGGTGCGACAGCTGTCAGGAGCCCTCAACTTAGCGCAAAGCTTCCCGCTCACACCGCGTCAAAACCCGAGCCAGTAAAACCTCCCACCCCCACAAGTCCGACGATAGACAGCTCCACCCACCGGACAGTCACCTCTCTACAACAACAGGCTGGCCTGCCTCTGAGAAGCTCTGTACCACCATCCCCAACTACTCATGTCCATCGCAGTATTGGTCAGGCTCTTTCGAGCAGAGAAAACGGGGAAGAGAGTCCAGTAATGAACGAGACATTGAGCGTTATAAATGAACATATCACCGATTTAAGCACTCCGCGTCAAAGCCTGGCCTCGCCTCACCCTCTGGTAGAGGACACGGAGAGCGAATACAGCAGTCACCTTGATCAGACTTCCTATATTGCCGGCCCGGAAACCGACAGTGAGGAGAATCCTCAGCCTACAGAAGCCGATGTCAGGCAATGGGACGCGAAAGAGGCAGCTGAGTATTTGAGGGGCCTTGGCGTCGATCCAAAGCATTGCGACATCTTCGAACAGCAGGAGATCACAGGCGACGTCTTGTTGGATATGGACCAGTCGTTCATTCATATGAAGGAGTTTGACTTTGGCCTCATGGGTCGCCGCCTGAAGACATGGCACAAGATCAGGGACTTCCAGAATCAGCTTCGGGCCGGAAAAGATTCAAGAAAGAGCAGCCTGAAGCAGAATGGGTCAAATGAAGATGTCGCCCGAATCCAGGGTCGGGGTACCACTCTCCTACCCCGGATACCCAGCTTGATGGAAGAGCCCGGCCTTTCAATTCGACCTTCGCAGCACAGTCACCCTTACATTCACATACAGTCAACCTCTCCGCCCACCGAACATCCAATGTCTCCATCCTCTTTCTCTCGATCCCAGCTCCGAGGAAGCACGCCTCCATCTCCCTGGAGGGCTTCTATGGCGGCTGATAGTCCTACTCGACCGTCCGCTTCCGCCCTTCGAGATATGCACCATTCCCGCCGCCATTCATCAATTGACTATGCGAAACCTGGCGCCCAGGAGCCATCCACAGCACACAAGAAAAATGCCTCGTTTGACAGAGACTGGTCCATGAGCAATGCTACCACCGCGAACACCGGTGGCAGCACCCCATCACTCAAGCTGAACATTAGCAACCAACCACCGAGCATTGATCTGTCTGCCGATGCTGGATTTGATGGCGAGAATTCGACAGTCGATCTTGATCGTGGCTATTTCAGTGGCAATGAGCTTGACAACAGAAAAGCGCGTAATCTGCTGAGGAAGCGAGGTGGAGCGGAGAGTGCTGGTCACTCGCGCCAATCGAGCACGATGGACGACTCGTCCAAGGCTATCCCTGGAATGAAACGACATTCTCGACTCAGCAGTGTTGACTCCATCAGGGATAGAGCACTTGTAGCCATCTCTCCGGCGGCGAAAGCCTATCACAGCAGCTCGTATAAAGGCCGATTCCGCTCTTCAAGTGCGCGGAACTTGACACCGATCAGGTCTCCTATAGCGCAATCCCCTACTGTCACCAATCTCGAGGAGAATAGCCTATCCGCAATATCTTCGCCAAAGCCTGTAAACGGATCTACCTCTCCGGCCGCCGTAAATTCAGCCAATTTGACCTCCTCCGCAAAGGCTCGGAAACTGCTGGGTATCCGAGCAGCATCGGAGGCCGTAACTGGAAATGAGAAAGAGGCAGCAGCGAGCTTCTCGAACATAACATCTGACACGCTTAAAGAAAGCCCAGTTGCCTCACCCTCAGGATCCCAGACTCCTTCAGCGACATCGCGAAGCTTTGATATGGATCATACCGATACGTCGTCTAAAGGCACAACCGAACAGCTCGGGCCGCTACTGCATACCAAGACACCTGTACGGACGAACCCGAAGACCAAGCGACAGACGAGTGCCTACACTAAGGGGCTCATGCAGATCTCACCTATCGAAGCACGCAAACACTGCGACTATTCTGGCTGGATGAAGAAAAGGTCGTCAGGTATCGTAGCACAATGGAAGCCCAGGCTTTTCGTCCTGCGAGGGCGTCGCTTGTCGTACTATTATTCGGAAACCGACACAGAGGAGAAAGGCATCATCGACATCTCCGGGCATAAAGTGCTTGGTACCACCGCTGACCCTATTACCTCTCTCTCTACTGTCATGACGGGCAAATCTACGCCGTCCATAAAATCAGCTGGAACGTCTGCCGAAAGTTCTCCAAATATTGCACGAAATTCTCCAGGAGGGGCACCTTTCTACTTCAAGCTTGTGCCTCCCAAAGCAGGCTCCTCAAGAGCTGTCCAATTCACGAAACCGACAGTCCATGTTTTTCAGGTGGACAACATCACCGAAGGACGGAAATGGATGGCTGAGATCCTGAAAGCCACCATTGAGCACGATCTGACCAGCTTCGAGACCACAAACCGGCAAAAGACCATCAGCTTAGCCAAGGCCCGGGCACGGAAAGAACGGCCTCCAGCTCTGAAGGGCACGGAAGATATGGACGAAGTCGCAGAGCTCCCAGAGCCCGCAGAGCTTGCGGAACAGCCAACGCCTCATCAGGAGAAGACTGAGCAGGAGACAGGCTTGAACATCCAGGGCCTGGAATTCCACGATTCGGATATGAATCTTGAACTAGGGACCGGGTCGGCGGATGTAAACAGTAGAATTTTTCAACAGGATGATGCAGAACGGGAAAATAAAGACATGACGACCTTGGGGAAAGAAACCCCCTTCTGATACTACATATAATCGGTCTTGGGGTAATACATAATACTGTTCACCAGCTTCTGCCTCCCAACTGTAGGATCTGCTTTCGAGGAACCTGCCTAACGCTACCTAGGCTTGACTGTTAAGTGTACTGTATCTGAAAGAAAAGGGGCACCAGGGGGGTGGTTGACGGGTGCCAGCCAATCGAGTGTCGCGTGTCGCGATGGCGGCCAACGGGCTGGGCACGTGACTGTCCGTGAATTTGACCGCGTCCCCTCGCCGTCGCGCTCGCCATCCTCGTCTTCATCTTCGACGCCTCAGTGACAAGCAATTGCTCTTTGTCTTTCCGTTTGTCTTTTCTCATGGCTCAATGTATAAATATGGCGTTACTGACAGGCTGCCACCTCTTCTCTTCCCAGTCGCTCTGTGCTTGACAATTTATCTATATCTGTACCCACTCTTTCACGGATGCGTCTTTCCAGCGACAGATGGGTCGACGACGTCGGCCCTCGCCAACACCGTCAAGCGTCACCTCCCCTTTGACCACGCCACAGACGTTGACAGCGATCTTTTGACTGCCCCTTTCCGACTGCTGGCCCTTGCCGATCCTCAGCTTGAAGGAGACAGTTCCCTTCCCAAACCTGACGATGCCTTCATACCCACACTCAGACGACGCTTGACACGCCTGTCCACAACCGGGTTCAGGGAAATATCACCCCTTCTGGAGGTTGCTCGAGAGGTGGTCCTTCGAGACATTCCAGAGGCAGTGCGGGCGCTGCGAAAGCGAATTGACCTCTTGGGCAATGACTACTACTTGGGCCACATACATCGGACATTGCACTGGTGGGCTCGGCCTACCCACGTCGCTGTGCTTGGAGATCTCATTGGCAGCCAGTGGGTTACCGACGCGGAGTTTGACTGGAGAGGATGGAGGTTTTGGAACAGGGTTTTTGCGAACGGCCGCAGAGTTGAAGACCATATCACTGTTTTGGACAGCAAAGAGCAGGAAAGGATCTTCGAGCTAGAAGATGCAAGCTGGACGACTCGAACCATAAACATCGCCGGCAACCATGATATTGGCTATGCGGGAGACATTTCTCGAACCAGGATGTCCAGGTTTGATAGAGTCTTTGGAAAAGCCAACTGGGATGTTCGGTTTCAGTATCCCCAGTCCAACATCACTCATATTTCAACCGATGCTGCGGCGATGGCACATCCGTCGCTACATCTCATTGTCCTGAATAGTCTCATCCTGGACAGCCCTGCGTTGTGCGACGATCTCCGCTCCGAAACATTTGATTATCTGAACGGCCTCATCAACCACCGTTTACGACCCGTAGAGGATCGATCGTCTTTCACTCTCCTGCTGACACACCTTCCGTTGCACAAGAAGGAAGGAACTTGCGTTGATGCTCCATTCTTCGATTACTGGCCGAATGACGATGGTGGTGGAGTGTACAAGCCTCAAGGGATAAGGGAACAGAATCATTTGAGCGAGCAAGCAAGCCATCAAGGCACGCTGCAGGCCTTGTTCGGTATGAGTGGTGATTGTGACGCACCAGCCCAAGGCAGGGGACGAAATGGCCTGATTTTGACCGGCCATGACCATGAAGGCTGTGATACCTGGCACTTTATCCCTGCAGATTCTGCTTGGTCAACATCCGACTTGCAACAGGAGGATAAGAGAGAGACACTGTGGGATGTTTCCAAGTGGAAGGACGCCAACCAAACGGCATCTCACACGGGAGTGCGTGAAATCACGCTTCGAAGTATGATGGGAGATTATGGCGGCAACGCAGGACTCTTAAGTGCTTGGTTTGATCACGGAGAAGGGGAGTGGAAGTACGACATCCAAATGTGTGGTCTGGACGTCAAGCTCTGGTGGGCAGTCCATGTCATCGACCTCGTCGTCCTGGGTTTGTCTTTGTTCAACCTATTTACCCACCGCCTTCACCTTCACGCCCGGTCTGGTGCAGGAGCTGCTGCCTCACCGCGGCCCATCAAAACAATCAAGTAACAGAACAGCCTCCGTCATGTCAACGTCCACTCACTCGACGTTCGTCATCTTCGACAATCTCAGTTAATCTTTCCACCCAACCTCTCTCTTCGCTACGAAACATCTTCTACTACTACTATTACCACCACCATGGGACGAGTGGTTCTCAGGAGACAGATGCCCACTCGTATAGACCGAGCACAGCCCTACCGCCGCCGCCATGTTGGTCGCGACAGACCGGACAATTGGTTCCTTTGGTCTCGTGCGATGAAAACAGGATGGCAAAACCGACCCCGTGAAGTGCTCGCACTCGACCTCGACTTCAGCTTTTACCCGTTACGTGCCTGCCTTGACTGTGAGAGACCAGTAAAAGTCATAGAGTATTGCGACGGAAATTGGGAAATCACTAAGCAAACATGTCGTTTCCATCGTTACGTGTAAGCCTGCTCTCATCTCGCCGTCTTGTCTACGAACTCACACACTGCAGACCTGACTCGGGCTTGACAAGCGCGAGAGATCACCATATGCTGCCCATCATGTTCCCTTGCCCACATCACATCAAGACACACCACGTCGGAAGCTGCATCATTGACAACACGCCGATCATTACATCTGACAATGGCCTGGCACAGTCACTCTACTTCTTGCGGTGCACGGGCACTTACATCAACTCAATTGGGCAAGCAACGGCCGTCGGGAAGGCAATCCGACGTGTGAAGATTGGTGATATGAAGAGGGTTCCGGTGGTTCGTGCCAGCATGCCAACGAACGTGCCCGAGGAGGCCCCCTTTGAGGTTCGGTATGCCAATGCCGTCCTCAATGCATGGGGCATGGGTAGCAACGAGGCGCTGAAGGACACCGTGAGGGTTCGCATCACCGGCGGGGGTGATGGCTTCAAGTGTGGGATGGGAGGCCGTGGCGTCAAGGCGGGCCAGGTTAGCTGGACCGGGGGGGTCGCAACCTAAGGGACAAGGAGAGATGTTGGAGACGATGTCCGTGGCGTGGTCTGGCGAGACAAGATGATTGAGAGCGACAGCGTCGCTGTTGACAACCACGTCGACAATGACAATGCCAATGGAGTTGACACCCGCAATATTGTTTAAAGTTATACGGAAAAGGGTCTGTTGCTGATGACAAGCTACTAACATAAGGAGCCGTACGCAGATGCCGAAGGATGTGTCCTGAAACCAACACCAACACCCGCTTCACATCCAACCATCAACAAGGCGTCATGATAGTGACAACCTCCCTGTCGCTATCTCCACCGTCTATTTCACCGCCGCGGCGTCACTAACTCCTTGTCATTCTCAGCCCTTACCCTTGTCCCACGGTCTATAAGTATCCATTTTGTATCCCTGCCCCATCTCTCTCTCCTTCCGTATTCTTTAATCCCAAAACCGCCAACGAAATGGTGTTCGTCATCCTCTTTGACTGCACCCTCGACGTCCCTCTGTTCTACCATTGGGCCCAGGACATGTACGAGGCATGTCCGAGCTGCGTGCGAGCGCATGAGCTGAGGACCTGTGACGGGGAGACGAAGGTCAGCTTCGAGATCTGCAAGAAGCATGAGGATGCGTAAGTTTGCCGGCGCGGTTGTTCTTTGTTCACAATGTCTACCCGGCTTCATCATCGTATCGTTTGGCGGCGCGGCGGTAAGATTACTACCTTTCACTTCTATGGACGGTGGACCTTGCGCGAGATTAAGTGGAAGAGATGGTGACGGGGACGGTGACGATGCAACGACCACTGGGCAACCACGCGCGCGCGCGAAAGAAGAGATTCTCGATCTTTGTGACATTGGCCTCACATGTCCGCTAGAAGCACGTCTCTAGGCCCTTCATCCATGGGATCAGGCGGAGCACCAGACCGTGGGAGTCCACATTTCTTCACCGTTGAATTGAGCTGCCGCGCGAAAAGCACATGCTGACCGGTGCTCTCATATACAGGGCCAAAGACGCCTATTTCAACGACGACATGCTCAACCAAATCCGCACGCTCGTCCACCCGTTGCACTCACCGGTCCAGAACTTCCCCGTCACTGCGGCCGGCGTGACCGCGACGTGCGTCCGCGAACTCAAAAAGAAAGTGAAAGAGGTCGTCAACTACATAGAGGATCACCGCGCGGTACAGAAGCCTAGATATTCGGAATTTGACCGATCGCCAATTCCCACGTTCACGTACGCGCACGCGAAGGGATGTATCCACTCAGACAAGCCGGACGTGGCACTCAGGGCCAAGGCAGACGTGCAACGCATGGACGAGCTCACGAAGCAGAGGCTGGCGACCATCGATACGCTCCTCGAGGCCGGCGTCGATCATGACTTAAGTGCCGACCTCAGTGCTGAGTCTGATAGTAATACGGCTAGGACTCGGGACGGATCAACTTCCAGCGTCGACGGCAGCGATGAAGCCTCAGTTTCAGATTCGCCCACCCCGTCCGTCAGCCCGTCGAGCTCAAAGTCAGATGAAGAGCTCTCGCTCGAACAGGAAGAACGTTACATGGCCAGACTTGAAGAGAACGATGCGCGGTCCCGGCTCCGGGAGATGAAGACCCGGTTGGAAGAATGCCTCGCCACCAGCTGCCTTGCCAAGGCTATATACTTCAAGCGCTGTAACGGTCGATGGGTCAACGCGTTGGGCGATGTTCTCCCGTATGGATGTGGGCATAGAGACAAAGCGAAGACGGAAGCCATCCAGCGTTCGAGTCGGATGGGCAGCTCGGCGAGCATTCGTGACGGAGGAAGCGGAGAAGAGAACATCCACGGCAATACGAGTAGGCGGCCCGAGGATGATCCACTGCAGTCACAACGTCAGGACGAGGAAGAGGCTCAAAAGGTCCGGGATGGAGAATCAGTCTTGAGTATGCTCACGACGTTGACACTCGATACCACCACCGACACGGACACCAGTGGCCTCACGATTTCGACCAGCGCCACGTCCTTGCCCAGTAGCAGCACCGCTCCCCCTATGCTCGAGCGCAATACCGAGTCTATCAGCAGTGTCGTTCAGGTCGTCGACACCTCCATCGCCCACTACAGCGGTTATGCGATGGTCGACACTGAGGACTCACTCGGCCAGGCAGCTCGCGGCTTGAACCCCGATTCATCGTCCGCTTCATTGCCGCTCGCCAAGCAGACCTCCGACTGCTCCCCGGCAAGTCTGAAGAGCCACAATCGTCCATTGCCTCGGCGGTTCGAGTATCTAACGAGTATGCTCATGGCGAGGGAAGAGTTGGTGCGGATCGGGCAGGCGAGTGACAAAGACTTGGCCCTCACGAGCTGGGGATATAACCGGCTCATGAAGAAACAGGCCAAGGCCCGGGAGGAAGAAGAAGAAGAAGAAGAAGAGACGAAAGCAACCTAGGCTGATAGCCGACGTGGTGCAGATGCGGGCGTAATGGAGCAATGCAGAGGGCGAAGATGAAGATGAAGAAGAACTGCCCAGCGGTCGCGCGAGTTTGACTTGGAATCAGGAAACGAGAGCGTTCTCAAGAGCCTCTGCGGGTCGAAGCGAGGGAGGGATGCTCCGGGTATGGAAAAGTTCCTCTTTCCCCAGCAATCAGCCGACAGAAAACGGGCAATCAGCACATAGAAAGAAACATATGGCGCACACATGAAGTCAAGGTAGCACATAGACGGGGAGGTGTCTCGCCGCATTTTGAGTAAGTTGGCAAAGCAAGAGGCTCGAAATCAAGGTTAAGGCATCAAAACAAGATATCTTCATAGGGATTCGCAGCCTCTGCCTCCTCCTCTGCAAGCACTCAGCATGTATCATAACAAGTCTGTACGATATTCTCCCCTGCAAGCTTGAATCACAACATACTATACCAGATCCGCGTGCAAGTACAAGCCCAGCATGGCGTAGGACACCGAGTAACGCGGTCGGGAAAGGATCACTCGTCCTCTCACTTCGTAACGCATCATATCGAGATCATGCAAGATTTGCGGGTAGAAATCTATGGCGTACGGCGCGCAAAAGGCGGAGCGAGGTGCAGATCGAGATCTGGTGTGTCTGGCATTTTTGCAGTCTGCCGCATGGAAGCAGGCGGAACAGATCTGGATACTGTATCCGAAAATGCTGATGGCTAATGCAGTCGAAGCCAGTCGGGAGACTAGGAAGAGATCCGGTCTCTGCCACACGCAGTGCCACGAGTGCCCAATATTGCCCATGCAACTGTTCCCGGTGGTTAGACTAGTTCAGAAGGAGCGTGCAGGTTGCAGATTTCAGTATCGGCTGGAACTTCGGTGGAGAAGCAGTTGCTTCCAGTGAGACCGATCTCTGATCCAGGGCAAGCATCTAGAGGTCACGATTGCCCAGGACTCTGGCGTCGACGTCCAGTCAGTAAATGTTACGGGTCCCCAGCAGTGTAGCAGGAGTAGATTCCATGTATCTGCACGCGTCTCGGGCGGAATCAACAGTGACGTAAGAGAGAGCGATGATTGATTTCCTGTTCAAACAACTTTGATCCGGTCTCATACTGCTATTTCTTCCTGCCTGGCTGTGTTGTGTCTAAGAAGGACCTAGAGTAGCTAACCTTCAACCGAATCATATGCTTTCGCAACCACCACCGGGGTCACCTCCTGCTGTGATCCGTTGCAAAGGAATCTGCGTTGGTAGAGTATGGGAATATCGGTTGAGAAAGGTAATTGGGAAAGATTGTTCAACAGCTGGTAGCCCAGCCGTCCGTACTAGCTTCCTCCGCCATGAACTGGGGTATTCCTGCCGACCGACACCATCGCGAGCACAGATACGCCGACTCTACTCAGTCTTCTCCGCAGTAGGCTCTGGTGCAGGGGCGGCTTCGGTCTCCTTGGGAGCTTCACTTGACTGGGCGGCAGGGGCTTCCTGAGGTTCAGCCTCGGAAGAAGTCCAGAGGGTCTGCACGGTGTTAGCTATGGTAGATAGTGTAAGAGACAGTTGCAGCTTACCAAGTTGTCTCTCAGCAACTGCATAATCAATGTGGAGTCCTTGTAGCTCTCTTCGCTGAGAGTGTCGAGCTCGGCAATAGCATCATCGAACGCCTGCTTGGCGAGATGGCAGGCCTGGTCAGGGGAGTTCAAGATCTCGTAGTAAAAGACGGAGAAGTTCAGCGCGAGACCAAGTCGGATAGGGTGAGTGGGAGCAAGATCGGTTTGAGCGACTTCGGTAGCAGCCTTGTAGGCCTCGAGAGACTTGTCCGCAGATTCCTTGCGCCTGTCGGCAGTAGCGAACTCAGCGAGGTAGCGGTGGTAGTCGCCCTTCCTAGCAAACGGTCAGAAAAGGGCTCCAAGGGGAACGACAAGATAGGCTTACATCTTGTGGTAGAACACCTTAGATTCACCGGTCTGAGCAGAGGCAATCAAGTGCTTGTCGAGAACCTCGAGAATGTCCTCGCAGATCTTTCCGAGCTCCTTCTCGATTGTCTGACGGTATTCCTTGATGAGCTTGACCTGAGCCTCGTTGCCTTTCGACTCCTCCTTCTGCTCAATGGAAGTGACGATCCTCCAAGAGGCGCGACGAGCTCCGATGACATTCTTGTAGGCGACAGAGAGGAGATTTCGCTCTTCGACGGAGAGCTCTTGGTCTGCAGAGGCAACGACCTTCATGTTCTCGACCATTTCTGGAGCGACGATTAGCTAGGATGGGGCGCCAGATGCGGAAGAACGTTACCCTCATATCGCTCGGCCTGCTCGGCGAGCTTTGCAAGATAGACTGACTCTTCCACACCCATTTTGATCGTGTTTTCGGATACTTGTCAAAGGAAAAGAGACCTGTTGTGGTGGATTTGGTTAGCCGAGTCATTCAAGGCAAGACATGTCAACAATGTCAACAAAACAGTTCGGACAACGACATGATCAGGACAGAGTGTCGACTTGGACGTTGCGACCGCGTGGGGACGCCGCCGCCGCTTTCCACCAGATTCCGCAGCGACGTGGACCGTTCAAAGTTGAGATTGTCGGATAGTGGGCAGGGTGCGGCAATTGACGTCAACCAGGGCGCTTGTGTTGGGATCGCCCCTGGAGAGTCCGGTCACAGGGTGAGGCAGATCCATCAGGCGTCGCTGTCGAGCATCGTGAAGCGACGTCGACCTGAGTGACGCTGAAATGCCCAAGAGCGCAAATCAAGTTGTGACTGTTGACAATTCGAGACGTGGGGTATATGGTATCCCCTGGAGGACAGATGCACGATTGTTGGGGTGTAGCTTACCGTCTAAAAGAAACCGAGGCGTCAACGAGACTCGCACGGCAGGGGACTCGAGAGATGGAGCAGAATTAGACGTGTTCGCGAGGAGGTGTTGGTGGTGATTGCAAGGTGTTGTTGGTATGGGAGAAAGAAAGACGAAGATGAGAGTGTGCGCAAGTCTGCAGGCGTCGCCTAGTCAAGTTCCAGGTAGCCGCAGGAAGTGGGAGGAACGATGCAGAGTGGCTCGATAAGTGGGAGGTCGCAGGCCCAAACAGAAAGCAGCAGGACCCAAGAGAAGGGGGGATCACAGCTGGACCCTGAGCGTAAGGCAGGGGCTTACACACGGCTGCTTTTACCATTCTTCAATTTCCCTCACAGCCTCAATTTGTTTCATCACGGGAATGTCATTTGATTAGATTCCGTCCAGTTGCGGTGCGCGTGTCTCGGATGCTGCCATTAATCGTTTAATGGCATCATGATTCGGGCCTCTGATGCTGGACTGCTGCATTCAGCATTGCATGTCAAACGTCACGTGCTACAAACTGCCCATCGCTGGCTGTCCCGTTGCCCGTAGCAGCTATCGATAGTAGTGTGAAGCATTCAGCGCCTTTGGTACTCGTACTCGTCATTGCAGGGCGAGCTTCGATCGATCCTCATCCCGCAGGCCGAACTTCAACTGCACCACAGTAACCTTTCATCCTGCACGACAACGAATCGACCCCTCAACATGCTACGAACACAAGTAGTCAAGCTCGCAAGAGCTGGTGCTGCTCCCTCGATCCGTCGATCCTTCTCTATCTCTGCCATCCAGGCTGCTGAGGGAGATACCGGAGCCGTCAGATCTGGCGGAATAGCTTCAGGGTACGGTCACCATCATCGTAACATCGTGTTCTCACGAAGTTCGAGGAGGACATGCTTGTTCGTTATTGAATGCAGAGCGCTGACATTCCATTTGTCTCAATAGTGATAGCTGGACCAAGCGTGAGCAAGCCAGCGAGACCAAGTTCATCAGAGAAAAGGAAATGGAAAGGTACGCCTGGTGCATTCCTCAGGGAGCAAGCTTAGTACGGGTGACTAACATGTTTCGGCCTTTGAACCTGTAGCTTGAGAAAGCTGAAGGAGAAGCTCGCCCAACAACGAAAGCACCTCGACGAATTGGACAAGCATATCCAAGAGCTGGAGGGAGATGCCGGCGAAGACCCGCAGCACATCCGTGAGAAGTAGAAGCCCGCACTGATGGTTAGTCGTTCATTCGGCCCTGTTGTCGCGGCCCAGGAGCCTACCGGTGGCGACGGGAGTAAATCTGGATGAGAGAAGGACTCCGTGGAGGAGGACGGTACATGGGTCAGCTTCACCAGTAGCCCGGTGGTGGTAGTGCTTCAATAACATCTTCACTGTACAGAGGTCGAGACAGCCTGGCAATACCAAAATTCTTCTCTCCACTCTCAGTGACCTTGGAGATTCCAAGTCTACGAAAGTGGTAATCCATCTGGTCCTCGGGTCCTGTTCAATCCACCTGAATGGTGTTCTAAGATAGTGAAACCAGAATGAGGCATGGGCATGACTTCGCCCCTCTGACCGGAGGCTTTCCTTGTTACTGCCTCGTACTTCAGAATTCATTCGTCCCTTGTGCAGTCCAGGGAATATGGCGAAGTAATACTAACCAGCCCCGCCAACCACGCGTATACGGACAAAGTACACGCCATATCTGGTGAAGTTCAACCTTTGTGGCTGAGTCAATACGCTCCGCTCGAATGTCCGAGCGGATAGCCAAGGGTTGTTGATGGGTAATTTTCCACCTGAGCAGTACTTAGCTATTCAACAATTATCACGGGACGACATGCGATGGCAATGATTCGAGCACGCGAAGGGGATGCCGGCCACTGGAGCAAGTATCCCTAATAGCAACTACGACTCCTTGTGTTGCTATGTAAGAGCAGAGTGTGTTGTTCTACTATGTACAAGATATCCTCTAACAGGGGCGACGGCCGACTAGATTTTGCGTGGCGTCCGACATCACAAGCGTCCGTCCGAGCACGAACCCATTCCGAACCAAAATATACAGCCCTCAGGCTTCAGACAATATCCAATAACTTCCGCGAAAGCTGGAACCGGGCCAGGCAAATCAATGCACCTCCTACCACAGTGACTGCACCCACATACATGGAAAGAGCGAGATAGCCGTACTTAATAAGCTCACCACTGATGGGAGATCCGAACAGGCCGCTGTTTGCAACCACTTGTTAGCAAGTGATTTCAACTGAGGTCAGGGATGTGTCGCGCGAGGCATTGGTGAAGCAAAAGGGGGTGGAACGTACGTTAATGACACAATCGCCATGATCATGCCGACGGCGGTGCCGTAAGTCTCGGGCGTCGCTAACTTCGTCCCACAAGAAACTTGGAGAGCCAAGATCGACTGAGAATTGACAGATTAGCCAGGAACCGAGGGTACATAAGAACCATCTCACCCCTGAGCAGAACCCATAAGCCAGAGCCCACACCACGATTCCCGCGGAACTGGTAGCCGCGGTCCAGCAGAACGCAACCGCCGCCGATAGAAGGGCGCTTATCGCGCACAAATTGAAATGCCCATACCGATCCGCAAGCCACCCGGCAGAGACCCTGCCGAAAAGGGACGCGGCGTTGAGGATGGAAACTAGGTAGAAAGCGAAACTGGTCGAGAAGCCGATGCTGACAGCGTACGAAGTGGTAAAGAAGAAAGGTGAGAACATGCCCAGGTAAAATAGCCCTATTCCGGCGCAGAAGGTCTGGAACACCCGGTTCTTGACGATAGAGAGGTCTGTCTTCTTCTTCGGTTTGGCTGTTGTGCTCGAAGTGGCAGTCTCTTCTCCTTTGGGCTTTTCAAGTGCAGGAGGATGCACGGTCGCACATGTGATGACCACGAGCGGAAGCATGGTAAATGCGACGATGCGGATTGTCCAGCCAAAACTGACGCCGTCCTTGTTGAGGAGCTCATTCACCATGATCGGCCAGATGACTCCACCAAGAGAGGAGCCAGCGATGGTGAAGCCTGTTGCCAAGCCGCGGTTCTTGTCGAAGTGCCTGCTGATCATGGCAAGCACTGGACAAGCGAGGAACGCTTGCCCAACGCCGAGGAGGAAGCCTTGTGCCAGAAAGAATTGGTAGTATTCTCGGCAGAGAGATACCATGAACATGGAGAAGAGGGTGATTGCGCCACCAACAACGAGAAGGATCTTGGTACTATCTCAGCTTGACTACTCTTCTGCCTGTCTGGAACATGCTTACCGTAGGCCCAATGCGATCAACGAGTAAACCTGCTGGCGCAGCAGCCAGAAAGAACACAAAGGTCGAGAATGATCCGATCCATGACAAGTCGAAGGAGGACTTGTCGATCAACAGATGTCTTTGATAGTATTCAATGAAAATCCCGAATGCGTTGAGGAAGCCAACGGTGCAGAAGGTCGACAAGGCAGCCCCGATGAGCGTCAGAATAGATCTCGTGCTGCGCAAAGTCAGTGCTTGAGCCTCGTCGCAGGGGTAATTACTAACTTGAATTCGCTTGCCTGCTGTTCGCTGGCATTCGTTCCAGGCTCGGCGGTGGGCGAGACTGTGAGTGGCTTCTCGTCTTGCGCCATGGTGAGGGAGGTACGAATCTGTGGTTACTTGTTCGCTCCATCGTGACGGTTGAAGGGCTGGTCACGCAGTATTAATGGCATCTCGATACTTGGGCGAAACGGACTCTCCGCGGCACCCACCGTGTACTAGCGAAGACGCCAAAGTCAAAGACAACCAACTTTGATTGCTTGTACCTACTGGCCAGACTTTTCGCTAGCTCATACCCGCCTGAGGTACTGGTGGACTGAATTCTGAACCGTTCAGCGCCGAATCAGGGTGAAGCGCACTCGTTGCAGATGGCATCATTTCGTCCCATCATAGGCTCCTGCGTACTAACAAATGCTTTGAGTCGAGCAAATGGTGTTGAGGAGTGACAGGAGAGGCAAGGGCCACAGCAGGCTTTCTCCCTACGCTTCTTACGGTAGTTTCATAGCGGGGCCCGAGGACTTGTTCGGGGCTTCCTGGCCAATTGTGGTTAAGCATCTCTGGGCCCCTAGGCGCCTCAGGCCCCCCGCGGGCCAGTCTCGGCAAGGCGGGACCCTCTCTCCTCCAAAGCGCCAGCTATCCATCCATGTCCCTTTGGACGACTAGAAAGGAATTCTTTTTGCCGCATTTCTCTCCTCGAGATTTCCGGGAGTCTCCGTGGAGTAAGCCTGAGTCGGTTGCCGAGATTTTGAGCCTCTCCCACTGTCAGGCTCGCAAGAATGTCGTCCGGTGGCCTCGACACACGCCCGCCCCCAAATCCGCTGAAGCGACCACGGCAAGATCCAGTCTCCTGTCAATTCTGCAGGTCGAAGAAGCTCAAATGCAATCGCCAAAATCCGTGTTCTAATTGCTCATCGAGAGGCCTTCCTTGCGATGGCAATTCCGCTTCACATGCTCGCCGCCCTCTGGAAGCGGCAGGAGACGCAGGCGACTTGTCGATTTTGGCACGATTGAAACGGCTCGAGGATATTGTGCTGGGCACGCCGTCCGAGTCCAAGCCGAATGGAGTTGGCGTGATCGCTTCTCATGATATTCCCTCGAAGACCACATTGTCGCCCAGCTTGGCCTGCGTCTCGCCCTCGTCGGAATACCAAGAAGCCGTACACAGCCTAGAGGAGTCAGGCGCCCGCGATGCGCCATGGACATCTCGAGGCCTCGACATTCGGGTCATGTCCACGCATCAAATTGCTGTTGATCAAGACAAGCTGTTCCATCTCCAGACGGTTTCGAAGGGTTTGTGCCTGCCACCGAAAGCAGAAGCGACGGTTCTCTTCGATCACTATTTCAGATATGTCGACCTTCTCCAGCACGTCGTCCATATTCCTACCGTGCGACTGTCGCTGCAGACCGTCTATGCCAGTCTAGAGAGTGGGCTTCCGGTTGTTCCCTCCGAAGTGGTACTCTTGTTGGCCATCTTTGCGAGTGCTGCTTCGCTTGGCACTTACTTTCCAGGAGAGACTCGAGCTTTCATGTCTGCTGCGGACGCGCTCCAAGCTGCTACATTTTGGACGAACTCGGCCCTTGAAGTGTTAGAGTTCACTCGTCGCACGGTAGCCAGGCATTTGGCCGACATTCAGGCCGGGATCATTCTCGGATTCCTGCTATTCCACACTGAAGGCTTTTCCACGCGAGCTCGCTGCCTCTTTGCCAGCGGCGTCGCAATGGCTCGTGATTTATCGTTGCACAAGATTGATGCACCCGGCAACCAAGCAGTCAGCTCGCCGAACAATCGAAATCATTGGGAGGCAGAAATCAAGCGCAGGGTCTGGTGGCACGTTGCCGCAACAGATTGGTACGTCCACGCACATCCCCATGACTCTTCATCCACGTTGATAATAACCCCAGGCTGCTGGCTCTGAGCGGAGGCCCGCAAGAAGGCACGTACTTTGTCCAACCTCGCCACATGCGGGTGAACATGCTACGTAACATCGACGACGACGACCTAGTGCACGAAAATCCACCTGTTGATAGGCCCCTTTCAGAACCAACAACCATGTCATACTACATCCAGCGCATAAAGCTTGCCAGCATCTGCCGCGACGTGATCGATATGATGCCCTTGACCAACTACGAGCTCGGCACAGTCAATTATCAAGATGTGATCAACCTCGACAGGAAGTTTGAAGCCTTCTTTCGCGACTTGCCTGTATTCTTCAAGATCGATGAGCAACACATACGTGAGAGCGAGCCAATTATGCGCCAACGCCCACACATGCAAATCCAACGGTACGCGCTGGGCATGATCGCCCAGACTCGCCGGTGTAAATTACACCAACCATTTCTTATCCGCCGCTCTGTGGAACATCACTACGACTACTCCCGACGGAGATCGCTCGAGTCGGCTCGATCGGTGATCCGTATGAAGGAACTTCTTCACATCGAGGGAGGAGGGGAATTCGTGACCACGAGTGCGAGACACGCCGGCATTGTGTACCACATATTCATGGCGACGATTGTGCTCGTGATGGATCTGTGCTTCAACAAGGTCGCCCAGCGGGACGAGGATGCTGCTCGCAAGGCCGAAGTAGTCGCGGCGTGCAAGATGCTTGAAGACGCCAAGTCGGAAATCGCCATGGCCAGTAACCTCCTGGACCCGCTCATGGATGTCCTGAGGAAGCATAAGGTGAGGCTGCACAACCCGCCCCCGCCTGTCGCGTCGGCGGAGACCGCGGCCGTCCTCCACGAAGAGAAAAGGCTTCCTTTGTTAAGTTCGGCTGTCGACTCCCAGCAGCAGCAGCAGCCGCTCAATGGCGTTGTCGGTGGTGGCCCCAGCCGACATCCGCCGATGCCAGAAACACAGCCGCAATTACTATACGACAGTAACGCCATACCCGGCCAAGATGCCTCACAGCACTATCTCTCGGACTTTGACGCAATTTGGCAGGAGTACGTCGAGCTGGGGCCGAACATGGGCATACCGGGATGGGACAGTCTGTTCTCCGACCTGGATTCAAGGTTTTGAAGACAGCGAGTCATGTTTGCAGCAGGGGAGGCAGGGCCACCTGCTGTTCAACCAAGCGAAGCGACACCCCACTCAGTCGATATAGTTTTGATTCTCAGAGAAGAACTGCTTGTATTCACATGTCAAAACCACTATTTGTACACAGTCGCCACACTATTTCCTGACCCGCCTCGCATGCCGCACCAGGTTCTCAATAACGCCCTCAAACGCCTCCTTCTCCTTCACCAGGCCATCCCTCCGTTTCAACCAGTACTCCAACAATTCACTCGTTCGGTTCGTCAGGTCGTTCAACTCCTTGACGTGAGCCTGTAACTCGTCGTCCGTGAAGCCATCGATTTTTTCTTGCGTCGTCGCACACAGGCGCTTCACGGCTGTTAGGTCGAGTTCGGGTGGAGGTGGAGGGCCTTTGGGCTTTCTTGACCGGGCGTGCCGCTCTCTTGTGGTACCGGACTGTGTGCTGTCGAGTGAGGCGGTGGAGTCATTGACCCCGCCCTGGGCTTTCAGTCTCGCCAGCGACCCGACTGGCTTGTCGCCTTCTGACTTCCGCGACGAGGGCTCTAGGTTGATGTCTGGAAGGACGAGTTTCTTCTGCTTCGAGGGTGGGAGGATCTCATCTAGGTCGACGGGAACGCCGAGACTAACGAGGAAGAGGCGTCGGATGCGAGATTGGGTCCAATTAGGGGGTTGAAGGGGAGGTGGGGTGATAAGTTGTTTCCAGAGCGAGCGCGAGCGGTCGGAAGGGAAGATGGGTGACGAGTCTGGGATGTGCTCTTGTCGTGGGACGGAAGAGAGTGCAGAGGGTGTTGAATGCGGGAACATGGCATCTAGGTGTGCTTCGGTGGCGGCCAAGAGGTCGTGTATTGAGGACAAGGCCTCGAAGTCTACCAAGGGCTGCAGGGCATTTTATATCAGCGTGATGGCCGCAACAGGTGGAAAGGGCAGGACTCACGAACGGGTCAAGAGGTATAGTATTTGCTTGAGCGATAGGTACAGGGGGGGATTCCTCGACAGCTTCAGGTTCTTGGAAGCCGTCGTCAAAGTCCCCGAAGTCATCATCCGCTCCAGCCTGTGCACCTTGTTCAAAGTCATCAAAGTCGTCGCCGAAGTCATTCTCGTCGTTCTGGTCATCTTCTTCATCATCGTCGTCATCATCGTCAGCCGAAGTGGGTTTCCTCCGTGACGGCTTCATAGATCTGTCGAGCGTGGGTGACCCTGAATCAGGTCAATGGTCCTCCTGAGTCGTATATCAGACGCTGAAGTTACCTGCTGGTGCTTCCACGTCCCCCTTCTTCTCTATGATATCTGGTGCCGCGTCCAGCTTCCGCTTTTTTGCCGCCTCTGTGCCAGGAACCTCGCCATGCGCAGGGAAACTATCGACCCGCGTGATGATTGTTTCCGGGACCGGAATGTCTGAATTGGAGCGAGACCTGCCCTCGCTTTCTTCGGTGAAGAGGGACTTTTTACCAGGCTCAGGTGTCTTCAGGATGACATCCGGCACTGCATCCATCTGTCGTTGCAGATAGCCAGAAGTCTTTGGCACTTCGCCATAGCTCGGGGAATCGGGGTCGATCTTCTCAACCACGGTGCGTGGAATCAATGTACCGCCGGGGGTTGTGGGTGGTTCGAGGTATTGTGAAGATCGTTTGCTGAGGCGGCCGTGGCTTTCGGGGAGAACCTCGACCTCGTCTGGGACAGCATCGACCATTCGTTTCTCGTATGCAGGGGTACCTGGCACTTCGCCGTAGCTTGGCTGGTCGTCGACCTTCTCTATGCGAGTTCTGGGAATTGGTGAGGCAGGCGTGACCGGTCGTGAGAGTCGCTTCTGGCCTTCGGAGGCGTCTGAGAAGTGTTCGTCATCCTCGCCGTCTGAGGATACTAGTAGAGGTATTAGCGGTATGCATAGTATTGACGTGTCATGATCGTCTCACGGTCATGGGCACCGGGGTCTTCCAACTCGATGCTCTTCCTAGGTGGCTCAAGATGTAGACTACTCCTTGACGAAGATGGCCTCGACATTGTCAGCGATATATTCGTAGTTGTCCCTCTTCTCGCAGACCCAGAAGTGTGCCAGGGATCACGAGCTGAGAAGAGGAGAGGCTGAAGCGCAGGTGAGAAGGAAGCGACGTGCATTTGAGGCATTGGCACCAGCATCGGCACCGGCGCCTCTTCGGCGCATCAACTTCAGTTCCGCGGCGACAGGCTTCACGATATTTTGAACGCGTCTCAAACAATTCCATCCCCATCACTGCGCTTTGACAACTTTCTCCGCCCCGTCCCCAGACATCGTCCAATACTTCCAATTCAAACTGCGATGCGCTCGCCTCCTTAGACGGTGACGAACACTCTGCCTCAGACGCCTCCGCAAACCTCTCTCTACCAAACATGGCATTCAACTTTGGCGCTTCAAGTGGAGGGGGCCTCTTTGGTTCAAACAATAACAACACCACCCCTTCTTCTAGCGGAGCAACTCCTGGCGGATTATTTGGGTCAAGCACCAACAACTCCTCGCAGCCTAGTCTGTTTGGAAACACATCAGCAGCAGCAGGAGGAGGAGGAGGAACCTTTAGCTTCGGCAATTTTGGAAAGCCTGCGGCCACCACTGGCTCTGAAGCACAGAACACCACTACAACTGCTGGGCCGACTGCAGCAACACCTAGTATCTTCACTGGCTTTGGCACCCCGGACAAATCGCCTGCTGGCAATCCAGCAACAACATCAGCGCCTCCGCTGTTCGGCTCTACTACTCCCGCAACCACCAAGGCTTTCAGCTTTGGCAATTCGACCACTCCAGCCGGTCCTCCTCCAGCCACCTCAGCCTTTGGCACGAGCACAGGGGGCCCTACTCCAAACCTCTTTGGCAACAAACCGGCTGATGATGGAACAAAAGCAGCCCCTACCTTTGGCGGAGGCTTCAGTTTTGGAGACAAGACCGGACAGACTTCATTGAAACCAGCCGAGCCTAAGTCCTCTGGGTTCAATTTCGGGGGAGCAGCAGGACAAGCTCCCTTCAAACCTGCGGCACCTGCACCGCCGTCGTTCAACTTTGGGGGAGGACCAGGATCCAAACCAGCAGAATCAGCATCGGCTAACACACCCTCCGTGACCGCCACCTCAGGCGCGGAGCAGAAATCTGCTTTCTCCATGCCCTCTATTTCGGCGCCACCAACCTCGCAGCCAGTTACTATTCAACAAATCGGTCTCGGATCGACATCAAAGCCGACAGAGGGACAAAATCTGTTTGCGAAGCCGGCCACAACTGAAGCCTCAAAGTCGCCCTTCAACTTCGCGCAGCCTACACCAACACAGCCAACGTCAGGATCGTCCACTCCAGCAACGACAGCATCGAAGAACATTTTTTCAGGAATGGGGGCGTCTGCACCAGCGAGCAATGCTACCAATGCTACCAGTGCAACCACTGCTGCACCTGCTCCTCCTGCGAATGTCTTTTCGTTTCCCCCAGCCAGCGGTGCCCAGTCCACTGCGACCTCTGCCCCAGCGTTATCCCCCTTCTCTTTAGCAACGACCACGAGTTCTCAACCCACGACCACATCGGCTCCAGCGCCAAGTCCTTTCAATTTCCCTAAACCGACAACCACAGCACCTTCTCAAACTGCCTCAACCTCCGCGGCACCTGGCTCAACTCCATTCTCTGCCTTAGGCACCGCAACGACGACTTCGAGCTTGCAACCTACAACCACGGCTCCAGGCCCAGGCTCCACTCCTTTCCAAGCGTCCACCACCGGTCCAGCTCCTCCGGCGCAGTCCAGACTGCGCAACAAAACCATGGACGAGATACTCACGCGCTGGGCGACAGACATGTCACGCTACTCGAAGGAATTCAAGGAACATGCAGAAACAATCGCCCGTTGGGATCAGTTGATCGTGGACAACTCGTCTAAAATCGACAAACTCTACGTCCGCACACGTACGGCTGAACGTCAGACCGTAAGCGTGGACATTCAACTGACGGCGGTTGAGAACTCGCAATCCGAGCTCGAGGCTTGGTTAACCAAGTATGAAAATGATGTGGATGAGATGCTGGCCAAGGACTCTGCTTCTCCTTCCGAACTGGGTGGACCGGATCAAGAACGAGAGCGCACGTACAAGCTTGCTGAGAAGCTGGGTGAAAGATTGGATGAAATGGAGAGAGACTTGAGCGGTATGGTTGAAGAAGTCAACGCGGCCAATGCAAGCCTAAGCAGAAATGGCAAAGGAGATGAACCGGTAAGGATTATTACCTGCTTCATGGTCTGGTCAGGGGCTAACATGTCACAGATTACGCAAATTGTCAAGATCCTCAACTCACACCTGGTTCAGCTCCAGGCTATTGACCAGGGCACCCAGGCATTGCAGGAGAAGGTCGCTGCGGCCCAGAAGGCTGCCAGTCAACTTGGCTACTTGAATGGATCGTCTTTGAACGGGAACGGTGGTGCTGCTGTGCAGGACTTCTACAGGAGTTACATGGGAAGACGCTCATGATCGGGCAACATCTGATGACGGATTAGGCGAAGACAATGCCAGGATGTCGGCTTCCATGCTTCACCAGGATGAAATGGATTGTGTCATCAGTCTTGCGAGGCTACGGATTGGAGGCAATGCATGCATAATATTTGATGTGTAAAACTAGATACGGAAAGCATGGTATTGCTCACCACAGTGGGCATGGAGGCGGATGAAAAAGGCGGATGAAAAAGGACCAGGAAGGGGCTCGAAGGAGATGAAGCGACCAGCCACAAGGCTGTGCTTTGCCGCATTTGGTTAGGCCATCGGTGAGCAGGCTGAACTCCAATTCGCAAGCGACACTGCCTTCAATCATGCCTCTAATTCTGGCCGCGTGAAGCAACAGCTGTTTCCTCTGGAATTGTGATCTCTTCTTCTTGTAGACCTTCCCATAATCTGCTTGGTCGGCCTTTAAAGTTCAAACCTACCTCTCTGCTCTTAACTCGCCGCCACGCGCATCTCGAGAAGTGAACGCCTGCGCATACGCGAGTCTCAAGCAGAGCAGCAATGCCTGCAGCCATGTCCTCGCAATCTTCCTCGCTCGACTCAGTCCTCCATATCCTCCAACAGTCTCTCAGCCATGGAGACGTATCGCAAGCACAGCAACAGTTACAGAAAGCCAAAATTGCCCTCCTACAGCAAAACGCCTTAATACCTTCACAGCAAACACCCGCACAGACTCTGGCCACCGCTCGCTCGATATTAGAAGCTGGCGCTCTGCTCTCGATCCGGTCAAGAGATCCCCAATCCTTCATCAGATACTACTCCCAGCTACAACCCTTTTACGACTTCCCCGGCCTCCAACAGCATCAGTCGAGAGACCGCTCAAAGATCACCGGGCTGTATCTCCTACTTCTGCTCAGTCAAGGTGATTATGCTGGCTTTCACACGCTGTTGGAGAGCTTAATCGTGGCCGAAGGAGCAAACGGATCGGCGGCAGTGGAAGAGGATCCATTCATCAAATACCCCATTGAGTTAGAGAGGAGTCTTATGGAGGGAAGTTACGACCAGGTGTGGCGGAAGACGAATGGAAGAGATGTGCCTGGTGAGGAGTTTGGCCTCTTCTCAGACGTGCGTTCTCCGATCCCCCTGTTAGATCAACGCATGATGCTAACCGTTATTCTACAGATCCTGATCAACACTATCCGCGTCGAAATTGCCTCTTGCGCAGCCCGATCCTACCCTTCCCTCCCCATTGCCTCAGCGAAGAACCTTCTCTTCCTGGACTCCGAAGGTGCGGTCATGGAGTTTGCGAGTGATCAAGGATGGAGTCTCGAGGACGGAAGGATATTCTTCCCCGGACTGGAGGATGCGAAGAAGACACAAGAGGGTGATCAGAAGGAGGTGATTAGTCACATGGTCGGGTATGCTAGGGAGTTGGAGAGTATTGTCTGAGCCTCTTTTCAACGGCGTATCAGAAAGGACGTGAAGCACGGAGTCGAGAGAGACATGTATTTCACAGCATAGCCTGGACTGCAGCACCAGAACAGCGAGGTTATGTCGGCATAAGAAAGAGGCATAGACCAACGCAAAACGAGAACTAGATTCTTCTTTTGTGTCGAGTCTCGGTATTCTGTGGTATCTCACTCTCTGTGCCATGCTGATGTCTACTGCCGGGGTATCAATATTGCGACTTCGTTCTATGCCGACACCAGCCGTCCAATATGCAAACACTTTCCCACCATTATGTTATACAGCGCACCCAAAAACATGGAGGCAGCCGCCAGGCTTGGGATCATTCGTTCATGTCGTCGTTCATGAGCATGCTTGGGCCTCGAACTTGAACCCATCCACGAAAGTCCAGGTACATATCTTCATGTCATAAAAGCTGGTACTCACGACGGTGTAAGTCGGCGGGTCTGTTGCCTCGGTGTCTCCGTTCGTCACCCTGTTCCCGTTCCAGTTCCAGCCCCCGTTTCCGATCCCTATGTCAGTGTTGTTGCGTACACCCTCGCTTTGATTTCCATTCTCGAGCCGCGCGTCGCAGCAATAGACCATACTCTCGTGGCCTGCAGTGAAGGTCGCGAGAGGTGTGAATGTCCATGCTCCTTCGCCGCGCGGCAGTGCTGAGCTGGATGTGCCAGCCTCCATAGTGTAGCTGATGCGGATGATTGCAGCACCCGCGTGCATCAGAGACGCGAGGACTAAATAGTGGTGCTGCTGGCATCCGCGACCACCTCCCTCGTCAGGGCTGACGTTCATGTTGGTGATGGTGGTATACTCATCCAAGACTTTCAAGCGCCACACTCCGCCATTCAGACGTAGTTCGGTCTTCAAGCTTGCTCGGTAGCTCTGGCCATCGATCTCAAAGACGCGCAAGAACTCGTCATAGCTGCCCGTGAGGACGGGGATGCTTTGCGGCAGCATCTGATTATCCTTCCCCTTCTCCAGCGTAACAGAAGGAGCAAGTGGTGGTGGCGGCGGTGTAAGTGGCAGTATGGCGACCACCCCTGCGTTATGATTCCTGCGATCCTTCCACAGCCGCGTAGCTTCGAACATCTCTTCATCCGACCAAAATGGCGTCGCGGGCGAGATACAACTTGCCACGACCGCACTGTCATCCCCACCGCTGAGGATCAAGCGCTGGCCGCCGGAACCACCCCCGTTGTCCGCCGTCTCCGTGTGCCTCGATGTGTTGAAGTTGATTGTTGCAACACTCCACGCCTCGAGATCGTGCCTGTGCACGACGTCACATGAGCTCCGTATCGCGACATCATTTCCGCCAACACGGTGGTCGCTCACATCCCGCACGGCAGGAATCTTCAGCCTCACGACGGTCGTGTCGCCGAAAGTCGTCGTCGCGGCCAACGCCACGATCATCACGTCATCGACGTCCCTCGTCCCCTTGCGTCGCGCCTCCTCAAACCAACTGAACTGCGTGATCAGGGGCGTGAGACCGTGTTCGTCGTCCTCGCTGATGCGCACACTCCCTAGCGGGAGAAGCCGCGTAGCGACCCTTCGGCCGAGGACGTCCCCTCGCACGACGAACCTGTAGAAGTACACGGACGCATTACTCGTCGCGACGCCCAGGAGCGTCGGATCCGCCGGGTGGAAATGCACGTCGAGCACCGCACAGGGGAGGTCCACTCTGTCGAGGCGGGGCGGGAGCATGCCTACGTAGGTTGGTGTGAATGACGAGGACACGGTCATGACACGCAGGCTGCCGTGACGGGTCTGGCCCGCGTACGAGGTTGGAATGTCGTTCTTGATCAGGCTGTAGGTTCCCACGATCATGTAGTCGGGATGGAGGGGGCAGATGGCCACAGTGTCGATCTCTTGGTCGAGTGTCCGGGTAGTGTATTTAGAGATTGAGGGGCCCTGGCCGTCTGGGGCCTCCATGGTCTTGATGATGGTGGAAGTTGATGATGCAAGTGGTCGCCGATTGCTGGAGCCGTTGGGGCGCTGGCGGATTCGTTCTGCGCGAAGTCTTCTGACGTTGGCCTTTACGTTAGCTATGAGTTGCGAGATGGAGGTGGTTCGGGGTACTGCCATGGTGGCAGCAAAGTGGAGCAAGAAGTAGACCAATTCAAGGTCTCTAGAGGGCGTAGAAGGCTTACTCGGAGATTCTTCCGCTCAAGTTAAACAGTTGAAGCTAGCTTCTGGCTTGTTGTGACGGGAGAGGAATATTAACACTCTTCTCGAGGAACACCAGTTCGGTCGACATTCCGGGACAGACGGCGTGGGTGGGTGTGGCACAATAGTAAACCCATTGTTGTTGCAACGACTTACTGACTCATCTGCATCTTTAAACGCTACCTTCGGGGCTCGACAGGATTACGACAAGAGGGAGGGGAGGATATGGAGAATGCTGTTTAGATCATGGTAGTCGAGGATGCCGGAATCTTCAGCCTTGTTTAGCCTCAGCCTCGTTACGAAGTGTAGCCGGTGACTGGAAGGTTACCCGAGGGTCTGTAAAGACGCGCCAAGGCGTCATCGAGAAGCGATACTCCCATGCGACTGAGAATCTCGCTTAATTATACGGCCGGCCCCTTGTGTCACGGACAACTGCAGCAGGATCGAGGACGACGTTTTGCCCAAATTCTTCTACCGTGATAGATCCCCTTGCTATCAAAATTCAAAAAGGCGTGGCATGGCTGACGAGCGTGATACGTGGTCTGCCGTTTCAGAGTCTGGGGCGAATTTGAGAGGTTTCTGGACGTACTTCCATCTGTCGAGAAATGTTGCAGGGGCCTTCGTCAAAATACTTCGTGTTGAACCGGTCGCTGGTTTGTCATTCAGTGTGGAGACGTGTTGAATGTGTCTCTTATTGACAGATTCGACATTGTGAAGATGGAAGCCGCTCGATTTCCCTCTCTGGATTGTATATCTTCAACAATCAACCCAATTTTCAACCATTGAAGTTTCAAGAACACTCGGAATGCATAGACCCTTTCGAAATCTAACTAAAACCCTCGAAGAGTTAGTAACCCCCCTGCCCAGCCGACTGTACCCGGACAGCCGAAGCGTCGCGGCTATCCCGTACTAGAGCAAGAATATGACCTCCCGAGTCCCAGCTTCAGTATATTACGTCGGGTTCAGAACACAGATCTTACGTCTACATCACCAAACAAAGCCCAGGCACTATCTGCTGTCATGACACACTCCAGACCTGAAAGGGGCCTACAAGGGAGAGTCGCCATTGTAACAGGGGCAGGATCATTAGGAGCCGGCATCGGAAATGGGCGAGCAGCAGCAATCTTGCTGGCGGAGGATGGCTGTTCAGTTGTCTGTGTCGACTTGAATCTGGAACTTGCTCAGAAGACTGCGCAGATGATCCATGATGAAGTCCAGGGTTCGGCCATTGCGTTCGCAGCCGATGTCACGAAAGAGGAGGAATGTCGAAACATTGTGCGCGCATGCATTGAGCAATACGGTCGACTTGACATCCTCGTCAACAACGTGGGGATCAACGGACCTATGGGCACGACGACGGAAGTTGACATTGCCGCATTCTACAAGGGGCTGGAAGTCAACGTGGGATCGATGATCCTCATGGCCAAATATGCGATCCCCCAGATGTGCAAAAATCCCGGACAGTGGGCTGGAAGCATCGTGAATCTTGGGAGCACGGCTTCCTTGAAAGGCGGTCACCCGGCGATCTTCTATCCTACATCCAAAGGAGCCGTCCCTAACCTCACTCGTGCAATGGTACGTTTTGCCACAGGTCCATTCTTCGATTGAGCCTATTCTCACGTCGGGGGAAAATTTGAGCAGGCTACACATCACGGCAAAGATCGTATAAGGGTGAATTGTGTCTGTCCAGGTTAGTCATCTGTCTCAATCTGTCGGGTTCCCGTGGACTTGGACTGACCACCGTCGCTGCAGGAATGGTGTTCACGCCCATGGTAGAGTGAGGTTTCGCCACCAAGCTCTTCGTCCACGTGCTAATTTCATTCCTCAGTATCAAAGGTGGCATGTCAATGGCTGAAAGACAAGCCCGGGCCTCAAGAAGCATTTTGAAAACCGAGGGTTCTGGTTGGGACATTGGCGCAGCCGTCCGGTTCCTGTCGTCCGACTGTGCCCGCTGGATCACGGGTGAGTGTCTTTGAGATTTCACGCGTAGTGCACCTGCTGATCACGGGCCAAGGGGCAATACTGCCGGTTGATGCTGGAGCTACAGCGGCTCTGGGGCTCGGTATTCCCAGCCTTCATGACGGGTTACGCGGGACAGTGGGTGCTAAATTATGAATGAGATAGAAGGACGAGAGTGACAAAAGCTGCCAATCATAGGATCACCTTGATGGCAATAGCATCCCCTTCGAGTTTGTAACCTCATCAATGAAATGGAGCAACCCAGATTCCAGACTAACCAGTCTTCCCCTCCCTCCTCCCCCCAACCCCCTCTCCTCATCCCCGTGTCGCTCGGCTCTCGGCACGAACGGCAACGGCCAAATGGCAATCGGCTACGAAGCCCAGAGTAATGAGGATGGGCCTCTGCAACTCTCGCCAGTCCTATCTGTCTTTCATTCTTTTTCGATTCCCGATTACCGCAAAGCCGACGCTGGAGGTTGCACCATGCAATAGTCGACAGCCGCGAAGATACCTCATGCCTCCACTCACGGTGGATCTCCAGATCTTGCAGCATTTGAGATGGAGCGTGAGGATGTCGGTGATGTTTCAGGGCCAAGGCCAGCAAGGCGCGCCCGTTTGGTGTGCATGGCCTGTCATGCCAGAAAGGTAAGGTACTGATCGTGGTCGTTCCAAGAACGTCGCCGTACTGAAGAGTCTAGATCAAATGCGATCTTCAGAGCCCTGAATCTCAGGCTGCAGGCCGATGTTCAAAGTGCATTCGTGATGGTACTGTGTGTCGGTGAGCTGTCGCATTTGTCTTGCTACTCGGGGCATTTCCTCATAACAATTCTAGGCTGAGACCATCAAGGAGGGGAGGTGCAGCGCGAAGACCACAGGCAGAGTATCCGTCTCTACCTCAGGTAACGTCAACATCTACGAGCAGCGATCTTCCGCTGAGCCATGGAATGTCTGGCTCGAGGCTTGACCAAGGCCTGGAATCTCATCAGACCGTGTTGAACAACGATGACGGTCAATACAATGTAAACTTGGAGACCGCAAATTTGAACCCGCCGCTGATGGCGATGCCTGCTGCCGTCAACGACGTCAATGCCTCCGACCCATCACAATCCGGCATTCGAGAATCACTTCCCGAGGAACCTTGGACGGTTTCGAATGATTCGGGCGCCGGTGATGCTCCTGCAGAAGTGTCGCTGAGTCGGGGCTATATGGGAGAGTCTGGGTTCATGCAAATATTTCGGCAAGGTCAAACCACCACCTATCTACCCACAAGCTCAATCATTCCCGGTCTTCGAGCAGAAACGCTTTCCTTGTCACCGCTCCTCCTGCAGGCATTTGAAGAAACCCATCACGAATATTGCTACCCATTCTGTCCTATTCTCGACAAGTTGAATTACGCCAGCGACGACCCATTTGCGGGAAGCGTGCTGCTCCAGCAAGCTCTTGCCGTCCTGGGCAGCAGGGTAAACCCGCCCGTCATCCAGCACGACCACCCTTCGCTCTATTACCGTCGTGCAAAGACATTGTTCTACATGAGCCATGAACCGAACCCTCTGATTCGCATCATCGCCATCGTTTTTCTGCAGTGGTGGAGCGCAGGCCCACCGAACTTGGTCAGTCTGGACAGTCAGTACTTCTGGACGGGCGTCGCCATTCGGTTGGCGCAGGAGATTGGCCTTTACCGTGAACCGACGAGGAATCACTCTTTGAAGCTCGGTGAAACGTTTGGACTGCGACGACGGATCTTCTGGGCTTTGTTCGTAAGTGTCGGTGGCCGCGACTGATGCGAGTGTCATTCTTCTCACCATGTTGACAGGCACGCGAACGTGTGTTCTCCCTATGTCAAGGTCGCCCATGCCTCATCCACCTAGAGGACTGCGACATCCAACAGCCGACCCTGACTGATTTCCCCGCTGACCAGGCTGCTCAGGGGGAAATATTCATTCATTACGTCCGCTTGTCAGAGATCATCGGCCGTTTGAGCAGGCGACTGAGTCTCGGAAGTGACCGATCTGCGCCAGCGGTCGACATCATCATTGAGCTGCAGAATTGGGTGCAATCTTTGCCCCATCATCTTCTTCTGCCGTTTGGTTCGGCCAGAACTTCAACCCGGGATTTCCGCAGAGACGTGCACCAGTTGCATTTGCCCTACTTGACGGCCATCATGCTTCTCTATATGAATGCCTCGTCTCACGCTCTCCCCAAAGCCTCTGCAACGGCGTTACTTGCTGCTTCGTGCGTCGCCAGGATCTTTCAAGATTTTCTAGCACGCGGCTCCATCAATTTCGTGTCTGGTATTGGAGGCTGGTACATGACGGTGGCGATCCTGGCGCTACTTAATGGCAGTCAGATACCGGCATTAGCTGAATGCGCGAACGAGCAGATTGATGTTCTGATGATCGCCCTGCGTGAGATTGCAAAGTCATGGTATTCTGCGGAGATGTTTCTGCGTGCGCTAGAGAAGCATGTCAAGGGACAGAACCAAGCAGTCAAGGGCAACCCCAGTGCCGACAGCCTGCCGGGAGATCCTGGAACCACATCGTCGGCCTGGAGTGATCTCGCCTCCAGCGACGGAATGGACCTTCTTGGCTTCTTTCCAGGGCACACCGCTCAGACGAGCAAGCTATTCGGCGTCTTTTATGCCGACGAAGCAGCAGATGTGCTGATGAATATGGCGTGGCCTGCTGATTTCAATACTTCGGTCATGGATCTCTTTGATCAGACGTTCGAGGGCATGAACGGGACCTTTGGCTTTCCAGCTGCTTGTTAGCGTTCATACGGGGGAATTGATAAGGACTCCGAAGTCTCTGAACCCTTCCTGCCTTCTGGATTTGCCGTTTGTCCAAGGCCGATTAGAAACCACCACAGGTCTAAACTAGTCTGTCCCCTATCTGTGCCGATGGAACCGATTTCTCCAGCCTCCACACCATCTCCCCGCGGTTCGGTAGTCTCATGCACCAATGGCACCGTCCTGTACACCCTGGAATAAGGTTGTCGACGGGACTCTCTGGATTGCCGTTTGCCGCTTCGACCACTCTAACGGCTTATCATTGCCGAGTCCGCGCTCAAACTCTACTTCCAACCAAAGCCACATGGCGCCTCTACACCCGTTTTGGCCCCGCTTCCTAGCACCTCCCTTGACCTCTTCCCCATGGGGAGCAGGAGGACATAACGAGCCCAGGGCCCTCCTTTCCCCGGCTGTAAAAATGCTTCTTGGGATAAGGTGATCTTTGACCAGATATCTCCTGACAAAAAATATCCATTTGATCTGGAACGGCGTGAAGGATCACCATGACAAGTATCGACCCGACCAAAGTCGCATACTTCCACAGCGAGAAGGAGGACGAGATGGAGATGGGAAAGGCAGGGGAGGCCGTGGTCGAGCAGAACAAGGTCGACGCGATCGTGGATAGCGACGCGGAGATTGATCCTGTCCTCGAGAAGAAGGTCATGTATGTTTATTGCGCCGTTGGAGCACGTTCCACCCGCTTACCGTCACACAAGGCGAAAAGTCGACTGGCGTCTTCTGCCCGTCGTCACCGCCATCTATGCCTTCTCGTTGATTGACCGAACAAACTATGGCGGTGCCCGGATTGCGGGTATGGACGAGGCCCTTGATCTTGATGTCGGCAACCGCGCCTCCGTCGCCTGTAAGCAAACCATTCCTCCCTGCGAAAGGTCCCCGTCACCAAAGCTCATGTCATTCCTTTCCAGTGATGATTCTCTTCGTCGGATACATCCTGTTCGAGCTGCCTTCGAATATACTTTTGAAGAAGTTTGGCCCGCGAATCTGGCTCTCGACTCTGGGCGTCTGTTTCGGAATCCTGACGATCGCCTCCGGGCTGGTCAAGTCGTGGGGAGCCCTTGCTGCTGTCAGAGCATTCTTGGGTGTCTTCGAGGCGGTGAGTTCATCTCCCCCTGATCTTACACCAGGAACTAAGTCTTCCCAGGGTCTGCTGCCGGGTTGCTTCTACCTGATGACTTCTTGGTACCGCAAGTACGAAATTCAACGAAGGTCAGCAACAAATCCCCCTTACATCCCTATTTTTCGCTGACCGCCGACTCAGGCTGTCGTACTTCATCCAAAGCACTTTCGTCATCTCCTCGTTTTCCAACGCTCTGGCGTATGGTCTGACTCAAATTGCCGACGAGCCCGAGGTACACGGATGGAAATGGATCTTCATCGTGGAAGGGGCCATCACGGTCGGGATTGCCCTTGTCCTCTTCATCGTCGTGATCGACCTGCCGTCATCGACTGGCAATAAATTCCTCTCCCCAGCAGAGAAGGAACTCATCAAGAAGAGACTCATGGCCGAGCGTGGAGAGTTCGAAGGGGAGAAGATTACGTGGAAGGTTGTCGTCTACACCTTCTCTCAGTGGCACGTCATAAGCATGTGAGTATCCGGATTCTTTTTGCCTGGCCATACTCAAATTCTGTGGACTGACGGACTGGTGAAACAATTAGTTCGTTCCTCTACCTGGCCGCCGCTGCCGGGTCCTACACTTGGATCATTTTCAACCCGATCATCCTTCGGAACAGCATGGGCTACAGCCTGGTTTCGTCGTATATGTTGACCGTCCCGCCCGCGGTGTTCTCCACGATCACCACATTGCTCATCTCGAGGTACGCGGACAAATGGCACATCCGAGGCCCGGTCTGCTGGTTTGGCACCGCCATCGGACTTGCTGGCGTCGCCATGGTTGGATTCGCTGAGTCCCCCGTGGCCCGATATGCTGGGATCTGGGTCGGCGAGATCGGCACCAACGCGTACATTGTCACCTGCGTGGCCTGGGGTCACAACAACATCCGCACCGATGGGCCCAGGGCCGTGCTTTCGTCGATCCATGTCGGAGCTGCCGCCGTGGGTGCCATCTATTCCTCGCTCGTGTTCCGACAACAGGTACGTACACTAATTCTTTCCCATTTTACCTTTAATTTGAATCGAAGACCCGTGGAAATTTGCATCTAACGAAATGAATCAGGATGCGCCGGACTATGTACCCGGTCTGGCCGCGATCATGGCCGTTCTCTTTGCGGGATTCGTTGTCAGCCTTCTGACGTCGTTCTTCCTCTGGCGTGCAAACAAGAAGGCCGACGCGGGAAAGAAGATCATCGAAGGGGCCGTGGGATTTCGATATACCTGGTAAATACAGGGTCGTGGAGCCCTCGGCGGGCGGATACAAGGGGAGAGGGAGGGGGGAATTTGTGAGTTGTGGTGAATGGGGGGGCTGGGGTAGGAGATCGATGGACAGACTGTCTCTGACTAGAGTCTGAGTAATTCCCGATGCTACAGAACTTACTTGCTTGGGAACAAGTGGAGGGGGATACGGAATGGATTGTATGATTCGGCGGTATAATATCTGATCATGGTTTTCATGTTTGTCTCTCTAAGACTATGCAGCAAGCTAACTTAACACCACCTCGCTCGCTATACCAGGTTTTCTAAGTCTTTTTATTCTCCTCGCAGAGAGGTGATGGCCCGGAGTCGACGTGCCTTTGCCATCTGCGCCAGCTGACATTGTCCCCCGAGAGAATCGTACGAATGCGGCAGACCGGGATAGATGTGCAATTCGACGGGGACTCCGGCTCGCACATGCTTCGACGCGTACTCGGTCCCTTCCTGCACGAAGATGTCGAGACTCCCGACTTCCAGATATAGCGGAGGCATTCCCTCGGCTGAGACGAGTCGAGACGGAGACGCGGTGTCCGGGATGCCATCACCCTCCTCCTCGTCGTTGTCACCGAGGTACGACGACCACCCCGTCGCATTGTCCAGGTGATTCCACGACAGCAGCGGTGCCAGTCGCGGATCATGTAGCCTGACGTTACGACAGTCGATCATCGGCGCCGTGAAGATCTGTTTCGCGATGACCAGCTCTCCGCCGCGACGGCGTGCCAATATCGCCGTGGCCGCGCCGAGTCCCGCGCCCGCGCTGCTCCCCATGATCGCGATCCGCGTCTGATCGACGTGCAGGTCGCGCGCGTGCGCGTGCAGCCACGCCAGAGCGGCGTACACGTCGTGCAGGGCGGCCGGGTACCGGTGCTCCGGGGCCAGGCGGTACTCGACGGCGAGGAATGGGGTTCGTGTCATTGACGCGAGCGATGCGACGAGGACGTTGTAATCGTCGATCGTGCTGCAGATCAACCCGCCGCCGTGGATATATATCACGGCGGGTTTTGTCGTCGTCGTCGCCGTCGTCGTCGTCGTTGAAGTGTCCGTGTGCAATCCATTGACTGCCGGACTACGAGGACAATACCACCTCAGCAAGACGCTGTGGCCGTCCTCGCTGGAAGTGTAGTGGTCAGAAATGTCAACGTCGCTCGTGTCGACGTTAGGAGGCGGTCTTCGCGACGACAAGTCCTTAAGCCGTTTGCGGCGCTGATCGACGTTGCCAAACGGGATTGGGGGCCCGCCGACGAAATCTTCGAGCCCGTTGGCTTTCAGACATGCCTCGAAGTCCGGGTCAAGGGCGAACGGTGTGGCCATCGCTGTGGACGAAAGCGCACTTGACGTCCACGTCTCTTGCCGGTCTAGGGAAGAGTCCAGCTCGAATGTCTCACAGCCTCAATCTCTCTTCATACGCATTGGGACCACCAGCTGATCATTAGTGCCCTGTGATCTACTCGTATCCGGCAAGCCGGCAATCGGCAGGTTGATAGGTGGGTACACACCAATTCTACAAGAGTGGAACTCACAAATGCCGCTGCATGCTCTTGGGCACGAGGATTGACGTGCCTCGTGCGTCCGGCAATCGGCTATCGTCTGGTTTTGATGCTCAGCCCATGCGGAGAATGTCCTCTTCCTACCACCAGCCAAGGCGCAGAGCCGAAACTGGGACTTGTTTCGAGAACCCACCGAAGATGTTGTACCGGTCGGCGATGCCTATTAACCATCCCATTGATGGGTGTTCCTCGAGAAGCAGAGGACCGGCTCAGACCGAGCAATAGGCATCGTTAGCAGGCGGTGACTGAGCTAGACTGGTAGTCCCAATGTCTCCTTCCGCAGTCATTCCTGAGGACATCGCTGTCCTGGAGTCGAATGTGGGCATGCACCTGTCCAAAGAGTACAAGTTGGATGGTCAGAAGGTCACCGAGATCGAAGTCACGAACCAAGACGATCCGATTGCGAGTCAAGACTGCCATCCCTCGACTACTACGCCGCCCCAAATCCCACGGCTGGATATCTCGACACAATACCAGGTCAAGGAGCGGCCGTTGGGATGGATCCGTCCGATCCGAATCATCTGCTTGGGTGCTGGTGCCAGTGGTGTCAATCTGGCGTACCAGGTTCAACAGCGGTTGAAGAAGACTGAACTCGTGGTCTACGACAAAAACCCAGCTATTGGAGGGACGTGGTATGAGAATCGGTATCCAGGTTGCAAGTGTGACATTCGTAAGTTTTAAGAAGAAACACCCATTCCACAAGCTGGCGCTGACCAGGGGCTACACCACCAGCCTCTCACAACTACCAATTCTCATGGGAGCCAAACCCGGACTGGACGGAGATGTTCTCAACCTCATCCGAGATTCGGTCGTACCTACAGAGATGCGTGGACAAGCACAACTTGGGACAGTATTTCAAACTGAGCCACAGCATCGTGGGCGCCAGATGGGAGGAGACCATCCACAAGTGGCACATCAGTGTCCGCAACGACCTGACAAATGAGACCTTTGAAGACACTTGCGACTTCTTCGTCAACGCCGGCGGCATTCTAAATAACTGGAAGTGGCCAGAGATCTCCGGGTTACACGACTTCAAAGGCCGGCTGGTTCACAGCGCGAACTGGCCGATGGACTGGAACTATGAAGGCCTGAAAGTTGCTGTGCTGGGGAACGGGTCGTCGGGCATTCAAATTGTGCCCACCATGCAGCCTCATGTCAAAGAACTGGTCCATCTGGTTCGTTCGGCGACGTGGGTCACGCCCTCGGCACCCGCACGATATGCGGCCTTACTAGGACGTCCAATGCCCGATATCTTCTCGGATGAGCAAAAGGCGAGTTTCCGAAACGACCCTGAAGTCTACCTCCGGTTTCGAATCGAGATTGAGCGGGAGACGAACAAGCGATTCCCTCTTTTGCTGCAGAACAGCCAGAAACAACAAGATGCCACGAAAGCCAACTATCAGGCCATGGTCGACCGACTCGGACCCGAGGCCGCGGCTCAGTACGCAAAGAGTATCATCCCCGACTTTCCTGTTGGTTGTCGCCGGATCACTCCAGGCTTGGGGTATCTGGAATCATTTTCCCAGCCGAATATGAGGGTGATTACGGACGCGAAGATTCAAAAAGTCGACGACAAAGGCATTCTACTAGAGGACGGCGAGCATATCGAAGTGGACGCCATTGTGTGCGCCACTGGATTCGACGTCTCGTTTACTCCTCGATTCCCGATTACTGGCCGCGAAGGTATCAGCTTGAAGGACGTCTGGTCGAAACCAAACATCCCCTTCGCTTACTTGTCGACATGTATTCCCAAGTTCCCTAATTACTTCGGTAAGTTCACGTGCACCGTCTAACCTTTTGCATTGACTGACAGCACTTGCACAATAGTTCTTCTCGGACCTAATGCTCCTATCGCCCACGGATCCGTCCTCGCCGTGACGGAGCACTGCTCGAAGTATCTGCTTCAAATGATCACCAAGGCCCAGACCGAAGGCATTCGGGCCATCGACGTCAAACAGTCGGCCTGCAACGACTTCATGACCCACGTCCATCACTTCATGCCTCGCACGACCTGGGCCGCCAAATGTCGGTCTTGGTTCAAAGGTGGTCAAGTGACCGGGCCCGTCACAGCGATCCACCCGGGGAGCCGAGTGCACTGGTTCCACATGATGGAGAGACCCAAGTTTGAAGATTTCGACTACGACTACGAAGAGGACAATCGGTTTGCATATTTGGGGAATGGCTTCTCGCGCCGCGAGATGGGCATTTACGACCCGGGCACGGTCGAAGGGTGGAATCCAGAGGAAGGGGACCTGGATGATCTGGACGATACTTGGTTCGTGACGGACACGAATTGGAAGTACCTCTACTATTGATCAAGGCCGGCTTACAGTATCTTGGGATTTGAGATCAGGACGAGGTGTGGGGGAATCTGTTACGATCATAGAGGCATAGGACGAGCGGCGATGGGATGTATTGTCACACACAAGCCATGGCAAGAGATAGAGGTGCCGGTACGAGGTGCCTAACACAAGCCAATTACGGTCTGGGTCGTCTGGAGGCATTGCAGACTAGTGGAATGAATCCATAGCGTCTTTGACTGGACTGACGACAGTCGGCATTCGGCAATGCACAGTGCACTAGCCTCGCCCCAACCCCTGTAGACTCGGTTGTTTCCCCGTAATCCCCCCGCACCCACCCCCCCTTACCTCCCCTGCTCGTTCGCCTCGTTGCCGAACCCGCCTGTCTTGTCCCTGGTGGTAGCCTCCCGATGGGGCCCCTTTACACCTCTTGATTCCGATGCAATAGATTCTGGAGAGGTCACTACTAGGAGTAGGTGTTCATCTCAGTTCAATCCTCCTCCATCCCTCCTCAGAAGACGACACGCGGACAAGATGATCATGCCACAAGAGACGTACCGTCTCGTCTATCCCGACGTGGCCAACCCTTCGCCGACATATATCTCCTATGGACTGAATTATACCGATGCCTGTGCGCGGCACGTCGAGGGCACCTTCGACGCGAAACGAGTGTACATCATCGCGTCGACGACCCTCTCGCAGAAGACGTCGTTCGTGTCGGACCTCGAAAAGGCCCTGGGCCCGCGCCACGTCAAGACATGGCGCGGCATCCGGCCGCACTCGCCCTGGGACGACCTGGTCCCGATCATCAACGACATGCGTGCGCTCAATCCGGACCTGCTGGTCACGCTGGGCGGTGGCTCGCTCGCCGACGGGGCCAAAGTGATTGTGTATGCGCTGGCGAACGGGGTCAGCGAGGTCGCCGATCTCGAAAAGATCCTGGCGTCGTCCGACGAGGACAAAGGCGCCGGGGGTGCGGCCGCGCACGTCCGCAACCGCACCGGCCAGGGCCACGACCCGACCGTGCCCATGGTGTTCATCCCCACGACCCTCTCCGCCGGCGAGTACTCGTCGCTCGCCGGGTCCGCAAACCCGACGACGCACCACAAGCCCGTGATGAAGCACGACCAGACATACGCGCGCCTGGTCATCCTGGATCCCGAGTTGACCACGACGACGCCCGAATGGGTTTGGCTCTCGACCGGCGTGCGCGCCATCGACCACTGCGTCGAGGCCCTCTGCACCAAGGACTTGCCCGCGATCATCCGCAACGCCGCAGACACATCCCTGCCGACGCTCGTGGCGACCCTGCTCCGGACGAAAAGGGATCCAGCCCTACTTCAGCCCCGGCTCGACGCCATGGTCGCCGCGAGCCGAATCACCGTCAAGTTAATGTACGTCCCGCGCATCTTCAGCGGCTGCAGCCACGGGATCGGGCATCAACTGGGCCCGTTGGGCGTCGGGCACGGACACACCAGTTGCGTCTTGTTGCCGGCCGTGTTGAAGTTCAATCTCGCCGAGCCCGGGCAGCGAGAGAAGCAGGAGCACGTCAAGAACCTCATCTGGCGCGATGGCGGCGACGAGGTCAGGCGCGTCTTGACGGACGCCGGGCTGGAGGAGTCTACAGCCGACGCGTCGAGTTCGTTGCGAGCTATCTTCGACGCCCTGGGAATGCCGAGCACGTTGAGGGACGTGGGCGTCGGACCTGAGCATTTCGACGCCCTCGCCGTCAACAGTCTCGATGACTTCTGCACCATGGCCAACCCAGTCGAGATCGTGGATAAGTCGCAGATATTGGAGATCTTGAACATGGTTGCCGGATGAAGGTGGCAGATGGACATAGAGACAAATCAAAATATAAAAACCCCTAGTCAAGTAAGTGAACAAGCGGGAAAGGTGATAGCTGGGTGAATATGATCTCCGGCAGGATCTCATGAGAGAGAGAGACATGCTGGCTTCTGCCACCACCGCTGAGCCAGGATCAATAGCTAGCTATTCCACTCCACACGGATTGAAGTTGTGCCAGGTGCGTGCCAACCAGACTCCAAGAGAATTGCCAATCAAGAAATGCAATACATGCCCATTTTCCCACCTCTGTGACAATCTTCCGTCTGTGGTCCGCCAACCAACCTCGCCTCTCACAAACTCGTCAGATGTGTCCACTTCTCCGGCGCCATGACATTTTCAAGGAGCGAACAGGACACTACTCGGCAGTAAAGGGGGCGTGCCCGGCTGAGTCTGTATGTTCGGACTATTCTCGTTGATCTGTTTCCCCTAGGCGGTCTACACGCGCTTGATGGACCCGACCCTGCTTTGCTGACTGCAGGCCCTTCGCTCATTAAGGCGCTGCGATTGATTGCTCCATGCTCATCGACGGATCGGTGCTCATCATATCCTCGGGGTCCAAGGACGAGTCTTAGTCCACCAGCTTCCACCGCCGTGTCTGAGACCTTGACAAACCGCATGCTGCATTTCAGAGCGGATACCCTTTCAGACCTCGGTTGATTGCGTTTTTCTAGCTATCTGCAGGATGTGGTAATTGTACGTCTACCGTCTACCGCATAGGTATACCTTCAGACGACAGACCGACCGCATACCAGGAGTATGATGCAAGCGCAGAGGTGTATTGAAGCTGGAAGCCGCCACAAAAGCATCTGACGAACGCAAACAGTCCGAGCACCGGCGTGACTGAGCCTGGCGCTCGGTAGCTCCGAGGTCTCCGAATCCTGTCAAGGAAACAGGTTGATCAAACAGAAGGTTTGGCATCAGGAGGCAAAGGAAGCTTGATGGCGCAATAAGAGGACACAAGTCTCAGAAAATCAAGGGAAGGATGACCGACCAAGTGCTTTTCTCAGCGTTATTAGATGATTCGCCACTGATAGGGAGAGGGCCATCATTTGCAACTGGCATTCCTCTAGTCTGCTTCTCAATTGCCCATCAAAGCCGCTGCATCGCTGATAACCCAGCACACATACTATCTCGCCACCCAGCCACCAACCAAGACCCTATGCATCATCCTCGACGATGCTGGCCAACAACGGCGTCACTCATTTACCCTTCAGCTATCAAGCTTGAGATCGAATGCAATGACCCAGCCAATCCGCGAGTGAGCAGCCAGCAGGTCGAGGTCCGCCAGTCGTTCGGCGAGTCAGAGCACTCTCCGCTCCCGGACACAGCGCTGGGAGATTGACCCAACTTAATGACAAGGAGAAGTGCCGCACGCGGGAGTTTGGAGGTAAGGCTAATCACCCGGGTCTCGACGAGGTGTCCAGCCTGAGAACGACTGCAGGGGTTGCTGTACGGCATCGGGATCTCTAACAATCACAATCTTTGTTCTGACCTCGAAAGATTGTCTCGGAGGGTATGTTGGGTGTTCGTGATCGAGCCATCATCAGGTCAGAGGCCACTCAAAACGCGTGATCGACTCAAGAATGTATCGCCCGCAGTCTCGTGGCGTTGTCTAATGGCTGGATATCGGACCAAAGACGTATTGATTCCGCTCAGGCCGAGTCCCCAGGGGGGGGGGGGGGGGGGGTACGTCGCCCGCGCCTGCACACCAGACCTTTGACTCCCGCTCCTGGTCGTGAAAACTCATGATAACTTTTGTTCTTCGTGGTCATACACCTCACCAATGTGGATATCATGCCGAAAGACAAACCCGTCAACATTATTTCCGTGCTTGCTCTCTCTCGACCTCATACATGAAGTCAAAGTAGGACTTGTCGAAAGCATGCATTCTGACGTACCCGTCTTCACCTCCGCTTGCATACGAAATGCCTTGCGGATGGACTGCAATGGTGTTCAGCGGGCCAAAGTGACCTCTCACACGGCCAATCTCATCCTCGAAGATCTTGTGGTAGAACCGAGCCTCAAATTTGCCCTGCCTGGCTGAAGTAGTGGTAACATCCATGGCCGCTTGACCACCTCCGAGAATGACGAAGTCTTTCTTTGGCGTGATGGCGGCGGTGTTCAGTGGTGTATCGGCAACGTAAGTCTTGAGAATGCTCAGATCTCGTGTGGACAAGATCTTAGCACTTTTGTCTTTTCCGGCGGTGATGAAGTACGTTCGATCGGGAGAGAATTGCAGGTCGTTGATGGCGGTGTCGAACTCGTGGACCTCCATGTTCATCAAAAGCTCGCCGGTCTTTGCGTCCCACTGCGTGACAGTCCCGTCTTCGTGGCCAGAGATGATATATTTGTCCAGGTAACTCCATCCTGCCACTGTGGCTTTGCTTTCTTCGCAGGTGATTTTTAAGCTGTGCTCATCCGTCTGGTCCGTCAAATCAGTACCATAACGTACGTCGTAGACCACGATCGTTCCAAGATATCCCATTCTTTTCTCCGTGACTGCGAGCAGTTGCTTCCCATCTTCACTGAACTGAACTCTCTTGACAGCGGTGGGGAACTCCCACGTCTTCACACATTCTCCTGTCCGAATGTCCCACAACTTTATTGTGTTGTCTGCTGCGCCGGAGGCGAGAAGCTCTGTATTGGGGGATACGTCCACAGTCCAGATCGCGCCTTGGTGGCCAGTGTATGTTCCTAAGCGCTCCCCGTTGCTGGTGTACCAAGCGCAGATGACCTTGTCTTTTGCGACCGAGAAGAGAAGATCTCCGTCCTTATTGTATTTGATTTGGTTGAGCGATCGCTCCTGAAGAAGTTTGTCAATTAGGTTTTGCCCGATGTTGCTCAATCTCGACTTACATGGCCTTGCAGGAGAATGGGCCTCATTATGGAGATTGAGATTTGCTCGAGATATCCAGTCTGGCGTAGAGAGAGTCTCCTGGGATTCAGAGCGTCAAGTAATACCGAGTTACTGGTGGTTGCCTTGGATCGAGGAGTCACTGGCGAAAGATGTGGGCAAATTCGAGCCAAGACTGCGCTGCGCTAGGGGGAATCAATTGAACCTTGCTCGACCGTACCAGTCATGAGTCACGCAATTTGATATGTGAAGATTCCCCGAGTCAGTTCAAAAAAAAAATTCCGTGACGAGTCCCTCAAAACCATCGTCACAACCTTTACCCGGCCTCCTCGCCGATGGATGTGGTACAGGTGCTAGGAATGCTCTATCCTTGGTCATCTGGGACGATATTTCTACGGAGCTGCAAGCTCTGATATGGCCAGCAGATTATCTAGTGCGACGCAGCTCAACGATATATTGACAAGTCGCGTCGCTCTCAAGCTTGCATCGTTCTCCAAAATTCGTCTCCGCGCTCCGACTTCACCCTCTCTACTTCACTCTCCCATAAGCCTGACCACTCGTCGAGTTGTCTCTCCGGTCAGCTCGACCTGTAGGGGCCTATCTTCGTTCGGGAAGGCAGCTGCTGGTCAGAGGCCATCTTATCTCCCAGCCATCGCCCCGCAAGCTCCTCTCGGTTCAGCTGAAGGAGTCACACGAGCAGGACTGCTCCCCTCCTCACTGTCGCCCTGGTCACGACCTTTCTCCCGTACGGCAGTCAATATGGTCGCTACCAAGATTGATGGCAAGGTGGTCGCCCAGAAGATAAGAGAGCGGCTAGCCGAGGAGATCAAGCAGAAACAAAAGAACAACCCCCGCTACCGGCCATGTTTGAAGATCATTCAAGTCGGGGACCGACCAGACTCGTCCACCTACGTACGAATGAAGTTGAAGGCAGCCCAAGAAGCTGGTATTGACTGCGCTCTGGTCCATTTGCCCGAGACCATATCGGAGCCCGAGCTGTTGCAGCAAATCATCGACTTCAACAATGACCCTGCTGTGCATGGCATCCTCGTCCAGTTGCCCATTCCTAAGCATCTCTCCGAACATGCAGTTACATCTGCAGTCTTGGATGAGAAGGATGTTGACGGTTTCGGAACCACAAACATTGGCGAGCTTGCGAAGCGAGGCGGGAAGCCATATTTTGTCCCTTGCACACCCAAAGGCGTTATGGTGTTGCTGCAAGAGAGCGGCGTCGAGCTCAAGGGCAAGAGTGCTGTCGTCCTCGGTCGTAGTGACATCGTGGGCAGCCCGGTCAGCTACCTTTTGAAGGACGCCGACGCCACCGTCACGGTCTGCCATTCAAAGACCCAGAATATCAAGGACGTCGTCAAGCAAGCTGATGTCGTGGTTGCTGCCATTGGCCAGCCAGGTTTCGTCAAAGGAGACTGGCTGAAGCCGGGCGCGGTCGTCATCGATGTTGGCACAAATTACATCCCTGATCCGTCCAAGAATTCAGGACAGCGCCTTGTTGGCGACGTCGAATTTGAGACGGCGGCTGAAGTAGCCTCCCAGATCACTCCTGTTCCAGGTGGTGTTGGCCCTATGACAGTGGCAATGCTCATGCAGAATGTTGTCGACTCGGCTTCAGCTTACTTCGAGAGGTTGAAGTCAAGGCACGTCACCCCGTTGCCGATCAAGCTTCAAACACCTGTGCCGTCCGATATTGCAGTTTCCCGCTCACAGCATCCAAGGCAGATCACACAAATCGCTGCCGACATCGGCATTGCACCTCATGAGCTAGAGCCATATGGAGCTTACAAAGCCAAAGTGGACCTGTCAGTGCTTTCAAGGCTTGAGCACCGAAAGAACGGCAAGTATATCTTGGTTAGTGGTATTACTCCTACACCTCTGGGCGAAGGCAAGTCGACTACCACGATGGGTCTCACGCAAGCACTGGGGGCACATTTGGGCAGAGTAACCTTTGCCAATGTGCGACAACCAAGTATGGGCCCAACCTTTGGCATCAAAGGTGGTGCAGCCGGTGGTGGCTACAGTCAAGTCATCCCTATGGATGAGTTCAACCTTCATCTGACGGGTGACATCCACGCCATTACTGCTGCGAACAATTTGTTGGCGGCTGCTATCGATACGCGCATGTTCCACGAATCCACACAAAAGGACGGGGCACTCTATAAGAGATTGGTGCCTAGCAAGAAAGGCAAGCGAGAGTTCGCGCCAGTCATGCTCCGAAGACTCAAGAAATTGGGTATCGACAAGACCAACCCGAACGACCTCACCGAAGACGAGATCAGTCGGTTCGCACGCCTCGACATCGACCCTGAGACAATCACCTGGCGACGAGTTCTTGACGTCAATGACAGACACCTGAGAGGTATCACAATCGGCCAAGCGCCCACCGAGAAAGGCCATACTAGAGAGACAGCCTTTGACATCTCCGTGGCGAGTGAGTGCATGGCAATCCTTGCCTTGAGTACCGACCTCAGGGACATGCGGGAGCGTCTTGGCCGCATGGTGATCGGTTCATCCAAAGCGGGAGATCCTGTCACTTGCGACGATATTGGCGCTGGTGGTGCTCTCACCGCACTCATGAGGGATGCTATCAAGCCCAACCTGATGCAGACTCTGGAGGGCACGCCTGTCTTCGTCCACGCCGGCCCTTTCGCGAACATCAGCATTGGCAATAGCTCCGTCTTAGCCGACAAAGTGGCCCTAAAACTGGCGGGTACCGAACCCGATGAAGACCACGAAGCAAAAGCCGGGTTTGTCGTTACCGAAGCCGGCTTCGATTTCACCATGGGCGGTGAAAGATTCTTCAACATCAAGTGCCGGGCCTCCGGTCTTGTACCCGATGTTGTCGTTGTCGTTGCTACGATCCGGGCACTCAAGGTCCATGGCGGAGGTCCCGAGATATCGGCTGGAGCCTCATTACCAGAGGCATATCGCACCGAGAATATCGAAATGCTACGCGCCGGGTGCGTCAACCTAAAGAAGCATATTGCTAACGCCAAGTCATACGGCATTCCTGTTGTTGTGGCTATCAATAAATTCGAAACCGACACCGAAGCCGAACTCAAAGTGATAGAAGAGGAAGCTCTTGCTGCGGGTGCCGAAGCAGCTGTGCCGGCAAACCACTGGGCTGAAGGAGGTGCCGGGGCCGTGGATCTGGCCAAGGCTGTAATTGAAGCCTCATCTAAGCCCAAGGACTTCAAACTCCTCTACGGTCTCGAGGGCAGCGTGCATGAGCGCATCGAGAAAATCGGCAAAGATATGTATGGCGCGGACAAGGTCGAGTTTAGCGAATTGGCGCAGCAGAAGGTGGACATGTACACTAAACAGGGCTTTGGCAACCTGCCCATTTGCATTGCAAAGACGCAGTACTCGCTGAGCCATGATCCGGCGTTGAAAGGCGCACCCACTGGCTTCACAGTGCCGATTCGGGACGTCAGATTGGCTGTCGGCGCGGGCTATCTGTACGCTTTGGCTGCGGACATTCAGACAATTCCCGGGCTGCCCACAGCGCCGGGATATTTGAATGTGGATGTGGACCCCGAGACCGGGGAGATAGACGGGCTATTCTAAGGGGGCGGCGGTGTCATAACGGGGTAACGGTTAATGCATGGCATCTTACGACTTTTCAACAACAGACGACTTCAGAGATACCCTCAACGTTTCCAACAGGTAGATAAAAACGGGGCGGCCGGTTCAACCATAGACTATCATTGGTCAAGGCAGACTGAAAGCGATACGAGGAGGTACGATAGATGTTCGTAAGAGATGTTCGTTGTTAGTACCCTCACGGGGTTCAAACACGGGTTCAACACGGAAGTTTTCGGATTCTCCATAGTCATAAGCAGTGCATATGTACCTCGCTTTCCCCATGACCGACATGCTCGTATACGACAAGAACATCATCCAGTCCTCCTATAGGTCAACCCAGCCCCGTTTGCTCGAGATCCTCCAGATGATCCATTCGTGTCCGTGTCCTTGTCCTCAGCCCCGTCAGCCATGCCGGAATGCAAGACGGCGTAAAAGTATTGCCGACGTCTCGCAGTCCGGGGTGCAGCAACTAGCGCGAGGGAGAAACTCGGGGTTGAAGGGAAAGGGTGCTGAAGCTCGTGGGCGTGGAGCTGACATTAGTTCTCTGCGAAGCGCACGCAAAGCCAGAATATTGGGACTCGGGTCCCGTGCCGCTGAGAAGACCCTCCATCCTCGGAGCGTTCTGCGCGAGGGAGAGGGAGGAACCTGCCCGACCCGACCCCATTCCTCCTCTTCTGTGAGATGCGAGAATCTTCCGGGTCGTAGGGAGGATGGTTGGATGGTTGGATGGATGGATTGATGTATGGCTGACGTGCGTGCCCCAATGCGCGGGATGCCCGGTGCTCGATGACTGCGATATTCCTCATACGGAGTACTCAACAAGGGGATGGGAAGAGCACAGAGCCAAGCCTACTCGAAATGCACAACGTGTGGGGATGCAAAAGCCCTTGACACTATGAGGATGGCAGATGATGGGACGGAGGAGATGCCACACACGCTGCGCATCGATTGACTGCCCCTAGACGGCAGGGTCGCGCCCCTCGCGCTGTTCTGCTCGCTCTGCTCCGCATGGCTCTGCTCTGCTCACCTCGATGCCATGTGTCACCCGGCGTTGTCTTGCAGTACAAGGCTGCACCCCCTTTCCCATAGACGAAGATCACACATGGCACAATACCACGCGAATAGTTCGTATGAGCCTTTATAGTACAACTCGAGCAGGCTGTACCATCCATATGAAGTGGTTAATTCATTCGTTCCCCTAAACTTTGGTGTATATCCGCCAGTTAGATACTTAGTGACTCTTGATCCGTCTCCTCAGCCCTCTCAGATTGAACGTCGCGACCTTGGCAAGGTAGAAGAACAGAAAAGCCATACCGGCATTGAAGGCGACGTATGCGAACATGAATCCGAGGTCTCTCCACCGCTCGTTATAGTCCATGTTCCGGGTCGCGAGGTACTGATCACCAGTGGCGAATCGACAGTACTGGCAATTTGATGTCGCATCGGGGTTCAAGAGGTATCCCATTTCGTGCTGGACAAACGCGCCTGCGTATCGGGTACACGTCTCCCCGAGTGGAGGCTGGAAGATGTTGATCTCGCGCTCGGCACAGACGATGTGTGTCCCGTGGATGGCGTTGGAGACGAAGCCGCTCATGAGGTAGGTGTATGGCGAGAGGTGGTACATGAAATGCCAGAACTGGGGGAGCTGGCTGAGAGGTTGCAGCACGCCGTTGAAGGCGACCACGAATGACGCGAGGAGCGTGGTCAGGACGGCTGCGGTCTGAGGGTTGGGTGCCAGCGAGGCCACCGCGGTGCCGAATGTAGACAGCCACATCTGCAGCGTCATCAACATGAGCCACATGTAGAACCCTCGGATGCCATGGCCTGCCGTGCCGTCCGCCCAGCCTCGAGCGAAGTCGATACCGAAGTACCACGGGAAGAAGAACAGAGTACCCGCCAGGATGTTCAACGTCGTTTCAGAGACAAGCACAGAAAGAACAAATGCGCTCCAATGGTACAGCCCCGAAGCGTTCTCCCGCTCCGTGAACAGCTTGGCCAGATCGGCGAATTGCGGCTGGAACTGGTTCATCAGAGGCATGCCGAGAATTGCTGACGTGAAACAGGCAAACAACTGAAAGGTCTGTCAGTATCCAAATCTCACGGCAGATTTTGATGCATGTCGTGTCTTACCTTGTTCTGAAGACTCTGCACCGAGCTGCCTTCCTTGAAGAATGTGAAACCCAGGAAAAGACCCGCAAGTACGTTCAACGTGACTTTGCCCATGATGTACCTTGGCGTACGCCAGTAGTGGAGGAAGAGTCTGGGTTGAACAGTGAGGTACTGAGTCGTCCAAGGCTGAGCAAAAGTTGCCCCAGCTCCGACATCGCGGCGTAGGTGACCGCGCTTCTTAGAGTGTTCGTGGTGGGCTGGATGAAACTGCTTCTCCAGCTGCTGTATGTCTTCGGAAAGGTCATGGCATTCTGTGCTGTCCTTCCATGACTCGTTCCAATCACGCGTTGTTAGCCCCCCGTTCGTGGTAGATCCAATCACATCCAAGATGAATTCCGCGGGATTGTGCCCAAGAGGACAACTCAAGCCACTTCTCTCCTCAAAGTAACTGAGGACAGCCTGAGAATTTTCGCCAATGTCGCCAAAATACACAGGCACTCCCCCTTTGGCCAACAAGAGAAGGCGGTCGAATTGCTCGAACAGCACCGACGATGGCTGATGGATGGTGCACAGAATGGTTTGCCCAGAATTCGCAAGTTTGCGCAGCAGCCGGACGATGGACCACGCGGCTAAAGAGTCCAGGCCGCTTGTTGGCTCATCCAAGAAGAGTAATATCTCAGGCTTTGCCACCAATTCGACGGCGATGGTTGTTCGTTTCCTCTGTTCGATGTTGAGGCCGCCACTCCCAGGGGTCCCGATGATGGCTTCTGCAAAATCGTCCATTTCCAGCATCTTGATGACTTTCTCGACATAGTTCATTTTTTCAGTCAAAGGTACCTCTTCTGGTTGGCGGAGCTTTGCAGAAAACTGCAGAGCTTCTCTCACAGTGGAAGACGCGAGATGGACATCTTGCTGCTCTACGAAGCCTGTCATTCGGTGGAATGATCTGTCAGGAGGCTCGCCGTTGACAAGGCATTCTCCGCTGATCTGGCCGCCATGGAGTCGTTTCGCAAGTGCTCTGAGTAATGTCGTTTTGCCCGCACCAGACTCCCCCATCAGAGCGGTGAGAGATCCTGGTCGTACATAACCGTCAATACCGTTAAGCAATCTCTGCTGGGACCCGTCATGTAGTGCAATGTCGTAACAGACGCCCCTCCACGTTAGAAGCTTCTGCGTGACAAGGTCTGTATTCGCAGATGCACGTGATGCTGTCCTCGTCACGGCGTCTTCGGCTTTCCAGTTTTCTTCATCATCGACTGCGCCCTTCACTTGGTCCGGCCCGTGTCCTTTCCGATAGAGGAGGTGATCTCGGATGTCTTTTGAAGAGGATGTCATAAAATCGGTTGCCACAGCCAGAGCGACCACAAAACCACAGAGGAATACGCACAAAATACCCACATTCCTCCACACGTGAGAGTTGCGATAGTCGAAGGATGTCTCGATATATACGTCGCCGCTAACAGACAGCTGCCCCGGCCTTGACCCTGTTACGGCGCAGACCTGAGTTCCAGCAGAGGCATTCCTGTACTCAGGGCCAGAGGGGACCACGCTGGCGCAGCCAGCCAAAGTGTCGTGGAATTCGTTGGCGACCAGAGCTTCGAAAGCATAGGATAGTGGGTTGATGTATACGATCCATTTGAACCACGGATGCATGCTGGGCTTGGGGATTAGATATCCCGTGTATATAGAATAGGCTAGGACCGAAATACCCGCCACTCCTATGGCAGATTCCGGGCTGTTGGAAAGCGCGGCCAGTGTTCGAAAGTAGGCACTCATGACAAGAGTGGCGAGATATGTAACCAGCCACAAGGTGAAGAAGGCGCCCGGTGTCTGCTTCAAACCAACCAAGAAGTAAAGAACAATGTCAAACACTGTGACATTCACAATCTTGTAGGGGTACTCCACCACCAGGCTTGCGAGGGCATCCAGGAACGGGTGATACATGGCGTAGGTGTATTGTCGCCGTATAACAGGTCTCTGAGAGTAGAACATTGCGATCTCGCCCATGGTCTGGAGAGAGTTGAACAGGATCGCAAAGAACAAGGCGCCTCCTTTGGAGAAGAATCCCGAGGTTGAGTCAGTCACGTTGTAAAACAGGCTGCCCATGATCAGGGACATGTAGATGGATGAAAAGGCCGTGGCTCCTAAGAATGCCTTGTCGCCAATGAACCGTCGATAGGCTCGTTTGAGATTGGCACTGAATTGAGTTGGCAGGTCGACGGCGTAAATGCTGCTGATTCTTTGCCGCTTAGATTTGGTGGCCGAGTGATACGCTTCGTAATTGGCAAACGCCGTGTCAGAATGGCTGAATTCTCGGTGATAGTCTTGGATGTCTGTTCTCAGCTTCGAGTACTCAGTGCTGCCTTTCCAGAGTCTCACAAAATCCTCGGGAGACCTGGGCACGCGGTGTTCCCATCCGGGTCTGGCCCGTCGTGCTGTTGGGTCGGTGATGGCTATAAGGAAGTCCGCAGTTGTCTGGTGCGGACGACACTCGAAGCCGATATCTTCAAAGTAGCGCTTTGAGTCCGGTAGCGTTCCAAAGAAGATCTGTTTGCCCAGATATAGCACTGTCACCTTGTCAAACTGGTCGGTCAGACTCTCACCCGCTTGGTAGAGAGCAACGACAGCCGTCTGCTGGAAACGCTTCGTCATGCCTCGGAGAGTGGTGATGAATTCTAGGGAGGTTGAAGAGTCAAGCCCATGGGTCGGATTATCCCACATGGTAACCGAGGCGCGCGTTGCGAACTGCAACTGGTTAGATACCAATAGCGCAAAGTTGGGGGAGACTAACACCCTCCGCGAGCGTTACACGCCTTCGCTCGCCTCCACTGATACCTTGGACATATTCGTTGCCGACTTTGGTTTCAAGAGTATGCTGCATTCCCAGTAGCCTGGAGTATATGCTCGTCATATCATGAACGACTTGAGTTGTTGACTGTCCAGCGACCTTGGTTCTCGGTGTCTTTATGTCGGAGGCAAAATCTAAAGTTGGGCCCGTGAGGAGATGAGGAAAGTGAATGTCGTCTGCGCCTACTATTAGCAGGGTGATCAAGTCGCGAAGCTGAAAAGAGTACCGTCAGGGACATATATTGAATCCCCTTTGAAGCGTTTCTTGAAATCTCGGGCATCGACCCCATTGTACTTGATTTCCCCGGTGATGTGCAAGCCGTCCTGTGCCTGGCCGCTCAAAGCTCTGAGTAGCACACTGGACACAGCTCCTGGGCGACCCAACACCAGTAGCATCTCACCACTCCTGACTATTCCATCAACGCCATGCAGTAATGGAGTCTCTGGTTGCCGTCTTTTCAAAAGGAGACGTCGTGCAGCTTCTGCCGGTCGTTTCAGGACGGTAGCAAATGTTGGCTGAATCCCAAAGTCTGCCCCTGATTGAAGAGCAGTAAGATTCTCGAACGCGATTGATGTACATGACGACTTGTCTGGGAGCTTCCGGCTTTGGACTAGATGCGCTAAAGCATGAAGCTCTTTTCCGACACAATCGGCCGGCACAGTGCCTTGAGTTGCAGATGAGGAGGTTCTCACCTCTCCCGGAGTGCTGTGTGATTCCTTCTCCAGGGCCGCATCGTCATACGGACAGCCCGACGTGTCGACAAGGTCCCCATTCGGAGCCGGATCTCTTCGCTCATGGGAAGACGTAAGGAGCCCTGCATCATTTAATGTGCTGTTCTCGAGACCAAGTCCGCGGCTGTCGCCGCCGAGACCACTCATTCTGGGTGGAGTGTTAATCAAGATATGAGTTTAGGAAAATTGACGGGCAAAAAGCCATTGTCAGGACCAGACAAGACAACTCTCGAGGGAATAGAAGAACGGTTTCTGATATAGTCGATCCGCAGTCTCGACACGAGATGCTGGAGTCCACAACGATGAGCGACATTGTGGGCGGAATTTCACTTTCCATGAATGCATAAAGGTTGCATCAGTGCTACGGGGCCGAAAGAGACCCGATTTCTAAACCCCGTGTGCACCGAGCATAGCTGCCTGCAGAGAATGCTCCAATAATGGGATGAAGCAGGCAGTGTGGTTGCCATCGGACTGGGTGGTGAATGAAAATATGCTGAGGCATCGTAAGAGAATCAGAAGACAATCTGCGTTTGGAGCTTAGTTTCCGCCGGTGTATCAATACCGTATCTCGCCGGTATGAACTCCGCGCTAATGGTATCAGCGCCAGATCGGACCACTCAAGATCATTATAATTTTCCGCACAACTCCACGAGCACGACGAGTCACCGTAAAACTCACCAACTCGGTCACAATCACCTGAGCTTCTTGATGAGCTTTTCTTCATGAGATCAGAGTGAAATGAAATACAGGCAAATCTTTCGAATGAGATTAGATTTGGCCGAGAGCCAGCGCCACACTTTATTTGATTCTAGCTCTCTTGGACTGGTTGGCCATCAGGCAGCAGTTCGTTCCTTTGCTTCAGAAGTGACTGTGAAAGAGATGCTCACAAAATACTCTCTGTACCATTGTGCAAGAAATTGACTCACATACCGGTGTGGCAGTAATGAGTCTCATCTTCCTGGTGTGCATGTGTATTAAGTGTCAACACTGTGCAAAATTCGCCTCTTGACTCGGTCGCTGGTCGTATGGGCTTTGGCTTTGGCTTTGGCTGTCGCTCAGTCGGACCAACGGTCAATCTCCGCAGAACTTCTCCGCATCACAAGAATCGAACTGGCGTCGAGAATTCTTCGTGAATCATCTACAGCTCAGTACCATAGTGGGCACCATGGCATTCTGATCTCAGTCTTGACATTTCCCGGGCTCCGCCAGCGCCACGCTCGAGATGGGTATATCACCCTTCAAGATCGACATACCCGAACACGAAGTCGACCGGCTTAAAAGGAAGCTGCAAGACACGAGGCTACCAAAAGAATCAATAGTTCCTGATGCAGGCAGCGATTATGGTGCGGCATCTCGGGAAGAGCTTCACTTCGTTTCTGACACCGTACATTTCGTATAGGTCCTCCTATAGATTGGTTCCATCGCCTCTATAACACGTGGCTCCATGACTTCGATTGGCCCTCTGTTCAAGCGCACCTTAACCGACATACCCATTTCGTTACCGACGTTGAAGACGAGGCTTTCACCCTCAGGGTTCATTTCACACACACAAAGTCTTCCAGAGATGATGCCATCCCCCTCATTCTCATCCATGGCTGGCCTGGCTCCTTCCACGAGTTTGACCACGTGGTTGACGCTTTCGCCAGTCCAGAGGACCCATCGCACCGCGCATTTCACGTCGTCGTCCCCAGTTTGCCGGGCTTCTGCTGGTCTTCCCCGCCTCCACGACGAGGTTGGACCATGCAAGATACCGCTCGAGTGTTCAACAAACTCATGAGGCAGCTCGGATACAACAGCTATGTTGTCCAGGCCGGGGACTGGGGCTCATTCGTTGCTCGGGAGCTGGGTGCCAAGTTCGAAGAATGCAAAGCTGTGCATTTCAATTTCTGCCCCGTTGAGCTAGACGAGAGTATCACCGACTTGACGCCTCGGGAGAAGGTGATCAAGCAGAGACAGCACGATTGGCTGGACAACCACCTGGGCTATGCAGTCGTCATGCGCACACGTCCACAAACCATCGGCGTTGCGCTCACAGACAATCCAGTCGGCATCCTTGCGTGGGTCGGCGAGAAATACATTGAAGCCGTTCACCCGTCAAAGATCGATCCACCAGATCCAGCCTGGGAGCGAGCAATTCTTACGACGTGCAGCTTGTACTACTTCACGGACTGTATCATGTCTTCCTCGTTGCCATACTTTGAGGGCATGAAGCACTCTGATTTCGGGAATTTCTTCCTTAAGAAGGAGAATTATGTCAGCGTCCCGATGGCGTATACAAGTTTTCTGTATGATACGAGGCCCGGGACTGAGAGGAGTGTGAAGCAGACAGGAAACTTGGTATATTACAATGGTGAGTCCTTAGTGGCAGGCTGGCGACACCCTGCTCTCAGCTAACTTTGCCCAGAGTGGGATCATGGCGGCCATTTTGCTGCGCTCGAACAGCCCCAGGTCATTCTTCGCGACTGCAGGAAGTTCTTCGGGCAGTGGTTCAAGACTTGATGCCGGGTCTGATGGTTGGTGGATTATTCGATTGACGAGGAAGACCATCCGGCGGAGCCTCAATTCTCCAGACTCTGAGATACCACCATGTTGGATGGAGACGGTGGCACAGGTGGTCGGATAAGACGCTGAGTGAAGTAACCAGATATTGTACATACGCTTTGGGCGTCTTAGGCAGGATATTTCCCCTCTTCCAAAAAAACCAAGCACATAATCGACGCCACGGCCTCCATGGGCTCGAAGTATCTCCCTCGCCCCCTGAAACGATCGGCAACGTCATGCCAAGCCGGCTACGGGAGCTGCCACGAAGCCCCACGCATACATCGATTTTAAAACTCCATCTCTCGCAATTTCTTCTCCTTCCCCATTCACGTTTTTCTCGCTGCTGTCCACCTCAAGGATGCAACATAGTTGACATGCAACAGGATGGCGGAGTTCACTAGCCATGAAAAATCGCAGTAAGGGGAGCTCGGCGCTGTCAGCGACGTAGCCGGCCTACGACAACGGCTCCCTAGCATTCCCGATCCGGGAGCTCAGGCCCAATTCTCCAAGTGACGATTTGGCCTTAACCGATCCTTCACTCGCGGATTGACCAACCAGTAGCATCCGCCTGGCTGCGGAGGAGATGCAATCGACACCGAGCTTGCCGAGCTCAATATCCAGACTCCTTCCACTTTCTTGGTCCTCGAAGCGAAGCCTTTTTCCCGAAGAGGAATCTATAACTTGCCACCTGTACCGCAGCATATTACAGATACGATGCGTCCTTAGGTAAGAATGCAGCTTAAGTATTCTCCCGCTGCCCATGCCCGTGATTTATTGGTTGCGACTGGCCCCCTCTCTTGCACGCCATTGAACGTTGTTGAACGACATCTCCGCTGATAAGGAGCAACTTTTTCTCCGTTTCTTTTGGTCGGGAAGTACCTAGATACAAGAACTTTGTCAGCGAGCATTGTTGATCGTCCTAAAACCGAGTCCCTGCACCCACCAAATTGATCCGAGGTACTTGGTACCACGACCGCTCTTTGCCGGGTGTAAGAGCGATCCCTGCGCAGGGGGCTTCCTCTGTCCAAGTCCCGTTGTCTGCGGGAGACAATCTCTGGGCAACACTGAACAGATGGCATCAAAGACAGCTACCTTCCAGTTTGTGGATTCGCATCCATCTCGTGGGAGCAAGCATGATCAAGAGCTGGTCAGGGCCGAAGCTCGCTCTCATGCCGCCAAAGTCTCACATGCGAGGAGGGCAAGACAAGGTGACCAACATAACGACGAGACCTCAGTCTCATCTGTCCCACAATCTGTCCCAGTGCCGACCATGGCCTCATCGACAAGTAGTGCCAGACTAACCACGTCGACCGCTCCTCCTAAGAGTGTCGCGAAGGCCTTGCCGGAGCGTCCTGTCCGACCATGGCAAAAGTTCAATCAGAAGGATGTACCGTTCAACAGATTCCGCGTTGGCGCATATCAGCCAGCGAGAAAAGCAGCGAAACAAGTCGATGCGCCAACCGATGACCGTGAAAAACAGCCCGACATACAAGACACGGCGCATGAGCTCGTTGTTCGGTCCTTCGTTCCCACATTGCGAGGGAATTCGGACCCTTTCAATGCGACTGTTGTCCATCTCACTCCGGTTGAGCATGTACTACTGCAACAGGCTCGCGACCAGTTGATCTGGTCCGTTTGGCCCTCGGAGATAGCAATTCGTCACAACAAAGATGCCATTGCCCACAGCTCTTGGAAGATCGTCCCTCCTACCTTGCACGATGAGGCTGCAAATTACGCCCTTGTAGCCCAGTCATATTACAGCCGTGCAACTCGGCAGCGCGCAGCGGGACTACCACCCGACAGAGGGTTGGTCAAGGCGGAGAAATACAAATTCCAGGCCCTGAGAGGTCTCCAAGAGCAACTGGAATTGAATCGCCAATCTCCAGGAGACCGCCAGAGGCTGAGAGGGATGTTCCTGGCCTGTTGTTGGCTTGCCGGCAGCGAATTGCTCTGTCACAACTGGGACGCGGCGGAGCTGCACTACAAGGCGATGCGGCAAATGGTCGACTTGAGCGGTGGCTGGAGCGCCTTCTCGCGCATGGAGAGGGAGATCCTGGTCACTGCGGCGTGTTTCATGGCCACTGGGAAGCGTTCTCGACCAGTGATCGAAATTGATGACTTCGATCCTGGATACTGGCAGACGTACAAGGCATCGAAACCTCTTCCGCCGGACGGCTTGGATCTGGACATCCGCCAGGAAGAACCTGCTTCATCAACGCCTGCGCTGACCGCTGTGCCTCCCCGACTCAGGAAATTCTTCGACGAATTCAGAGAACTCCTTGCTGTCGAGGAGATCAAGCTGCAGTACAGGTCCTCCAGAAAGCCCAGCGCCGTCCAAATGTTCCGCTGGTCGCACGCTCGAAGAATCGCCGTACGAGGACGGAGTCTACACTATTGGTGTGACTTGCTCGATGAAGCAAAGGCCAATGGCGCACCCATCATCATGCCGATCGGCACGCCTTTGGCAGTCACGTTCGACTTTGCGCTCTGCATCGCGACACGTTGCTTCGACCGGTGTATCTTCGACGACCATTATCTGCCTGGTGGCGTGTACGCGGAAAGCAAGCGTTATCACATGGAACTGTTGAGCGTCATGCAGCCACTTCGGCCTGTCGCCGATGACTTCTCGCTCGTCCCGGACGAACATACCTTTGACGTGCTCTGGATTTATTCCATCGGTGCGTATGTCGAAGATGTATTCATGCGACCGGAGTTGGCGAACAAAAGCCCCTTGTCGGGGCCGCCACTTCCCGACTTCGCCAAACGGTTTTTCAGTACTCGATTCAGCTATCTCGCTGCGGCGAACCTACAATTTACCAAGTTCGAGGACATTTCCCGGTTTTTGCGCCAGAATTACCTATATTGTCCGCGTCTGCAGGATCAGAGTCTGCGGAAATTGGTGAGTTTCAGTATGGATGAACAATTGACCCTGGAGGAGGTGCTCAGTGGACCATAGGAAAAGGGAAACCTGCTGTCTGGGCCCGACAGGTTGATGGTCGGGTATCTGAGAGAAGGACGCTTCCTCGTCGGGCATAGGTCGTGGTATGGCAGAATCCTGTCCGTAACGAATCTCCATGATATATGGCCACTGTTCCCTACTCCAGTATATAATTCGGTAATGACTCATTAAGAAACTCGTTCTAAGCACTATGAAGCCGCTCCGAGTAGCCTCTGCTGGTGGTCGTACAGGACTTGAGTTCGTGATGCACTCAGTGTTTGGGGGTTGGCTGGTCACGTGGTGTAATATCCCACGCCCAATGACGTCATATGCAATTTGCGAGCACGACGACATCGGCTCAATTAAATCTGAAGCAGCGCTGAGGCCGAATGTCATTCTTCACGTTGAGTAACTCGGGGCACCCCGGTAGTAGATCGAGTCAGGAGCATACAGTACACGTGGCAGCACGTGGACCTTGATCTCGGTCTCTATCCCGACCTGTCCTGCCAGCACCCTCGCCGTCGATCAGCCCGAGGCCAAATCAGCACCATGAGACACAGGTGATAGTCGATAATGCGCGCGCGACAACGCTATGAGGATTTGTTCTTCACCGCTCAGGGTTCCGGGCTTGAGCTGGAGCTCACCCTCGTCCCTGTCCGTGTCGCTGTCCCTGATCGCCAAGTGCTCGTCTTTCCGGCAATCAAGTGTGCGAGTGCAAGGGCAGTTGCCAACCCTAGTCCAGCGGCCTCACACCCGTCTCTTATCGTCGACCAAGATTGAAGGCCTGCGACGGGTGCGAGTGGATGTACGACGGCCTTCCGTCACGAAGGCCCCTTCGCCATCAAGGCCATCGTCGCTGTCATGGAGCAGGGCAGCATCCACGCAGAGACTCACCACAGACCAGGACACCCGCCTGGTAGATTCGGCGCTCGACACCAAGAACGGCAAGATCACATGTGTGTATTTCGACAAGTCCGGCCGCGTGGACAGCCAGCACAAGGAGAAACCTCTTCAGCTGACAAAGGCGGAAATCGCGGCGCAGTTCGAGCTTCGCCACCGTGACCTCCGGGACGTCGACCTGCGGAGCGAGGGCGTCACCCGTATCCTCGTCCGCCCGTCGACCATCCTGCTGCAATTCTTCCAGCTCTGCATGATTGTCCAGGCCGACGAAGCGCTCCTCATCAACAACGCTGCTGCTCCGGTAGAGACGCATGCAGATCCCAACGAAGATGACGATGAGGCCGCCGCGACCGACAAGGAAGTCGGCTCTGAGCTGGAACAGGCCCAAGCCCGCCAGCAGCAGCAGCAATTCTACAGTGACTTCGAGCAGCGCATGTCGGCCCCGACGGCCGAAACGGCCGACATCCCCGAACTGCCGTACGAGCTGCGCGCCGTCGAGGCCGCGCTCGTCGCCGTCCTCTCTTCACTGCGCGGGGACTTCGTCACCGCACGCCACAAGGCTGAAGAAGCGGCGCGCAGCCTGCGCCTCGACTCGGGCGCCGGCTCCATCGGGCTGGACCGCGTGTTCGAGCGGACCCAGGCGCTCTCCAAGATCGAGCAGAAGGCCCGCCTCGTGCGCGACACGATCCGCGACGTGCTCGATGCCGACGACGACCTCGCGGCCATGTACCTGACCGACCGGCTGGCGGGGAAGCCGCACGACGTCGCCGACCACCAGGAAGCAGAGTACATGCTGGAAGCCTACCACAAGGCCGCGGACACGCTGGTCGAGGCGGCGCAGGCGGTCATCGACGTCCTGCGCAAGAAAGAGAACACGTTCCGCTCGTCCCTGGCTGTGCAGCGCAACCAGATCATGTTCCTGGAGGCCAGGATCGCCATCCACACCCTGGGCCTGGCCGCGGGCACTTTGGTCGCCGGCCTGTTCGGCATGAACCTCGTCAACTACCTCGAGGAGGCGCCGTACGGGTTCTTCTACATCACCGGCACGTGCATCGTGCTGAGCTCGCTGTTTTCCATGTACGGCATGCGGAGTTATTGGCGGATCCAGAGTCTGAAGGGCATCCAGCGGTCGAGGGCCGGTGGGCGTGAGCGTGCGCGTGCGCGCCGGCGGCGGGGGTGGTGGTGGTGATCGGGGATCCCCTGCCTTTGCTAGGAGTGAGTTACGAGGATCAGGGAGGATTTCGTTTCCTGCTCGAGGAATCACAATGTCGTCGTGTCCTCGTAGTCCTGTCGATTGTCGATTTGAGGCACAAGGTTGGAATACGCTACAATCGGCGGCGACTTAAGGGGGGAATCATATGCAACGTATGTGTACAAATGTATTTCCATTCAAACTCCGACTCACCCACGCTTTTCACCGTCCCTGTCCGTCATGACGACCTTCTTCCACGTGCGTTCATACATAGGTACGAGACAAAACTCTTCTCCAGGCACTGTAGAGTCAACCAGCTCCCACGAGGGATCTACAGCAGAAGCGCCCCAAACTCGCCTAGTACGTAACGCTGGATTGAAGCACATAAAGAGTGCCCGGTCCGCCATCCTCGAAGTCCAGCACGCCCCTCCCTCAATCTGGACTCGTATTCGTGTGCGGGAGGACAGCTTACCGGCAGCCTGGCCATCCTGGCATCTGCGGCTAGTTAGCTGGACGGGCTGAACCTCATCGAGCGACACACTGACATGTCTGATCGGCTCCTGCACGGACACTTTCGGTGGATGTCTCCCGAAAGGACGTCCGTTGTTCAAGTCTCGAGGCCAATCACCCAAATTCAGTCGATAATGAGCCCCGTGGACTGACCTTGGGCAACCAGAAATTGCGCTGGAAGGCATTTCGGGCAGAAACCCTCCGTGGGACGCACAACGAATACATCCTCTTCTTCCTTCTGCTGACATACGGCCAAGACGGCCAATCGAGCGGCCCAATTCCCATGGGCTCGCACGATCCCAATGTTCTCGGGCGGATCTAGCACTTCTTCCCAGGAATCAATTGAGGTCGTGTTCCCGTCTCCGGCGCCGCCACATACACATGGAAGGTTCCATGGTACGATGCCCTCGTCGCGGACTAAGGCCAAAACATCCAGGTCGGCCACCCATTTCCCGCGGTCATGGACAGACACGACACACTCGACCAGGAAGATCCTCTCGTCGATTGTTCCTCGATTCTTCTCGTCGAACGGTCTCCTCCAATTGGTGAAGGAGAGATGCAGCGACGTCCCTTGAAAGTTGTTTTGTCGTTTGTGGTCGTAGGTGACGTGCGGAACAACGCGTAGGTCATAACCCAACGTTCTGATCTGCAAGGGCGACTGGGGTAGCACCATCAGAGATATCCCCGGCATGCCCACATTCCCAGTCAGCCTGCGCACCTTGCCATCACACGCGTCGAAATCGAGAGGATCGGATAGTAATTGCGCAGCAACAAAAATCGAATTGCCAAACGAAACAGCGATGATATCTTGACACTCCGAAGCGGCAATGTGATAACCAGCCTCGAACGTTACAATGCAAGCAAAGGTTCGGGAAAGCGAAGGCTTTCCGTAATTCAAATGATAGATATCCTGCATTTTGGCCAAAGTCTCCGGAGTGGACGTAGCCGGACGTCGACCAGTCTTGCCCGAAGATGTTTGGGATTTCACATCATCAAACCACTTGGCCGTGCTAAGCGGCAAAGAAGCGACTCGCAAGGGTATGCTGGACCCTTTGAAAGACGAGAATGTCTCTTCAGCAACAGCAAGTGCTGTCAACGCGGTGAAGTGATGTTTGTACAAGCGCTGGTTGATCAGAAAGGGAATGCTGCCGAAATAAGATCTCGCACCTGTCGAAGTTCTATAGGTGACTGATATCGGGTTCACATAGTCATCGAGGTATCTGATGAGCGACTCAGGGTTGATTTTCCCCTCATCAAGCAGCGTGATAGCCTCTTCAACGTCAACCTCTGAATTTGTTACTCGGTCGACGGCTTTTTGAACTTCTGAGATCTCCAGATTGCCCACGATGATATCCGACCGTTCTGTTTGCATCTGGACGAACAATGCCAAGGTGTCGAGGTTCCCATGACAGTACGAGAACTTAACTTCGTGGAAGGCCTTCGTGGCTTCAAAGCAGGGAAAAGCACATCTGCATTCTGCCTGTGAGGGACAAAACTCGGCCCGGGGGATTGATCCTGGGATCGAATGACTGTGAAGCATCAACGGAGGATTCCGCCATATGAAACTTGAGCGATCTTTCGGCTTTTTCTCGCCTGTGGGCAACAGCACATGTAGGTTAACAATATCTCTAGAGGTAACCCAAATACATTGCTCTCCTTGGGCAAGCACTTCCGCAGGTCGATTCAGGATTGAAACATCATGGACCTGGCATGCTCGTACCTCCCCGGGATGGCAAGTTTCATGACAGGCGGTCCCGGCTGAAATGCAGTTGCAGAAGCTCTTGCAATCCCTACAAAGGCACGGATATCGAGGTGGACGCGCTCCTGCTGCAGAATGAATCCAGCGTTGGTGCGTGTCTTCCCATTTCATTGACCCATCGAGTGAACGTTTGAGGGATGGTCTCCGATGCGGCAGTGCTGTGGCGAATTCATAGTAAGAAGAATTGCCTCGGGTTTCCCGATATCGTATAACGTATCGGGCTGCTGGGATGTTCATAGACCGCGCAACGGTCCTGAGATACATGATACCGCTCTCGAAGCCAGGTTGCCCCGACAAAGCTTGCAGAACAGGAGGATTGAGGAGGCCGAAGAAGCGATAAGGTTGAATAGTTCCAAAGTCGAGAAAATCCTTAGCCCGTCGACGACCCCAAGCGACGAGCTCAGAGCAATGTGCAACATTTTCGCCGTTGAAATTCGTGAATTTCTGACCTGCATTTGCGAGCACCCCTAGCCAAGCTCGGTGTTCCAGAAGCGTGTCGGTCTCGGAAGAGTTATTGGGAGAGTCGTTGGAAGCTTCGTTGATAACACGGTTCAATTGCACCAACCACCTAGCAGTTGCAACTTCCCCAGCTTTGGGTACATCCCACGCCGAGAAAAGACTTCCAAGGGCCACTACCAAGAGCTCGTCCATAGAGATCCGGTTCGTTCCGTCGGTTGAGTCGACCCTTGTATCGCGCTCGTAAAAGCGGTATTGTGACAAAGTTAAGGACCAGTGCATTCCCATATCCTCGGCTCTACTCGCGTTCTGCAGACCGATGGTGATGACCCCTCCATCCTGCACCAGGGGATCGTGAAACTTCTCGACTTTCGTGTGGCTTCCTAGCACGGTGAGGTCTGGGTAGAGGTGCCATGACGATAGTGCCAGGAGCACCGATCCATTAGATGCCTCTTGTGGTTTTCCTTGTACTAGATCCTCCATGCCAATGAGAGCATGACGCCATGTGTCGATGACATTTTGGTAGGTAGTTTGACCATCGCCAACGTTGATACAAATGTTCTTGACGATGAGCATCAGCTTTGTCTTTGCAGCTTTCTTCACCTCATCGGCGCTTTGTAGCCAAGAACGAGCGCTGTCGTCCCATTTGGCAAGCTCTTCTCTTGTGATGTCTTGCCGTGCAGCCATACAGGCCGAGAGAAATTGCGGCCCATCGTCGATCGATTTGCCGATCTCGGTCTGGCGCTCATTGACCAGCTCGGCCCATATTGACGTTGCTTTCTCCGCGTCCCAAGCTCGCGCGAGCATGCAGGCTAAAAGGTGCATTGAGAGAGCGGCATGTGTACCAACACTAAGCTGGCCCGATGTAGCAGCGGCCCATAAGGACGTCCCGTCAATGCCAACGAAATCTGCAAAGGGGCCATGATCTTGCGATCCCCTTGGGTTAACGCCCGGCTGGCTGGCTATTTCCGATGCTCGTGTCCCATAGGCTTTGAGTAAAGCGGGCGTGGGAGGCACGAGAGACTCGAAAAGGGCAGCAAGCTTGCGGGCGGTTTTATGCACCTTTCCCTGTTCAGCATCGTCGCGCCTTCGCAACGACAGACTGTTGCCAATTGAACGGAATTCCTTTGGAGCCTCGAATTTGAACAAGGTGAAGTCGAAATTAAGGTTCGCTAACGCGAGAGTGTTCTCGTTATTGACGCTGAAGAGGGAATTTGCTAGGCGTCCGAACGCAGACATGTCTTGCAGACCCAGAAGGGGGTAATCCGAAAGTCGTTCTAGTAGGAGTAGGATGAGACTTTGTTCTCGTGTATAACCTGTATGTCGGTGAGAAAGACTTTGGACTATAATCCTATCTTGAACAGAAGCTCCTTTGATGAAGATTAGTAGCGGTCTAAGCCTCAAGGTTGACGCCTGCGAGACTGCGCCGTGCTGTGTAGTCGTGTCACACTGAATCGCTACGTCCCATTCGTTCTTCCCTTGCAAGGTGCAGCTGCATGCATCAGGCTTTGCAGCATTAGGCTTCGGGTCCGCGCAGGCTCAGAATCCCGACAGCCTTCCATATGCGATGGAGGGTCAGAGAGAGCACGATGCAGAAAGACGCAAAGCATCGTGCGTTGGCTCCAAGAAACAGCATCTTAGGCAAATACGCAGAGTCAATGCATCCATAAATTCTCGCTTTCAGCGGCATTCAGTTCTGGATCGAACCACCTGAACGATCCCCTGAACGATCCCCTCCTAGACATAGCCGTCGAATAGAATGGAGACAGTGAAGACGATGAAGATGACGAAGAGGGAGAAGAGTATCGAGAAGTCAGTAGCGACGATGTACTCCGTACATTCCTTGTAGGGGCACTTGCTAGCCCCGAAGGAACTCGCTACCAGGACGTAACAATGAAAAGTTTAGAAATACCAAGTGAACGCTAAAACCTGGCCAAGCTATGAGATAAATTTTATAATAACCTGGACTAATTAGCACTATCTTTAGGTGTATTTAACTTATTACAGCTCACTATAGTGAGCTCAGCGAAAGAGGCGATCAAAAGCAATGACCCTGAGTCCTTACCACCGAGCGAGATAGCTAGGGGGACAGAGGAGCAGGAATGGGAACAGGGAGGAACGGGTCATTAATTAGTTATGTACGTGCCGGTAAGTGCCCCTAGTGTCGGCGAGTCCCGCTGCCAGGGTTATCTCTAAGGCTGCCTTACCCACAATTATGCTCCATCTCACTACTCACTGTACAGTAGAGTGCTCGGTACATCTCGAAATTACCTATGTGTGGTGTTTATCGTAGAATCAAATACATACCTACTGTACCCTCTGTTAGATACATCTTCCAGCGCCTATTCTATACGCTCTATCGCCGAAAAGGCTGTTATATACCTGATCTTTTTTATCATCCTGACGTGCAGCGTCTTTTGCTTATGTCGAATTGCATTGCTGACATCTGCTGGTAGTCGATAAGTATTCAGCGTAAAGGACTGTGTGAGAGCGTGACTCGCTAATGTGATCTGAGCCTGACATTGTAGAATAGTATCCCCTAGACCTGCGGCAAAGTAGCAGCACAGCATTCAACGGTCAAACCGCGACACGCTGGGAGAGTGGGGGCATTGGTAGATGATTCCGCCGTCGAAATTCAGCGACCTTGGGCTCTCTGACATCACCATGTCCAGGCCGAAAGAAATAGCAGAGCCCCGGCCAAGGCAGTGGAGAAAGAGCCTCGCGATCCGAGCAGCAGGAGCCGCGTGATTCCGGCGTCAGATTTCGGGATTTGGCACTCTCTTCGACTGTTTAGGGACCTCCAGAGGAGGAGGAGCGGACAAAGAGTCACAACGTGTCAGAGGAATTCTGGAACAGACGCCTCTACGACAGAGCAGTAAGGCCCTGCAGAGGTAGTCTTTGCTTCCCAGCTAACATCTGCAGACCCTTTCTCGTCGATGTTGTGTGTTGTAATCCGCTGCGGAACTGAGGAAGAATGTTTCTTGCCGGAAGGGAGTGGTCGGACCTGTATGCCTCGATCCCCTCTCTGTCGTACAACTTTGCTAACCATGCATCATTCCCGTGCGCAAACTAGCGTCCGTGACCCTTCCTCGTGTCTAAGATGGATAACCCCCCTGTGTAGCCGCTCTCTATCGTGACCCTGTTCGTTAGGGCTTTGGTACATGTAGAGTTCTGCTCGTCATCAAACAGCCGTTGATGAAAAACATCACTGCTACAGGATGGAATTCCAACGCCGTCCCCGTAAACCAAGTCCCCAGAGGGAGAGAGTCGTGTATCATTCCCAGAAAGGTGAAGGTGGCCATAATGCTCGAAGTCGTCAAGCAAGCAAATGGTATCGGGGTCCCCTCAAAATACTTGGACTTTCCGGATTCGTCCTTCGGTAGCATTGCAACGGTTACGTTGAATCGTGCTAATCTTGTCAATCCACAGAGCACGTAGAAACTCAAGAATATCTGGTCAACAGAGGTGCGAAAGCCGATTGCAAAGCCGGCGGCTGCGGTAGCCACACCGAATGTCACCTGGAATTCACCTGTCAGAACCTAGACCATCAGGCAACAACATCTTGCGTAGCGTACTAAATCAGCCAGCGAGTCCAGCTCTTGACCCATCAAGGAGGACTTCTTTCTCCATCGAGCAACTTTGCCATCGAAGAAATCGAAGAAGAGGCCAAAGGGCATCAGGGCGAATGCCAGCCATAGATTTGAAAGGTTTCCAGGGTCAGACAGACAGTATCGCATCGAAGACAGGACAGACATGACTGCGGCCGGATGTCAATGGTGATTCTAGTTAACAGCGCGGTGAGACATACATCCGCAGAATCCTGGGTGATATTAGCAATCGCCTTCTGTTGCTCAACATCTGAGCGACTTACCATTGAGCTCGGTGATCAGGTCGGCGAGATGAAGCGCCCTGTGCAATATTTCAGCTCCTGTCTGACTGTATGTTGGTCCGGTCTCTATCGTACCTGATCAGGCTAAAGTGCCCCGCGTCTTGCGATAGCAGCATTGCCTGCTTCGACTGAGTCTTGTCCTGGGGTTGGACCGCAGTCTCTTTTTGGCCTACATTGGTGCCCGCATTGGTTGTGCCCGCGCGCCGCGACATGTTTGCGATCGACGAGATGGAGGAGGCCAGAGGTCGTCGGGAAGAGATATATGGAAGGCTTGCAGGAGGGTAAAATGAGAAGAGGAAGGATGCAGATGAGAAGGATATATCTCAAGTGCAGGCTACGTCCTCGTAGGTTTGCGAAAACAAGGCGCGATCAATTGCGGTGGACCGCTGCAGTGTGCGACAGCAACTTGATGATGTTTGCCATGTGTCGTCATCATGCAGCTTCCGTCACAGCCACTGAACAGCCACTGAACAGCCACTACGAGCTCACAATTGAACGAGCCTGGCGGGCACGTGTTATGGCACGGAGGGTGAGCGTAGAGTGTCTGGGATTTTGGAGATAGACTGGTTCCGGTCCCTGTGCAAGTGCAAGAGCGGCCTGGCTTCTACCTATCCATCCCCGCCGTAAGACACCGAGCCAGTACAGATCCATCTGAGCACATTTTTTCATGATGGGTATCCCTCCCGAACGCCAGTGCATGTAGCCTGCAGAATCCAGGACAATCAAGTGTCAAGACAAAAGGCTTTTGCGATTCAACCTCTGCCCCGACCTCTCGAGCCGAATCCGCCGCCCCTCGAGCCGCCGCCTCGTCCGCTGGAGAAACCTCCGCGGCCTCCACCTCTAGGACCACCTCGACCACCACCAAATGAGCCTCCGCCAAACGACCCTCCTCGGCCTCGGGGTGCTCCTCTGCCTGCAAAGCCTCGTCCACGGGGCGCACCTCTTCCACCTCTCACGCCTCCTCGTGCACCGGCTGGTTTCTTCACTCTTGCGCCTTCCAAAATGTGAGCCTCAAGTTACTTGTCTTTGTTGGGCGGCAACTTACCTGGCGGTGGTTTGGGTTTGGGCAGGAACCTGCGACATTCTCAGCATTATATTTCTTTCCCACTGCATCGTAGATCTTACTTCTCCAAAGGTAATAGTTTGTCCCCTCCAATAAAGAATTTGTCGCCCTTCTTGAAAGATGTAGCTTGAATCCCTTCTTGCGGCTTGATCGTGAAGTAGACTTGATTGATCGGCCCTAGGATCTCGTCCACCTTTCCTATTGTTGTCTGCTTCTGTCAGCGAGGTCGCGATGCCGTCGGTCATACCGTCGCACCTTGTTCTCGAGGTATATCGGGGCGTTGAAGTAGGGGACCTTGGGGTTGATGGATTCGCAGACCATCTCTCCCTCGGTGGCGTGCAAGAAGGTGCCCATTTCTAGCCCAAGTCAGTCTCAGCTCGGTCGGATCAACATAGGATATCTCACCGAGCACCTGTGCAGGCGGTCCGAAGCTTTGCTGTTGGAAGCCGCCTCGTCCTGGTCATCGTCTCTCGTCAGTGCCATTTTCGCGGCCGCCGCCAAATTGTGCGCGGAGACGATTTTGGGAATCTAATTTACCTCCACCCCTTCCACCAAACGATCCTCGTCCTCTGTCACCACCTCTGAACCCGCCACGACCTCGCGAATCACCTCGGAACGACATTGTTGCTGCGGAACGGAGTGGGTGCGGTCGGCGGTGCTTGCGTTCTGGGGAAAAAATAATTTTGCTTGCACCACCTCCAATTCGATGTTTCGGCGGGGGCACGTGACGCGTCTCATCATTGCACACAGAACCAGAGCCACCAATACCACCAATACCCACACGGCCGCTGCCACAATATTTAACGGCCTCAATTCCCCACTCAGACACCTCAGCATGAGCCACCAGAAGAAGGCCAGTCTCAACCCTCATGATCTTTGGGGGGTTCTAAAGGGGGGCGACAACATGAGTCACAACAGTACGCCCGCCGGCACTGACTCATCCCTGCCTCCATCAAAGACATCAAATAGACCCGTGAGCCCAACTTCAAACAAGAAAGTCCCGAGCAGGCCAAAAGAAATGTCATCTCAAGCAGCCGCTGCGGCTCATCAAGCCCCCAAATCATTACCCGATTTCGTCGTGGAGAGAAACGAGTTCTTCGACCAGTTGAAGAAGGAGTATGACCAAGAACTCGCCAGCAGGGACAAACCCGCAATTCAGATCAAGCTCGTTCCTGCCCCCGGCCAAGAAACCACGGTTGAGGGCAAAGCATGGGAGACCACGCCCGGCCAGCTATTGAAGAATGTCCCCAAAGATCGAGCTGGTCAAATCGTGGTGGCCAAAGTCAACGACGTGCTCTGGGATCTGGACCGGCCGCTCGAGAAGGATAGCAAGGTCTCCTACCTCACCTTCAGCGACCCCGACGGCCGAGATGTATTCTGGCACTCCTCCGCTCACGTTCTCGGTGAATGCGCCGAGCACGAGTACGGGTGCCGTCTGTCCCATGGCCCTCCCACAGCAATGGGTTTCTTCTACGACATGGCTCTTGAACCTGGTCAAGCCGTGCGCGAAGCAGAGTGGCCCAGCCTGGAGAACCGTGCAAAGAAGTTCACGAAAGAGAAGCAAGCCTTCGAGCGCCTTGAAGTTTCCAAGGACAACCTGCGCAAGATGTTCGGCTACAGCAAGTACAAGATGCACTACATTGAGAAGTTTGTGCCCGATGGCGAGTCCTCTACAGTCTACCGCAACGGCACGCTGGTCGATTTGTGCCAAGGTCCACACATCCAAAACACCCGAAAAATCGAGTCTTTCAAAATCATGAAGAACAGTTCGGCCTACTTCTTGGGTGACCAAAAGAATGACTCCCTCCAGCGCATCCACGGTGTTGCCTTCCCCACGAAACAGCAACTCAAAGAATGGGAGAACTTCCTCGAGGAAGCCAAGAAGCGCGATCACCAAGTCATTGGCCAACAGCAGAAACTGTTCATGTTCAGCAGGATGTCTCCGGGTTCCCCATTCCTTCTGCCCCATGGCACACGCATCTTCAATGCCCTCCAAGCCATGCTCCGCGACCAATACTGGGAAAGAGGCTACCAAGAAGTCCAATCCCCAAACATGTTTGACGTCGAGCTGTGGAAAACGTCCGGCCACTGGCAACACTACCAAGACGACATGTTCCGGGTGCAAGTGAAAGACGACTCGGCCGACCCAATGCCGCTATCTGACAAGAAACCCGACGGCAAGACCCCCCTCGCAGAGATCAAGGACAAAGACAAAGGTGTCTTTGCTCTTAAGCCCATGAACTGTCCAGGCCACTGCATCATGTTCCGTGACGAGGACCGTAGCTACCGGGACCTACCGTGGCGAGTCGCCGACTTTGGCGTCCTTCACCGAAACGAGGCTTCGGGTGCTCTCTCTGGCCTCACCCGTGTCCGAAAGTTCCAACAAGACGACACACACATTTTCTGCACAAACGAGCAGGTCCAAAGTGAAATCGAAGGCCTCTTCGATTTCATGTCCCACGTCTACGGCCTGTTCGGGTTCCCTTTCAAGCTCAAATTCTCCACCCGACCGGAAGGATACATGGGCACTTTGGAGGAATGGAACGCCGCCGAAGCGCGCCTGAAGCAAGCCCTCCAGAATTTCCGCGGCGACGACTGGGAGATGAACGAAGGAGATGGCGCCTTCTACGGCCCCAAGATCGACGTGACCATCTCCGACGCCCTCGGGCGAGAATACCAGTGCGCGACCATCCAGCTCGACTTCCAAGGCCCGCAGAACTTCCGGCTCGAGTACCGCACGGCCGAGGGCGGCGAAACCAGCAACAGCAACCAAGCCGACCAGAAGGACCGCGATCCCAAAGCCCTCGGCATAGGCAGGGCCCGACCGGTCATGATCCACCGCGCCATCGTCGGCAGCTTCGAGCGCTTCATCGCCATCCTGTGCGAGCATTTCGCGGGCAAATGGCCGTTCTGGCTCTCTCCGCGTCAAATCCTCGTCATCCCCGTCATCAAGACGGCGGAAGACTACGTGCGCGAGATTCAGGCCATCTTCCACAAGGCGCGCATGTACATCGACATCGACGTCAGCGGAAACACGCTGCAAAAGAAGATCCGAAGCGGCCAGCTCGCGCAGTACAATTTCATTTTCGGTGCGTATAGTAGAAGGACCCTTAGCTCACACCCTCTCTCCGTCCCTTGCACTTGATTGGAATGTCCTTTTCTTCGTACCCTAGTCTAGCCTAGCCTGGCCTACCCTCGCTAATCCTGCCAATACAGTCGTCGGCGCCAAAGAACAAGAAACCCGCACGGTCAACATCCGCAACCGCGACGATCAAGCCACCCAGAAGATGGGCGAGCTCATCCCGCTGGAGAAGGCGCTCGAACGGCTCACCAAGCTGAGGGACGAGAGACGGCTCGAGAACAACATCGACATGAGTGAGTAGGACTCACGACCTCAGGGCACCAGCGCCGAGAGCCAGGCCGCCGGTTTGGGGGCGCGTCTGGACAGCCGAAATGCGCAGACACCAAGCATTGCGGGGATCCTGAAGGGGTGGTATGGAGATATGTGTTGGGAGCTTTCCAACGCGATGTAGACGAGAGGGAAGAGATGTTCACATTGAGGTAGACAACAAGAGGATGTGGAATGTAGGATGCGTGGCGGGGACCGAGGAATCCGAGCAAGATGATGGACGCATAGGCATACTGTATTCCTTTCGAGAGACGGACCAGTAGTGCTTGAAGAATACAGCGAATATCATCGCCGTCCTTACAACGAGTCCATGCGCAGCTCTTTCTTTTTGGCCAAATCAACCCCTACCATTGGAATGGCATCTATATAATCCTAGGGATTGAGTCTGCGCAATTTAGTCTTTAGTGTTGCAGTCAGGGCTAACTGAAAAGCTCATGGAATTTATATCTGTACACGCAGATCCAAAATCGATCGCGTTCTTCAACTCGATAGGAAACTCAAGGAACGTACACAAATTCAAGCAGCTTGCTCGGGAGTCTCGCCCTCAGCAACAACCGGGACAGGCAATCCTCTCGAGGGAGACTGTAGAACCAGCGCCTCATGCCTCCTCGCGCGTAGGAAATCAGACACCGCTCTTATCAGTATAAACCAGCCAATAATCATGAGAACATAGGATATCCAATCTGCACTCGTAAAGCCGCCCATCCCACTATTTTCTCCGGACGAGTCTGCTTGTCCATTCACGGCGTTGGGATCGAAATTGTGACTGTTTGGGTCTGGTGGTCCAGAGCTGCTGAACTGGCCGGGATTTCCCGTGTCGGATGACCCGCCTCCGGAACCACTCATGTAGAAGCCGTATTGAACCAACGTTAAGCCAAGGCCAGCCCGACTACCATGCTTCGCTGCATGTGTAGTGTGGAGAAGATAAGTAAGCAGGAAACCAACGAGTTGGAATGACATGGAGATCATGCCGTTCCAGACGAAGGAGAAAACGGAGCCAACAGGGAGGCCGTCAACATAGACCTCGTCCGAGGACATTCCGGGAGCGAGGATGGTGGTTTCCCAGTATGGCGGTGTTGCATCTGCGGCGGCTTGTTCGTAGGTCTAGGAAGCAGTCAGTATCAGACTTAACGAAACGTCACGCGAGTACTTACTGGAGGCTTCTCTTCAAGTTGTTCACCACGTTCCGGCTTCGCCGACAGATTTGCGAAAACGCCGTCTGTGGCTCTCATAGACTCTGGCATGGGTCGGAAAGCAGGCAGTTCCGTAACTCGGCGCTCAATCACAGGCGCCGGGCGAGTCGCGGGAGCAGACGTCGTCGAAGGGGCGGCATCCTGTCTGCTTAGCCCCGTATCGGCCCTCATCAAACGTTGTCTATCGTCGCCGTCGTTTTCTGCGTCAGACCCCTCTCCATCGTCGAACGTGTCCTCCAGATGGTCTCGGTCGGTTTCTGGCGATAACGGGTCTTGGCCTAGTAGACGCCTGGAACTGGGCGAGGACGTTCGGGACCGGAACGACGGTGGCGGTGAGGATGGTATTGGATGAGGCGAGTCGGGGGAGATAGGAGAGTCATCATCGTGATCGTGTGAGTTTAACTGCCACATGTCTGTTAGTTGAGGAAACCGATCTGCTGGGGACAGACGAGGACTTACGGCTTCATATCGCTGAGGGGCCATCGCAGGCCAGGCGCTTCCGTCGGTGAATCCCCGCAATAGCACAATCCCGCCGGAGCGTGTAGCAATGGCGGCAAGGAGGTCTGGTCGACCCGGTATATGAGGTGGGAGGAAGAAATAGGAACCCGAGGTGATGAATGATGAGTGACGAAGGAACGAGGTGGAAGTGAAGGGAGTGCGTGAGCGACACAGCCTCAGCCGCCCTCGGCCTCGTTGTGTTTGGGCGAGACGTTTCTCCAGCGCCACCGACTAGTCCAGTTCCGGCCTAGCCTGGATTTGGCATCGTGAACGTCATTCTGTGTCTCTGATTCTGCTATCAAAGAACATAGAAGTCCAGTCTGCGTGTCCTCACACAATCCCCAATAGAGCTTCGCGATGGCTGCAAATAACTCCGTGAGCATGGTCAGACTCTCTGATTCTGGGCCAAATCGCTGACTCTCCCACCAGGTCATCCTCAAGCACTGGGCGCGCATCATCAAACAATGGCCCGTCGACCGCGTCCGCCCAGCACACGTTCATTTCCAAAAGGTCATGCAATCGCGTCTGCAGAAACTCCAGAACCCTGCTGCTGCTGCTGCGGCCAACGCCAAGTCCAACGAGGCACAAGCCATTCCTGTCGGGTCATTCAATGAACAGGCGGAATTGAAACAAGTCAATGCCCTTTATGCGCTATTGGAAAACCGATTCGAGAAAGAATACCCTATTCCGCAGCGAGTTCGACACCCAAGGAGCAGCGTGTCACATTACGATGATTTGATCAAGGAGCTAGATGAGGCGCCGGGTCGGTCATGGTTCGCAAACGTCTGGAATCGCTTGAAGGGCTCTGTTCGACTTCGATGAGCGCGATGTGATGGACCATTGCCAAATGCAACTAGACGATGGCACCTGCAGATGTCTTCCAACAACTGGACGATGACAAGTGCAGACGGTCTTCAGTCCATGCTCAACACCCCTGCAGGTTTAATCTATCAACCATCAACAAACAGTCGTCTGGAGGCCCAAAGGTTACCCTCAGCTACCTTCCACCAAATGCAACTGTCGATAAATCCTGGCCTCGAAGAATGAGGTACTCCTAGGGGAATCGATACAGTGAAACAGCCATCAAGGAGCACATCAGTCCTGGCTCGTTTCTTACGACAAGATGCTGGCCGGGAGAGGTCTTCGCTGTATCTGGCAATGGAAGTGGCTTTTCAAGACGCATGCCTGGTACAAATACAACCTGAACCCGAGCCTAGCCAGTGTTGAAATGGTGTCTTCGGCCTCAGGAGCATGTCGCTCAACGGCAAAGTGAGACGCGATCATAGAAGCGGAGTGCAAGGATGTGCCTACACGAGTAGGTGCTCGACACCGCGTGTTTCGGTCAAGAGGTGGCATCTGTGGGTGGACAGGCAATGGGTGCGACGACATCGTCGCGAGATATACAGGCACATCGGATCAGCAGTCTGTAGTGAGAAATCGTCCGACGGTGCCAAGTTAAAGTTCACGAAATGGGACTCTGTCTCCAATGGCAACTGTGCTTGAGTTCTTTTCCCGTCTTCATCACAAAGCCACTGACGGAGTATGTATCTCAGCTATCTCCATGTGGAGGGCGGTGTGTTGCTTTTGCTGGCCAAAGGGTCGTCTATCAATAACAATTAGTACCAGAAACCGACACACTGTATACCACCGAACGTACTCAGCACCCAGTATGTACTCTATTCCGACTGCGAAGTGGCGCGTGACATCTATGCGTCCGTAATGCTGCGTCTCGAGTACTCATATCTTGCTCCCTAGCCTATTGGCGCCCCCTCCTGGAGCCATGTCCATCCCACTGACCCTCTCGTCCTCGAGACTCTCCTTGACAAACCTGACCATTTCATCAACCATGCGACTGGGCACCTCATGGCCCACGCCATCAAACACGATATCCTCGAGTACAAGGCCCGAGCCTTCGAACCAGCCCCCCTTCGCACCGACTGTCTTGAGCCAATCGATGAACGGTTTCGAGTGGGCGTAAGGGACCAGCTTGTCGGCGCCGCCGGAGAGGTTTAGAATCCGCTTGTTCCCGAAACACCTCGTCATCACAGGCAACAAGACCTGTCTCTCCTCTTCGGTCAAACTCGTGTGGAGACGCTCCTGGTCCTTCCGCCACTGCAGGCCGGGTAATGACCAAATCAGCCCGGCGGGGTCGGATTTCTTCACCGCCTCGACCAGCGAGGGAGGGAAATCGGCCGAACCCAAAAAGTCTCGTCCGGGAGGTGACGAGGAAGTGTACGTCTTCCGCTTCGACAGGCGCGCCCGGTCAGTCATCAACCGTGTGTAGTCTGGACATCCTATCGTGACGACCGCGGCAGAGAAGCGGGCGTCGTGCATGATGACATGCCATGCTGCGTGACCACCAAGCGATATCCCCAGGACGACATTCTGCACGATCCGTCTCGGGTCGCTTGGGTCGGGGAAGATGTATCCTGGCAAGAAGTCAAGCAGTAACGAAGTATCCTGCGCTGTGCCAGTGTAGCAGGAGAACATGTCTGATGCATGATGCTCATTGCCCGACCGCCACGCCTCGTTCGCGATCGCAGAGACGAGCCGGGAGCCGTGGTTTCTTTGGTCAAACGAGACCGCTATCAGTCCCTTCCTCCTCTTCCCTGTACCCGGCTTTGGCTGCTTGTTCCACTCCGCAATAAGGTGTGCCGCAAACGGAGCCATGCTCGCCTGCGTCTGGAGTCGCGGGTGGAGGAGCCATAATACTGAGACTTCAGTGACATCTGAGGCCAGTTCATCGAGCCCGAAGACTGTCACCAAAATCCCTGCGATATGGTGTATGCATGATGACACAGGTTCCGGGTGAGGGATCGAGTGGGCAGTTGAGCCCCCGCTCTTCGTCGGCGGCGAGCCGTAGGTAGATTCCACGGGGTTCGGCGTGGCCTTTGACATCCTGAGACGATAGCGATGGGAGCAGCGGCAAGCTGGTGGGAATTAGGGAGCGTCGGGAGGGAACTCTTAAGAGTCAACCGAGAATGAAGTATTGACCATGTGCCGCGGCTGTCCCTCTGCCGGTATGCGGAGAACGATTTAGAATGAATTTCCCCGAGGCCGGCCATAACGGAGTAGGTGCCGATGTTATTCGAGGATCAGGGGACCCTAAGCTCAAATGTTTGATGGTTTCTTACGACAATATCGGCTCAAGTATATACACTTCAAGAATGCAAACATTTCGGACAGGCCAGGCCGCCCAGAAATCTTCTTGATGCGACGCTATTGTCTTCGTGGTGCACAGCAGCGCTCCTGCGTAAAAATTCTCTCAGACGGCCTCCAACCGCCCCTTGGACATACTACCTGGTATCTAGCCCGCAATCCATTCGTTAGAAGTGCCGCTGAGTTTGATCAACGGTGGCTTTTCGTTTCCGGCCTCGGATTCTGTTATGAGCTCTCTGCGGAAAAGTCGTCACCAGCCTGCCGCCACCTCACACTGGCTCAGTTATCTGTTGTACCTAGCCAGGGTATCCATAATGTTCTGCACATTCTGTTGCGACTGCTGTTGTCCCACCCCATAAGCGGGCGCTGCAGGCCCGTAGCCATGCTGTGTAGGCGACTGTTGCTGGTGAGGGGGCACCTGCTGGTGGCGAGAGACATTGCTGAGAAGGCCGGCCAGATCAGGTGTCGGCTTCCCACCGGGAGAGACAATGTTCGGCTGCGAGTCACCGGGCTGTCGCAGGTTTGCTAGCAGCTGCTGCAGATTTGGAGCAGCCGTGGCCGAACTGGGGGTCACTGGCGTCTGAGCCTGGTTCTGATACTGACCGTTTTGGCTATACTGGTACTGATGGTGTTGCGGGGGTTGTGGAGGGTAAGCTGCTGGGGGGTATTGAGGTGGCGGGGCGTATCCATATTGATTCTGTGGGGGATAACCTTGCGGCGGATGATACGACTGTGGACTTTGATGCAAACTTCCTCGTTCCTTCTGTCGGGCACTGAGAACAATGTCGGCAGCGACAGTAACATCAAGGTCAACGTACTCATTGAAGCTAACATTGGTCGTCCCTTGGCTCCTGTCAAAAACTTGCAACGGGATTTTGCTGTTATACTGATTCGCTTGCACGAGTTTGACGACAGCTTGGACACCTTCGATGATTTGACGCTTCACAACGGCTGGAAGAGGCAATCGAGCGCTGAGCCATATCGTGGACGCACGCAGGCCCTTGTTGCGGAACCCTTGCTCAATCCAGTTGATAAAGCTTTGCGCGACGGATGGTTCAAGGATGAGGATTTGCACATCTGGGGCATCTCGTGAATCTCTTCGCGGCAGAGGCAGGATAGCTTCATCGTCGTAACTTCCTTGAGGAGGCAGATACGGGAACGCAGTAGTGTAAGGCGAGTTCGGTCTACCGCCAGGACCAAAATGAGGGCTCTGAGCAGGAGGCCGATTATCCTCTCGGGAGCGATAGCCTCTTGCTGGGGAAGGCGAGCGTCGGTAGTCGCTTTGCCGACCGCGCTCGTCGCGAAAATCACTGTAGTTTGGACGGTCAAACCGATCGTTCTGGCGTAGACCTCGGCGTTCAGGTGAACGAGATCGCCGCCTCTTATTTCCCTGCTGTCCTTGCTGATTTCTGGTGTTCTTTTGAGGCTTTGACACCTCCAAATGTACCTTTCTGCCTCGTATCTCTACACCTTGTTCTGCCTGGAGAGCTGCATGGCACGACGAGGCCTCCAGGTATTGAACAAATCCGTAGGCCTGCTTGATGGAAATCTGAGCAAGTCTCCCATGCTTGTGAAAGATGTGGAAAATGTCACGCTTGGTCACCTTTTCACTCGGTAAGTTACCCACAAAGAGTCGAGAACCTGACGGAAATTTGTCCCATATCCCTTCGGTCACGTATCTTCTTTCGTCTTCAAGGAAAGAGTCGTATAGCGCTTGGGTACGTGGCGTCCACGGTCTTTCCATCGGTTCTGCTGATCTTGTCGCTTCCGAAGGTTGGAGAGATTGAGCTGGAGATATGGGTGACATTTGATTGCCAGCCTGGGGCCATGCGACCGCACCTGGGGCTTGCATAGGAAGTGACTGTGGGAGAAATGAGGCTGGAAAGGTCCCAGACGGGCCAACGCCATTAGCGTGACTAAAGGTATCAGGGCTCACAGGTTGGTGCTGCGCCTCTTGATTGACGAGCAGGGATTGTCCTTCTTGCGTTACCTGCTGGAATTGTCCCTGCTGGTCACCGCTGACAGTAGGAAAAGTATAAACATTGGAAGATTCCGAAGATGGGGCTTGCGTCGGTGGCTTTGGCGGTAGACCTGGGACTGGCAACACTGATTGCGCTCCTTGATGAGTCAACGAAGCGGCAGTAGTAGGGGCAGAGACAGGGTCTGCAGCGGGAGCAGTAGAAGCAGATTGAGAAATAGTATCCAGAAGCGACTGGTAATCTACTCCACCTTGGTTTGACTGAGGTTCAAGCTTCACGGTGGGCTCCGAGTCAGACGAGCTCGCTGCAAGGGCGTTTTGTGTATTATTGTTGGCATCCGGATTGGTAGTGGGCTCAGGAGCAGGGTTCAAGCCATCGCTTGTGTGCGATTCATCTTCGGCATTGATGGGTTGATCTTGGGGTGGATTTGCATGGGCATCAGATGACTGTGGATATGTAGAAGCATTTGCAAGTGCCGAAAGGAGATGTGTTTCGACGTTGGAATCATTCTGGGTTATTTGGCCGTGTGTGGATGGGAACTGAGCAGGATCATTCAGACGAGCATTTTCCTCCTCGGCGCCCCTCAGGAAATTCTCAACAGCGTCCTGCTCGTCCGCATTTGCTTCATTCGTATCATTCTCATTCATGGCGCGCGCAGAGTCTGAGTAAGGAGAGAAAGTCTGGTTATGCGGAATATTGTACGTTTCGGTATCATTGAAGACCGGATCCATCTGGTTCATCAGGACTGGGATGGTGGAAGGTTCAGGAAGATGGACCGGACGTGGAGATTCGGGCGTCTGATCTCTACCAAAGCGCTGAGCCTCGGGCGGGGGGTCTGCATCGGTCATGACGAGGCGCAGAAAGCGATGCAAGTCATGTTAGAGCAAGGTGAAGAAGTGCGGTGCCAGGTCAGGCTGGTGACGCGGGGCAGATGCTCAAGAGGTCGAACAGTCAAGGGGAGTTCAGCGACACCGACGCGTCAGAAAGAGACAGATGAGGGCAGGAACAGGGGGTTTGAGCTTCAGGTTCGAGATGAGATTGATGTTTTAGAGGACGACGAAGTGATGCGACTGACTGCTTGAGAGAATCTGAGCAAGGCGCAGGAAAGGCAGAACTCTGCGAAAGCACGCCGCCGATTTTCGTCGGAGATCCACTAGTCTGTTTTGAGCTAGTCACAGCCGCATTTTATACGAATACTAAGTGTGACTGGGAAGGTTACCCGAATATTTGTAAAGACGCTGCCAAGGCGTTACAGGTCGTACGGGGGCTTGGAACCCACTGGTAATATTACAGTTGCCTTCGTAACTCTATATCCAATTATACGCCTAGCTACTTGCAGATGCTGGTGCTCCCTACCTATCCTGTTCCTGAGAGTATATGTATAAGCCTCAGCCCGCCTCGGTGTGTGGACTGCTTATCGATCTGCCCTCATCACCAATGGACACTACCCGGACCCGAATAAACCCTCGACCCACCACCGTTGTGCCAAAGTTGTGGTTGTTTGAGTATGATCTACTGCGCGTCGAAAGGTAGAAAAGCAAGTTCAGTTGCCGTCTCCACTCTGATTGCCTTCTTCACTTTGAGAATCCCCTGCAGAGCGACCACATGATGATACAGTATCAAAGTCTTCGAGCAGCAGAGCCAGCCTCATGAAGAGCATCACCGTCTGCACGCAGTCGTCGGTCCAGACTGGGCTGTCCAGTTTTCGTCGGAGATATGGCAGTGATAAAGATAGCCTTGCCCGATACTAGTGCGTCTTTCAACGGGCCTGCAAGGCTGGGAATGTGTCATTATGATACTTTGAGGCGGATGACTTTTCTTCCTTTTCGTATATTCTTGAAAATGCTTCTGTTTATCGGTTCCAGGAGGAGTTCAATTGCCTTACCACTGAAAGGGCTGGTGGTAGGGCCACGATAAGAGTTGTTTTCGAAACAGGGACTTTGGTGTTTGTCTACACATTCTAACTCAGCTCGATCAAGGTCAGATGTCGGGTACACTTCAAGGAGGGTCGATTTGGGGTTCGGGGACGCAGTCTATCTCGGTAATCCGAGGCTCAAGAGAATGTGGAAGTGCCACGAGTGGGCACATACTCTGCTGGGGGCTCTCATTTTTGTGGGGAGACTTGTATCGATCTCCTTTCGCGGCTGTTTTCTCCCTGTATAATCCCAGTCTCCCGCACCATAGGTCAGAGCCTCAGACAGGAAATCTGGTTGGGCTCGTTGCGCATAGGTGACGATGTTGCATCGAATCAGCTTGTTAAATAGAATCCCTAGGAACAGCGGAAGCTGGCGATGAGGACGGCAAGAGGTTGCCTTCTGCTGCCAGCTCACATACACATTCAGGAGGTGATTGGATGCAAATCGCGCCCAATGGTCGCGCAAGCAAGATTTTGACGCTGTGAACAAGCACGGGGGCCAATCAAATGGCCTTGAACACGGCTAGAAGGTAGGAGTCGCGAGAGTTTGGACGGTCTTGTGGTTGTTCTTATATGTCCTTCCCCTCCTCCTTGTTCCATCTCCTCTCGTCAGTAAGACGGTACCTTAAAAACACTCGCAAGAGCTTCACCTCGATCGACTGCGCTTGGAATCTTCCCATCCCTCTGTCTGTACTCCGCGACCACTTCCCTCGCCGCTCAGATTCGAAGATGGCAGCGACTTATTCTTCTTCTCGGGGCAAACGCCCTCTTCCAGAACTCCCTCCAATACTTCCATCCCAGAAACATTTGCTGACAATCCACGCCTCCGCTCTCAAGGCCGGTGAGGTAGACGACATGATCAAGATTGTTGATGCCTCCTACGTAGCCTCGTACAACTGGTTGGCAAGAGACAAGCCGACAATCCTGGTTCCAGGTATGTGAACCTCCTCACGAATGACTTCGCCTGATTATTCCTCCCAGGCAGCCCACCGAGATGGACACCTCCAGTCCATGCTCCAGCTCTAAAGCAGGACAGAGGGACGTACTTCAGAGACAAGAATGCCTCCCAATATGCCGCATATCCAACGGAGCCTGCCGTTCGCGCCATATTCACCATGAAACCTGACTTCGACGGACAAGAGGTTGATTTGTTTGCGTGCGGCAACACGATGGGTTCTTTGCTCGCCTTTGTCGGGGAACGAGATAGGACATTCAGATTCGTGGCTGAGAAGGTGGGAAACACGTTGTTCCTGATCAGGAAGGAAAACAGTCCTCGTGAAACCATTCCCGATGTCCGTGGCTATGGGCATACGTTTCCTGAAGCTTACACCAACTGGGATCCAGCTTGTATTGGCTCACAGTCTCACCAACGATTGGTGTCATATTCGTTCGGAGGGCTGAAATTTATGATCAGATCCGAGACAGACGGATATCTCCCACGGAAGCTGGAAGAAGACCATCCGATCAAACGTCCTGGAAATTCCGCTTCCTCTTGGGATGGCATGGACGTTGCCGCCGCCTTTGCACGAGCCAAAGTTCTTCCAGATGATGTCCCTTCAGGCTTCACCGACCCCAAAACACTGACAGTTTGTCAAGCGGGGGGAGCAGTCCCGCAGAAGTCCATCTTCGACCTAAAGACAAGAGCATCCTATAACACTATCGACATGAATGAAATTTATGCCCGGCTATGGATTAATCAAGCCCCAAACTTCATCATCGCCTACCATGATCGAGGTATTTTCAAAGACGTCCAGATCAAGGATATTCGAGCGGCTGTGGAAGATTGGGAGGCTGACAACCAAGAAATTTTGGAGCGTTTGAAGGAAGTATTGACCCTGCTGGATGTCCTCGCTGAGAAGCAGGTTAACCGGAGAATCGAAATCCGCAGGGTTGCAAAAGGCAATCTGGCAGTTTGGTCGGATTTGTCGGGCAATGATGTCCTTCCCTCAGAGCTGCGCGCTAAATGGCTTGGAGAGAAGTAGATAGTTCTACCATGTCGGGAAGACTTCTGTGATTCAACTATTGAGACAGGAGGGTGTCATCAGCTTGCGGCCCTAGTAATTGATACTTCTTGAATTAGAGATTGTACCGACGCCTTCGACGACTCGCTATAAACTGCGGAAACATCAGGGAAGGATACTGAGCGCCTTCCGGGCAGCAGCAACAATAGAAACATCAGGGGTATCGTAGCCGTCAACTTGAACGCTGACCTTGTCGTCAATGAACAGGATGCACTGAAATTTTTCCGGCCGATCAACCATCTTGCTGACCCTGTACTCCGTAGACTGTGCCCCTGTCTTCCAATCCACTTTTGTCCTCGGATGAACAACATCAATATTTTCATCCAAGACGCGCCGGAGATATTTGTTGAGGCCAATGTAATCGAGCCAAGTTGAACATTTTTCGAGAGACCCCTTGGAATCTACGTAAATGGCTCCAATCAGGCTCTCGATAATGTCAGAGAAGAACTTCTCAGGCCGCAACATGGACAGGTCAAGCCAGGGATATTCGGAACTGCAGTCCAGCTGCCGTCGGATGCTTGCACCTAGTTTCTCGAATCGATCGAGGCTATGAATTCGATGATCCCGCACCTCGTCACTGTGACTGCGCATAAATTGCCACAGATGGATATCGGTTGTTTCTTTCTCAATCTTAAAATTTCCGTTCGTATGTTGTTTCACGGATTCATGTTCTTCGGTACGACAGAATTCCATGCAGAAGAATCCAAGCAAATGGGCATTTACCATCGCTGATTTGATGCGGGTCATCACTCCTGGTGACCGGGATGCCACCTCGTGCGTCCTGAGCTGCGACGCGATGATTAAATCGAGCACCGCATCTCCAAGGAACTCAAGCCGCTGATATGACTGGGAGAATCGATCCCTTTCGCAGGAAGGGTGTGTCAATGCCTCGAACAACAGACAAGGATGGCTGAACTTATATCCGATAACGCTTTCGAGACTGTCTTGATTGGCGATCACATGTTTCTTGTTTGCCTGAACTGCAAAGGAGATCTCTTTAAGGTCCAGACCAGGGAGCAGATGGCGAATGCAAATTTCTGCTGAGACGAAACCTCCTTCGACAAAAGCAGCCCCAATGAGGGCTTCGACAACATCCGCCAGGACTTTCATGCGGGCCGTTCGGGAGGCAGATGACGATTTAGCAACCACGTCCGAAATGAAAATTGGCGACCACTTCCTCCAAGAGATGGGAGTCGTCTTAATAAATGCAGACAAGCCTGCTTTCAACGCGGCCTCGGCCAGATACTGGTTCGAAACCAGCACGGCTCTTTTCAATGTGAGGTAACCTTCAGGCCAATTCTTGTGGCGGTCGTACAGCTGCACAGTCACGACCAGCTTCAGAACCGAATCTCCGAGAAACTCGAGCGTTTCATAATCAGTACACCACTGCACACTCGGTGGAGTGATGGCGGTGATGACGAGATCTCGAGATCGGAACGGGATGTCTTTCAGAACTGTTTGGCACATCCGTTCCGCGATCCACGCGTTCGCGATATGTTGAAGGATTGTAGGGAGCAAAAGGTTGAGCCGTGCGATTCCCACGGGAAGACGGTCTATAGTGCATTCCTCGATGGGATAGTAGTTGAGCTTGGGGTGTACTTCTTTGTTGTCGCCACTCGTCTTCAGTTTTCTCTCCTCGGAATCCTCGGGTAAAGAGATCATGAAGTTTCTTTTGCTTGGAAGTCGAGTACATGCAACGTGATACGAAGTTGAGGTAGCCATATCCTCATTGACGACCCACGAGCTGAAAATTTGGGGTTGTCGTCCTTCTGTCGAGTGCCGGACGAATCCATGAGGGATCAGGTTGCGAGAGATGCTCACAAGCTCCGTTGCCCTAATCCTCCCTTTGTTAGCATTAAGCCAGATTGGTAGCATCGCGTCTTCCATGTTTGGTGTGAAAAGAGCGAGGAAATCAGTTCTGTCGTCCGAACCATAGTCGGAATGTGTTGAGCGGCTAATGATATGCGTCGCATTCCTCATGAGATCCCTGTCGGTCGGATTGACGAATCTTCGCCTGCAATCGTGTTGAAATGTTATATAGACAGCTGTATCTGCGGTCACCTGCAGCTTCAGTGGCTGTAAATTAGGCACTTCGCAGGGAAAGGCGAGCCTCATTTCGACAGGCGATCGCTTGGTGTGTTCATGGAAATCGAACTGTACCGTAACATCGTATACATATGTCGATGACCAGGCTTCAGCGACAAGCTGCCACGGATTGTATTCCAGGTCTATGTCGACTTGGGATCCAAGCTTGTCCGAGACGTCTAGCTGCATCTCGAAATCATGGGAAAGTGGCAACAAGTTCTCGTTGAGAAGGCCGGCAGAGTACAACCCCCTGTAAGCTTGAAACGCGGCGTCTTTTGCTGCATTTTTCTCCGTCTTCCATTTGTGAAGACTTGTAGCAAAGCGAACCGAGGCGTCTACACAGTTTGGGAGGGTGACGACGGCAATAATATCCTCTGATCCAGGCGGTTCTTGCTTGTATGAGAATATCGGTCGCATGTCAGAGAACGGTTCGGCGGGCAGCTTACCACAGAAGTGGTGTAGATGGGCCGTGGTGTCGTCGGCAGTGAGCATTGCACTGTCGGTTTGTCAGAGAGGTATTCTCCATTAACTGGGTTGACTTACCCGGTCCTTGGTGATTTGAGTAAGTAATCCACCTGTTCGCTCTCCTCTAGGCGCATTATTTTTACCCTCAATCTTGAGGCATCCTGATACAAGCGCTGTAAGTCGTCCTCGAGGGCTTTCCACTCTGCCAGCCTATCTTGGGATTCCTCTTCCGAAAACATGAGTGCGAACACGGATTTTTCTTGTCGAGCCCGGCCCCGCCGTTGAATGAAGGACTTCAAGTTTTGTGGGGGGTCAAAACAGATGACAAGGTTGCATGCTTGTACGTCTATGCCCTCCTCCAAAGCATTGGTTGCAACAATCACATTTTTGACTCGGGCACGGAAACTGGTGAGGGTTTGCCGCTGCTCCTTAAGGTCGATTAGTTCTGGCAGATTGTACCTTTTACTCTGATTCCGAGACATGCCAACAAATGCCGCACATTGAAAACTTCCTTTGGTGGATGGATGGGCGGAGATGAGCTGGCTCAGGAGACCAGTGATCACTCGCTGTTGAACGAATATTATAGCTGTGCTTTGGCTCGCGTCTCCCGAACTAAGAAAGGATAGTAAACAGGCCACTTTCTTTGAGACTGTGTCACTACTCGGTGCAATATTGTACTGAAGTTGCGAGAGCACGGGATCTTTGCAGAGGAGTTTCGTGAGAATTCGATGCTCCTGATCTGTCCAGTTGACTAAGAGGCCAGTGTTGTCCCCGCCCGACTTGTTTAAGACCTTTATCGACTCAAGAATAAATAAGTCGGTGGCCCAAGGCCCGAGCTCGTTCATAACGTGGTGTGCCTTGGTTCGAAATTTGGAAAGTTGCTCTTTCCATGGAGGCTGGGGAGGAGTTTTGGTTTGTGAAGTGCCAGTAGATGCCGGAGAGACAGCCTGAGCTGAGCATATTTGTCGTAGCCTCTCTAGAGCAGTACTGGCATTGGTCAGGCGGTCCATTTCGTAGACCAGAGGGACCAAGTCTGGCCGATGAACAAAGTGAAACAATTCGTCACGATGCAGTGTCGGTGTCACAGCGATGGCGTCAAGATTGCATTCCACCGTGCTAGAAAAGGGTTAGTCAACGAATATATGACCATGAAGGAGACAGACCTCATCTCACGGAGCTCTGAGCGCACAATGAGTGTTGCGGTGAGACCCAATACATGTGGAATCTGATCCGGGTCCCCGGTTTTCTTCTTAGGGTGGTAGAAATTGCTCATGATCTTGTTTGCAGGATGTTTGCGAATACAGTGATGTGCTTGTTGATGCCGCAGTCAGTCTCAGGTCAGGACCAGGATCATGATGTCTGCGTACCTTCATCGAAGACTAAGAGAGCTAGGCTCTCGATCTTTACGAATGAATGTGCAAGAGCTTCCTCGAGAATTTTGTGGGTTGACACCATCACACGGACGCCGTCCAGTGCTGCATCCCAGATGCGCTGCTCACTCCAGCGATCCACATTATCGTTGCCGACAAGGAGTTTGACTCTTGCTGAGGGAAGTCCGATGCGCAGGGTATCATATTGTTGCTCACACAGAGCAACATGAGGCGCAAGAAACCAGACAAGCAGTTTGATGGTCAGCATTTTATATCCCAATCTTCCTGTCTGGCTGGCGACCGACCTTATGCAAAGGGCAGCGCTCTAGCTCGGCCATTATTCGAAGCAACGCACTGATATGTGTGAGTCGAAGTCGAATGTTCCGATCGCGCCCCTACATATGTGTTTTTCCACTCCCTGTGTCCATCTATGCACTTTGGATCAGCGCGGAACTTCGTGTTCTCGGGTATTGATTACCGCCACGATAATGTTCTCCTGCATGCTTCTTTCGAACATCTCCAGTTGGTAGCTGCGGGTGCGCGCGGTGATTTCGTTCATGATGAGGCTCGAGAGACGAAAATACTTGGGAAGTGGCTCTCAAGCTCTGACGAGGGGGTGGTTTAATTAGGTAGAGATGAAACGGCATGTAACTGTCTAGAAATAAGGCGAGTCTGACTACGAGGTAAGGTGGAGGTGTACCCAAAATCATGCCTTTATTGATATTCTTCTCGATCTAACAGTGTAATTGCCGTCTGCCGAATGAGGGCGCCTCAAACTCGTCCAATTATTCGCAGAGATAAAAGTGAATGACGGTCCTTCATTTGATTGGGACGTGAAAGTGAAGTCTCATACACCTACCGGTAATCACCTTGGCCAAACCCCTCTCGGCAGATGACAGGAGAACCCTTTCACCCTGGACTTACAAGGATCTCGTTGGCAACTCACGACGTCACAATGGCTGGTGAGAATCGTGTTTCTTAACATCTCGAAGCCTCAACATTCGCAAGTGTTCCTCCTCACTTTGCATTCTTAAAACACCTTTTCTGCAAAATGTCTGGAAGAGGATCGAGAGGTAGAGGCGCGGATAGAGGACTACCATTCAACCCTCGAGGCTCAACCAGAGGAGATCGGGGCTCAAGCGGAGGAGAAAGCTCTGGCAGAGGAGACTGGGGCTCAGGCAGAGGCAGAGGGGATCGAGGTTCAGGCAGAGGAGACCGTGGCGCAGGCAGAGGCAGAGGCTTTCCAACCCCGGTCAGCGTTTATCGGTACGGAGTTAAACATTTGACTTTTCTAACAAGTACTGACAATTCCCAGCCCGGATCCAGGTTCGGCGATAGCGTATGATTCAAATGTGAAGCGAATTGAGGAGGAGACACAAGCGAATATCCAACGCTCAAAGGGTTCCACTACCCTCACAAACACATTTCCGCAACGTCCAGGTTTCGGGACCAAGGGGAAAGAGATCCTGCTATGGACAAACTACTTCGAATTGACAGGGTATGGGAGCCTCCTCCTCTACCGTTACTCAATCAATATCGCTCCTATTGGCCGGGGCATAGGCCCAGGCGTCAAAAAGACAAGACGCTTGGTGCAGCTATTGCTCGAGGAACATTTCAGCGACCACGAACTTGATGTCGTTACGGATTTCAGGTCGACCATTATCAGCAAGGTGGAATTAGATCTCCAGGATCACTATCGGATTCGGTATCGTCAAGAGCACGAACAAGATCCGAACCCCAATGCCCTCGTGTTCCAGATCACACTTCGCCAAACGGCCGTCCTGTCGACTTCAGAATTGCTAGATTATGTGACCTCCACACAAAGCGGCACACTCTTCGGCTCCAAGGAAGAGTTGATCCAAGCTCTCAATATTGTGATGGGACATCATCCAAAAGCGGCCTCTGACATTGCGAGCATCGGAGCAAACAGACACTATTCCATCGCAGCTACAACAGAGAAGTTTAACTTGGGCGCAGGGCTACGGGCGATCCGGGGGTTTTTTATGAGTACTCGAGCGGCCACGGCACGGGTTCTTGTAAATGTCCAGGTCAAGTATGGCGCTTTTTTTGAAGAAGGACCACTGGAAGGGCTCATGAATGTCTTCCTCACTCAAAATGGGAATAGTAAGACGAAGCTGGAGACTTTTCTTAAGCGTTTGTTGGTGAGAGTCACACATATCCAGCGAAAGGACAAGAGAGGTACAGTCATTCCTCGCACCAAACAAATATCTGGCCTCGCATCGCAACATGATGGCCAGCAACAGTTACATCCCCCTGTGGTACCTAGTTTTGGGGCCGGTCCAAAGGAAGTGAAGTTCTTCTTGGCAAGTGTCGATCCTGGCACTCAAAAGCAGAGGCAGAGACCTGGAGGAGGTAGCAGCACCAGCAGCGCAACTCAGGGGAATTATATCAGCGTCTTCGACTTCTTCAAGCAAAGTGAGAACCCCTAAAGATGACGATAACAGTCCCGCTAACTTACACCCAACAGCATACAACCTGGTCATTCGGGACACCAGGATGCCAGTGGTCAATGTTGGAAGCAAACAAAATCCATCTTACCTCCCAGCTCAAGTCTGCGATGTCATCGGTGGACAGCACACATCAACGAAACTGAGCCCGTTCCAAACGCAAAACATGATTCGATATGCAGTACGTCCACCAGAACAAAACGCCCGTTTCATTGCAACTTCCGGGGTGAGATTGCTGGGGCTGGTACCGACAAATGCTACACTGGTGAGTCCCTCCATTTCGGTGGGCATCATTGTCACTCACAAAAAGACGGAACAGAACAACTTTGGTCTTCAGATCAGGCCCAATTTGCTTTGCGTCCCTGGCCGTGTTTTGGATACCCCGAGGGTCCTTTATCATGGCAAGGGCGCTACCAACCCTCGAGGAGGGAGCTGGAATTTGCAAAACGTGCGTTTTTCGACGACTTCGAACTTGCCTTATTGGACTTACCTCGCAATCTCGATGAGTGGGTCTGCCTTGCCTTGGGGCTCTGATCAACTCCTGAAAGCCGCGCTGGATGGGTTTACCCAGAAACTGAAAGAGCTTGGTATTACCGCCGTCGACCACACCCCAGGAATGACCCTCACTCTCGACCCCTCCACAGTAGAGAGAGAGATTGACAATTCTATCCACAGATTCATGCATAGCGAGAAGAGGAAGCCACCAAGCTTCCTGCTTGTCATACTTCCCTCGAAAGACACCAGAATCTACAATCGCGTCAAATCTGCCTGCGACATCAAGGAAGGACTACTCAACGTTTGCGCTTTGGGTTCGAAGTTCGCCAAACTTCACAACGACCAATATTTCGCCAATGTGGCTTTGAAGGTCAATCTAAAGCTTGGAGGCACGAATCATTCACTCGACAACCAGAAGCTCGGCATTGTGGCTGAAGGAAAAACCATGATTGTCGGCTTAGATGTTACACATCCTTCCCCCGAGGCTGCGAAAACAGCACCCAGTGTCAGCGGCATCGTGGCATCAGTCGACAAATGGCTTGGACAATGGCCAGCAGAACTCCTCATCCAACCTCCTGGTCAGGAGATGATTACGGGCCTTCAGCCACTGATTCGATCACGGCTCAAGCTGTGGCAGAAGCACAACAAGTTTCTTCCTGACAATATCCTCGTCTACCGCGACGGTGTCTCCGAAGGCCAGTACAACTTGGTTCTCGAGAAGGAACTTCCAGCACTCCGAGCCGCTTGTAAGGAGTTATACCCCCCCGACAAGACTAAAGCCGGGTTTCCTCGCATCACCGTCATTGTCGTTGGCAAGCGGCACAATACGCGCTTCTACCCGACCAAAGAGGCCGACGCAGATCGATCCTCGAACCCACCGAACGGGACAATTGTCGACCGCGGCATCACCGAAGCTCGAAACTGGGACTTCTTTCTACAAGCCCACACCGCTCTCCAGGGGACCGCTCGTCCTGCGCATTACTACATTGTGCTGGACGAGATCTTTCGGCGACGACCTGTCAACCCGCCCTTTGCCAACCACGCTGATATGCTGGAAGACCTGACGCATAACCTCTGCTATCTCTTCGGTCGCGCAACCAAAGCCGTCAGCATCTGCCCGCCCGCGTACTATGCCGACCTGGTGTGCGAGCGGGCGAGGTGTTATCTCAGCGGCCTGTTCGATCCGGAGATCTCAGAACGCGGCTCAACAAGCACCCAGTCGACGCAGTTGCCGGATCCGAGTGCGGTCAGATTGCATCCGAACGTGCAGAACTCGATGTTCTACGTGTGAGAGGAGAGACGGGATATTCTTCGAATACGCGGCCTTGGTCAAGGGCTCTCTCCGGGCAAAAGCATTGGGGTTTTTTCGGGATTTCAGAACACGCAAATGGCACCACTCTTCGTTTCATCATCAGAGTCCAAGCTGTGCATCCGTGACGAAATGAGATCCCCCAGCACACCTGTACCCTCCGTTCTGCTTTATCCATCTAAAACCGGCGCAACAAACGCCCATAAGTTTCAATTTCTTTTGTGCTGCCGCTTCACACTTCTTTCTGGCCTCTTCCGCCTCCTTGATGCGTCTCAACGCCTCTTCCTTCTCCCGTTTCCGACGTTTGTCGTTGAGTTGTTGCAGACGCTCCTCTTCTCGCTTGCGCTTGAGTTCGTTGACTGCCTCTGGATCTGCCTGGAGAGCACTAGTATCCCGTTCAAGCAGTGCAATATTTGACGCGCGCTCGTTTGACGAGGTCTCGAGTTCCATGATGATGCGTTGATGATCGAGGACCGTCGCTTGATAGGCGTTTTCGGCGGCTAACTGTGCTGCTACGTCTCTTTGAAGCTGGATCCACGTCGCATCTGATACACCCAGGTCGCGATGGCTGGCGTTAGGCGTCTCAGACTCTTCTACGGGGGCCACATGGCCAGTACTGATGTCGTTTTCTGATATCGTATTGTTGTCTGACGTGTTAATATTCTGCGAAAAGCTGGGCCTCGACGCAGGACGGTCGTCTTGCATCTGAAATACCGGACTTGGGTCACACATTGCCTTGTTGGCTTCACGGCTTTTCCGTATCGTAAGCAGCTCAGAGAGCTCTTTCAGGATGTCGATTTCCGTTGCCACCAACGGCTCAAACGAGTCCTCGGCTCGCTCGAAAGATGATGCAATCAGCTTCTTCGATATTGTGATGATATCCCGCCCATTTCCCCATGATGGCAACTTGGTTAACTCCTCGATCGCTTGGGCCAGCTGAATATGTGTGTCCGGGGCCGTGACTCGACAGGCCGGACTCATCATGACTCCGAGCCTGCTGAGTTCTTTCTCCAGTAGCTCTAGACACGAATCCGGCTTCAGATTCTCGAAAATCAGCTCCTCAGGAAATCGGCTTGCTAGGCCGCGATTCACGTTGAGGAGGCGGTCGATATCATCCGAATACCCGGCGAGGATGACTACGACTTTCCCTTTGAACTGGGGTTTCGTTACACAGTCGACCAGTTCGTCGACAGCTTCCTTACCGAAAGGACCGTCGGACAGACGATACGCTTCGTCAACGAAAAGAACCTTTCCAAGCGCCTTGGTGAGCATTTCTCTCGTTTTGGGGCCGCTCTGGCCGACGTATTGGGCGATGAGATCGGACGCGGAGCACTCGACGTACTCTTTCGTCGACAAGATGCCGATTTCGTAGTAGAACTCTGCCACTTTCCGAGCTACAGTGGTCTTTCCGGTCCCTGCAAATCCGTCAGTGATGCCATATTGGTACAAATGGGTTCATTCAGTTTTCACCTGGAGGGCCCTTGAAAACCCAATTGAAGGCGATATGCTCCTTTGGATCCTGGCCTCGACCTTTCATATTGAGAGCCATTTTCTGAAGTCTCTCGAACTTCCCGGTCCACTCCTGGGCACCAACGAGGTCGCCGAAGATCTTGGAACAAATGCTACCTGATTGCGATGCTCGGTCGAAGTCGGGATCAAAGTCTTGTGGCAAGAATAGCACGTCGGGATCTTCGTTGTTCATCGATGAGGACTGCGATCGCGCTTGATGATGTGCCTTTGCTCGGCCTATCAAGTTCTCGACTTCGCCTGCGTTTCCGAAATTGGGACGATCTCGAGTTTTGGATAGAATCCCGATGACGACGTCTTTCGCCTCGTCGGTGGCATCAAGGCCCTGCTGTTTCAGCTTGAAGTCGAGGATTTGTCGAAGTTCTTCGTCTCCGAAGTCGTCAAAGCGGAACGCTTCGCTGATGGGAAACCGTCTTGCGAGGCCTGGGTTCGAGTTATCCAGCATCTCCTTCATCTGGTCCTCATACCCAAGAAGTAGCACACAGCGGTCTTCGCCGGGGGTGTTTTGAACTTCGCCAACAATTGTGTCGATGACCGCACTCTTGTAGATGTCGGCCTGCCCTTTTCCAACTCCACCGCCCGCAAAGAGACCATACGCCTCATCTATGAGGAGGACCTTGCCCTCGCTGGCCCTCAGAATTGCCCTGGTATTTTTCTCGGATTCTCCAAGATGTGCACCGACAAAATCACTCGGAGTTTTCAGAACAACTAAACACGAACGAATCAGCAAGAACTCTTGGTGCCTTCGAACCATAGAACTTACCCTCATTCTTCGAAAGTAATTCCAGTTCTGCGAGAATAGCAGCATAGAGCCTTCCGACCGACGTCTTTCCAGTTCCTGGGTTCCCAATGAAAATCCGGTTGAGCGACACTTGAATGGGAGGCTTTCCAGCAAGCTCTCGATGGTAGTTCTTTTCCACGCGACCAACTAGAGTATTGATGCTCTCCTTGACCTGCTTTAACCCAACCATGCTCTGCAGCTCTCTCCAAGCTGCACTGGTTTGAATGACTCCGTTGGGCTGCGGTCCAATGAGGTCTTCTTTCGAGAAGAAAAGGTCATCAGGGGAATGTCCATCTTTGCGCTCCTTCACCAGCCGTTGAGCCTGTCGTTCTGACACCCTCGACCAGGTATTGTGGAGAGCTCTGGCGTTTCCAAAGCCCGGCCTGCCTCGATTTGCGCCCAGACGGTCGATTAATATCTTCGCATAGAGACCCCGTGGACCATCTTCAAAAGTCGCACGGGTGGCGTATTTTTGGTCGACGTATTTGTCCAACATGGTCAATAATTCGGCGTTTGAGTAATCCGCAAAGATCATTCGGTGGGGTAAGCGGCTATCGAGGCCAGGGTTGTGCTCAAAGAACTTCTCCATCTCTTTCGTGTAGCCTGCAAAGATGAACACAATCGACCCGATCTTCTCCTCGATTTCCGCCAGGAGAAAGTCGAGCACAGCTCCACCGCCGAAGGAATTTCCCGACGTGAGCTGGTATGCTTCATCGAGGAAGAACACGCCTCCGCCCGACTTCGTGAGGCTTTCAATATGCTTTTTCGTCCCAGCGACACCTTCGTTCGCCAGGCTCGAGCCTGTAACTTCCACAAACCCCGACCCGCGCAGTGCGCCAACGCTGGTCAGAAATTTCGCGTAATGTCGTGCCACAGTCGTTTTACCTTTCGTTTATTAGTCAAAGTTCCTCGTCGCTGGATTCAGAGTTACCTGTGCCAGGATTCCCGAGCATGACCATTCCAAGCCTTTCCTTCTTCATATCCGTCTTCTGCCGTTTGACGATATCCGTCTTTGCCTTGATCGCTAAAATCTTTGTTTTGACCTCTGTCAACCCCGCCATTGCCATGATGGCATCAATCGCGTCATTCGTTGCATTTTCGACTCGCTTCTGACGTTGCCACTCAAATTCTGGGGAGTCTTCGAGAGTGGGCGGTGGCTCAGGCCGAGCAATGTTGGGAGATTGTGATGGGTGAACTTGATCTTTAGCAGGTGGAATTCGTGGAGCCTTGGGCTTCTCTCCTGTGGTTGAAGCTGTTGTTTCCCTGACATGAGATGGAGGCTCCTGAGATAGAGTCTGGTGCAAATCTTCTAGATCTCGTTGTCTCTGTTGCAAAGCCTTTTCTCGGTCCTCTTGCAGTTGTTTCTCCTCTTCCACGTCTCGAGCAGACTGGATCTGCTGCTCGATATTCTCCATCCTGGCGGCATGCAGCGCGTCAAGCCGGGCTCGCCTGTCCTGGATGTCGAGGTCGCGCTTCAGTCTTCGCTGTTCTCGTTCTTCGGCATCTTTGCACTGATTGCACCTTCCTCCGCTCGACTGATGACATTTTCTCAGCTCGAGATGATCATTCTTGCACCTGATCTCCACGATTTGTTTGCATAGGATTTTCGAATGATCAAACAGCTGATGGCAGCGTTGCGGACACTTGTGGACTCCGCAATTCAGAGTGGTTTCACTGGATAGAGTCAATCAGCTGGGAGGTACTCGCACTAGAGACGGACTCACCATGGCTTGTTGCAACCACCATCTGGGCACTGTTCGTCAAATTCTTCTGGAAGTTTGAGGATGGCTTTGTGAGCTGGGTGCTGCTGGCAACAGACAGGCAGACCCTCGTAAATATGCATGCCCTTTTTGAATATCCCCAAAACTTTGCGCCATAGTTCTCCGCCCTTTGCAGATCCCATGAATGTCTCGGAGTTCCCAATGATAACAAGGGCGTTGCGAGCTCGCGAGAGAAGGACATTCACTCGCTCTGGGGAGTAGAGGAAGCCGATGTCATTTTTGGTATTGCTCCGCGTCAAGGAGACAATCACTATGTCACTTTCGTCGCCTTGGAAGTTGTCTGTCACTCATTAATAAAACCAGTTGCACGAAAATGCTTTGGGAGATATTGTCTATTTGTCACTTACCGATTGTCGACAGCCTGATTTTGGGCTTTTCATGAGCCGCCGATGCTTCTGGCATTAGTCCAGCGCGGACCAAATCATAGGAGTCGAGATCGTTGAGGACAGGGTCTGTCGATTGACTCAAAAGATCCATCAGCAGTCTCAATTGGCCGAGGTATGGAGTTAAGACGACAATATTGTCGGTTCTGTAGCCCTGCTGTCCCAGATAGCGTACACATTTCCATGTCATCTCGCCCTCGAAAAGATTTTTCTTGGAAGAAGGAGTATAGCCGTCTCTCCACTCCCGCACATCCGCGAGTTCCACTTCTGGACGTCGATGGTCCAAGAAAATCAAGTTGTCGGTACATCCACGTAGATCAGGGCGTCCTTTGGTCTTGGGGGCGTCGCAAAGCTCAGGATACGTGAGCTCTCTGAGGATAGCTGATAGCTCTGGACGCATCCGATGTTGTTCGACGAGGACCTGGTGTGGGAAGCCTTCGAGCACGAGCCTCTCGAAGAGAGATCTGTTCAAGTCGTATCCTTCGCCCTTCTCCACTGTCAAGTTGTAGTTGCTGATTTTCGGACGAAGCTGTTTGTGGTCCCCGACGAGGATGAGTTGCTTCGTGGCGGGCCCAATCGCCGTGAGAATATGGCTCTCGAGTATTTCTCCCGCCTCTTCGACCAAAACGACTCCTGGCGATACCGACTGGACATGCTTGACATATTTCGCTGCTGCTGTTGTGGTGCAAGCGATGATCCGTTTCTGCCGCATGACTTCAAGGTCCTTTTCCATGTAAATTGCACGCACCTGCGCAAGGGCTTTGTTGTATGCCTCTCCCGCTTCACATACCAGTGATGACACAGTCTCCATCATTTCACGCTTCCATTGCTCATAGAGTTGGAATCGCTCCGCTGCCTTCAAATTCCAAACTTCGGGAAATCTGGAGCCATGGCTTCGTCGGAAGATTCCAGCATCCTTCCCTCGTCTCCACTGGTCCAGGAGGTAGAATCTGTCCACTTTCCGCCCACTCCTACCGACTTGGGTCATTTCTCCTTCCAATGAAGGGACTTCAAAGGCCTCAAAAAAAGGGGGACCCTCGGATCGGAATTCGAGATGTTCCAAGACTTCTGACTTTGAAAATTCCGTTCTTTGCAAACGCGAAACAGCCTCTCGTAGTGCTCGGCCTTTCCGTGAGACAGCATCCCTCGCCTTTTGCAACATGAGGAATTGCATTGGGGTCAGCTTGCTTCTTGAAGGGGTTTCATGCAATGAGAGTGATTTTGCCCTGCTGGTGGCCTTTCTCGTGCTTCCGAGACGCACGATATCGGAATCCGGTATACCAAGATCTAAAAGCTCTTCGAGAAATTGATCTAACGCATGATGCGTGTAGCAGACGACGAGAATCTTTTCATCCGAGAAGCTTAAGATTGATTTCGCGATCAGAGAGCCCATGAATGATTTTCCAGTCCCTGTGACAGATGTTCAGTTCTGAGGATAGCTTCACGACCATGCACCTGTATTCGTGCTTACCTGGAGGGCCTTGGATGGCGCAGACCTTCTGGCGCATTCCAGCAAGGAAGCATTGGGCTTGCGACTTGTCCAGTCTGGTTTCTCGAGACAGGTTAAGAATTTTGTCAATTCGGACGACGGCGTCTTTCTCAACTTGTTCCAGGATGCCCCGGAGACTCGGATTCACTTTGTAATCGATCTCATTGACCATGCAATTTTTGTCAGCGGCGAAGAGCTCCTTTGCCAGCGGTAGGTCTCTGATTGCTTTCAGTTGCAACAGGATTGGCTCGTACGAGAACAGTGGTGCGTTCAACTGGATAAACGAGACTGGAAGCGATGACTTCGCCTTTGATATCACATTGTCGACACTCGGCTCCGGAATTCTCAGGCAGAGAACTGGCGGTTGGTGGTTGAGAAGAACTTCGTCGCGGCAGATGGTGGCGAGAGACAAAAACTGATCGGCTACCATGAGACAACCAACCGATTCATCTCTGAGGTAATTTGTGTTCTCCTTGAGGAACTTCTTCTTCTTGCCATGGGGTAAGGCCTGGATTTGAGGTAGGCCAATGAGGCATTCGAACTGCAGACTCCACTGCCGCTTGTCATCACACAGGGCGCCCGCAAGGCTCAGACCAAAGACCCGTAGCCTCTTTCGAACACTTGATTTATCAGGAGCTTTGATGCGGCCGAGCTCCTCTCTCAGATCAGAAATCATGTCCTCGCGCAGCAAACGGAACTGTCGATCCACTTGTGCCGCGAGGCTCGTGGGACCACGAGGATTGTCCATGTCCTGGACTCGAGGTAGATATGGATCTTTTGAGGCAAGTTCTTCGGCTGTGGGCATGATGTGGATAGCATGCATGTCTTCGAAATCATTGTCGTGGCGCCCGCCAGGCCCGTTCCCGATGGCCGATTTGCAGCCTCTGATAATCTCTATCATTTGAGCTATCTTTCGTGCACGGAGTCGGACATCCATCGTTGAGTGGGCAAGCATCACCTTTTGAATCTTCTCGTTCTGGCCAGCCTCGATGATGCCAGGGATCGCATCCTGCGATGAGAGAATCATGACAAGGAACGAGGACAGAGCGTCTAAGGCGTCGTCGCTCAGTCTGCCGCAGGCTGCTGCTTCAACGTAAGCATACCAGGTGACTTCGGCTTCAACAATCGCTGAGGCGAGTTGCTGCACCAGATATCCGCCACACATCGTCACGATTTCAGGGATTTGCACATATCGAATGAGAGATGTGAAGATTCCGTTCAGAAAGGGGAGTGATGTGTCGCTGGCCAAAGCCGCCCGGAGAGATCCTAAGCCTGTAGCGCTGCTATTCAATCTTTGGATACACATTCCAGGATCTTCTTCGGAAACGACGGCCTCTAGGAACTGTTTTGCATTGTTGGAACCAAGTTGCTCCTTGCCCGCGAGAATCTTCGTATAAAGCCCCCGCAGCTTGGATCGTCGAACAGGGTCCATTACGACGAATGTGTCGACAAAATTTGAGGGGCCGAAGTCACAAAGGGCAGGATCGTAGGAGAGACACAAACTTGGGACACTGTATTGCCACTGGAGGGGGAAGTCCCGAGAATAGCCCTAGGTGAGACAAGGAGGGAAATATAAACTCACGAGGCCAAGGCCTGTGCTGGCATTGCATTTCGATCTTATAATAAACCGCTGTGACTGGCCTGGGGGTCTATCGGGGTCCATGTGAAGGTGAATTATGGATGGACTTAAGATGTCACGACGTGGGATTTTGTGGGTTCTTCCAATTCTGCTCTAAACTGAATCCAGGAATTCTAAGCCCCTGGCTTCGTCCTGGTCCTGGATAGATTCTAGCTCTGTGACACCAGCCTGCTCAAGCTTCAATGTCGCACAATGTTTCCCCTCAAACAATGGCATTATCCTTGCGACCCTCTGGGCTGCTTCCTTGATGAAGCTATGACGGCCATTCTTGGCGGGTCTGAGAAAGTTGTCAAGATCCTTCCCGTTCAATCTCTCTATCCTGGTCATCTGTGAGACTTGTTATAACCAGAGACAGGGCACGACTTACGCAGTGTTGCTGGGCCAGTCCGCCTTTCCAGTGGGGATGAGCGCCAGAATTCCAATTGAAAATTCCTTACATATCGCGTCCCAGGTCCCGCCCGCATGAAGTCGGTTCTTCACCTTGTCTCGCTCTTCCTCTTCAACATCCTCGGCGATCTTGTCAATCGCCAACGTCTCTGCTCTTTTACGGTCGAATCTACTGCCAAAGGAGATTCTCAACTCATTTCTTCGTGAGTTCAACCGGACAAGGCAAAGCCGACGGATGACATTATTTGAGTGGATGGTCGATTCCAAAGCATCAAGGCGCTTCCATATTTCTTTGGTCGAGCATGGTAGGCTCGTGTTCGACGCCACCAATCGCTCCCTCAGAGCCTGCAGCGCTTGTTTGAGCTGAATGATTGACGGGATTCCAGCAACACCCCGGATCAGGCTGTTCACTACTGGGTTAAGCTCTGCACAATAGCCTGAACCAGCAGTAGTCTTGGTGCGGCCCCTTGGAGACTTGTTCGTTTGCCTTTGGCTAGAACGCGTCGAAACCACCTTAGATTTCATTCTCGTTCCTGGTCCGCGAAAACCGTATCTGCTGGGTGAATCCGGCAGGCATATGCGCTTTTCAGATTGCCGAGACGGAGATATAGGTCGATTTCCGCTGGCTCTTGGTCGAATCGGATGTAGACCTGATATAAGGTGAGGATTGATGGTGTTCGACAGCAAGAAACTGTCTGATTCGCACTCCTCGCATGACTGGGAGGACAAATTCAAAGTGCTTTCTCCTTCGAAGGATGGGTCCTGCGAAGTTGCAAGCGAAACCTGATTGTTATGATCTGCAAATTCGGAACAGGGTTCCTCTAGAAACATCTGTGGTTCAAAGTAGCCTTCTACTTCACGAGATGGTGAATACGATCCCTCTAGCCCATGCTCATAAATTTCACGGCACGTGTCGTTGAGGCCCCGTGCCGTGCATTGGAGGTCTTCGATGAAATCCTTCAGGTCTTGGATGGCTTTGATTCCCGATTCACGGTCCTTTGTAATCTCGTCTGTAGTTCTGCAATGGATTTTAGTGAGGAGGCGGGAAAAGAACTACACCACTCATCAGCAGATTGAAGAAGTTGGAACAAGGTGATGCTCACGTCACGATCTGTCGGAAGTGGTAACGAGGATTGCCTTTCCGGCATCATGGACCTGATGGATCACATCTTGATGAACAAAAGGCCAGGCGAAGACTAAGGATATCTTATGAGGCTGCCAAAGCCTTCACATGTGGCTGGTGTACGTAGGGACCGGGAACTTCCAATGATAACGCATTGATACACCGGCTTGGCACGCTCATGGATTCGAATGCTTCCATCTCCGATTCGTGAGCCTTACAATGACTTGATAGGAAGTCATGCAGAAAGCTGGCGGAAAAAGAAAGGGTACATCACCAGCATGCTTGTCCAGAAATGAACAGAAGAGGTATACTGATCCTCAGAAATCAGCGACTGTAAAGCTGACTTTGTACCAGAACAAGGGTTTGGAGATCTGGAGACTTCAATGTCCTTGAAGGCTGCTCTACCGGGCGTGGACCATGGATACCCGGTCATCCAGCGCAGAACTTCAGTATTGCAGCCGCAACCACCGACTACGTGTCAACCGCTCAGACCTATTCGCGCGCGACGTCAGCGCCGCCCGATCTCCATGGGAGAGAACCGAAGCAGGAACATATAACCGCTGAGAGGGCGCGTCATGTTTCTCGACAGACTCCCATGAACGTTTCCTCTGAACAAGACACAGTTCGGGTCCGAAGAAACGAAAATACGGCTACATTTTCCACAAACAGTTTGCTCCCCCCGGTGTCCACCACACAACCGGGAATCAAACATGAAGTCGACTACATCCAGCATCCAAGTCGACCTCTGGAGCCTTCGATGGAGACAAGTCTCGGGCGCGAGAGGGCTCAAATCCTAGCAAAGAGAATACGTGGTTTGATTGACAAGAGAAAAGAGCAATACGGAAAAATTGACACACTGAAGAAGCGGATCAGACAAAGTCAACTAACATACGCGGATCTGATGAGGAAGCGAAATAGGTTGGAGAACAGTCTGGCAGATCTGAAGGTGACATTGGATTCTGATGAGCAGCTACTGGAAGCGGAGGCGAGGTCTGTAGATGGCATCCCCGCTGAGATCGAGCAAGCGTCGGCCGAGCTGGCGGCGTTGATATCTGGATGATCAATTGGGAGTGTTAAAGTCTCCCGCAACACTCCCAGTTGATCATCCAGATATCAACGCCGCCAGCTCGGCGACGCCTGCGCGGGATCAGCGTTGAATGTTCCACGCTCGCACTACATAGTTGCTCTAATCTATGTCGTTCAAGAACTCCCAATCAAAGAATCTGTCAATATACGCTAGTGAATAGAAGTCTTCATGAGCAGCAAAGGCACACTGACCCAAACGTTTGCATGACCAGCTTCACATTATTGAGACCCTCGTTGGTATTCAAGTCTGCATCAAGCCACACTGCGCCCAATACGGCACTCAAGACCAGCTTCATGGTTGTCGGGGGAGCGGCGATGTTTTCCTGCCGCTGGGACATCGACAGACAGGTATGCAGCGCTTTTTGCTGCGCGGTATCGGACAAGTAGTCCTTGGCCAGGAATTTCTTTCGCAGCAAGTCAAGCTCTCCTGATCATCATCAGTATACCAGCCGAGTAGGGCGGTAAATTCGATCTTAGCACACGGTGGCTCAAGCCTCGTCTGAACCACTCATCTACCACCGCCAACTCCAGGACGACAAATCCTAACTTTGCAAGACGCCGGTTGCCATCGGACTCGTGGATCTCGCCAGTGAGTTCGTCCCTGTCTTTAATTGCGCTTTGCAAGGCGTTATAGAGAAGCCCTCTGTCACGAAAATGATAGCGAGTGATTTCTTCGGCCCGGGTCAGGTCGTATTGAATTGGTGCCATCTTGTGTGACGGAAGATTTGAAGCATACCTAGGAAAGTGGGAGGCAGCAGCTTGACTGCTCACCTCCATATTAATTTGATAGTGATGGGCAGTCGGCGTCTACAAGCTCCGGTTGATCAAACAATCGGAACTTCGGAACGAATGAAAATAAACCGTAATTGTCTGACATAATGCTTTTATCTCTGGTACTTGATCTGCTCGAAAGTTCTCCAAAGGTCTGCAGAGGGGGGTCAAAAAGAGGAAGAACCTCGGGCTAAAACCCAGCGTCATTTCAATTGAAATATGAAGATTGGGGCGAACAGCCTAAATACCCTTGGGTTTGCATGTATCGTGCTAAATGTTTCGACCAACAGACTTTAGATTAGCTCGTCGACAAATAACAAGGGGGGCATATACTCGATGTAGCCTTTTACCTCCAAGTCTGGAGTCCGGATCTCTGACTGTATCCCTATACACTTGTGGCAGGCTTTGACAACTATGGGCCGGAAGGCGGCAAGCTGAAAATGTGCGTGTAAACTTCCACCCAACCATCCGATACACATGGTCATGCAATGGTCCGCAAGAACCGACAAGTGGTTACAGGACATCACGGCTCGCCTAAAGTTGGCTCTTTGGTTGTCCCTGCTACCCTTGAAGGTACGAATCGTGTGCAAATCGCTCAAAGAAAGGGAGGCTCTCTGGATTCATGACTGCTCCTAACGGGGTGATTTTCGCGCCGGACACTTTTTTTTTGACGGCCAATCCAATCTTCTTGCCGTTGGTGGTGTATGGGATCTAGGGCGCTTGGAAGATCTACCTCGGAACGTGTCGAGGACTCAACGAAGTCGCGATCGCCGAACGCACAGCGGTGACGAGCCGCTGTATCAGAGTTTTCGAATATCTCATCTTGACGAATAGTATCACACTCTCGTCGCTGTCCTGTGAACGTCGTTATTCAACACGTATCGTGTCCTCGAACTCGTGAAATGCGTCCATTGCCTGATAGATCTCCGCCGAGACGAATCGTACTCCTGACGGGTCCAGCACTCCGTCACTCGAAACTCGTGTTAGCCCACGGTTGCTACAAAAGCTCGACGCCCCTCAAGACCACAACTGAGCCCCCGGGGACGTAACTTCTGCCTAACATGGTGTAACCACCTGTGGTCGCAGAGGACGAGACGAAGTCTCCTTGTGTCCACATGTCATTGCCGAAACGTTCAAAACATGCCTTCTGATATTTCTTCATCCCAGCCGAGCCCCAGAACTTGACTGGCCGCGAAGGGAGAGGTTGACGACAGACCAACTCTCCAGGGGTGCCAGTATTATTTGATAGAGACGGCAAAGTCTTTGGAGCTGTCTAGGATGTGCATCGTCATTCCTAGAGCAGGAGCTTGGATCTTGTCAGAATACAACGGACCCGTCGGGTCGCCATTGACCACTGCAGGAAATCCCAGGTCAGACTGCCCCATCATTGCAGAGCAACACACGTCTCTAGGTACGGGGCTTCCTTACGTGAACATGCCAATCAGTGTCGCCACTAGCAGACACCAGGTGCATCCTCTCTGGAGATCCCTAATCATAAGACTACTCGCACGCTGTGGCTGGAAGTACTGAGCCTGTGGAAGAGACCTTCCGTAGACTGTTCGAGTTGGTAGATTGTCCTACGCGGTCAAAAAAGGTCAATTTTCAGAAGGAACCAGACACTCACTAGGACAAGGCTCTCTTTCCTGAAGCTCGGTCAGAAATCTGGCTAAGGTACCGAATAAAGTGATTCTAGAAACTGGAATCAGTGACTCTCGGGTGGCTGCTTGGTCCCGAGTATCCATACTTGAGCACTTCGACCAGTCGAAGGGAACCAGCGGATCCGAGTACAATAGAGAGCCGTCGTATAAAACCAAACTTCCTCCGTAGGAGAGGCCGTATAGCACGATGGCCCACATGATCCATCTGGTCTAAGCTCTTGTCTCGGTCACTACTGCGTCGGTTGCAGTCACCACTTACCTACCCTTGTGTACTGGTAGACGGTGTTTCCAGGTCGGTCGTCCAGATGTAGAAGATAATCATTCTTGACTTGCAACAGAGGACCCCGGTAGCACGGACTTAATCTCGAGTCAGCTTGGCCCCGATGGTGACTTTCGCATGCACTAAGCACTTTGGTGCGCTTGTCTGTGAGGAACCGTTAGCCACCCTGTGAGATCGATTTGGACCTTGGAGCGCACCGTTCCCGAAGAGTATACATTGAAACCTGGATGGTCAAAAGGCAGTTGCTCGAAAATGAGTGGCCGTCCTGTGGCTGTGGTGATGAATTGCTCATATGTCGTACTGCCGCGGGCCGGCGTGACAGGAATATGGCCCACCACGGATAACGAGAATAGCAAGTTGAAAGTTGAGGACTCGGGTGGACCATGAAACTCCGAAGCCAAGTCACCAAGGGTACTGCTGAGGCACTGGCACAAAAGCGGCCTCGATGGGTCAGTGGGTTAGTCATCATCAGCACGGGGTGAAAGCCTCGCCCGACGAGCCGCTAGCCCAGACGTGGCTTAGTTCCGGATGCTCTCTGGAGGCGACGATAAGCCGAAGCTCCGAACCCCAGAAAACATTCTCGACCCGCTACGGAACTCGACGAAGGTGATACTCCCACCACTGTTACACGGTACCTGACCGGCCCGAATAGAAAGTGGTCGATCGAAGAAGTCGACCGAGATGGTGTGCGGTGCCGAGTCTTTATGGCCGTGGCGGGCTGGGAGACCGTTGCAGCACACACTGAAGCGGCCTCGAGCGATTTTGTCAAAGGTTTTAGCGTGCGCAACAAGCCAAAGGATATAACAGTGGTGCAGGTCCGATCTCAGTCTCCATTGCACGATCCATGACATATTAATCGACGTCTATTCTTTCGAATCGAATTTGTCCCGCCTTTTAAGAAATTGATCCCTGACGACAGTCATCGAGAGGAAGTAAGGCTGCCTGTAGTAATGTATTGCCGGGCCGATCTGAAAGTAGCTGGCTATCGTTGAAATTTCCCCATCCGTTCAAATTGTAGCCGGTACTTTGGGTGGACAAGTTGGTGATGCTCGAAAATGCTTTGGGCTTGAAACCACCCCTCGATCCTGTTTGTCGCGCTGGCCTCGACGCTGCTGTTCCCCAGTCGATCAAGGTTGCCTGTCACGGTGCGCAAGATCGTGACGGCGTCATTTTGACCGGACACCGCATCTCCTCGCCACGCCACATGGCCATCCAGTCTCACCAGGACGAGCTTGTCCTCCCATATCTGCCGAGCATGCCCTTCACCAGCAAGCCGCACATGTTTCGCCGGGACGCCAAGTGCAGCAGCGGCATCCATCAACAGCTCGGCGCTGCCGTGGCAGTTGGGAAGAAAGTCGACCTGCCGGAGCTATATGCCGTAGAGATCGACGATAGGGCACCCGTCCTTCAGGAACACGTGCGGTGCACGGCTGCCGGGCCATGTCGTGGGGATGTATTTCAAGGAGATCCTCGACGCGTATCTCTGGCCCAGTTCGACCCCGAGGTCCTTGTTCTCCCCGTAGTGTAGTTGATAGTACTGATGGACCGAGTCCCGCACGGCTTAATATGACACCCGGTCCAATTCGGCCAGAGATCCGCGCCGGCCCAGGCTTTCCCATGGACTGCAGTGTGGACTCCAGATCGCTGAATCGACGCCATCGCGACCGGTCGCCGGTGCTCATCATACGACTGGAGTCGAAAGCGTCCCCCAGTCTCATTTTCATGTCATATCCGCCCGTGGAGATGTTTTGATGAGCCGCATCGACGGCCAGGTAGATCCTTCCTTACGCCGCTGCGTAGGACCGAGCAATGGCGATACTGGGTCTGTAGGTAGATCTGACCAGCACCTCGTCTATCTGGATGCTGTAAGGTAAGGCTGATCCAACCCCTCCAAGACCATGTGCACTGCGTCGTGTGAGGACATTGCGTCACAATCTTCTCCCATCGGTATGTGAAGATGGGTGGTTCATGTGTCCTTCTCGTCCTGTGCGATGATGGCACCTCGGAATCTGCCATCGTCGAGGAAAAAGATATGCCAGAACCGGGCTTGCCGATGTAGTCTGGTCAGTTCGCGGGGTTTGAAGTGGATCAAAAACGTATAGGATGGTCTGCATCACCGATCAGAGTGAGCTGACACGTTCCAGTCCGGTTCGTCGGATGGAGCATAGAAGAACGCGATTCTCGTTCAAATGGGGGCGTTCAAATGGGGGCGTTGCTTTCACTGAACCACCATCAAATTCGATTTGAAGGCCGCGCCGGATCTTACGGGAGGCGCCATCGCAAGCGGCGAGCAGTTTGGAGGAGATGAGACTCTTTGAATTGTCTCTGAGGTCCGTCACTGTCGTCAGGACGCAATCATCCCGCTCCTCGGCTTTTTCCAACTTCGTTTGAATCGGGTTTCGATATCAGGGTTTTCGTCGCAGAGTTTCTTGAGCCACGCTTCGAGCACGGCCTGAGAAAGACCTTGATGCGGTTCTAGCGGAAGGGATCCATAGTTCGAAGCTACAATGATCCTGCGATATTCGTCGACCCCGGGCAATGGCCGTTCGGTGATCGGCTCTTGTTCGTGAAGAGATTTGGAAATCCTCACACTGGAGGAAATTGAGCGGATACCCCTCAAGGGTCCAGCATCAGCGAAGAACAGCCATGGTTATTCAGTATAACATTGGAGGTAGGACCCTTTTTATGGAGAGTATCTGCCAGATCCAACTTTCGGAAAATTTCCATCGATCTTGCATTGGTCAGGTCCATCTTAGACCACCTGAACCAGAAATTTAGCGTCGAAAAACGGTCACAGGTTGTGACCAGGACTCCGCCGAGGGAAGGGGGGGTGGCTGGAATTGGTCACTACTGTGAACGGCGAGGAGCGCCAAAGAACAAGTACTGGAGATTTATTGTTCCACATCCCAGAAATTATATAGCACCTTAGTCGGGGGACCACGCTCAGGAAAGGAACTGTCATCATGACGGGCACGCCAAGCGGTGTCGCTGCGTTCATGAAGCCTCCCTCCTGGCTCAATTCTGGCGATGCTGTCGCTGTGAAGATTTCTAGGATAGGAAAGATTCAAAACACAGTGGTGCTCACATAGTCATCAATTATGGGTTCCGTCTAACTCGCAAGAAGCCGAGGAAATTTGCTAGCTCAAATGCATGTTGACTCAGTTTACTACTGATATTGTCTGTCGTCGTTCCTAAGAGCCTTCGCGGTCCAGCCTCGCAAAACTACAAGTCGTTCTGTCCCAAACGGCCACACAGCCGGAGCGACTCACCCCGGGATATCCAAGAATAGTTTCATGCCTCAAGTGGCAGCTAACACTTGATCTTGTACCGGACACATGGATTGCACCTCTTTGAACCCATAAAGTAGAAAGGGTACAGACTGCCGCACGGCGCGGTAATAGGCATCAAATCGATTCCAATCACCCAGCATCAGTTACAGTGTTCCAGTAGCAAACATGGGATGCGACACGGAACACACCGAATGACCTTCCTTCACCATCAACGAAGCTATCAAGAACCTGATATCAGACATCTTCCTGTTACTCGATAGCGAAAACGCCCATGTCGGGGACAGGCTTGCCGACGACATCTTAGCTGCAAACGGACAAGCCAAATTCGGTAGCCACATGTTTGTAGGAAGAGACGGTATTACAATGTCGAGGTCCCGAATTTTTTAGTCGAATCGTTGATGATGTACACTCAGAGATCCGCAAATAAAGAGACAACGCCTGGAAAGAAGTGACACGACGGCGTCACAAGATCCTGAAAGTCTACTCCGCGAGCCTGGAAGGGGATGATCTTCTCTTCATCAGCCACGTCGAGATGGACTTTCGCAATGGCAAGGGCGTCCACGGCGGGTTCGCCGGGAGACTTAGGACAGAAGATGCCGCTGGCGCTTTGCCCAAGCTTACTCTGTACACAATATGGGCTGTATGTCGACACTGTCGGATCGAGAGGGCTTTCTTAGGTGATACTGGCTAATGTTCGATCAGGACTCGGCACGAGTGACAAGAGCTCTCAAGGGCGAATGATTCTGGCCATACTTTGTTTCACGCAGCGTCAAGTCGTTGTCATGATCTGACGGTGGCAGGACGATACCACATGTTTTCGAGATGTCTATCGCAGTGGATACCTAGGGTGTTCTTTGCAGACTCCAAGAGCTCTGATTCTGGAGTACGCCGTGGAGTACAGCTAGATTGTACACAAGGAAAAGTCACGTCAAGACTGCCTCGGTCACTCTCTCCCCCACACGACTGGGACCGGCGTTTGGACTTTCGGCACTCGGTCGTCCGGAGCACTTGTGCATACACGAGTTGGGTGCAGCACTCCAACCATACCAAGATCTTTTGAGTTCTGACACGAACAAAACTACCCCGTTGAGTTGGTAACCAGTCCTGCTAGACAGTCGACCGTATTGACCATTTTCAAGAAATATTGATCTATCATCCTCGCAACCTCATAAACCTTTGTTCTTACAGTACAAATCGCCAAGCCTCGTCACTGCGTCCGACCGGTGATATTCCACCATGGCAAACCATCGAGGGCTAATCCCTTTCTCGAGTATGACAGAGGAACAGAAAGCACTACACGGCACCCTCACACAATCCATCAAATCGCGATACGATGATTCGGAGCGGTCCCCGAGATTTTTCTCCGACAACGGCTCCCTCATTGGTCCTTACGGCGTTCTCCTTCATCATCCGGAGGTGGCGCGTCAATTCCAAGGGCTTGTCAGAGCGCTGCAGACCATCCCAGGTCTGTCGCTGTACGGTCGTGAAGTCGCCATCGCGGTAGCTGGATCGCGCTCACAAGCGGCCTACGAGCAATACGCACATCGCATCATTGCCACTCAGCGTGCCGGTATCACTGAAGGTGAACTGCAGGAAATCCATGCCGGGAGATGTCCCGACACGCTGACGGCCGAGGGGAAAGCCGCGTTTGAATTGGCGACGGCGCTGGGCAGGCCTGGTCCTCTCCCTCGGGCGGTCTACGACAGAGTGGTTGGCGTATTGGGCGAAGATGGAGCGGCCGCAGTGGTTCATTACACTGGATTCTATAGCTATGTAGGCGTCCTCCTGAATGGTTTCGACGTCCAGGTGCCGTAAGATACTATCGGTCCAACCAATGAGAGAGAAAGACATCCTGAGTCACCTGCTTTGCTTTGAACAGTGACCCGATCATGTTCTTGTTCATCCTAAGTCCTGGAAGATTAATAGAGGGGCGCCCAGTTCCCAGGACACCCCCCTCTCCCCCCGCCGAGCCTCCGGACCCAAACCCCGGAATTCGGACAGGGACTTGTACTGCACGCCGAAAGGGAAGAGTTGTCTCTCATTCCGATCCAGAAATAAAAAAAAAGCTACCCTTATTTCATTGCAGACTGCAGAATATCTCTGTTTCCGTAGCCCGCCATTGAACTCCAAACACCACAATGACAGTATACAGCCTTCGTCAATCGTTGGAAGCTACGCAGCCTCGTTGTCCCCCGTCGGGCTGGGACTTGTAAGTGGTCTTCGGTCGCCCGAAGAGTCGTGGATTAAAATGATCATTCCTGACCGGATGTTAGCTTGCTCATGTCTTGTACAAAACATTTGAACCTACCGCTCTGAGCTTCATCGCCCAGTCGGTCGTGCTCAGCGGGGTGCTTTTCTTATGGAGTCACCTGTCGGCCGGATTTGCGTTGTCTCAAATGAGAATCTGGCCTGCCGTGCAGGCGATGTCCTTGTACTTCTGCATTCTCAGGTACGAGAGATCAAAACAAGCATCAAGCCTTCGTTCTGCCGTCATTGGCTCACCAAGGTGTAGCGTTTCGATTGCGGTATACCGGATTTACCTCAGTCCGTTGCGCTAGTTCCCTGGTGGGAAGTTACAGGCCCTCAGGAAACGGGCTCATTCTGCGCTTGCGAGGAAGGGGATTACTCACCATGTAATGATGAAGCGGCACCGCGAGCTCGGCGACTTCGTCCAGATAGGTTCTAACGAGACATCCATCTCAGATCCCAGTCTCACCCCGATCATTCATGGAAACAAGTCCAATTCCCCAAGGGACCGTGGTACGACCATGTGATTGCCGAACCCGTGCTGTCACTCATCGCGATCCGTAACTACAACCAGCACAAGTCTCCCCGGAAGGTTTGGGACGAGGTCTTCACTCCGAGGGCGCTGAAGGTCTGCGAGAATCACATGTCGGCGGTGTTCGAAGGTCGGGCATCGCGTTTCGAAGATTACGCAAAGACTGGCGAACTGCTCGATTTCTCCCTATGGTCTGAGCGGTTGCTGGTCGATATCGTTGGAAAGATTGCCTTTGTAAGTCTCTCGACAAATTGTGGTATCCATGGCTGATCGGCTTGAATGTCGATTTCCACTCCGTCCAAGATGGAAAGAGCTATTTCTACGTCGATTTTGTCAGGAAGAGGTCCACAGTCTCTTGGGGATCGCCTAAAAAGACTTAGAATCATGGCAATTCGTGCCTAGATCTTGGACCTCTTAGCTTACATATCTTGAACCAGCAGCAGTTCATGACAGCCGCTATTTGTGTCGGTGACCCGGGCTTCGGGATAAATAATAATAATTAAAGGTCTCTGGAGACCAATTTAATCAACCTTAACATAGCGCTGCACTATTAGTTAGCCTGGTATAGATTAATATACGACGAATACAAAATATATACAGAGGAGAGGATAAACTAATATACTATATTTATACGGAACAATATTGATCCTCGGGTAGGCCTGTAGCTTTACACGGATTAATTATCCCTACGATACTAGCGCGCGTCCTAATCGGGTGCCAAGGCCAGCCTCTTTATTGCCGTTAAATACTCCGTACCAGCGGGTCCAACCAGGACTTTTCCCCCGTCCTGGATGAGAAACCAGGCCGAATGAGCGTGCCTCATGCTTACATGGTTGAGAAGAAGCCTCCGCGCGACTGTGACTATCTGGAGATCTTATGCCTCGCAAAATGAGCGTCCAGAGTTTGACTATGCTGCGGCTCGGGAGTGGCACAAGAGCTTCAATCCTCTGGAGTCGCTACGTGATGTTGGAGAAGTGACCTTCGCCCGGTCCAGTGGGCCTGGTGGCCAAAACGTGAACAAGTACGCTGTGTTTGGTGCTTTGTTACTGGACAAGCCTGACTATCCGACAGAGTCAATTCTAAAGCGCAATTGCGCGTGCCTATCGCCCAGCTCCTCCCGCTACTTCCTGCCGCCCTGCACAAACCCATCCTGGCATCACGTTACTATGCTGAGAACTCGTCAAGCCTTCTGATCCAGGCAGATGAGAGCCGCAAGGCTCAAGCGAATAAGGACACGTGCTATCGCAAGCTCAATGAGCTGATCCTGGATGTGTACAAGCATAGTGTACCCGGCGAGACAACGGACGAGCAGAAAGAGAAGGTCAAAAAGCTCCAGAGAGCGGAAAATGAGTCGAGACTGAGGCGGAAGAAATTGCAGTCGAGCAAGAAGCAGTCGAGGTCATCGAAGAGAGATACTGATTAAATCATTATGAAGGAGTGTCTGGCGCACCGAGAGACTTGGCGACCGACTCCCCCACCATCTTGAGAGCTGGATCTAGATCCTCTGTCTGCATGAGCTTCTCTAGCCAAAGTTTGGCCCAGGTCAGCAGCTCCGGGCTGTTTGTCTTTCGCCGCGCTTCCTTCAATCGTGCTACCACCTGCCTGAAAGCTGGAGGAAAATCCGGCGATGAGGGAGAGATTGAGACGACAGGTATTTGGACATGGCAGGCTTGGGCGCCCCAGTTCTGAGGATGATCTTTCAGCAAGGCCGTCTCCACATGGCTTGCAACTTTGCGGCAGGCTGGCATATCCTCGAAGTCCAGCAGCATGTTGAAGAAGTCGAGTCCAAATCGGGGGTCTTCAAATTGTGCCACGGCAGCATCGAATATTGCGATCGGAATGGCGCCACTCAGTGCAGGGGTAGACTCCAGGGTCTCCAGGGTAGATGTGTCTACCTCGTGTCCTTCGCCTTCGGGGTTGATGTCCATAGCCGTCAGTCGGGGTAGCGGCAAAACATCCTCATTCTCCTCATCGTGCTGTGGCTGCTCTCCTTTATCGGTGGTAATTCCTAAGACTTCTCGTCTTGTATGGATCTTAGCGATGTACAACATCTCCAGTCTCGCATATTCCAGCCACATTGTCCTTGATCCTTTACAAAATCTTAGACCTCTCTGCATGTAGCTTCGCGCTTCCGTCATGTCACCGTTTTCCTCAAACGAATATTGCGCCGCTTGAATCCACAAATCGGCTTTGGTGGGATGCAGCCGGAGCACTTGTGTGAACATCTCTTGCAGCTTTTTGTACGCCTTCTGCTTCTGTGCATAGCCTATGGCCTCCATCCACAGGCTGATGTCACCGGGATGTTTTCGAGTGCCGCGATCGAAGACGAAGAAGACGCGGCGCTTGCCATTATGTGCCGCAGCCTTGATCCCCAGTCTCTTAACTCTTTTCCGTCTTAGAGCATCGACATTGATCTCAAATTCTGCATAGCGAGCATAGTCGCCGGGGGTTGAGCCTCTGGCATTGATTTTGTGTTCGAAGTCGGATCGTTTGCGCGCGATGCTGGTGATCTCCTCGGTACTGAAGATTCCTTTCCGCTCGTATTCCTTTAGCTCAGGAACCGACTGCTCGAGGAAGAAGCGTGCCTTGTCGCTGGCGGCAGCCATTGTCCTAACGATACTGGGTAGAGTGGGAAACTTTTTCTTCGGGTTGCGGAGAAGCACAGAAAGATACTCAAATTTGGCCGTAGTTCTGCCGAGCCTGCGGATTATCAGGGGTTGAATTCATGCAGTTCAGTTCACGCTCAAGTTCTTCTCACGCGCAGCATAGCTCCTTGACATTTTCGTACCACTTCTTGTCGCTCATTCTCCCTGTTCTCCCTCACTTGATGCCGCTGGTCGCGTTCTAATCCCTTTAATAACCAACATGGCGCCGAGAAAGGACGCCGATGTGGTGTTCTCTGTGAGTCTCCCTCTGTCTTCTCGACCCTCGCGCTGACATGCGGCAAGTTCAATGCGAAATATATTTCATGGGCTCACACGCTCGTCGCCTACGCAGCCTTCCTCGGAGCATTAATTGTTGGAGTCTCCCTGCATTACCACAAAATTGTACAAAACGAACACTATGGATATCCCGATGAATGGTTTCCCTCTGTTTCCGCTACCATTGGCGACCGATACCCTGAGCGGTCTGTCTTTATGGTGTTCATTGCCATCACCTCCGGGCCTCGATTCGCTCTGGTCACACTATGGTACTTTCTGACGAGAAGGCCAAATTCGAATCTGCCTGCGATTATCGCGACCACGGGCCTTCTGAGAACATTGACCTGCGGAGGCTGGACCTATGTGACATCTACCGACGACCATGACTGGCATGATATCTTCATGATTTCCTACCTGGTATTTACGTTGCCGTGGACCTTAGGATGTCTGGCACTGAGTCCACCTAATGCACAAGCTGTGAAATATCGAAAGGTCCTGGCCAGCTTGTTCTTTGGCACACTAGTTCCCTTGGTTTATTTCTTCATCCAGCATAAGATTCACAAAGTCGCTGGAGGTATGGTGTCCACGTCCCTTTGCAAGGCGTAGCTGACAGCCCAAGCTTATACCATATACGCTTTTTTTGAGTGGTCCTTGATCCTGTTTGACGTTGCATTCGACGCCGTCACTGCGCTCGACTTCGAGACGTTTGAACTGGTCGTCAAGGACGTTGCGGGTGCTTCCAGAGGGTATGTGCAGTTGCTCCCGAAATACGCAAATGTACGACCAAGTCGACCCCTGGCTTGGTGGATTGCTGACCGGTTCGTAGTGATACCAAATCGCTCAAGGAATCTGTCAAAGAGAAAGAGTGAGCACAACCTGCTATCAGGGACCGGTGAGCCTGACTGACCCAGGATAGGCGCGATAACGCTCTCGTCCAGACATCGACCTTCGATGGGCCTTACTACTGGCCGGCAATGCTCGACGCCGCCGCGGACATCCTCCATGGCTTCTTCTTCTGGTCTATCCTCACTTCGTTGGGTGTCCTCATCTGGTATTTCCCACTTTGGCATATGGGAATATCAGGCTACGAGGTCATGGTCATGTGCCCTGCCACGCCCCTGATTCTCGGTATCCCTTCCGTGCGATCTCTGGCAATCAAGAACCTCCGTTGGCTTCACATGGCTTCAATGGTGGGGCTTCTGGCATGGCTGGCCAAAGAACCCACCAGCCGTCTGTTTACTGTTAGCTTTGCCGTCATGGTCGGTTGCACTGCCTGGTCGGCAGAATGGTATGCTGAGCGGAGGAACTCTGCTCGCTTGCAGCGGAGAATTCTGGCCTGGAGCATTGGTTTAGTGCTTTCAAGCATCGCCAAGTTTGCGAACCACACAAACAATCCCGTCTGGCCAATCCTGCATTCGGGCATCGGCGGCTGGAACAAGACCGGACTCGTAGTAGCACTCGTGGCTGTATGGCGTTCTACTCGACCAGACACAACCACCGGCGGAGATTACGTTCCTTCTCACACCAAAAAGGGCTCAAGCCTTTTGGCAGGTCTCGGCCTTGGAGGGCTATTCTTCATCATGCACTCCTTGCTCTCGGATTCCAGCACCATGATCCTTTGGGTTTGGGAAGGATTTCCGGTTCGAGGACCGCTGGCAGTACCACATGGCGCGGTTGTCATTCTAGCCATGAGCTCCGGATTATTCCTGGGGGTCGCTCTCCCTGGCTTCTTCGGATCATGGACAGCCTATGGACTCGGAGCTGTTGGCGCGGCCTTACTTACCTGTTACAGCCACTGGACCGGCTTCTATGGTGGCTTGTTGCTGGCCTTCTACACGATGGGAGTTACCCCTGTTCTGATTTCTTCCGCCGTGCAGCATGGGCCCGCGTCTACCTTTGGCTTTGGCTTCTTCATTTACAACCTGATGGTACTGTTCCACGTCTGGGTGGTGGCATATGCTTTTGTTCCTGGTGGACCATTGGTCAGAGAGCACACGGATTGGATCATGATCACGACAATGCTGTTGATCGGCGCCGGCGTGTTCTCGGCATTGACAACCAACTCAGCCTATCAAGGCAGGAGCAGATCGAGCCCTCGCGGAAGGAAGCAGTCGACTTACTGCCTCCACATCCTCCTAGTCTTGCAACTGCTAGCCGCATCGATTGCTTATCTACGGTTCCCGACCTACGACTACACGCCGTACCATCCGGAGGAGAAGCTGATGACCGCTGGAATCTGGACTATTCACTTTTCCTTGGATAACGACGATTGGTCATCTGAGCGAAGAATGCGTGACGCTATCAAGGAGCTGGAGCTTGACGTGGTCGGATTACTGGAATCTGACCTGCAGCGAATTATCATGGGCAATCGAGACACAACACAGTATCTAGCTGAGGATCTCGGCATGTATGTGGACTACGGCCCGGGTCCGAACAAGCACACCTGGGGGTCGGCGTTGTTGTCGAAATTCCCCATTGTCAATTCGACTCATCACCTCTTGCCATCTCCTGTGGGTGAGCTTGCCCCGGCCATCGAGGCTACCCTGGACGTCTACGGCACTTTGGTCGACGTTTTTGTGTTCCACTCGGGACAAGAAGAGGACCCAGAAGACCGACGGCTACAGTCAGAGTACTTGGCGGAACGGATGAACGCCACTCCCCGGCCAGCGATCTTACTCAGCTATCTCGTGGTGAAGCCGGGAGAGGGCAACTATAATACATACGTGGGCGAGAGGAGTGGAATGCATGACATTGATGCCCGTGATTGGGACCGCTGGTGTGAATACATTCTGTACAAGGACATCAAGCGAGTGGGATATGCTCGCGTGAGCCGAGGCACCATCACGGACACTGAGATACAGGTAAGCAACGCCCGCCACCATCCACTCTTAGATGTTACTGACAGCCAAATCAGGTGGGCAAGTTTGTGGTTGGAGAGCCTGTCTCATACAGCGATGAGAGGATTCCTGAGGAACAAATAGCACCCGGGCGAAGATTTCCAGCCCTGTTTCGTGGAGAGGGCGTTCGGGGACATCGATACCACGTCTTCGATGAACCATGGTATTATGCCTGAGGCACACGGTCACCTGGGTACTGGGTATAGCATGGCCACTGTGGGCCTAACGTGAAGCGGCCAAAGATCGGTGTCACATGTTGTCAGTAGCCAATTAAAAGCTCCTGGATTGTAACCTAGCCCCGTCTGTCTGCCTGACCTCTTGGTCCTCTTATCGTTATCGCGGAACAATGCGGGGAACATGAGACCGTATGACTCTTGCGTGAGTCAAATGTGGCAGCGAATCGGACTCGATGAGACAATTGCCCGGATCCTGCATAACTCATGACCATCCTCAACCCTCCTTCACCAACACCTTCATGTGAACAAGTACGTTTGCTTTCGTTTGACGGAGCTTGGTGAAAGGCGTTCCCATAATCCTTTTACAACACCTTTGCCTTCACATAGCTTCCACCCCCTTACCATTGACACCGTCATGACGGATTCCTCAGCTGCTCCTCCGCCCGGCTCCCGTGCCATCAAGATTCCCTTGCACGGCAACAGCAATGCAGACTACTCTGCCTCGAGCCGACGTCATCGCAGCTCGCGTTACGCCAACCATTCCGACCATGCCGAAGCTTCAGATGCTGGACCATCTTCGCTAGGCTCGGGGTCCGACCAGGACTCACCGTGGTCTTACAGTCCTCTTCCCGCTCGGCCTCAGGGTCGAGTACAGACTGTGGCTTCTCCTTCGACCCAGCCTACTCGATTCCCTACCTTATCCGGGCCGACAAATGAAGCCGGTCGATCGCAACGCAAAGACAAGCACAAGGCCGACTTGCCACCTCCCAACAGCATGCCCATGCTCTTCAATTCCTCCTCCCCACTGGGCCCGTCTATGCTCTCATCTAGCTCCTACAAGTCGATCAATCTGAACGCACACCACGATGACCCCGACGAACCTCGACGATTGATCACTTACACAAAGCATAGCCAAGGCTTCACTTGGAATGACGAGCTGTTCTTGCCGAGTTACATGCTAGGACGGTACGGAGAGCGGGGACGCAAGAAGCAATATGACGGTGATTTTGGAGACGAAGACCATTGCCCGGTGGCTGAGATCTTTGTTACAGATGAGGAGGCGCAGGCAATGATGCCATAAAGTGCACGATTGCACTGGCAAATGACACGGACGAGCTACGAAGAAGGGACACGATATACACACAGCAATCACATGGGGTTTGAGTGGCGTTTGCGAGCGGGGGATTTTTGAGTGATGAACCACAGCTATCACATGAATGAGCGGGCGGTCAACTACGGGCTCACAACAAGGAGCTGGATAGAGATGCAGGTTTATTTGACAGGTTTCAAGGAGAACTTCGGATCGGGGCTGGGCCACTCGCAAGGCAACTCGGAAGGCGATACATGCATCATGGCTCAAGCCAAATCTCGACTCAGAGGCAGCATTGCTGCAGGTATCATTTTGGTCTGGCGTCTCAAGGACAAGGGACGGGGGGAAGATATGCGGCTGGTTATGGGAAACCCTTGCCTATGCTTTTGAGCCACGAAATAAGAGACAGTTATCCAGCTTCCTCCCCTCCATTTCCACCTCTTGATCTTTGGTTCCCATTTCTCTTCTGCCAGTCCATGCCATTGAGATCTAGACACCCGCGGCCTCCGTGAACGGGTCGTTGGCACACGTTTCGAGTTCTCCACGTGCCATCTCCAGGTTGAGCGTAGATCTCAAACTAAAGAATGCTACCCTGACGGTGGTGATGCAGCTTGTCGACGGCGGTGACTGCCAGCGCATGGCCGAGCTAAAGAAGTGGAATGCATGCGTTAAGCATCCACCACACCTTTCTTCTGTGTCCCTGCTACCGATAAAGGAGACGTCGGCTAATGCGTTCGGTTTTAGCGTGGGTGATAATCAATTCATCGTTTGGTCACACCGCATCCAAGTATCATTGAATTCACTCTCACCGACCCAAGGCCTACCACGTCCAACCAAGCGCTGCGCCGCTAACGACACTAGGACTTCTTCAAGTCGCATTCTCGCTCTCACTATATTGCCGAAAGATTCCCATCCGATCAAGCCGGCGACATTTACCGTAGAACGTAGCAGCGTGACCGGTGGCCGCTAATCATTAACTGACAACTCTTGCCGACTTCGCGACCGCTCATTTGCAAATAGATTCGTCCGTGGCCTCCTCATTAATGCGCTCCTCGTTGTCGCCAACAGAGGGAAGGGGCACTAAACAACGAACTCGATCATAACCGATCGTGAATTAAGTCACATACGAGCAGTCCAGCAGACTGGGACACGGCGCTACCACTGCGGGAGCTTCGCCGTCCAGGGAAGCCGGATCATGAGGCTTGTAGAAGGAGCTGAAATAGAGCGGGTATCGCTTGGTGAGGCCGGAGTGTCGTAAGTCAGGGCAAGTCTCGCTGGGCGCAGTGTCCGTCTTCTCTCTCAGTGTGCCAATGTCTTACGGCATGTCTCGTCAGTCTCAACCCAGACGAGTGGCAGTGATGAGCCCCAGCAGATTCCACTTACCGATAGCTATATCCCCCACCTTCCATCTCTCGGCGAACCGCCGCTGCACCAGGGTGGCCAGATTGTAGAAAGACGGGTATGGCGAAGACGATCTGACAGAGGATGGTTCAGAGCCCAGGATAGGAGCAAGCGCGTACGCCAAAAAGGGGTGAGCCAGACTGATATAGTCGGGAGACCAATTGCGGATGATTGTCGCTAACCTGAGCATATGGTTGAGCCCACTGGATTGTCCCAGTCTGGCTTGCAGCTGGGAACTGCTGCCATCCCAGACTTTGATCCCCGCCGCTAGGCAAGCGGACGCTGCCAGCAACAGATGGGTGCCTATGATCCAGTTACACCTCCCGAAGGAAGTGTTGTCGAACATGGGCGGCTGGGTAGTCAGATCAAATGGTGGGGGCAGCGCCAGCAACACACAATTCACGTCATTCTCCAGCGTGATCTTTTCTTCCAGGGCGATTCCCTTCTTTTGCTGGCATCGATCCACAACAAGACTCAGCAGCACGTTGGCGACAAGAAAGCATGCTCGTTCGTCGTGGCGACCCATGCCGACGAGGGCCCTCCAAATCTGGCCAGGTTCCCACGTCAACAGTTCGCAATGCTCGTCTCGCCCGCCGAACCAGGCGTCGTCCGACATTGGTAGACGGACGGCCCATCGGCGTTGGTCGATCGCAAACGGGCGCTGTAAGACCGTGGATCCAAAGCAATCCAACTCCCACACGAGCCACCACGTCCGGCGGCGGCGCTCGACCTCAATCGGGTCCCACTCCATCGCCGCCGTGGAGTCGTCGTGCTCGTCGTGCTCGTCTCCGTCTATTTGGTGCAAGCCCAGGGCGTAACTCATCCTCACGCACACGCCGACAATGACCCAACCCTGTGCACAGAGGCCAGACGTGTAATAATAAAAGGCAAGGAGAATGCAGCCCTGTAGGAACGTCAGGCTCGGCTCCACTTCGTCACGGGCCACGTCGTACATCTTTTTGGCCTGCGCAGCGAACCTCTCGCCGCGGTCGCGGGGTTGGATTTCGGAGGTTGCGTTCGAGGTCGAGAACCTGGCCGACATGGCGAAGATGGCCAGGAAGAGGAGCCGCTCTTCCAGGTCGAGCCCTCGAAGTGCGTCCCCGTCACGGCCATTCAGCCTCTGTCCACAGAATTTCAGGAAGCTTGGCTGGTGGAACATCGGCATCCAAGGTTGAATCTTCTCGAAGAAGAGGTGCACGAGATGGATGGCCGTCGCGTGTGGGATTTTGAATGCGTCGTTCCTCACTCTGGCACGGTCCATGTCCACGCCCACGCCGCCCTGTCCGTCTTCGGGATTGCTATCTTCAAGATTCCCGCGAGAGTTGGTTGTCGCGGCCTTGCGCATGCCTCTTGGGCTGCTGGAATGCGTCTGTGGGCTTGCCATGATGATGTTCTGCCTGGGGGATTGCTGGTCCGTATTATCACCCGCCGGGTGTACTGAGTCTGTCGACTGACGGACTCCGTCCCCTTCTCGAACCACTGCGCTGCCCGCTGCCAGATTAGCATTTCCCTGCCTCCTTCGTCGCGGCGATCGCAGCCAACATCGCGACAGTCCCTTCTCGCGCTGGCAGATCCCGCAGACAGGTCGCGCGCCATCGCAGTTAGATTGTGTCCGACGGCACTCGAGACATGCCCGAAGGCTATGGCTCCTAGATGACGTTGACTTGGTATATGTCGGTGAGGGTTTGTTCGGCGATAGGTTTCCCATATCCGCGATCCCCGTTGACCGCGTCGGATCTTCGTGTTCACGACTTGCCTTACGGGGTAAATACTTAGTGGCTGGTGCGCGATGTCGAGGTCCCAAGGAGTCAAGTCTACTGCCACAGTACGCAGTCTCGGTGGATCATGGCAATGCCGAGGCTGGCTTCCTTTTCCCTGGACGTCAGCATCGACATCAGCGCAAGCCAAGCGCAAGCCAAGCGCAAGCACCCAGATGCCGTGTACAGGAAACCAAAGTAATCAAGTCAGTAGCGATTGGAGCATCCAGAGACCACCGCCACACTAAGTATTAACTGATTAATTATCCTACTCCGTAAAGTCGTTGCCGGGAATCCGTCTTCAGTTTAAGCGGGCCTGCTGTTTCGGGGATGGCCACAGGCTAAGCGTCGCCGCTTGTGACGGCACAAAAACCCTGTCTCCCCGTCCCATCCCTCTTCTCCCCCTTCCTACTTATGTCTCGTAACGCTGTTCGCCTTAACGCACCTGTTTTGCTTAGGTTTTGAGTACAGAAAATGAACTCGAACAAACTTGGTACTGGCTGCGCCTAATTTTCCCTCTCGAGAAGGAACAAGGAGTCTCTTTTGAAATGAGAGATGTGGAAGATGCTAGTATCACCATTTTGTCACACTGTGGGCTGTCAGAAACAAGAGGACTCCCGGAGGGCGAAAAAGAAGAGGGGGGGTTGGTGGAACTCTATAAAAGCTTGACTTACTTCTTTTCGAATCCCTCACAGCCTGAATGCTTTTTCCAATCATGTTGTGTCCATGTATCATAGTTGACATTCCCAGGATCTCCGTCTACCACCACCTCCCTCCAATTGCTTTGGCCTACCAACCCCTCGGTTTCGACATCACACGCAATATCGACGCCCTTTTGCTCGTCGGGGACAAGAACTTGGAGAGCAAAGGTCGATTTGACTTCGCATTTATCTCCCGTCTTGGAGATTTTCACGTGGAGGACGTCTCCTAGCTCGTGGACTTCGATTCTTTGCTGATGGTTGCGGGTATATTTGGCGTTTTTGGTCGACTCATACTTGGGTTGCAGTACCGCTTCTCCGGGCGGAGCGTTCATCCCGAATTTTCCCGTCATGCCTACATTTTTCTGGTCTTCCTCCACGACCAACTGGGCAACGCCGAGGAGAGTCTCTGGGCTGTAACGGTATACCGGCAACACTTTCTCGGAACGGCTGTTGTGAGGTCGAAAGTGAAAACGGAAGGCCACGTCCTTCCGATTTTCCATACCCATCATGACAACCTTGACCCGCAGGTACAGGGCGCGATCTCCGCGATAACTCCCTCGCTCGATTTTTGTGGCGCGTAGTTGGACGCTCTTTGTTGTTGTTGTCATGCCTCTCCTTTGGCAGAAAAGGATCGAATTGTTCTCTCCCTTTTTCAGAGACACTCTTGTCTTGGACGGATTTCTCACCCGCTTGGCTCCAAAAAGCCCACTCATTAGGTCCCCAATCTGTCGCGAGCGCGATTGGGAGCGATTCTTGTCTGGTTTGTGTGCAGAGGAACTTCTACGAGTAGAATGGCTGCGCCTATGGCCACCACCCCCATGTTCACGACTGCCACCCCGCGCGGACGTGGAGCGAGTTTCTGAGACATTTCTGCGCCGGCTGCGACCTCGGGCTTCGTGTTGTTTGTCGTTCACAATGGTGGAGCCATGTCCACCTCGTCCGGAATTCACCTGAGGCATTAGGCGTGGTTGGTATTGTCGGTGGCTCGTGTCGGTAGTGACGTTGGTTCGGCGAATTATGCCATGGGCATTTGTGTTCTCTCTTCCTGAGCGATCGGGAAATGTGTTACCACGGTTTTTGTCAAGGATGCTTTGGCTCATTTCTGCTTCTATAGTACGTTTCCCTTCAGCAGTTTGCCCCTTGCTTGCGGCTGGTAAGGGTTAGGTTAGGAAGTGTCCTGGGCGAGCACGTTGGTAGGGGATATTATTTCAGAATGGCTAATTGACTGGTCGAGCTTCATGCCTGGAGTTTGGTATCTATGGGTAAATGCCAGCGGCCTTTATGCACAGGTTGCTACGCCTTCTTTGGTCGTGCTTCGCCTCACTTCAATTGCAGCTGTATTCTACATGCATATATGGCTGTGTTGGTGACAGTGCATGCGGTGGCTTAGCCTGCAAGTTCGTGTTGTCGAGCACATCTAGTGCTCGGTTAGCGACTTTTGTGGCAGGCTTGTGGCAATGCGCGGTGGCTTAGTGCAGATGACGTTAAGCCGAGCTCGAGCACACTCTGGTAGCTCGTATAGGCTTCTGAGGTGGATGTGCAAATCGACTGAACACATAGCCCGCTCTTGCTCCGCCTTTGTCGAATAAACATTGTTCTCTAGTCGATTTCGTCAAGGTGCAGTTGCTAACATCTCGTTCATGTGCTAGTAGGGCTTTGAGATCACGCAATTCCAGAGCAGTTGTAACAACGTCACACCTGGTGCGTACGGGCTGTCACGAGTTGGGGATTGAGAGGTATCACGGGATTGCAAGTGCGCAAGGTAGGGTGTGGAATAGCAATGCACTGAAGCTTGTCTGTCTGCTTCTTGGCTACCCACGCTTCCTAAATAGGTTGTCACAGTCCACAGCCCGTGGTGAGGCGCAAAGGAGACGCGGAAACGACAAGTCGTGAGCACAGCTGTTCAGACGCCAAAGGAGATCGGGGTTTGCTTCGGTAGTTGGAGAGCCGACAGATAGAAAGACGGAAGGGAGAGAAGAGGTCAGCAAGTCATCGACGATTTGGCCCATTGGTTTGAAGATATCGGTCAGTGGCGGTCAGTAGGGCGGGGAGAATTATTACATTCGGCGCGAGAGAAGGCGGCGTTCTAGTATAGTAGCTCTATGTAAAGAATGCCAAGCTGCCAAGGGTCTCATGTAGATGAGTAGGCACTCGCACGAGAGAAACATCCTTCTCTCATGCCTCAGGCCCTAGGCCCTGTGCTGACTGGATGTTAAGGGGTAACCAGTTTCTTGAATATTATCGCTATCACTCCGCTCTACCTCTCTTCATAGGCTATCCCTAACACTCTACTCTAAAAGGCTATAGTTGAAGCTTAAGGAGCTTGTTACGAGCGTGCCAAGATACCTTAACACCATTACGAACAGACCTCGTATAGATACTGGCTCCTGCTCAACGCACATTCCGCACACTTTTAGCACGTTTCGAGCCGGACAGGAAGGAGTCTTGTCAAAGGAGACGAATACGGTGCCGGAAAGAGCTCCTATTGCCTCGTTTTGGGTTTATGCGTATGTGCTAGGCCACCTTCTCACAACTCTTCATCTTTGATTCGTTGCTTCACAATTCGGCATAGATTCTTCCGGAGTGTCTGGGTACTATGCAGATCAAAGTCCACAAAATGAGCGGAGACCCCCGCACGCTTCAGGACCACATCTGTACGACATCTTTGGAGTCCTCGTTTGCCCCGAGTTGTGCGCCGAGGCCGGAGACAGGCCGACATAGGCCGACATAGAGTCAGGTATTTGGCAGTATACTGACTCAGGACAGTCGCCTTGGTTGGCCGCAAAAGATACACAGACGCGACTTCCAGACGCATTTCCCAAGTGACCTCGGTGCGTCTCCAAAGCTTGCGGGGATCCAGGACTTCCCACGTCGATTGACCCGAGGTGTGTGGCAGTCTCGATTACAGCCTTGCAAAGAGCAATGAGCTATAAGAAGCTCTAAAGGCCCATTCGCGTTTTCCTTTGGCCTCGTATATGCTGCTTCGCTTCTGCCTAGGAAGCTTGGTTATATAGGGAACCTATTCTTTTCTTACCACCCCTACACGCTATATACTTCTAACCCGCTGTGGTCTCCCGGTCGACTTTAGTTGACCTGTCCTCTCACTCTAAAATGGGGCGGCCGAGTTCTTCTCCCACACCCAAAGATAGGCTGAATTGGTACACCTTGAGGGTGATTGCGTTTGTCGGGCTCGGGTCCTTCAACTTTGGGTATCCGGCGGCAGTCATAGGAACACTGCTAGGTGAGGGGCGAAACTCCAAGAGATATGACATCGACGTTATTGATCGTTGCGAATTTTGCAGGTCAACCTTCATTCTGTACTATCTCTCGTCATGCTGCGCCTCACCCCCTCCTGATTTTGTGTTTTAGTGGACTACTTTGAGCTGGAAACGCGATCCAATGGAACAGACCTGATTTCCACCATGAATGGCATCTTCCAGACCGGCGGCTTCATTGGAACGTTGCTACTGCCCTGGGTGGCCGACAAATGGGGAAGGCGCTGGGCGCTCGCCATTGTAAGTCTTGCTATAGAAGTGGAAAGCGTTCTCGTTGTCGTAATTGTTGGTCGCTCGCACTGATTCTCGCAGCCCGCCATCCTTGTCTTGATCTCTGGCGCCGTCATGGCCGGCAGCACAAACGTCGGCGAGTTTATTGTCTTTCGGTTCTTCAGCGGCGCAGGGTCATGGATGTCTGTTGCTGCGGCACCGGTAGGCGCCCTCCGGCCAATATCCGCGTCTCGACCCTCTAATTCGTAACTAGCTCATGATGAGCGAACTTGTCGCCGTCAGTCTTCGAGGCAGCCTTGTCGAAGTTCACGGAATTCTTTTTCAGAGTGGATATATGCTGTCGGGCTGGATCGGCTTCGGCACCTTCTTCTGGCACAACAACGGCAACAACTGGCGACTCCCCGTCGCCGTCCAGTGCATTGCACCATTGTTGTTGCTCTGTGGCCTGCCTTTTTGCCCGGAGAGTCCACGGTAATCCAACAGTCTCCCTTCTCTCTACAATACTGTTCTTACACCCCCTATACAGATGGCTGGTCATGCAGAACCGAGACGAAGAGGCCAAAGACATTCTCGAAAAGATCCATTCAACCTCCAACGACGGAGCTGACAGGGCCCACGCCGAGCTTTACCAGATCCAGAGGCAGGTCGCCATTGACCGCGAGCTCAAGTGCACCTGGAGGCAACTGTTTCGCAAGCCCTCGTACCGAAAGCGAGCTTTCCTCGGCATGGGCACCACATTCATCACCCAATTTGCCGGAGTCTTGGTCATCAACAGTATGTTGACCACGGCTTTCTCTTTTTAAGGGTGTTCGTTCTTACTGATCGACGGGACAGACTATGGGCCGGTCATCTACCGACTGCTGGGCTATGGCCCCGAAAAACAGCTTCTCTTCCCCGTCATCTGGCTGACCGTGGGATTCTGTCTTTTCCTCGTTGCACCGGCCTTCGTTGACCGGATGCCACGTAACATTCTCCTGGGTGGAGGAATCATCGGCTGCTCGCTGATGCTGGTCATCATCTCGGCTCTCATTGCAAATTTCGTGCCTTCTACCAACTCGGCCGCCCTTAAGGCCACAGTTGCGTTTTTCTACCTTTACCAACCGTTCTACGTCATTGGGCTGGATGGGACTCAGTTTACCTTTCTCGGAGAGATCTTTCCCACCCACCTGCGCGCGAAAGGCGTGTGCTTGGGATCCGCCATGATAGCGTTGATGAACATAGTCTGGCTTCAGTCGGCGCCGACGGGATTAGCGTAAGTCTTAAATCGCCCTTCTACCAGCATGTGCGCCCATTCCTTCGCCCGTCTTAGCTGACTGATTGATGACAGGAACATTGGTTGGAAATACTTTCTCGTTTTCATCATCGGGGGATTTCTGGGCGGCATCGTGATTCTCAAATATTGGCCGGATACACGCAGAATTCCCTTGGAGGAGATCGCCGCCCTGTTCGGGGACGAGGACGAAGTCGCCGTCTATCAATACGAGCTCGAGATCGAGCCAGAGACGCACGCCATTCGGGACCACCATTTAGAGAGCAAAATCCTGCAGCAACGCGTCGAGGTCGCCGGAGAGCAGACGCCGACACAGGAGATGCAGGTCGACGCTCGGACAGAGGCATGATCAGCTGAGCTCCCTCTGGATAAGCAGGAGAACCCAATTAAAGACGGACGTCATCACACACAATGGCTGAAGGTATAAAAGCTGTCAATGACAATAGAATCATACAATGGTTGAATGTATAAAGGCTGCCGTGACAATAGAATGCAGAGACGCACTAAGCGACAATTTCGCCAAAACACAGGACTTGATGGCAGAGGCGACGAAAGGTTTCCCTCGATTCAACACTGCATACTGAACCAATATCTGAGCTTGAGCTCGTTTCGGAGCTCTCCAGTCTAGTCTAGTAGATGGTTTGAGATTCGTCCGCTTCTTACCCAAAAATGTATTATATTATTGTATTGTAGTTTTTGCGGTCGAAGCCTGGCTTGTCGCATGTGAAATGGATGTGACTACATAACTAGGGGTCGCCAGCCATAGGAATGGAACTACAAAAGATTTGTAGAGAGTTGAACAACAGGATGACTCTTTACAACAGTTGCATAATATAGTACTGTAATCAGCTTCCTTTTTCACCAACACGGTCAGTGTGTCCCGGTTCGAGCCTGCGAGTCTGGATCTCCATCTAACCATGGGCCTGGTATTCAGTTCCAAACATCCGGAGCCTTGCCTTGAACCTCGCCGGTTCATCACCAGCACTGTGAACAAATATCTCCAGCCATTTGCGTGTCTCGGACCGAGGCCGGACTGCTGACTCTGCAGCCAGGCCGGTCAAACCTTATGCTCGTCCTCACGCTCAACCATGACTTCGCTGGCACATTTCTCCGAAGCGTCACCTGCCTTGGGGTCGGCCTTTGAGGACATCTCATTGTCGAGGTCGACTTCATTCAGGTGAGTTGCTGCGCGGCCGCCAAAAACCTCGTCAATTTCCTCGAGAGGCACATTCGCCGTCTGTTATTCAGTCAGTTGGCTGCCACCGAATGCAGGGACACCAGGCAAAGAGATGGATTTGACCTACCTCGGGAAGATACAGGTACAAAAGCCCAATTTGCACCGTGCTGATCGCGACGAAAATGGTATAGTATCTCCCTGCGGCAATTAACACGTGGACGAAGGGGCGGAAACCAGGATTTAGGACTTCAGCCAAAACATACATCCGATGCTGTCGAACGCCGTAGGGGCTAATTCCGTCCACAGCGTGCTGGTGACGTAGTACATGGCGATGGCGATGCTGCTGCCAGTGGCACGGAGATGTAGCGGGAAGACCTCGGCGGCCACGACAAACGATTGAGGGTCGATGCCAATCCCGTAGCTGGGGAAATCCATTAGTGTGCCGTCAGCAGAGACAGAGTTGCAACACGTACAATAAGATAAAGAGGAAGTCGAAGAAGACGGCCGCCTTGGCATAGCCCTTGTTTCCTGTCTTCGAGAACTCGGCATACGTGGCCGTGAAAAGGATGACACAGAAGGTGCAGCCGGTGTTCCCAATCACTATTGCGCAAGTCAGGAACAATGCTGGAGCCGGGCTGTTGGGCCAAGTTCAACTTACGCAAAAGGCGTCTCCGGCCGACCCGATCGGAGATGATGGCGCCGACGTAGTTCGTGATCATGGCCAACGTTGACCAGACTGCTGCAAGCAGAAGCGCGATCGTTGCCGACAGGCCAAGGGACGTGTAGATAAGCACGGCATAGTCTAGACGTCGAAAGACGTCAATCAGCATGAACCTAACAGACACTGTGGCCATCGTGACTCACTGTTGATGACAAGTACGCCCGTGTTAACCGCCCCGGCGACCACGAGGGTGGCCACAGCCAAGCGTCGGAGGTACGTGCGGTTCGTCAGGAGGACGGCAAACGCAGAACGGCCTGCCAGGGCTTCTTCTTCGGCGGCCACCTGTTTCCGGATTTCCTGCTGCTCGCGACGGGCGAAGTCATTCGTGGAGCCGCCGTGAAGGCGAGTCAGGACGATCAATGCCTCCTCGTGGCGGCCCTGGCTGGTCAGCCAGCGCGGGCTTTCCGGCATGAAGAACGTGGCGGTCAGAAAGGCACCGGCAATCAAGATCGGGATGCTGAGAGGGAAGCGGAAGCCGAACGTGCTTGTCACGGACGAAAACGAGGCGCCAAAGCCCACCTGGACAATCATCCGTGTTAGACCTTGGACCTGGCACGGATGGGCGAAAGGGATAGCTTACCCAAGCAGCCAGCATGTAGCCATTGTTCAACGCAGCGCCGTGCATGCCTGCCATGATGCCGCGCGACAGGGGAGGAGCGACCTCAGCGAAGTAGATGGGCCCAATCACCAGGCTCATGCCGGTGCCGACGCCCGTCACCGACCGACCGACCAGGAACATGGCTTGGTTGACGGTTCCCGCACAGATGGCCGCGCCCACGATGTGCCAGCACGCCGAGAACTGAAACGCACGAATGCGGCCCAGCCAGTTCATGATCAAGCCGGCGGCCAAGGTGCCGAAGAAGGCGAAGCCAAAGAAGACCCCATTGGCTGGACGAGATCAGTCACGAAGCTCGCAAAGGAACCCCCCCAACGTACCGGCGCCCTCGATGGTGGAGGTATGGCTGTATCCAGGCAGTGTCGGGTCGGACACTAGGTTGAGCTGTCGGAGCCAAGTCAGTCGCTCGATCCTTGTTGCTGCTGAGCAGATCTACCTCTTTGTACCACGACGGCTGCCCGAGCGTGCTGCCGATGATTCCTTGAGCATAACCAAGCAGCAGCGAGCTGATCATGGAGCCGCTGACGACCTGTTAGACGGTGTTAGCGATTGCCACATCCGTGCGCCTCTGAAGGCTTACCAGAATATTGTAGGATGTGACATGGTGCTCCTGGTGGGCGGGAGCCATGACGAGGGATCTACAGAAGGCGGTATGCGCGATATCAACAAGACACTTCTTAGATCTTCGTTGAGGACGGGGCAAAGTGTCAAGTTCAAGGCCTTCCAGAGCGCATACACTGCGGTGAAATCCGGGGTGAGATCCGGGGTGAGGTCTGGGGAATGAGTGTTAAATAGTGCCAGCGTTGCTTCTCTCCGTGACTTCGTGCGTGCCCCGGGTGTCCTGGCCGAGGGAGAGGAAGGAGGAGGCTGGACGTAATAGGCAATCGTATTGGCCCGCCCCCCCGAGGGACTATCTTTAATAAACTGTAGTCCGGATGTGGACGTGGATACTGCATATTTGCCGCTGTGGGGCGGCGGCATGGTCCATCTGCCCGAACGGGAAGCAACAGACTCCGCCAGAACTGTCGGCGTTGTAGCTCGGAACCAGCGACCATCTCATGTTCTCTCTTTCGGCTGAACAGGACATGAAGTGGCCGACCCGTGGGTCCGAGGGGGTAGAGCATGCTAGCCCAGGCTCCTGTTGATATGTCTTGGTTACCTTTTCTGGCTGGCTATATCTGCGAGACAGCATGCCGGTCGTGGACTCCTGAACACTCAACAAGCCATCGCTCCGGACAGTTCACCGCCATGGCTCCTGCTTTCATCTGCTAAACCGCCGCGACGAACGCCCCCAACACGATCCCCAGCGAGGACCTAGGGGAATACGCTGGTAAAGTCTGCGGCTGGCCCCGAGAGAATGCGTGGTTACAAGATCAGAGAGGAACTGTTCGGCACCCTGCGCCCTTTGCGCGTCATCCACATCGGTGCGGGTGCTTCTGGCATTGCATTCTCCAAGTTTGCTGAGGACAAGCTGAAGAACGTCGAGGTGCAACTTTAGGAGAAGAATGCGGATAATAGGGGCACCTGGTTAGAGAACCGGCGATGCTCTTACCGTTTTCCTGGCCAGTTTGGCAGTGCTAATCTGCCTATTACTCCAGGTATCCCGGCTGCGCCTGCGACATCCCCTCGGCATGCTATCAGTTCACCTGGAAGAACCCGAACTGGTCCAAATACTACTCGGGATCGCCCGAGATATGGTGGTATTTCCGCGACATCGTCAATAAACACAACCTTATGAGATATATCAAGCTCAACCACGCCGTGGTGGGAGCGACCTGGAACAGCGACGAAGGGCTGTGGCATGTGAGGGTGCGGACACCCGAGGGGACAGAAGTCGAGGACACGTGTAATATCCTGATTAATGGCGGAGGAATCTTGAAGTATGTTGCCCTCAACAACACTGTTTACGGTGTGGTCCAGTCTCGTTTCTGATACGGTCGATTTCATTAGTGACTGGAAGTGGCCAGACGTGGAAGGCCTCCACTCCTGTAAAGGCATCCTCCAACACAGCGCGCATTATGACGAATCCCTCGATCTCAACGGAAAATGAGTCGCCGTCATCGGCATTGGCAGCAGTGGGATCCAGTGTATCTCGGCCATCGCTCCCGTAGTCAAAGAGCTTTATACGTGCGTGCGCTCACCAACCTGGGTCACTGCCGGATTTGACCAACGATTCGCTGGCGAAACTGGCACAAACTTTGAGTGTAAGTAAATCTTGACGTGCCTCATTCCAACACACCACCTACCGGACTGACCTTTGTGCTAGGCTCGGGAAGACAAAGGTGGCGTTTTCGGGGTGGTCCTAGGTTGTTCCTCAGGTACTCCAAGGAGGTCGGGTCAGAGCTCAACTGGAGGTTCAGATTCATCCTTGGGGGGGCCCAGGGGGCCAGGGGGGCAGGGCAGCAAGTCCTCCTCTGGCCGGGCACGTCCGGGTCTTGGGCGCAGACTGACAGATCGGCCCACAGTTCGCGATAAACGAGATGACGTTGAAGCTCAGGGCCAACAAGGGGCTGGTCCAGGTCATCATTCCCAAGAATTTCGAGGTGGGTGCAGAAGACCGACGGTATGTCTGGCCAGCCTCTGAGAGGTCACAGTTCTGTCCCAAGCCAATCCTGTTTCCAAAACAGCCAGGAAATGGCTTCTTAGAAGCCTTGATTCGCTGCTGATGTTTGCATGATACTGACTTGCTATAGTCCCCAACTACTTTATGATGGGAGGGCCCTATGGATCCCTCAGCCTCGGCTCGTTCCTCCCCATTCTGGAAACATTGGCCAACCACATCATTCTGGCGGTCCAGGAAATGCAAAAAGATCGGATCAAGAGCTTGGCACCCAAGACCGAGGTGGCCGGAGCATCTGCAGAACACGCACGCGGCACTTTTCCTCGAGCGGACCGCCTGGACTTTGGGGTGTAGTAGTTGGTTCGAGCAGGGCCGCTGGACGGACCGTTGACGATGTTCCTCGGGGTCTCATCTTCTTAAAGCTCCTCGAAACGGCCCGGTTTGAAGACTACAGGATTGACCACTGCAACTCGTTGAATCTGTTTGAGCTCTTGGGAAGCGGGTGTGCGGTGGGAGAGTTTGATGGCCGAGACCCGTTCTATTACCTGGGCCTTTTGGAGACAGGGGACCCGCAAGAGAAACTAGAGGACGACGTGCTCGACAGATATGAGGGGAAGAAAGCATAGTCCGATACAAAGACTCTAGATGGGTAGGGACTTGAACAGAATGATGATAAATCTGGTGTAATATGGCACAACGGAACGCCGTCGACGCTTTAGTAAGGCCTCAGCCTTCCCTCGCCATGCCTTGAATTAGGGCTCCTTGGGCTAAATGCCCTTGGTCTCAGAGGCCGTTGCCAAGGCGCGAGGCTCGGGCTTGGCTTTCGGGAAAGGCCCAGATCCAGTAGTAACAAAGAACGTCGGGCTGTGTGAGTTGGTTGGCTGCTCACAAAGACCCATAGCATTAACGGCCTGCTGCCATCCAAAACGGGCAATCAATTTCAGCCGAAGGCCCATGATTGAAATTTCCTTTCTCCACTGTCAGTGCTCAAGTCTCAGGGTGCAAGGACGGAGGAACTCCCCCGGCGGTGCGTCCCCGAAGGAACCCGGGCATTGGTATCAACCTCGCTTCGGTTCGTTTGATAATTGCGAGTCCCCTCAACCATGTTGGCTTGCAATATCACACATCTCCATATTCCCCAATCTTTACTACGCCTCACTCCAAGTCCCTCCACCCTTGAAATGTCTTTTTGACGCTAGTGCGCAAGCCGAGCGGTGGGCGTGGGCGACAGCAGATGAGATCGCCCGCGGCGCGGCTTACCACCTGTTGCCTTCCTTGGCTCTCATGCTCCTTTCCTGGTCTCCCACCAGCCGTGCAGGATGGATGACCCGGGGGCAGAACCAGCCGGCTCCAGCACCGGAGCTTACGTCGAACAGGCCACGCCCGCGGCGGCTAAGAAGAAACGCGCGGCGAGAGCATGCCATACTTGCCACGTGCGGAAAATCCGGTGCGATGCCGTGCTGCAGCCCGAGGGGCGCCGTTGCTCCTACTGCATTTCCCTGGGTGCCGCGTGTGAAATGACAGCGGGGAGGCAAGGAAGGTATGAAAAACCCCAGTTCCATCACGCGTCCCCCTGTCAGTGGAGCTGACTCGTCACTCCTGGTCCATTCATGTTTCTGGTGACTGACGAGAATCCCCCGCTTCAGCAAGTACAGAAAAAGAAACACAGCACGAGCTTCGTCCTCCACAGCAGGAGGCCGAGCGGACCGGGACAGCCTCTTCGTCCCCTGGGAGGCGACCCCTAAAGGACGGAGGGAGACGAGGAGCAGCTCTCAACTACGGCCACCTCCAAGGTGTGTCAATGTCAGCGATGAGTATCATGCTCCTGGCAATCCATCTCGCCTCCAAGGCCAACCACTCTCGGCCTCAATTTCCTCCCCCACCGGCCACGCCAGATCCGATGCAAACCCCCGTTCAGAGCCCGTGCCGGAACCCTTCACCTACCTCTCGCGCGGTAACCAGTGCAGCTCGGCTCATCTCAGTCCCCCTTTCCGAGTCCATCCTCTGGCGGCGAGCGTGGAACCGGCGCAAACGCCAACCTGCCAGGCCAGGTCAGACACGGTCGCCACGACGGCCAACGTGCAGTCCGCCGACGATGTGTGGAGTCGTCCGCTGGCACAGATCGAACGAGACGGCGGTGAGCGAGACGGTGGAGAGCTGGATGCATTTCCCGGCCCCCCGGCTCGTTCTCACACGACCGGCAACGTCGAACTCGACCCTCAGACGGAAAACCGTATTGTCTACACAGGAGAGACCTTCAACCATGCGGTCTTCCCACATCTGACCGGCCACCGCCCTTTCCCCTCCTCTGGCAACCGACGGAACACAGAGGCCAAGTCGGAATCAAGAGCGCGGCCAACCGTCACGCAAGCCATACCGTCCCCAACGCCCCCGTCTGCAGACTGGGTGATCAAGGAACTGGGCAGCCCGGAAGCGGGCAACCGACCCAACGTGATGAGCCATCTGGCGCCGGAGGACACGTTCTACCTCTGTCGGGTCAAGAACGTGCTCACCTTTCCTCCGCCCGCGGTCGCCGACCAGTTCATGCAGGCGTTCGTCACGTACTTCCTCCCCGCGTATCCGGTGATCGACTTGAACAAGCTGCAGGCGTGGTATGGCGACTTTGCCTCGGGCGTGGTGCGGTCGGTCATGCTGTTCCATGCCATCTTCTACGCCGCGTCGCAATACGTGGATCAATCTGTGCTCGAGCGGGCGGGCTTCGACAGTCGCGCCGAGGCCAAGGTGTATTTCTACAAGAGGGTGACGCTGCTGTACGGGATGGATTGCGAAAAGGACCCGTTGACCATCATCCAGTCGCTACTCTTCATCAGCCCGTGGTGGTCCTACTTCAGCGAGGAGAAAGAGACCCGATATTGGATTACCTGTGTCTGCAACCTCGCTTATTCCATGGGCCTTCACAAGACCGTCTCGCCGTCGCTGAATGTGACGGTAGAGGAGCGATCGCTGTGGCGCCGGGTGTTCTGGGTTGTCTTTGTAATTCTACCTTGTCATCTCCGGACGGACGAGTCATGCTAACCTGTTCTTCAAGGCCCGGGAACACAACACCGCCATTGGCGTCGGCCGACCCTTCCTCATCGACGTGGCGGATGTCGATGTCGAGCCTCTGTCCGAAGCCGACTTTTACGAAAAATGTCAGGATCAAGCCATTATCGATGACTCTGTCCACGGGGTCGAGTTTAGTCGGCTTTCTTCGGTTCACATGTTCTTCTCGATGGAGCTGGCGCAGATAGCCATTATACGTATGTTTAGGGCGAACAAAATTTTGCTCCTGGAGATTTTGACGTAGTCACAGTGGAGGGATTCATTCGTACGGCGAGCGCAAAGGTAGGGGAAAAGGCTGAGCGTCTGGTCAGACTCCTCTCCCTGCGCGACCAGCTGTACAACCGAAAGCCGAATCCGACAATCGAGACATGTTCC